>CM029502.1:8466739-9666739 GCA_017140595.1 Eucalyptus curtisii
CAGAACACGACCCCGCGACCGGCACTGCGCACTGCTCGCAGTGCCGTTCTTGGACTTATGCACAAGCCCTCATGGGACCATCTCTTCCGACATGGGTCCTCATCAGGGTCGAAAACTAATGAAAACCAAAAAGAAAAAATCTGCTTATCGACAGCGATCTGAGATGAAAAACGCATTTTTTTTGTATTGTCGGCTTTTGGCGAAATTGGAGTGAGTGGAGCGAGAGCGAGCGAGCGAGCGAGCGAGCTAGGGAATGCGAGCAGAGAACCTGTAAAACCGCGTGAAAAGTAAGGCAAAAGATGGGAAAACCCCTTTTCCAGACAGACAACTTCAGGAAAAAGCCAACCATGTGACTGTTCTCACCTCATTCTCACCCGGCATTCAAGTCCTCCCACCTCCCCCCGACCGTCAGCCGACGCTTGAAAGGTATATATAATCCCCATCCCATATTCTTCCCTCGATCTCTCTCTCTCTCTCTCTTTCTCTCTCTTTCCTCTTCACTCCATAATTGCAGATCCAATCTAAGCTCTCTTCAGTCCAAGCGGGCTAGAGAGCTCGAAGCGTCGGAAATGGGGCAGTGCGTGTACTTCAATTGCAGGAGGGTTGCTCTTGCTCTTCTCTGCTTTGCTATCGTTTTCATGGGTTTCTTCGTTTTCCTCTGTGCTGGCGCTAGCTCGGAGTCTCAGATTCGGAGCAAGCAGTTTGTGGGTACTGCGAGAAGAAGATTGCTGGAGGTTCGAGGAAAAGATGGCGACGACGATCAAATCATCGCACCCAAAAAGAAAGCCAAGCTAACCACGCTCACCACTACCACAGAGAAGTCCAAGAACCAAACCAAGCTCGCTAAATCCAGTCTCTCCACCAAAAACCAGACCAAGCTGATGAAACCCAAATCAAATTTCTCCTTCAAGAACCAAACCAAGCCTCTCAAACCCACAAATTCGACCAAAAAATCATCGCCCACGTCCACCGTTCTTGATAAATCCGAGCTCAAGAAGCTCAACTCCACCTTGAAGCTCAAGAAGCTGAACGCGACCTCGAAAGCCTCCAATTCAACCAAAAGCGCCTTTTCTTCGGCCAAGAAAAGCTCAGATCTGGGAAAACTAACCTCGCCCAAGAACAAAACCAAAGAGTCCCAGCTCCAACTCGACAAGAAGCTCACTCCGTCCGACACCAAGAAACAGAGCAAAAAGAAAGACTCCACCGACCAAGAACCCAAGACCCCAAAGACCCAGAAGCCGAAACAGCCGAACTGGCTCGAACAAGACGAGGACGACGATCTGGTGAACGAGTTCCGAGATCTGCCCACCAAGTTCCAGCAGACCCTCATCCCCGACCTCGAGCAAATCTCCACCACCTCCAAGGCCTACCTAACCCAAGCCAACAAGCAGATGACCAAGGGCTTCAAGCCCTACGTGGGCAACAAGTACGCGCCCACCATCGCGACCCTCGTCTCGTGCGCTTTCATCTTGATCCCTCTCATCCTCGTCTCCCTCGTCTTCAATCGCATCAAGGCCTATTTCTCCCTCCAGAAGCTCCTCATCTTCATCCAGGTATACCTCTCCATCTACTTCTCGATCCTCTGCCTCTCCTCGCTGGCCACCGGGCTCGAGCCCCTGCGATTCTTCTACGCCACTTCGCAGTCCACGTACGTGTGCATACAGATTTTCCAGACGTTTGGGTACGTCCTGTATCTGCTGATGCAGCTGATGTACCTGGTGCTTGTTTTCTCGACCGACACCGGGCTGGCTTTGAAGTTCCTGGGGTTGATACAGACCTTCGTGGGCTTCGCCGTCGGGCTGCATTACTACGTCGCGGTGTTCCACAGGATGGTGCTCCATCAGCCGCCGCGGACCAACTGGAAGGTCCACGGGGTCTACGCCGCGTGCTTCCTTGCGATCTGCTTGATCGCGAGGGCCGAGCGGAGGAAGAAGGCTTACATGGAAGATGGTGGCGAGGAGGGCAAGAAGAGCTAAAGCACAAACACAAGTGAATTCTTTGCTTCATAATCCAGCGGCTCCTAAGGAGCGGAACTTGCAATCAAATGAATTTGGTGCAAGAAACGGTACAGAAAGCTACAATGGGATCCTTTACGTCCAAGTGATCTGATTGGGATTCTTCATGTCCTTTTTCCATATTTAATTACTAAAGTTATTCTAATTTTTTGCCCACCTCCCAAGATTAAATGGGAATAATGCAGTATTAGTGTTCCTATTTGAAATAATGAGCATTGTTCTGCAAAATGTTGGCCAAGCAACTTTGGTGTAATTCTGTAATTGAAGTGATGATTTTGCATGATACCACTTCGGGCAAAGAACCATCATGGTATCATTGCTTTGCCTCGGAGAAAGAGAAGGAAGCGAGATTGAAGCGAGATTCAAATATTCATAGCCCTCTTTTAGTCGATATATGTGGTTATCTGATGTTCGTGTCTTCATTCCAATGTCTTCAATTGAGTAAGGACATTCCTATTGAGGGAAGTAGCAAGAACAACTAGGTAAGGGAAAGAGGAGTTTTTCCCCGTAAGAAGAAAGGATTTCGCAAGAAGTACATTAGAAATTTTAAATTTCGCATGGTATTTAATTTAGTAGTTAAAACTTTTCGATAACCCATTTAAGTACCTTGCTTTCAATTTTTGTTCATTTAAATTACATCAACTACTCACTTGCTGGTCAAAAAAATGTAGCATTGTTTGAAAAGTTCATGTAGGGTTTTTTACGATTCAACTTGCAATAGCAACTTAAAAGAAACAAATTTAAAAGTTATGGAATTTCAATGAGGGATCAAAAAGCTGTGGCACTAAACTAAGTGCCGTACAAACGTTATGGAGCTTCTGGTATAATATTTTGGATTATTGCTTTACCAATACTTGGGGAGAAGCAATTTTATGACGAGCAATGTCATACATACTCAATGGATTACCATGATTCAAATGCAAAGAATATATTACGTTGCATTGACATGACATTAGTAAAAGCCTTGGTAATGACTATGTAAGAGCACACTTCATGTCAATTATAGTGATAATTATTCTACAAATTATAGATTTTTATGAAGTGTGTTTGAGTTTCCAATAGATTATTTATGTTGTTTATATATATTGTCAAAGAATTTATAATGTGGTAATATGAAATCGTGAAACCTAATTCTCTAGAAACTTTTTGATAAATTTTCAAGACTCTCCTCACTTTTTAATCACATTTCCAATTGCATGCTTTACTCTTAAAACTTAGGGTTAATATCACAAAAACCACTAAAAACTTTAAATTGGAAAATATGAAACAAATTTATTCCAAATTAGTTTTTTTACCCAAAAATCCTTAAATTGGTAAATTTGTGACTAATTTACCCTCCGTAAGTTTTCGTTAAATTGAACTAATGCAAACTCATACACCTGTAACAAACAGAGGGTAATACCCAAAATAGGTACACTCGTCAACTATCCAATATTATCAAATTCAGTAATTTGACGATAAAATTTAACAAAAACTAATGGATGGTAAAATTATCACAGATATACAAATTTGGAATTTTTGGCAATTAAAAAATTAATTTAAAGCAAATTTATCGTGAATGTATTGATTTTGGATTTTTTTATGATATTAATCTAAAATTTGCATCTTTCTATTTATTAAAAGAAGAAGAAGAAAACCTCACATTTTTCTGACTTCAGCTGTCAGGGCAATGAGGCAAAGAACTAGATTCTACTCTCTTCAAAAAAATAATTGATTAGACCCCTCATCCCAAATCACCGGTAAACCCTATCGCCAGAACGCCAACTTGATATCTTTCCTCCCCGCACTACTTGCTGTCAGCGCCAACTTGATATCTTTCCACCCCGCACTACTTGCTGTCAGCGCCACCATCTTACCGCCTCCGAGCTCAATCGTCATCATTGCTAACCCCTCTCTCTGTGACTGCAACCTTGACGCGAGAGAGAGAGAGAGAGAGAGAGACGGGAGGGCGGCCATGGCGATGGTGTGCAAGTTGAGTCCTTGGAGATGACGACACGGACGGATGAAATGGCAGAGGAGGCAATTAGCATCACTTGAAACTGCGGTGAGCAATGCTGCATTTAGAGAAGAGAGAGAGAGAGAGAGAGAGAGAGAGAGAAGAGATAAGATTTAGCATTTAGAATTATCTAGTGGTGTCGACTGAGAAGAGGGACCGTGATATTTTTTTTTTTTTTGAAAAGAAATGACCATTAGTGAAATAAACCACTACAATCAAGTAAGATTTGAAGGACATTAAACTTCACAGATGTACAGTGGTTATTTTAAAAGCAGAGGATCCAAAGTTCACATATCAAAAAATAATGAATGAATTTTTAAATATATTTTTTTTGTTTAGGGCTATATTTTTGGAGGAAATCTCATTCAATCAAGTCTCTAAATTACCAATGTAAATACCGCATGCTTTTAATTTTAGTTGAAATTATATATGGGTGATATCCATAATTTATATCCCATTAGTATAAAGTATGATTAAAGAATTTTTCCTTCAATTTGGAGGAAGGTAAATATAACGTTTTGACAACTTTTATTGCTTATTGACGACGATTACGTCGATTAGAGGCTATGGCGTATTATTTGGGTTGAAGAAAGGACAGCGTGCCCTAGCTTGCCGCCGAAACTAGTGGCTTTATCAATTCCCAATTCAGTCCTTTTACATTACCGATTTCTAATTCAATTACGGGTATAATTCACATCAACACTAGCGCCTAAAAGTCAATTTTCCTGGTCCACACTGACTTTTAGGTTTATTGGTGGAGTTGTTGACCATTTATGTTGACAATTAACGTCAACTTCGTTTGTTGGGCATGACCTTTAATCTTTCTTTTGCCTCGCGCTGGACTTTGGAAATCAAAATTGAAAAGCTAAAATTGCAAGAGTGAATTGACTAATGTCAAGGGCACTTTTCCTACAGTGTTGCGCAATCTCGGATGACCAAATTGATGTGTGAAACCTCAGTCGTCCACTTCGAAAATAATTGATGTCAATCGTTGGATGACAAAAAAGTTTGTATGGTCGAATTAAAGCAAATGGCATTGAAAGTCCGACATAATGTCAATTGTACTAAGAATTATTTAAGTTGTATCTTTTTTTTGTTGAAAGATGAGTCTTGTTCACCACTCACCAGTGCCCATACAGTACTAGTTGACACCACTATAATTAGTACAACAGATATAAATGCACATTCAAAACTGAGTAATAAAGCATTTGGAAAAAGTCACTTACTCCATATAAAAACATTTATATTTCCAAAGTATAATTATATTTCTTAACAAGTGGGCTCTCTTTAATATATATATATATATATATATATATTATAATATGGATTCTGTTAATAAGTGTCCTTAAAATAATCTCAGCTTTTTGCTTCAACGGTAATCTCTTTGTCGAATGAGAACTTCTCTCTACATGAGAATTTTCTCCACTTGGTGGTGCTGCCAAGCCTTCCCTAATAAAGATCGCTGAATTTCTCATAATATTTTCCTCTTATTTGCATGGATTCGTCTTCTTTTCTCAGTCTTTTAACTCGGTCAACATTCTCATATGCAACCGATTAAGAGGAGCAGCAGAAAAAGGCCAATGTCAGGGGGCAGACCCTCCCCGATGCCTCAATGAAGAACTGTTGGGGAAGTGGCACCAAATCCTAGTATGATGTTGACCATGAGAAGATTGCTAGAAAAACAGCAAAATGATATTGTTGATCAAGCCAATGATAGTCAATGCTGTGAATGACAATCTGTCAAGGCCAGGATCATCTAATCGACCACCAACATTCCAAGCTAATCCTGTGGTATCAAGGTATGTTCCTAGTTCCTGTAATTTTTGTATAATCTAGTCGATAGCAACAAATAGGCAAAGCAAATTGGT
Source organism: Eucalyptus curtisii (assembly GCA_017140595.1). Lineage (NCBI taxonomy): Eukaryota > Viridiplantae > Streptophyta > Magnoliopsida > Myrtales > Myrtaceae > Eucalyptus > Eucalyptus curtisii. The sequence goes on from CM029502.1 coordinate 8,472,619, forward strand.
CGACAGATCAATCAAATGCAGAAAAGTTGAAAACATCAGGCCAGCAGTTGTTATAACAGCAACACAATTTGCCAAAGAAATTCAACAAGAATTGGGTTTAAATAGGGGAATCATTAGGCATGTTTAACAAAAAAAATTATTTTGAATGAGTTGATAATCAACATTTTCCTAGAGATTTTAAAATTCCCGACTTTACCATATTCACTAATGAAGATGAACAATCGATCATTGAACATATCGATCGATTTTAGCCAAATGTGGAGAAACACAAACAAATGAATTTTTAAGACTTAGGTTATTTCTTTGACTTTTTCAAATACTACTTTCACTTGGTACATTAATTTGTAACGTAATTCGGTGTGCGACTAGGAGGAGATGAAAAGAGAATTAAATTATCTATTCTATAAAACGGTACATGAGGTATCAATTGCCAACTTGGATAGACTTTATGAGTCGGTTGACTGGTTTATTGCTTGGTTTAAGAAGGCTAAGAATATATGCCCCACTTCACTCTTTCTAAACATTAACGTCTATAGATTTGGCCTATAATGGTTTGAAATTTAATTTAAGAGAAAGATTTGAATGTCGAGACTTTGCTGATTTATTTCAATTACCAACAAGAGTGTCTAAGTATGAACAATTGTTTCAAGATAGAGAGGGTCAAATGAAAAATTTATACAAAACGTGGCTTCAATGGAAAATTTTGAGTCAAATGATGAATTTGACCAAGATAAAATTCGACAAGGAAAAATTATATTTGCCAATGACAATGTGGCATATAATGACCTTTGATTATAATCATTCAATTCTTATAAAAGGTGGCGTGAGTTAATGCCAAAAAATGTCCAAGTGTTCGATCGACATTGTTGAATGCAACCAATAAAGAGGTAACCAAAGAAGTGGATGCGACATAATCGTCAAGTAATGGAGTATGATGTAACCATCTTGGTAATGGAGTCAACAACCATCAAGTAGTGGAATAGGGAACCGTCAAGCAGTTAAGTCAATAACCATCGAGTAGGGGAGTTGATAAATGTCAAATAGTGGAGTTAATAACTGTTGAGTAATGGAATTGACAATCATAACTGTAGGAGTTTGTGTAACCATTGGTTGTGGATTATGGATACCTTAAGTGTATTCTTTGTAAAAATGCATCAATCAATCATAAAACTCGACATTCTTTGCAAACTCATCTTTATCTTTACTTTCTTGCAATTTACATGACTGGTCGTGATTGCTTCCAGTCTTGTAATCTTTAATTTGCTAGTCAATTCGCATTTCCTGTGGAATTATCAACAAATGACACGCTTTACAACCTTTGTTGATTTCCACATGGATCCATTTATAATCTAAAAGGTATTTAGTCGACACAATTGGCAAAACAAGTTTACACGCACTTCTTCCTCATACATCTTTAGATAGTTGATTGGCACTGCCAACTCTTTATATCACTTGTTGTTTAGGCTCACTGTCATCAACTTGCACTCATCTCTCGACTTGTTTTTTCATCTCATCTACAATCCTTCATCGACGAGGGAAGCCACCTCATCTGGTACGAATCTAAAGGAAGCCTCTGGGGTCGATCATCTTATGCTGGAGAATGAGTATCCAGTCAATCCAGAGTTACTGCATATAGGACAAGCGATTTCTTCGAAGGTGGCGAACGAACGTGCTTAGGGAAGGTGCACCGACGCCTTGCGGAAGAGGTTGCTTTCTTTGTGTCGGTGAACACGAAGGACGTGGCCATATCACTTGCCGTACGCTCACTGAACCTATCCCTTGCATGTGCAAGCGGAAAAAACAAAACCTATCCACTTCATGTACAATTAAAAACGAGGACGTGAGAGGTTCCACTAGAACCCTACCTTTTCCAATCACTACGCTCACTGAATTGATCGGTTTTTATTTCTGTATTTTGCTTAATCAAAATCTTGCAATTCATGCCTTTTCACTTTTTTAACGTGCAAAACACTTCAACTTTTGCAATGTGGCATGTAAATTCACATATAATCGTTTCATAATTTTTTGAAATTTAAATAAGACTTTAAATTTTATTTTGAGAAAAAGGAAAGATATTTGTGACCATAATTAGTGCCCCAAAAGGAAGAATTTGTGATATTTATCGGGATTATTGTCCATCATATCATACATTAATAAAATGAGTCTAAAATATTGTTCTCTTTTTTGAGCAAATCATTTCCCAAATCAACTAATTTGTAAAGAGAAAAAGAAATGACATTGGCCGAGCGAATCATTTAGTTTAATGAAGCCTAAACTTCAATGAAATCACGATGTTTTCTAGGGCCAGACTATACGACATTAATATGTTAATAACAACTTCACCAAAACAAAGATCAGCTTGCATTACAATCTTCATGCAACATAGCAGGGGATAAATTTTACTCCAATTACGCTTTGAGATGATTTACATCCCTTTCAGTAGAATTTATGAAAAAATGACCTGCCATAAGAGTGAATAGAGGGGAAGATGAATGGAAGATAAGTATAAATGACTGAAATACCATTTTCTCTCACTTCGATTTATGGTTTCTTCTTCATATTATTGAAATATAATTTCGCTCAAATTATTTGATAAAAAATAAACCATCAATTGTGTGCTCGTAAACTGGCATAAATAATGGAAAATGACATTTTTTTTTTTCAGAGGGACGGGGTTCGAATCACGATCTGGTCAACTTCTCTTTTTCCCCGAATGTTAAGGTCCCATTCCTAATTTATCTTGCATGAACTAAGTCCAAAGAAAGTCTAGATTCACTCATCTTGCTCTCCAAGAATGGGTGATATTTGCATTCTTTTTTTGGTTAAGGGATCATCTCAATTGTGAGCAAAGCAAACCGTGGATAAAAGGAAGTGAAGTGAAAAGATTGAAAATATCTACTGAAACTTGATTTTTGGGAAAAGAGAACACGGAGCTATGGAGGGAAAGTAGACCTATGATGTGTGCGTGGGCAAGTGATATGGGGAATGTGGAATCTTTTGGTTAAGTGTATGGATATGGTGTGATAAGTGATAATGGAACAATGTGTAAAGGACAAAGGATGTGGGAGATTCATCACTGAAGCGTAAAGACACAAGCTACCAGCCAAGGATAAAGAATCGGGATAGGTAATAGTTCACCATCGATATGTACAAGAATGCTCCACCGGCCAAGGAAAATGAACTGTTTAATTCACCACCAACAACATAAGATAAAGAATCCGGATAACTATTCACTCCCATAAAGGAATTCTCATATATTCTTTAAATTTGTCTTACAACTAAGAATCTACTCTATCTATTCATAGAGGCACTAAAACATAGGAAATAGACAGACAGAGGAGACATGGAAATTGAAAGCAATTAAAGAACTAGTTACTGGAAAATGCATTAATGACATGAAGACTCGAAAGCTTGACTCTTCAGACTTCTAGTTTATCTTCATCCACCAGCCTTGATCAGAAAATAATCATCTTGGAAGTTCAACTAATAACCAAGGAAATCGCTTAGATTAACCTCCTATAATATTGTGTTTATTTGCATTGACATTGACAACTATACTAATGAATCCATAACTTAAAACCTTATCTCGTATTTTATGGTCGGCGTGGCGATAGGCTTCGCTTCTACGGCGAGACGAGCTGTTTATCATTACGATAGGTGTCAAGTGGAAGTGCAGTGATGGTTCAAGATTTTTATTCATCCACTTGATCTTGATATTTTGAAAATAGTATGGACAAGGAAGCAGCTCCTTATTCGATGGTTCAATAGTCAATTGCTAAACATTCTTGCGTATTGATGTCTTGATCGATAGTCTTCTTCATTCTGGACCTATCGAACCAAGTTATGACCAAAATATGTTTTGGTTTGAGTGAATATCGATTTTGCTGGGCTCATTGATAGAATCCTGTTGGAACTTAAGAATTGTTCCATAAAATCGGATGCTCCCATATTTACCTTTAAGTTATTATGTATGCCTCCTCGCTATAGGAGGACAAGATGGGAGTCAGCCGAAGATATATTCACTGGCAAAACTCCCAAACACAACCATATATTCAGAGACACAATGACTTGATCACCTTGGTTGGCTCCATCTCATTTTGGACTCAATCATACGTCATCGTCTTCACTTAAATGATCATCGTAGCTGTCTTCGCCTGAGCAGAGTAGTCCGAGCTCAACCTCCCATCTTGCCTTGCCATCATAAACTAGATGTTGTCTCTTTGTAGGTCGTTGTGGACCTTACAACTTGTGGAGAATTGGACAACCAGCTCATCGTCCGGCCACATAAGATCGGTCCATCGCCTGTCCAAACACGCTGTTTATCTTGTTTCCTACAGCGCCACTGTTTATTCGTGACCGCCATCCACTGGCACTTGGTGATTGGGTTGCTATCTTTGTCATTGATCGCTCAATTTTATTATAATGCATTATAACATAGATCTACATGTTTAAGGAAATAGAATTGGAAAGAGAAAAGGTACCAATAGATTAACGGTGACTCTAGTGTAGTTGCTAAATAATTAATGAGATATCAAGTTATGATTGATAGGGCACGAAAGAGTCCATGTGATTATTCGCGCCTACTTAGCAAACAGGAGGGTCGTGACAGTCTTATTTCTGCTGTCCAGTCCCTCGCCAATCCGAACTTTGTTCCATGAAGATACTCTGGTTCTCCTGTTTTGGGTGGTTGATCCACAATCACTGACGCTAGTTCATTTTCTGGTTCTACTTTGATTTGACTCGTTTCGTCAGTCATTGTAGTTTTTGCCTACCGCCTCGACGTCTGTCGAAAACAAAGAAGACCATTCATAGAATTAAGCTATACACGTGGCTTACATGCAATTAATGATGACGATGATGATCAATATGAGAGGCGAGAAACGCTTAAAAACCTTCTCTAAATTTTAGCGAGGTTTTTGTGTTCACGAATCCTGCGAATTATCAAAACTTTATTCGGCACCTTGTCATATCTCGAATTGTTATCTAATCTGTTCCCCAAATCAAATTATGCATGATGCACCACTTCAGACCTCACCCTATAATCTTACAAACCTTTCCCACCTCCGGCCATGCATGCTTCACGTTAGCATCTTTGATGAATTATTCTGGCATCACTTTGGAGAGAAGCATTGCAACGACCAAAATTGAGCATACAAATCCCAGATCAGTAGACCTTTACAAAGGTTTACTAATTTAGGAAAAATAATGTAAGAAAGTAGGGGTGTGCAAAAAAACCAGAAACCCCCTGGACTACCAGAAACCAAACTAGGATCGTCGGTTCCCAAGGAAATTGGTCCAGTTTCTGATTCTAAGCAGTAATATATAAATATATTTAATTTTTAAGAAAAATTTCCAACAAAAAATTTAAGAAAAATGAAAAACCTAAAATCACTAATCTCAATCTCAACACCTAGTGCTTGTCTTGTCTCACTCTCATTTTCTATGAGTCATCTCTCTATCTCTCATTCATGGTCTTGACTCTCAAGCTCAACGTCCATCAACTCATGGTGTTAACTCTCAACTTTTAATATGAGTCTTATCTTTTTACTGATCTTGCAATTAAGAATATGAGAGTTCTTTGTTTTTCTCTTTACTTTGGCTTGTTGGAAAATGCTGAACTAAGTGCGTGAAGCTTGATAGGACCAGCTCCATGAACCCTCCCGAAAACCGGACTGAATCAGTGGTTCGATTTTCAGGTAAATCCATAAAACTAGCGGACGGTTCTTGGTTCTTCTTTTTTAGGAATCGGTCCTTAGTGGGCGGTTCCCGTTCCCAGTTTCAGATAGGAACCGCCCACTTGGACCATGATCACCTCTATCTATAAGGAAGTAGAGAAATGAGAATTCAAGAGAATAACAGCATATATTCATAGATGAGCGTAGATAAGAAGGATCAATTCTAAGATGGAAGGTCTATTTTCCTTTAACTAGTCTCCATTAAGGGTGAATATGCTTTTACATTATCAGGCATGTGTTTTAAATTTTTCTTATTTTATCCTTTAGGTAAAAGATCAATACAGACACATATCTGATTTCTTTTTCAGGAAAATAATTTTATGGGTATTAAATATTTGAGGCATGCTAGCTAAAAATACTCCGAAAATCTAAGTCAAAATATCAATGCACATGAATTCTGTGAATATGATTTGTTGCACAGGATCAATACATGCTTAATTAGAATTTGGCATTAAGTGAGTTCAATTACTTAATGATTGTTGAATGCAGAATCATAAATCTTTTTTATTTTTATTTTTTACCCTATCCTCTCTCTCTACGTTCCTTCTCATAGTTTGCTGGAATGGGGAACGAGATTTCTTACTTTTTAAGCACTAAGAACAACCATAATTATGTTTTTCCATTAGCACACCCCAATTGAACGCATGTTTTGTCGTGTACTGGTAGAGAATCAAATGAATATCGTTACAGTACGGGTGAATGTTCGAGACTTAAGCAAGTCGTAAATATATCATAAAAAAAGGGCAATAAAAGGGCCGGAGTAAAATTTGCTTGTCTCCGCACATCATGGCCTTATGATAGTCAACTCCAATTAATCGAAACATATTCAATTGGAATAGATTTGAGACCTTTTTGTAAATTTTCCGAAGAATAAACACATTGACATGTGGAATAGACGACCTGCGATAATGGTGCCATTGGGGTGTGGGGCTAATATTCCTAGTGGCCTAGAGGTACTCGCTTGCAAAGATAGTGCGTGTATCTCTTTTTGATGAATGAATTCTCAACCTCTGGCCACTCGTTGCATCTGCAGCGATGAAGGTCGTCCACCTTAGATCCATAAGTCCACAAGCTGATAGTAGTACCGAATATAGTGATGTACCCTACGACATTGAGTATTTGGACATTTCATGGCATGTTTGGGAGCTTAACTCTAAATAAAATAAAATAAAATAAAAACCCCAAATTTTAGGTCTAATTCTAATTTTGTCTCGAACTTTTTTTTTGTTTAAAAAAAAATACAATATTTCACTATAGTATCAATTCTGTTGCTATGTCCAAAAATCATGCCAATTTTTTTTTTTTCAAAATTATCAACATCATGACTAGGTAGAGCCTATTTGGTTATACTCCAATTCCTTCATATTTCTATTCTTTTGTTCCCTGAAACATAAAAAGAACATAAATTTATTTGGTAACATCAACTAATTTTCTATTCCCCGAAACAGATTAGTGGTCAAGAAATAGATTTGAAATAGAAACAAGAAGTATAAAAAAGTTACCTCTTTATTCTTAGGATAATTTTTTAAGCCAAGTCATTTTTTTTCTTTTTCTTCTTCTTCCTCCTCTAGTCGGTCACCAGGCCTTGGGGAAGCCTCGCCAACCACTGTCAAGGCTTGGCAATAGGCCAGAGGAGGAAGAAGAAAAGAGGAAAAAAAGAAAAGGAAAAAAAAATATATAAAAATCTCAAAAAATTATTAAAAAGTTAAAATAATTTTATATCACAAAAAAATTTGCGGTTTGTATCAAGCGTGTTCTTTTTCTATTTCTACTCTAGAAATATAAATTTTATGTAGTTACCAAACGTGTTCGAATGCTCATAAACTCCTCGAGAAAACATAATCAGAAAAAAACTATTTCTAAGTAAAATTTTATCTTGGGAACATAATAGTTACCCAACGCACCCTTAGAGGTTCATTATCAGAACCTATTCTTCATCAACACCCTCACCTTCATGTGGAACAACAACAACCTCCTGATGTTTATTTTTTGGAGAAACTGTTGGGGCTAACAATACAACCTAGAGGGGGTGAATAGGTTGTTTGAGAACTATGAAAGACATTTGCGGAAGATAACAAGTCCAATTGAAGAAATTATGTGCGAGTGCTCCTGTTTAACAAAACGTGATAATAAAGATCAGGTAATGCAAATAGTGAAGAGATAGAAGATTCACTAGAAGATATATAGTGGTTCGACTTTATCCCTAAGCATATATCCACTCCCAACACTAATAGCCACAAGAAGGCTGGAATCCACTAATAATCTTCAAGAAAACTTACAATCAACAAGTACTGCTTCTAATAGATCACTCTACTAGGACTCACGTTTTGCTATCACTCTTATACACTTGTTCTTGTCACCAATAACAAATAGTAGCATCACCCAAACATTGACATCAGGATTATATAGTAGCTGACAACAAAATAAGAGCAAAGAAGAAGACTCAAAGCACATGACTCATCTTGTTCGATTTCTCCAAATCCAACTACTTTTTTTGGGCTCAATATATGGCCATCCATCCTCAAATAATTGTTGGCCATTGAAATCCTCAAGTAGCCATTTGTTCTAGCCGTCGCCAATAGCAAACCATTGCTAAAGATTGTCAAAACGGCTCTCTGATAGCGATTGTTCCCCAACAGTGTCACTTTACTTTTATCAGACTTGCTCATTAATGCCAAAACCAAAACTACTCTAGATAAACTCTGGTGATCTTTTTGTGAATCCCAAGCCTTTGTAATGGCTATTTTCTTTTTTTGAATGTTCTAGGCAGGTGGTCAAGTGAGTAGCACATTTTAGGACTAAATATCCTTACGATCCCTTACACATAATTAGGATGACGTGTAGATCTTTGCTAGTCTGTTAATGCTATTCACTGACAAACCATGTGGGCGACTTGCGATTAGTCATCCGATGATCCTCTTAGCTTCTTCAACATACAAAGACTTCTAAGGACATCAGCATCCTCACTGATTCCTCATCTTCATTGATTAACCATATCAGTTTCTAAAGATCTCCAAGAATATCAGCATCTTTGCTATTCCTCATCTTCATTGATTTAACTGAGTCAACTTCCAAAGATCTTCAAGGACACCACGTACACATGCCGGTTCCTCATCTTCACTAAACTCATAAGGATCACTAGTATTGTCATAGTCTTTCACGTCATCTAGATAAGATAGCTACGCTTTATCAACAATCTGTTGCACCCGATCTTTCTCATTCTTCCAAGCATATTGGCAATTTCAACTCTACCAGGCTGTTCATCTTTATGGTCCTTCCAAGCTTTGCCAAACATTTCCATTTTAGCTTGTTCACCTCGCCAGGTCTATCCAACTATTCACCTCCAAGCCATCATGAACATCCCCATTCTTCTCAGCTTGTTCACCCTCGATTAAGGTCCTTCCAGATGTTCATCTTATATCCTTCCAGCTTGTAGACATCTTCAATGCCCAATACCTTGTTCACCTCAAATATTGGCAGAGCACTTAGGACAATAATAGAGCACTCATCCTATTGGAATCTCTAGTGCTATTTATAACAATATCCACATTTCGGCATGTGCATATATCACATGGTACTACTCAATCAATACACACATTAGTAACCTTTGATTGTCTTTGTCATCTTCAAAACAATAAAGAGATTTTCTCAACTGAAACTAATGTCAATTTTGGGACGTTGGGCAAATTTGAGATTAAAGTGAAAGTCAGTATTTTTTTTAAACAAAAAATTGTTCAAAGTAGAATTAGAATTGGACCTAATCGCATGCTTGGGATCCTAATCGCAATGCCTAAAAAGAGTAGCTCATTCGATTGTCCCTTCCCGCCCTATATATATAAAAGATTCATTAGGAAACCAAAAGAAAAAAAAAGAAACTAGACCAATATATAAGATTCATTAGGAAAATTTTCCAAAAAGTCCTAAATCTATTGTATTTTTGCCAATCTGATCTTAAACTTTTGAAGTTTGCCAATTGAATCTATCCGGCCAATTTTGTTCCAAAATCGCTATCGTGAACGCCAACTGCCCTACTTGGCATGGACAACATTGATATGAACAATTTTTAATAATTTTAATATTTTTTGCCTAAATATGGGTGGGGGAGTGGGACCCTTGCCTAGACTAGACTGTTGAGGGTCAGTTAGTGACCTTGCCGACCTAGGGTTAGGGAAAAAAAAAGAAAAATCAAAAATCAAAAATAAAAAAGTATTAATATTTTATTAAAATTATTCATGTCAGTGATAATGGTGCCATGTAGGACTATCAATGTCTACATCAATTATTTTTTTATTAAAATTGATCGAATGGATTCAATCGGCAAAATGTGAAAAGATTTAGACTAATTTGGAAAAATTAAAAAGTTTAGAATTGAATTGACAAAAATATTATGGGTTTAGGACTCTTTAGATAATTTTTCCAAGATTCATTTATATGTAATTAGATGTGGTGATCTTAGAGGTAACTTGATATAGAAAATTAAGAGCAACCCAACATTAAGGAGAAATTAACAATATCCAGGTTCATATTGGGAGCCGGACACTTGGAAGCCAAAACTTGGCACGGATGGACACGTAGGCTGCATTTGGCAACTTGCCAAATAGTAACAATTTTTGTTCTTTTGTTCCCGGGAGTAGATTTAGATCAGAAATTCGTTTGGTAAAATTTTTATTCCCGAGAACAAATTTTTATTTTTTTTGTTCCCGGAAGTAGATTAGAACAGAATTGAGAAGTAAAAAAAAATTTGATTTTTTGTTCTCGGGAAAAATTATAGAATCAAGCCAACCCATTTTTTTCTATTTTCTCTTCTTTCTTCTTGTTCTTCTTCCCTCTCTCTTCTTCTTCAACTAACATTGCTACTGCCGCTCCCGGTCACCGACGACCTCATCAGAGACTCGCCAGGCTAGGGCGAGGTTTGGCAAGCTCGCTGGTGGCCCGGTGGCCTCACCCGGCCACTAGCAAGCCTCGCCTAACTAGGCAAGGCTCGGTTGAGCCTCGCCCAGCTGCCAGTGAGGCTCGGCTAACAAGGCACGGCCTTACTGAGGGCCGGCGACGCTCCAGTGATGTTGTCGGCCTTCATCTGGCCAGTCACTAGTCATATTAAGGCCGGCAACCGGCAACCCTTGAAGAAGAAGAAGAGAAAGAAAATAAAATAAGAAAAAGAAAAAGAAAAGTACTAAAATTATTAAAAAAATTAAAAGAAAATGATTTGATTTAGAAATTTTCATAACAATACCAAACGTGATTTAATTTCGGGAACAAAAATATTGGACAGTTACCAAACGGCTTAAAATGCTTAAAAATTATTCCCGGGAACATAATAAAAAGAATAATTTCTAATCAGAAATTGTTCCCGGGAGCATAATGGTTACTAAACGCGTCCTTAAGTGCCAAAAGTTACGAAAATACCACTTAAGTATCACTTTTTTTGAAAAATGAGACATCTGAGTGCCAAATCCGGTAAAGGTGGTAAAAAATACTATGTGGCAACTTTTTAATAATATAACTCACCTACGTGGCATGCCGGAGAGTTGAGTCAGCGACGGAGAACCAAAACAACGTTGTTTTTTCTTCTTCTTCTTCTTTTTTGAATTTTAATATAAATATTAATTAAATTAAAATATTTATATTTATAAAAAAGGAGGAGGAGGAGGAGGAGGAGGAGGTAGAAGGCGAGGGCTTAGCCCTTAGCCACCTGCAACCCTCATCATCATCTTTTAAAAATATATAAATAAATTTTGTTTAAAATTTAATTTAATTAATTTTTATATGATTATAGAGCCACATCAGCAAAACAACATTGTTTTTGCACTTGTCTAGCCACGTCAGCATGCAAAACGACGTTGTTTTGTACTTGTCTCACCGGAAAATGGCCACATCAGCATTTTGGCCGGATTTTTTTACCGTTGGCACTTAACTGATTTATTTTGCTCTAATTTTAGCACTTAAGTCACTTTCGTTACTTTTAGCACTTAAGTGTCCCACATGCCAAGTTTTGACACTTTATATGTTCTTTTGCCGCTTCATATTGCTATATGTATGCCTCAATTTCGAGCTGATTTCAACCAAAGAATCTACTTAGAATGAAGTGCGCGGAAGGCGAGGCTAAGGTGAACAACTTAGGAGAAGCCCTCAAATAGGTTTGAGGCAACCAAAGAACCGATTTCAAGGGCTTAGCCACCCTTCTATTCCACCTTGAGTTGAATGTTGAGGAGACATTTAGGTGATCACTTTTATCTTTTTTCATGGAAAATGCAGCAATCCAATTTTGCCAATAAGATGGAGGTTTTTTAAGATATTTACGGTCCCAAGAGTCATCTTTAGAGGTAATTCTGAGAAATACATTACAACTATATATTTTGAGGTGGGTATGTGCTATTAAAATTGTATTACATAAAAAAATGGCTAATACGAGGATCCGATCCTATCTGCCCTTTTGACAACTCTACCATAAAGAAACTAGGCTTTTCTCTTCTATGGTTATCCCTTTAGAGGGAGAGTTTTTCTCTCTGCATGAGAGAGTTCTCTCCACTTGGTGGTGCCGCAAGCGTCTTGTCCGGTAAAGATCTCTGTCCTTATCATACTTTCACCACTTAAAATCCATGGATCTTCTGACCAAAAAAGAAAAAAAATCCATGGATCCGGTCTTCTTTTCAGAGTCGTTTTGCTCACTCTTTCACCGTTACATAATCGTTTACTCTCGCTTTTCCTTTATTTATCTTTACAAAGTTGATTTTGCAACGGTTGAATTGCAACTTCAGTCATCTTTCGCGCTTTAATTCTTCTTTATATCATCTGTTGTTACGTCCCTCTGTCATTTACTTGCTCTCACCTCTAATCTGCTTTTCTTCATCTCATCTACAATCCTTCATCAATGTGGATTTAGATCCATGGTTTGATCATGACAGGTGATGCCAAGGTACTTTGAGTCCATCATAGAGTTATTGGCATTGTGCTAAAGACCGCCTATTTCATTAAACAATTTGAAAAGACCGAAAACAGTTCCTTTTTTTCAAATTTTTTTTTCCTCCTAGAACCCCTCTTCATATATACTACCTCCTACCTCTATACAAAAACACGAAGTTCACGAGACTTTAAGGGAAATAAAACAAAAGTCCTAAATCTTATATATGGAATACAATCAAATCCTAAAAACTTCTAATTAGTTCAATTAAGCTCTAAACTTTATTCTTCTTCTTTTGACAGGAGCCATAAACTTTCTTCAAAGGTGGACAATCAAGTGTTCTTGATGAATAGTACCCAAATTACCTACTCGAAAATTGCTTATGTGGCATCCTTAAATTGCACTTTTTAATTTATATTAGGACCGAATTGCATTTTTCGATAAGAGTTGAGAACTTAGTTGAACAGATTGAAAGGTTTAAAACACAATAACTCTTTTTGGTAAATGCATAGGGCTTGATTGAACCGATTGAAAGTTTTATAACTCAATCGTAGTTTGTAAACAAAAGTTGGCGATTTTGGTGCAATTTTCCCACTTTAATTAGTTTTCCTATGTTGAATTCCTTATTTTTTCGGGTTTGATTCACAATGCTGACTTTACACAATCACTTGAAGTTGAGGCTAAATATAGTTCTAAAGCATTACTTCCTATTTCTTAAGAGAAAAAAAGTCACTAAAAACTCACAAGTATACTTACTGGGATACATTTTCCTTCAGCTTCTTTTTGTGACACAGAAAACTCCAAAGTTATCCTCATATGACACAATTGCCCTATACTATTTTTTGACAGAAAAACTCCAAACTTACAGCCATGAAACACATTTACCATTGATCATACCAAATAAAAGTCACGTGATCATCCACACTCATTTATCAACTTGATCGAGATTAACATTACATCTTCACAAACAAAACCGTCACCAAATTACAACCTCCATAGCCTAAAAACTTGGATCATTAAGATAAAACAACCTCTCAAGCTAGTTAATCCATAAAGAATCAAGTAACAAAGTCAACAATATCAGATGAAACAATCAAAGAGGCAATCATTAAGGTAGTGGAGTCAATTAAGAATCGATAACTGTTGAGTAGTTAGGTCAATGACCGTAGAGTACTTGAGTGGATAACCATCAAATAGAGTCAATAATCATGGCTATAGCCATTTGTTATCGTTGATTGTGGGTTATAGATATCCAAAGTGTACTTTCTATAAACACGCGCCTATTAATCACACAACTCAACATTCTTCTTCAAATTTATCTTTATCTTTACTTTCATGCAATTTACATGGTTGACAGCAATTACCTCCAATCTTAAAACATTTAATTTTCTTGTCAATCCGCGTTTTGTCCAAAAATCAACAAAGGATCCTTCACAACCTTTGTCAATTTCCATATCAATTCATTCATATTTTTTCAGGTATTTTGTCAACACTTTCAGCAAAACAAGTTTAAACTGACTTCTTCTTTATTCATCTCTTTACATAGTTGATTTGCACTGGCTAACTCGAATTTCTTTATGGCATCTTGTTGTTTCTACTCTCTTTGTTATTAACTTGCTCTCGTTTCCCACCTGTTTTTTTCATCTCATCTACAATCCTTCATCGACAAGGGAGGCTACCTCATTTGATACGAATCTAAAGAAGGCCTCTGGGATTGATCATCTCATGCTGGAGAATAAAGATCCACTCAATCCAGAGTCGCTGCATATAAGCCAAGCGATTTCATCGAAGGTGGTGAACGAGCGTGATTAGCGAAGGTGCACCGACGCCTTGCGGAAGAGGTTGCTTTCTTTGTGTCGGTGAAAACGAAGGATGAGGCCATATCACTTGCCGTACGCAATTGCATGTGCAAGCGGAAAAATAATCCCCATTAAAAAACAAAACTTGTCCATTTCACGTACAATCACATATGAGATATTACTTGAGAAAAAAAATCAATGTGTATAGGTGTAACATCGGGTGCATACTATAATGTCTTGGGAGTGAGGTACGGACGAGAAGTCATTATATTTTGAGATTTCGCAAAAATATGTTTCAAGATAAATAAAATATTTAGGGTGTGTTTGTTTATTTTATTTTATTTTTTGTTATTATTCACGCACAAAATGTAAAACATCATCCAATTATTAAAAAAAAAAACAACTATAAAAAAACAATTATGTGTCATTTTATGTGGCAACATTTGTACCGTGAAAAGTTTAGATGTTTTCTAAGGCCGAACTATACGTCATTAATTTGTTAACAACAAGTTCATCAAAACAAAGTTCAGCTTGCACTACAATCTTCATGCAATTTCTGAAGTGATTGCGCAACATGGGAGGAGATGAATTTTACTCCAATTAAAAGTGAATAGAGGGGAAGATGAATGGAAGATAAGTGTAAATGACTATTCTCTCTCTTTCTCTTTAATTTATTGTTTCATTTTCATATTGTTGAAATATAATTTCTCTCAAGTTATTTGATAAAAATAAACCATTAATTGTGTGTTTGTAAACTGTCATAAATAATAATTTCTAATCTTATATGTAACTTTTATGGAACATGACAATTTTGTTTTCATCTCACGATTAAAGTCACTCATTTGAATTTAGTCATGACTGGCGCATCAAACTCAGTTGCGAGGGACATTTCTGTCAGTTTTGGTTGAAGGGCATTTTCGTCATTTGGTGAGAGCGTCGGGGTTGGATACACGATTTGGTCAACTTTTCTTTTTCCCCGAATGTTAAGATCACATTCCTAGTTTATCTTGGATGAACTAAATCCAAAGAAAGTCTAGATTCACTCATCTTGTTCTCCAAGGATTCGTGATATTTGCATTCTTATTTGGCTGAGGGGTCTTCTCAATTGTGAGGAAAGCAAACCGTGGATAAAAGGAAGTGAAGTGAAAAAGTTGATATATCTTTGGAAACTTTATTTTTGGGAAGAGAACGTATGGAGCTGCAGAGGGAAATTAGACCTTTGATGTGTGAATGGGCGAGCAATTTGGAGATTGAGAAATTTTATGGTGTGATAAGTCAGAATGGAAGATGTATAAAAGATGAAGGATATGAGAGGTTCACTATCGAAGTGTAAAGGCACAAGATATCAACCAAGGATAAAGAACCAGGATGAATGTTGGTTCACCATCAAGGTGTAGGGGAATTCTCCACTCGCAAGGATAAAAAAACTGTTTGATTCACCAACAACGACGGCGGTGGATAAAGAATTAGGATAAATATTTACTCACATAGAAGAATTTTCATATATTCATCAAATCGGTCTTGCAACTAAGAACTATTCTCTATTTATAGAGGAATTATAACATAGGAAATAGACATTGGAACTATTCAAATATTAAAGACATGTGAACTAGAAAATGCATTAACGGCATGAAGAATTGAAAACTTGACTCTTTAGTCTTGTGGTTTACTTTCCAAAATATCCACCAGTTCTTGGAAGTTCTACTAACAATCAAGGAAATCACTCAAAACAACCTCCTATTGATATGATGTTGATTTGCATTGACATCGACAACTATACTAATGAATCGATGACTTAAAACCTGATCAGCAAGGAAGCAGCTCCTTACTCGATCGTTCGATAGTCAATCGGTAACCATTTTTGTGTATTGATATCTTGATCAATATTCTTCACTTCGACATCTTCATGTTGGACCTATCAAACCAAGTTATGAACAAAATATGTATTGATTTGAGTGAGCATCAATTTTGATGGGCTCGTCGATGGAATCATGTTGGAACTTAAGGATTGTTCCATAAAATCGGATGCTATCGTATTTACCTCCAATTTCTTATGTATGCCTCCTCGCTATAGGAGGACAAGAGGGGAGTCAGCCGAAGATACATTCAGCTGGCAAAACTCCTAGACAAAACCATATATTCAGAGATACAATGGCCTGATCACCTCGCTTGACTCCATCTCATTTTGGACTCAATCACACATCGTCGTCTTCACTTAAATCATCATCAAATAGCTGTCTTCGCTTGAAGAACAGTCCAATCCGAGCTCAACCTCCTAGCTTGCCTTGCCATCATAAACTAGATGTTGTTTCTTTGTAGTTCTTTGTGGACCTTACAAGTCGTGCAAAATTGGACAACCAGCTCATTGTCCGGCCGCATATGATCGGTCCATCACCTGTCCAAACACGCCATTTATCTTGTTTGCTATAGCGTCACTGTTGCTCGTGGCTATCATCCACTGGCAATTGCTGATTAGGTTGCTGTCTTCGTCAACGATTGCTCAACTTTATTGTTTTAGTATTGTGCATGATAATAGAGATTTACATGCTTGAGGAAAAAATATTGGAAAGAGAAAAGGTACCAATAGATTAACGACGACGCTAATGTAGTTGATAAATAATTAATGAGAAATCAAGTTGCAATCGGTAGGGCAGGGGAGAGTCCACGAGAATTATTCGTGCCTGCTTAGCAATTCAGGAGGGTCACAACAGCCTTATTTCTGCTGTCCATTCCCTCAGCGATCCGAATTTTGTTTCATGGTCATCTTCTGGTTCTCCTGTTTTGGGTGGTTGATCCACAATCACCAGAGCTAGTTCATTTTTTGGTTCTACTTTGATTTGATTGTTTCATCAGCCATTGTAATTTTTGCATACTGCCTTGAAATCTGTAAAAAATAAAGAAGATGCTATACAGACCAAATAAGAGAGAGAGAGAGAGAGAGAGAGAGAGAGAGAGAGAGAGAGAGAGAGAGAGAGAGAGAGACGTGACTAACATGCGATTGATGATGATAAATATGAGAGGTAAGAAACGCTAAAAAAAACCTTCTCTAAAATTTAGCAAGATTTTTGTGTTCATGACATCCTACGAAGTATCAAAATTATTTTTTATAACCTTGTTTTATCTCGAAATTGTTCTCTAATCTGCTCCCCAAATCATACATTGCAATTATGCTTGATGAACGAGTTCAGACCTCGCCCTATAGTCTTACAAACCTTTCCTTTTCACCTCCGGCCATGCATGCTTCACGTTAGCATCTTTGATGAATTATTCTGGCACCACTTTGGAGAGAAGCATTGCAACGACGAAAATTAAGCATACAAAGTAGACCTTTACAAAGATTTACTAATTTCGGAAAAATAACATAAGAAAGCAGAGAGATGAGAATTCAAGAGAACGACCACATATGTTTATAGATGAGCGTGGATAAGAAAGATCAATTCTAAGATGGAAGGTCTATATTCGTTTAAGGAGTCTCCATTAAGGGTGGATATACTTTTACGTTATCAGGCATGTGTTTTAAAATTTTCTCATTTATCCTTTTGGTGAAAGATCAATACAGGCATATATCTGATTTCTTTTATAGGAAAATAATTTCATGGGTATTAAATATTTGAGGCATGCTAGCTAAAAATACTCCGAAAATCTAAGGCAAAATATCAATGCACATAAATTCTGTGAATATGGTTTGTTGCACAGGATCAATACATGCTTAAATTGAATTTGACATTAAGTGGGTTCAATTACTTAATGATTGTCGAATGCAGAATCATAAATCTTTTTATTTTTTATTTTTAACCCTATCCTCTCTCTCTCTCTCTCTCTCTCTCTCTCTCTCTACGTTCCTTCTCATAGTTTGCTGGCATGGGGAACGAGATTTGTTGCTTTCTAAGCACTAAGAAGAACCATAATTATGTTTTTCCATTAGCACGCCCTAATTGAACGCATGTTTTGTCGTGTACTAGTAAAGAATCAAATGAATATCGTTACACTGCGGGTCGATGCTCGTGATATAAGCAAGTTGTAATATATATATAAAGAAGGGCAATATAAGGGCCGGGTTAAAATATGCTCGTCTCCGCACATCCTGGCCTTATGATAGTCAACTCCAATTTATCGAAACATATATTTAATTGTAATAGATCTTAGACTTTTTTAGCAATTTTTCCGAAGAATAAAGATATATTAACATGTGGAATAGACGACCTGCAATGATGGTCCCATAGGGGTATGGGGCTAATATTCCTAGTGGCCGAGGGGTACTCGCTTGAAAAAGTGGCGCATGTATCGTGTTTTGGTGAATGAATTCTCAACCTCTAGCAACTTGGTGCATCTGCAGTGATTAAGGTCGTCCGCCTCAGATCTATACGTCCATAAGTTGATTGTAGTGCCGAATATATGATGTACCTTACAACATTAAGTATTTGGACATTCCATTGCATGTTTGGAAGCTCAATTAAAAAAAAAAAAAAAAATAAGAAGAAGCCCCAAACTTTAGTTCAATCTTAATTTTGTCTCGAATTTTTTTTTTTTTTGAAAAAATAATAATATTTCTCTATAGTGTCAAATTTGCCACTGTGTCAAAAAATCATGCCAAATTTTTTCAAAATTATCAACATCATGATTAGGTTGGTTAGGTAGGATTTGTTTAGAAACACTCCAATTCCTTTATATTTCTATTTTTTTATTCCCCACAACATATTAATAACCAGGAATAGATTTGGGAAACAAAAAATAGAAAAATGTTTTTTTTTTGTTCCTCGGAACAATTTCTACAACCAAGTCATTTTGTTTTGTTTTTGTTTTTTTTTCCTTTTCTTCTTCCACCGGTGACCGAGCCTCGACGATGGCTAGTGACCGGCGAAAGATGATGTTTGATGAGGCTCCCCTAAAAATTGCCATGTCAGCTTTCACCAGACGGCCGGCGTCCACGTCAGTGCCAACCGGCCAATTTTGGTCGGATGAACTAAACTGGCACAATTGTAAAAGGTTTAGGACTAAATTGACTAAAAAAGAAAAAATTAGAACTGAATTGACACAATTACAATATGTTTAGGATTTTTTGGTAATTCTCCTGTATTTCGTCTGACACTTTTGGCGAAACAAGTTTACACTGACTTCTTCCTTATTCATCTTTACATAGTTGATTTGCACTGGCTAACTCGAATTTCTTTATGTCATCTTGTTGTTTCTGCTCTCTCTGTCATTAACTTGCTCTCATCTCCCACCTGTTTTTTTCATCTCATCTACAATCCTTCATCGACAAGGGGAGCTACCTCATCTGGTGCGAATCTAAAGAAAGCCTTTGGGATTGATCATCTTATGCTGGAGAACGAGGATCCACTTAATCCAGAGTCGCTTCATATAGGACAAACGATTTCATCGAAGGTGGTGAACGAACGTGACTAGCGAAGGTGCACCGACGCCTTGCGGAAGAGGTTGCTTTTTTTGTGTCGGTGAAAACGAAGGATGAACCCATATCACTTGTCGTACGCAATTGCATTTGCAAGCGGAAAAATAATCCCCATTAAAAAACAAAACCTGTTCATTTCACGTACAATCACACACGAGAAATTACTTGAGAGAAAAAAAAAAATCAATCTGTAGAGGTGCATTATCGGGTGCATACTATAATGTCTTCGGAGCGAGGTACGGACGAGAAGGCATTATATTTTTAAATTTCGTAAAAACATGTTCCGAGATATATAAAATATTTAGGGCGTGTTTGTTTAATTTTTTTTATTATTCATGCACAAAATATAAAACATCATCGAATTATTTTCAAAAACAAATTATATGTTATTTTATGTGGCAACATTTGCACCGTGAAAAGTTTAGATGTTTTCTAAGGCCGGACTATACGTCATTAATATGTTAACAACAACTTCATCAAAACAAAGTTCAGCTTGCACCACAATCTTCATGCAATTTCTGAAGTGATTGCGCAACATGTGAGGGAATAAATTTTACTCCAATTAAAAGTGAATAGAGGGGAAGATGAATGGAAGATAAGTGTAAATGACTATTCTCTCTCTTTCTCTTCGATTTTTTGTTTCTTTTTCATATTATCGAAATATAATTTCGCTCAAATTATTTGATTAATAATAAACCATTAATTGTGTGTTTGTAATACACACGGTCATAGATAAGAATTTCCAATCTTATATGTAACTTTTATGGAACATAACATTTTTGTTTTCATTTCTTGATTAAAGTCACTCATTTGGATTAAGTCATGTCTAAGTACTGAGATTTGTCCCAGTGGCCACCCTTCTCACATAGAAAGAGGGAAGTTGGGAGTTAGAATCCCCACCTTCTTAAAAGAGTTAGGGTGAGGACGATTTGGATTCAGGTGTATGTATGCCCTGCATGAAGGAATGACAAAAGCCTAAGAGTTAAAATTGAAGTAGGGGTAGAGTAGGACCAGCCAAAAAAACCAAAAAGAATTAAGTCATGTCTGGTGCATCAAACTCAGTTGCAAGGGACATTTCTGTCAAATTTGGGTTGAAGGGCATTTTCGTCATTTGCTAAGAGGAGGTTGGATTCACAATCTGGTCAACTTTTCTTTTTCCCCGACTATTACGATCACAGTCCTAATTTATCTTGAATGAACTAAATCCAAAGAAAGTCTATATTCACTTATCCTGCTCTCCAAGAATTAGTGATATTTACATTCTTATTTGGCTAGGGGGTCATCTCAATTGTGAGGAAAGCAAATTGTGGATAAAAGGAAATGAAGTGAAAAGATTGAAATATCTATTGAACTTTATTTTTGGGAAAAGAACGTATGGAGCCACATAGGGAAAGTAAACCTTTGATGCGTGTGTGGGCTAGTCATTCAGAGAATGGGAATTTTCTGGTTAAGTGTATAGAAAGGGTGTGATAAGTCATAATGGAAGATGTGTAAAAGATAAAGGATATGGAAGCTTCACTATCGAAGTGTAAAGGCACAAGGCACCAATTAAGCATAAAGAACTGAGATAGATGGTGTTTCACCACCAAGATGTAAGGGATTTTTTTCACTAACCAAGGATAAAGAACTATTTGTGTCATGCCCCTATCCTCCGAGCGCGTGCCCATCCCTCTATGGTTGATCTAATAGCGACGTCCCAAGACGCGTCGTTGACCCATTCATTTTAATACGCATGCAGAAGCGAATAATTAAATCCCCAAACAACAACAGGATGGGATAGAAAAGTAGGACAACAAAATTTTCAAAACCAAACCACACCTTTATACATATCATAACAAGTCATTTACAAAACTAGTCGATTTATAAACAAGGTCTGCAAAAAAGGGGGGGGTAGAGGCTACAGATCCTCTAATCAGTCAAGTCTTCGACCGAATACTCCAGGGTCCCTAGCTCTGATGGACATGGATCCACCACTTAACCACCTGGTGGGTCGGCTATGCCTTTCCCAAAAACAATCTCCAACACATACAAAGGGACCTCAGACTCCGGTATAAGTTACCTCTCTCTGTCCATTCCGCTCTTTACGGTACCATGATCTGTATTGATGGGGTACCTTATGGGGTAGACTCGCATCAACCCAGACCATAGATCTCACAAGTTCATATACCCATCCCTTAGGGTTTCCATGCAGCGGAATAAAACACTTATGCTCAGTGAACTTCTTCGGCTGTCCAAAATGCTCGGGAGGAGATGCCATCTAAGGACCTGTAAATGTTATCCCACAACAAGGTGAGACGACGTCTCAGCAAGTTCGCCCCCTAAGTTCCGACTAGGAAGAAAATACGCCCTAAGAGGCTGCCTAAGCACAAGCACAAACACAAGCCAAAGGACTTACCTTTGCCTTAGTCCCTTCCTGCAAGTCAGTACAATTCAATCACTCAATCAATTATTTCAACAAATCAATTCATCCAATCAGATCGAACCATCGATCAATCGACTCAGTCGATTTCATGTCATCAAGACCGTCACTCGGTCAACCATTTCAATACTATCTATCAACCAATACTATCTATCAAGTCGTTTCCTTGAAACGATCACTGCTCACCTAAGCTAATACAACAGAATGCTCGCCTAAGCTGATAATGATAGATAGTATAGCTCACTGAAACTGATATAGATAGATAGTATAGCTCACCAAAACTGATATAGATAGATAGTATAGCTCGCCGAAGCGGATATATACTCATCGAAGCTGATTTATATATATTATACTCATCCACTGATCATTTCACTGTTTTCATGGTACCCGATAAAATAATCGTGTGTGGGTACACGGTAGGCCTCAGCCAAAAATATAATATCTTTATTTTATAACTTCCCACTAATTATATAATCGATAAAAATATTTTTGGCATTGTAAACCGACGCCCGTAATTTTCTAATTAATTACCGAAATTAATAAATTTTGGGATAAATACCCAAATTACAATCAACACACAAATTGCACAAATTATCATCAGATAAATAAACCAAACACACCATTGCAATCAGCACGAAATTCCGGTCACCGACTATCCCGATCTAATTTCCGGAAAAAAAATTAATTAAATAATTACGAAAATTAATTAATAAAAATAGCAAAAATGCACACTCAGACCGAAAAAGCCTAATTAAATACCGAAACGTGCCTCGAAAAATTTCCGAACCTATGAGATAAATATTAGAACTTATTTACTTGCTAATTACACTACTCTAACCACCTAACATGCAATATCGAACGATTAATTTACTAATCTATTATAACTAACCACTTAATCCATAATTAGCCTAAATTAATCAACCATAAGCGGAGATTAGTGAGTAAACTCACTTGATTAAAGATCCAACGGGTTCACTTCGATGGGGACGCGGAGGCGATCCACAAACTCCTAAGTGGGTGCACCTTTCGAGGTCGGGAAAGGCTCGGAAACGGGCCAAATAGTGTGCTGCAAACCTAGGGGCTTCGGTTTTGGTTGGTGGGCCGAGGAGCTGCTTCGACAGTCGGTTGGGCAGGAAACGGGCAGGGACGGGCGGCAAACGGCTGCAGCGGGCTTCTGGCGACTCGACGGGCGACCAGGCGACTCCGGCGACGATAAGGGAGGTTCGAACGGTTCGGGGGACGGCCTGGGGGTCGTGTCTGGGCGGAACGACGACCGGGGATGCGCAGAACGAATGCGTGGCTGGCGTGGTGCGCGACGGGCGAGCAACAGCGAGCGGCGGTGCTGGACGGCTCGGACGGCTGCTCGACGGGCAAGGGAAGGCTACTAGTCGGTTTTTTGGGGGTTTTTTGGAAGCTTCAATTTGCTGGAGATGGAGGGTGGTCGACGGTAGGAAGGAGAAGGGGGGGACCGGCTGCTATGGAGAGGGCCACTTGGTCTCACTCCTATCTTCTTGTCCCTATTGGCTTGACCCCACCAAGGCCAGCTGGTTTCCCCAGCCAATTTCCAGCCCCAAATCTTCCTATAGAAGCTATTGAGAGGGTCCAAAAGGTTGAGGCAAGGGGGCTACGAATTTGAGGTGTTTTCCCATCAAATTGAACTTCAATTCCTCCTTGAACCGACTCAATTCGACCCTAAAAAATTCCACCATCATACTCACAATCAAATTGATATTTTTCCTCGCCAATAGATCCAACTTGCAACCCAATTGCGTGATAAAAAACGGTCCCCTGAGTTTTCCGATCGAAAACGGCCTTATATCGACTTTTTGCCAAAAATCTCGATTTGTAGAAAAATCTTTGGAGGCTAAGTTGACGTTCCTAAAATGACTCGTGACATGAAAGAACTTTCAATTTCTGAAATCGGATTCAAATTCACAGTTAATTTCAATTTGGCGCGATTTTAGCGTGACCTAGTCTACCGGGTAACTTTCAGAAGTTTTTAGTGCAAATGACCCGTGGTCGATTTTCTTCGAGTCACAATGAACCTCTTCGACACATTGGCGACTCTCAGTGGTCGTGAAAATTTCGAGATTTCAAATACGGACATAGGGTACCAAAACAATAGAAAAATCAGTCTAGTGCCGGTCGACGAGAATTTTGCAAATTGGTGGAATCACCCACGTTTAGCCACATATCTCAGTCGAACCGACCTATCTCTGATCTCTAATCGATCTTTACTGTGCCGTAATGATCTCTGCAGATGAGCACGGTCAAGTAGTCGATTCCTGGTCGAATTCTCAAGTCTAATGCGTTAAAATTCCTTAATGACTTCCCTAGATAGTCTAGTTATCTCAGGAGTGATCAGCTCTGAGAATAGCACTATAGGCACGTTGATGAAAGGCCCGATTTATTAAATTGAAATCATGACTGAAATTCCAAGATGTCACAACTCTTCCCCTCTTATAAAAATTTCATCCTCGAAATTTAAACCATTACAATACTTTAAGCAAAAAGGTGGGGGTATAATTGTCTTATCGACTCTTTACTCTCCCAAGTTGCTCCTTTAATGCCGTGGTGTTGCCAAACCACTTTGACCAACGGGATGATCTTGGTGCGCAGAACCTGCTCTTTTCGATCCACAATCTGAACCGGGCTTTCAACGTATAACAATATGTCATCCACGTCCAATTCTTCGAAATTAAGCATGTGGGTTGAGTCAGGCTCATACTTCCTCAACATCGACACGTGAAAGACGTCGTGCACTTGCGCCAGTCTCGGTGGCAATGCAAGACGATACATTAGGATCTCGATTCTCTCGAGAATCTTAAAGGGACCTACGTACCTCGGACTCAGTTTTCCCTTTTTGCCAAAGCGCGAAGTACCTCTCATTGGTGACACCTTTAGAAAAACGTGATCACCAACTTGAAACTCCAATGGTCTCCGGCGCTTATCTACGTAGTTTTTCTAGCAGCTCTGAGCGGTCTTTAGTCTACCTTTGATGACTGCAACTGCATCTACTAATTGCTGAACCAACTCTGGGACTGTGATCTTTCTTTCCCCGACTTCATCTCAACACACTGGCGTTTTGCACGCTCTGCCATACAACGCTTCGAAAGGAGCCATCTAAATACTCTGCTAGTAGATGTTATTGTAGGCAAACTCGACGAGATGAAGCTATTCTTCCCAGCTTCCCTTGAAGTTTAATACGCAAGCTCGCAGCATGTCTTCGAGGGTTTGGATCGTCGTCTTGGACTGGTCATCCATCTGAGGATAATATGCCGTACTTTACTGCAACTTCGTTCCTAAGGCAGCCTGCAAACTCTTCCAAAAAGCAACTGTGAATCTCGAGTCTTGGTCTGAAGTTATCGTTACTAGCACTCCATGCAAACAAACTTTCGGATGCACATACCACTCAGCGTGCCTATCCAAATCAAGGTCTTTTCGTACTGTAATGAAGTGAGCTGACTTTGTTAGTCTGTCGACCACTACCCAAATGGAATCATTACCTCTCTGACTACTCGGTAAGTTTGTCACAAAATCCATCATGATGTGCTCCCATTTCCACTCTGGGATCTCGAGAGATTGTAGAAGTCCTCCCGGCTTACAATGCTATGCCTTCACTTGCTGACACGTCAGACACTTGGCGACATGTTTGGCGATGTCTGCCTTCCTACCTAACCACCAATAGTGTTGACGCAAATTCTGATATATCTTCGTACTGCCAAGATGAATGCTATAACTGTTATAATGAGCTTCTGATAAGATCTCCTCTCTAAGCTCTACATCGTCAGGTACACACAATCATCCTCAAAACCTCAGTGTTACATCCTCAGA
This sequence comes from Eucalyptus curtisii, assembly GCA_017140595.1. NCBI lineage: Eukaryota > Viridiplantae > Streptophyta > Magnoliopsida > Myrtales > Myrtaceae > Eucalyptus > Eucalyptus curtisii. The sequence continues at coordinate 8,498,717 of CM029502.1, forward strand.
AATCTGAAAGTCAGCCTTTCTCTTATCGGTGTCTTCTTGCAGAATCTTCTGAACATCTAGGTCTGTCGACTAAAGTAATTTAATCATGATCTAACATTCGACTCAATTCTGAGGGTGGCCATAAGATTCAAAAAGTGGCCTACCTCAAATTTGAACACCGAATCTCGAGCTCTTTCGAGTAAACTCCACTCCTTAACCAGCATATGTGCAACTGAAGACTTCCAACTCAAAGCGTCAGCAACCTTATTCGCCTTTCCGGGGTGATACAAAATATCACAATTGTAGTCCTTCAGAAGTCCCATCCAGCAGCGCTGTCTCATATTCAACTCCTTCTGAGAGAATAGATATTTGAGACTTTGATGGTCAGTGAAGATCTGGAATCTTTCTCGACACAAATAGTGTCTCCAAATCTTCAAAGCGAAAATGATTGCTGCGAGTTCTAAGTCATGCGTCGGGTAATTCTGCTCATGAGGTCTCAACTGACGGGAGGCGTATGCAACAACCCTGCCATGTTGCATCAACTCGCAACCCAATCCCCTGAACGACACATTATTGTAGATCTTGTACCCTCCAAGACCAGATGGAATGGTCGGCACATGTGCGGTAGTCAGCTTCTACTTTAGCTCTTGGAAACTACGCTCGCACTTGTCTGTCCACACAAACTTCTCGTCCTTCTTTAAGAGTCAAATTAACGGCGACACCAAAGCCGAAAATCCTTCCACAAACCTTCTGTAGTAACCTGCCAAACCCAGAAAACTTTTGATCTCCGTCACTGTAGTCGGTCTTGGCCAGTTGATCACTACTTCAATCTTGGCTGGGTCCACGGAGATTCTTTCGCCTGAAATCACGTGACCTAGGAATGCTACACGAGTCAACCAAAACTCGCACTTGCTGAACTTGGCGTACAACTCATGAATCCTCAGGGTCTGAAGTACTATTCTTAGATGACTCTCATGTTCTTCATCACTCCTCGAATACACCAAAAGATCATCGATGAATACGATCACGAACTAATCTAGATATTCTTTGAACACTCGATTCATTAGATCCATAAAAGCAGCCGGGGCGTTTGTCAAACCAAACGGCATTACAGTGAACTCATAATGGCCGTATCGAGTACAAAACGCTAACTTTGGAATGTCCTCCTTCCTGATCCTCAGCCGATGATATCCCGTCCTCAAGTCGATGTTTGAAAATATCGACGCTCATTGTAACTAATCAAACAAGTCGTCGATCCTCGGGAGTGGATACTTGTTCTTGATTGTCACCTAATTGAGTTGGCGATAGTCAATGCACAGGCACAACGAACCATCTTTCTTCTTCACGAATAGAACTAGTGCTCCCCAAGGTGATGCACTGGGATGTATGAATCCCTTATCCAACAATTCTTGCATCTGCACCTTCAGTTCCTTCAACTCAGATAACGCCATCCGGTAAGGAGCCTTAGAGATTGGCTCTGTCCCTGGTGCTAACTCAATCTCTTTCTCTGGCGGTAGACCTGGCAATTCCTTTGAGAATACATATGGAAATTCTTGTACCACTGAGATATCTTCGATCTTCAGCTCCTCAACTATCGTATCAATGATAGTTGCTAGGTAATCTTGACAACCTTGTCTAACAAACGGGTTGCCTCAAGCGACGAGATCAATGTAATCGAGGGTCCTCCTCGACTTCCAACAAACTCGAAACTCTCACCTCTAACGGGTCAAACTGAATCGCTTTACGATAGTAATCCATCTTAGCTCGTTGCTTGGTGAGCCAGTCCATGCCAATTATCAAATCAAAGTCATACATGGCTAGGACTAATAAGTCTATTTTCCTCCTCTCACTCACCAATCACTAACTTGCAACCAGTACAACCCAACGCAGCTAACACCTTATCCTTTAACGGTGCAAATATGCTAATTACTGACTCCAACAACTCAGGATTTAATCCTATCAGTTTAACATATTGCTTGGTAATAAAAGAATGAGTCGCTCTAGGGTCAAATAAAGCATAAGCAGCATGGTTATTCAGCGAAACCGTACCTGTAATCACATTAGGCGCATCCTCTACTTGACCTCTTATAATGGCGAACACTATCCCTCGAGCGGGGTATCTGTTCTGTCCACCTTATGGTGCAAACTACGGCGTTATACCCCTTATCTGACCCATCGGTGGTGGCAGCGGTAACTACGTTGTCCCCTCGGTCTTCTGGGACAATCTCTGGCTATATGACCCTATTGGCCACATTCAAAACACCCACCCATCCATCGAGGGCACGGGGCCGAGCCATGTCACCTTCCACAGAAGCGACACACACCATTTTGATTTGGCCCTGACTTGCCAACTCCACCCTTCCTATTGGGCGGGACGTGGAATCTTCCTCCGGTCATGGGCTTCTTCCCATACCGATTCCCATCTCTGTTAAATCCGAACCGCGACCCAAATGCAACAACTCTTTCATTCTCATCTCTCTCTATCATCTGGAGCCGCTCATACAGGTCGTTATAATTCCTCAGGTTGAGTAGTATCAGTGGACTCCTCAGTTCTGGCCTGAGTCCATCTCTGAATCTCCTAACTCGATTTGCTGGGTTCTTGACTAGTTCGGGAGCGTACTGCGATAGTTCAGCGAACTTCGCCTCATACTGATCCACCGTCATCGTACCTTAGCGAAGGCGTTGAAATTCTTCCATCTTAAGTTCTCTGGCACTTTCAGAAAAATATTTACTATTGAAGATCTCGGCAAAGGCGTTCCACTTCGAGACTACACCTTCAAGGAATAACGTGCCTTTGGTGGCTTTCCACTAAGTGTTAGCATTGCCCTGTAGTTGGTAGGTTGCAAGGACTACCTTCTCCGTCTCATGCACTTTAGCAGTGCAGAGGCCTTCTCCAAGCCTTGAATCCATAAGGCTGCGGCTTCGGGGTCTCCTGCCCTAGAAAACTTCGATGGGTTCAGTTTCAGGAACTGTTCCACCAGCTTATGCATTGGTCTCCCAGCGACCACTTTCCCTAGTGGAACCTCAGCAGGTGTGGTGGCAAGTGTGGCAGCAGCAGCAGCAGCAGCAGCATCCGCGGCGGCATTAGTGGTAGCTATGGTAGCGGCAGCTGAAGCGGCGACACTAGCAGCTTGAATCTGAGCCTGCTAATCCATCCTATTCCCCAGCATCTCGAGCGTTTGCATGATCCCAGCGAACCTTGGATCCTCAAGGGCTACTACCCCAGCACCAACAGGAGGCAGTGCTACTCCAATTGCGCTAGCCTGAGCTGGCGCTTTACCACGGCCTCCTCGAGTACCGACCCTCGTCGGCGTCCTACCCCGAGTAACAGGCCCTATAGTCCTCTTCCTAGGAGTCCTTTGATCCTGATCACTCATCTAGTAGGGTCTTTAAAGAAACCTGCCTCTCAATTCCACATAGAATTAGAAGCTGAGCGATCCACACGAACAAACAATTCTACCAAACAGCTATAACAGACATGCACCAGCATGAAATAAAGGCCAATCCTACTAACTATCCCATAAACTTATCGCACCTTATCACTCCAACCATTAACTTTCTCTAATACCACTTAAACGGGGATGTCACGCCCCGATCCTTCGAGCGCGTGCCCATCCCTCTGTGGTCGATCTAATAGCGACGTCACAATACGCGTCACCGACCCATTCATTTTAATACGCATGCAGAAGCGAATAATTAAATCCCCAAACAACAACAGGATGGGATAGAAAAGTAGGACCACAAATTTTTCAAAACCAAACCACACTTTTATACATATCATAACAAGTCATTTACAAAACCAGCCGATCTATAAACAAGGTCCGTAAAAAATGGGAGGGGTAGAGGCTACAGATCCTCTAATCAGTCAAGTCTTCGACTGAATATTCCGGGGTCCCTAGCCTTGACGAACACGGATCCACCACTGAACCACTTGGTGGGTCGGCCGTGCCTTTCCCAAAAGCAATCTCCAGCACATACAAAGGGACTCTTTGTCCATTCCGCTCTTTATGGTACCATAATCTGTATTGATGGGGTACCTTATGGGGTAGACTCGCATCAACCCAGACCACAGATCTCACAAGTTCATATACCCATCCCCTAGGGTTTCCATGTAGCGGAATAAACACTTTTACTCAGTGACCTTCTTTGGCTGTCCAAAATGCTCGGGAGGAGATGCCATCTAAGGACCTGTAAATGTTATCCCACAACGGGGTGAGACGACGTCTCAACAAGTTCGTCCCCTAAGTTCTGACTAGGAAGAAAATACGCCCTAAGGGCTGCCTAAGCACAAGCACAAGTCAGAGGACTTACCTTTGCCTCAGTCCCTTCCTGCAAGTCAGTACAATTCAATCACTCAATCAATCATTTCAACAAATCAATTCGTCCAATCAGATCGAACCATCGATCAATCGACTTAGTCGATTCCATGTCATCAAGACCGTCACTCGGTCAACCATTTCAATAATATCTACCAACCAATACTATCTATCAAGTCGTTTCCTTGAAACAATCACTGCTCACCTAAGCTGATACAAAAGAATGCTCGCTTAAGCAGATAATGATAGATAGTATAACTCACCGAAGCTGATATAGATAGATAGTATAGCTCGCCGAAGTTGATATATGCTCACCGAAGCTGATTTATAGATATTATACTCATCCACTAATCATTTCACTGTTTTCATGATACCCGGTAAAATAATCGTGTGTGGGTACACGGTAGGCCTCAGCCAAAAATATAATATCTTTATTTTATAACTTCCCACTAATTATATAATCGATAAAAAAAATTTTGCGTTGTAAACCGACGCCTGGTAATTTTCTAATTAATTACCGAAATTAATAAATTTTAGGATAAATACCTAAAATTACAATCAACACACAAATTCCACAAATTATCATCCAGATAAATAAACCAAATACACCATTGCAATCAACACGAAATTCCGGTCATCGATTATCCCGATCTAATTTTCGAAAAATAAAAATTAATTAAATAATTACGAAAAATAATTATTAATACTAATAAATAGCAAAAGTGCACACTTAGTGTTGTTTATCAACGATAATATAAGTCTCGAGGGGTCTAAACATATGGTCATCAAGTTTTTGACCATAAAGAAACAGTACAGAATGTTAACATTACAATAGAGCATATTTCCACAGATGATACGGTTGTAGATTCACTACCTAAAGACTTTCACCCTTGTATACTTGAACGACATGTTATAAATATGGGCTGAGGAGCATCATTGGATGTTGTTGTTTCGTGGGGGCTGTTTTGATCTTGCTATAATAAAGCTTACATCCGTGTTTTGTTACATTTAGTAATATTTTCACATGTATAGACTCTTTCACATTCAATAAAGTGTCCATCATGTTGAGTTGATTACATGTAATGGATATCTTAATGTATTGTGTACGCTTTGAGTGAGGCTGAGGGTATCTGGTACACTTTTAGGGGCATATCTGGTTTCTTGTGACACTTAAAGTAAGAGAATAGTAACCGACAAAGGGGATGATGCATAAAGTATTAATCCTTATGAGGTGTTGTCCATATATTGAATCCATATCAGTAAAGTTGCAAGCACTTGTGACCATGGAAGGCGTTGTGTGTGTACATGCAGTTACCACTATGATTCGGTATTTGAGATTTTATGAGGTGGGATTGACTATTAAAGATTGTCTTTAGATCAACATAAGGGTACGCACATACAGTACAGTCTCAATTAATATATCCTAAGTGGGAAAATGTAAGAGTTTTTCTGATATGAGTTTTACTTACCAATGCTGTCTTAGTTTGCTAATTATGCTTAGGGGTTGGTTAGATTTAATTAAGTGTACTTATGTGGTTAGATTAGTTTAGAACAATTAAATTAGTGACTTAATGATGCATGTTAGGTGGTTAGACTTAGTCGTTAGCAAGTAGAGAGCTTCTAATATTTATTGAACGGGTCTCGGGATTTTTCCCGGCCCGTCTTGGCTTCCAATCAGGCATTACGGGCCTAAATTGGATTTTTAATATTTATTTATGAAAGTTATTGTCTCGATATAACTGTATGGGTCAACTCCTTAATGAGATTCCGAAGGCAATTATATCCTAAATTATAGCTGAAAAGTATGCTACGAACTCCGTTTATATGGTAGAGGATGAAAAAGATTTCAGTTTTTCGCTTTTTCATAATATTGCACCTTCTGCTAATATAAAGACATATTCTGTTGTCAACTTCTTGTCAGCTTGATAGCTAGTAAAGTCCACATTCAAATACCCTACTAGTTCCAGGTCTTGAATATATTTGTCAGCATATAGTTTTATAGTCCTTTTAAGTGCCTCAAAAACTTATTGGCAGTATTCTAATGATCGTGTCCTAGACTTGACTAATATCTACCTAGAAGTCTTGTCGTAAAAGCAATATATGCCCTTGTACAAATTTGAGGATACATGATATTTTTAAGTGCACAAACATAAGGTACATCCTTCATTTGGGTTTTCCCAAAATTTGAATGAGGACAATGCTAGAGATTCAATTTATCAGCCCTAACGACAAGAGTAACTCCCAGCTTGTTGAATCTTTTCAAAATACAATCAACATATGCAATCTTAGATAAATCTAACATATGACAAGAACAATTCCTATGGATCTCAATGCTAAGGTTAAAAGATACCTCACTAAGGTCTTTCAAGTCAATATTCCTTGACAACATATATTTTGTTTCATGCAGTAATCCAATATCACTACTTGCAAACAGGATGTCTTCACATAAAGTATGAAAAAATAAATTTCCTCTCACTGATCTTGTAATATATACGCTGATATACTTTGTTCTCAACAAACTGAACAAAGTGACAATGCTATAAAACTTTAAGCACCATTGTCTACAAACTTACTTAAGGCCATAAATAAAGCTTTACAGTTTACACACAAACTTACTTGAATCATCTGCCGCAAAACATTCGGATTATACCATATAGACTTCTTTATCAAGGCATCTATTGAGAAACACAGTTTTAATGTCCATCTAGCATAACTCCATGTCAAAAATGAGTTACTAATATCGTATTCACTATGAAATAATCTTTAGAAAAGACTGGGGGAAAAGTTGCTTTATAGTCTTTCCTTTCTCTTTGAGTGAAGCCCTTGGCCACCAATGTAGCTTTAAATTTTTCAATCTTTCCTTTGGAATCTCCTTTAGTCTTATAAACCCATTTGCAACCTTTCGGTAATTCAAAAATCTCACAAACACTATCATGTTTCATATATTGCATCTCGTCTTTCATCGCATCTAACTACAGATCTGACTGAAGATAAGAAATAGCATTTATATAAGTAACTAGATCGACCACGCAACAGATATCGTAGTCATACTCTCACAGATAAATTATATAGTCTGGTGGTATAACTAAACATCTTTCCTTAGTAGATCTCCTAAGTGAAGCTATTACAACCACTTCATCCTACACCTAAGAAATTTGACAAATTTCATTAGGAATTGTGTCTATGACAATATTCTGAATCTCAATAGGCTTAGTCAGTGGTATAGAAGACTTCACAATTATCTATATAAGCAAAGACAAAGATACAATGGTTCCACCGTACTATTATCTTTAATAGTCTGAGAGTAACTATTTTTTGCAACTACGTCGAATTCCAGAAACTTCGCTATCTATGATTTCACAATTCTTGTACCTCCATTGGGATCATAAAACCAATATCCCTTTGAATGACTTAGGTAAGACATGAAATAATATCGAATGGTTCTGCAGTCCAACCTACTTAATGTTGGATCATATACCTCACTTCTGCAGGACACTCCAAATCTTAAGATGATTCAAATTAGATTTACGTCCAATCCACAACTCAAAAGGAGTGAATGTAACATATTTGGTAGAAATATAGTTTAATACATATTGGGTTGTTTCGCCCTACAGAAAATATGGATAAATTAGTCATACTAATCATACTCATTATCATGTCCATTATGGTGTAATTACGTCCTTTGGCCATACCAATTTGTTCAAAATTTTCAGGCATAGTAAACTAAGTTACCATCCCAAAATCTTCTAAGTATTTGACAAATGGCCATTTAAGCTATCCAACATTACCATACTTGTCAAAACACTCACCACTACGTCATATCTGACAATCTTTAAGACTTATCACAACTGTTTCTTGACTTTAGTCCAAAGGAATTTGAATCTATCCAAAGATTCAAACTTTTATTTAATTAAATATAAAAGAAATGGTCGTCACTGACACTGTTGAAATGGAAATTTCTATACAATGTTACCATATATGATCCACTAATATCAGTGTGAATGACCTCCAACAGTTTAGGGCTTCAAACTGTAGTTTTCTTATTTATCCTAATCATCTTACTTCTACAATAGTCTACACAAGTCTTTAGGTAACTTTTAAAAGTAGACGAAATGTCAGCATTATTAGTTTTTCTACTCTTTTTCTAGACATATGATCAAGACGGTTATGCCACAATACATAAGACTGTTTTTAAAGTAAAGGTAATATTTTCAAATGTATAAGTGACATATATATCGTTAGAAAATCAACACAATTGGGATAATCCACGTACTTAATTTTATTTGACTCCGAAAACATAGAATAGAATTATTCTTTACTTCAAAAGAATAGCCACACATTTCCAGATATAATACAGAAATTAAGTTGCATCTAAATGAAGGTACATAAAAGTGTTTCTCAACATCAAATACAAGCCAGAATCCAAAATCTAGAATCAAAATAATATCTCTCACTAACTCGACGTTGATTTTAATATTGTTTCCCATGATGAGTCATGATTCATCTTGATTTGGCTTCCTTCGATTTATGAATCTCTTATGGCAAAATACATAATTTGTTACACTGCTATTTAACCACTAAAGACTGGATAAGGCTTTGATAAGAATTGGATTCATAAATGAATGCCAAAGAATCATTAACTATAGACTCACGCTAAGTTTTATATTACTACAATATTCCTTATATGTCATTTCTTCCTAAAAAAAATAGTAAATAATACAATTTCTCTTGAAGAGTACTATCTAAAAGGGCTAGTGAATACACCTAGATGGGGATGAATAGGTGTGAATAAAAAATTTCGCAGGGCTTGGTAAAAGTAATTTTTCTTTTAGAAGATAATAAACATTAAACGCAATTCAACTTTGAGCAAATAAACACCCAATAAATAAAAGTAAGGAGTTCAGGGAAAAGAGATTATGAACATAGGGTTTATAGTGGTTCGGCTTAGATCAACCCTACATCCGCTCTCCTCGCTAACAGCCTATTGGCTGGATTCCACTATGAATCAAAAGAAATGTTACAGCTTGTGATCTCGATTGTCATAGTGACAAGTCTCTATCGAACTTTTGCACTGTCTCACTAAGATTTTCTCTCTTTTGTATATAATGTTTAACTCGATGAATGAAAAGGCGAGAAACTAGAAAGCTTCAAACTTTGAAATTTTTTTTCAAGCACTACATCAAACAATTAAAGAGTCAATCCTTAAATACTCCTTCATGCCTTCTCGACCGTTGGCACTTTCCAAATGAATTCTTCCAATCTACCCATTGGACAGAATCAATTAAGGTGATCTTGAGTCGTTGGATGATTTGTGATGAAAGCCCGTCAATTCTGTTTGCCCATACAAATCAGGATCTTGAGTTTCTACAAGTGGAACCTTCCAAGTTTGTTCGCCTTTCAAAGATCTTCATATCGGAGAGTTTCCAATAAGAATAATCAATCGAGTATATGTAAAATCCAGCTATAAGGTCTTCCAATAACCATACGAATCAAAACCTTGAAGATAATCTTGCATTTGGATAAGTCTTCATACATCAGTCTGGAATTGTTAGTGATGATAGACTTTGAGACTAAAGTCTAGTGGTCTGTCGGTCTTCAGACTTTGACAATAGAGTCTTGAGATCTTCCAATATAAATATGGAAATGTTTTGTCAACTTCAAAACAATAAATGAGTTTTCTCTAACAATCTCCTCATTTTTTTATGGTGACAAAACTTTCCTACAGATTTGGAAAACTTTTGACCTGCAAAACAGTACTTATGCAATATATAATATCTTATAAAGGTAAGTTGATTAGGACCTGGAAATCTTAATTCTACAACCACATAACACATGTTAATTCATAAGGATAAATAACAGTTCAATCATAATCAATATTGCAAACATTGATCACCGCAAGCAAGTTCAAAGTCAAACAGTATCCAAAGGCAAATGTCAAAAGCAAACGAAAATCAAAAAGTCCACAGAAAGTAAAGTCAAACCAATGAAACCACAACCAATTTGCAAATCTACACTCAAACTCTCCCCCTTTTTGTCATCAGCAAAAAGTGGAGAAAAATGATTGAAAAGAGTTGAATAAGATTAGTGTTGCTTAGGGATACGAACGAGCTAGAAATCCCCCATGGACTTGACAGTGTCTTCAAGCTTTTTCAAAGACTCCTTGAGTTGAAGTAAGTCCTCACCCTTTGCATTTTCCTACATTTGAAGCTTCAGGACTTGAATCTATTCTTGGATAGAGTCTGATGTTGTCTTGAAAACTGTCATCATATTCTTCATCTCAAACTCGAAAGCATATTGTTATCCCTTTAATTCCAAAAGAAGTTCCATCACTCTCTAAAAATTTGCTGAGTGATCTGTAGTAGTACTGGGTCCAACCGAATTAGTTACAGGAGTTTGAAAATGAGGGGGAACATCAGTTGTCCTATCACCATGACTAGGAGTGTTTGCCTCACCATGAGAGGCATAGACTTCTTCTGGGTCTGGCGGAGATCTACTAACATCACTAGCAAAGATGGGTGAAGAAGTACCTCATTTCTTACCATCTCCCCCTTGTCTCCATGCCTTCAGGTGGAGAAGTATGTTCTTCTTCATGCTCTACTTCAACACTAGAGCGATGTTGTTCTCCAGTCTTTCCACTCCTTGTCTTCTCCGAATCATCGGACAATGATGCAACCATTGTTGGTTCAAAAGAGTCATCGCAACTCCTTTCTTCTTCGCCTCTCCTTCTTTCTTTTTCTTCTCTTTCTTCATCTCTTCTCTCCATTTCCCTATGGCTCACAAAACTCTGTAGATTTAGCAAGGCAAGAGCTGAAATAGTTAGATCATCATCATCTTCTTCTTCGTCTTCCAAGATAAGAGATCTCATTTTCTTCACTAGTTCTGTCATAGGCTCCTTGCCTTTCCTTTTCTTTGCAGCAGAGTCTTGCTTCGCCTTCATAGGGGACTTCTCCTTGAAGCACTCCAGCTCCTTGCTCAGTTCCTTCAGCCTCATCTTAGAAACCATTTTGAGACCAATAACCATTAGAGCAATGAATCCAACACAAAGAGAAGCAGGAAGTTTGATCTTGAAATGCTTAAAGAGTTGTGAGATAAGCGCAGAGTAAGGGAGTTGTCCCTTGTCTTTCACCACAGTCCTATACATGTGCATAAGAATTGTGTGAGGCAGAGAAAACTTACGACCAGTGTTGATCGCGTACATTAGCTTCGCTTCGGAGCGAGAAACATCTGTCTTTGAGGTAGACTTTGGCTTGATGCAATTAATCACCACCTTGTGAAGAAGAATATTGGAGGCATTCATTCTTGAATAAGAAATCTTGGCTTCGACCATTCTATCATTAACAATGGACAAGGTAGCATGGGCATAAGACACACCAATTGGTTGGAATCTTCCTCTTTCCACACCAATTATGTCAGCCAAAGTGTCTACATCAACTATGAACTTTTTGTCTCTCACAATAAAACTAAATTTATTCACATCTAAAAATGATAGATTTGAATAAAAGTAGGCAATAAGTTCGGGGTATGCAATGGTTGTCTCGGTGCAAAAGTGTTCAAGTTGAAGCAAACTAAGCTTCTCCCTCAAATTGACCTTTAAAGAGTCAAGAAAGTCGAAATCCACACTTATGGCGTTCATAACCCCTATTTTCAACAAACTCGAGTAAGTCTTCATGTGGTCCTTGGATCGAAATAAATTCGTCCCTTCACCATGAACTTTTGCAACAATGCCCATCCTGGGCTGAAAATGAGCGAATATCATTTCATCGTCATCTTTTTCTTCTAGCTGACCGAATCTCGGATCACTAGAAAATTTTCAAACGACCATTATGCCAAACCTTGAGGCGCAACTCCTAATCTTTCCATAGTGTTCAAGAAAAAGGTCTCATTTTTGTAACCGTGTGCTTTTAAGAACTCATCGATCAGATTCATAGCAGAACCACCCCTTTTCAAGTTGGAATATAGTATATAGATAAATTGGGGTTTTTGAGTCCTTACAGGTTCAACATCTTCAATAACCTCTTCTTGTTCTTGTTGTGGAGGAGGATTTTGCGCTGCTTGTTAATGCTATTGAGAATGTTGTATTGGCTATTGTTGTTGTTGTTATTGAGGAGAATCTTCTTCCTCGGTCAAATCGAAATGCGTAGGTCCCTCACGCATATGCTGTGGTCCCTAATTTGCAATTCTTGAAGACTTTCCTTGGAGAGACATTGTAGCAGTCGAGGGGAATTTCTCGAACTCGTTCGTTGAAAAGGTGAAAACTTTTTGGATCAAACTCAAGCAAAAATGAGAGAGAGTAAGATTACAGTATTCTAAGGTTTTAAAAAAAAGCGTAAATGAAGAAGAAGAACTTCGACAATATATAAAGCAGGTATACGAAACATCATAAGGAAAAAGTAAAACTTGCCTTTTTTTTAAAAAAAATTGATAAATTGCCTTTTTCAAAAAAGATAACTGCCTTTTTTTAAATCGTTAATAAGAATAATTTCCAAAAAACGAAATAGGCAAAAAGCAATTAAAAGGATAACATACCTTTTCAAAAATTTTAACCAAAAATAACTTCACATTCAATTAGAAGTTCATTTGCAGTCGTAACATATGGAAATTCTGAGTCTGAACACCTTCAAACTTTACCCGGTAAAAGATATAATGTTCAATCTTGCACAAATAGACTCAAATAAGCTTTTCTCCAATGGCTTTGTAAATATGTCGGCCAGTTGATTCTTCGAGTCAATGAAGTGAATCATAATTTTCTCCATTCTGAACATGATCTCTAATAAAATGATGACATATTTCTATATGCTTTGCCCTTGAATGAAGAATTGGATTTTTTGTGAGATTGATGGTGCTTATGTTGTCGCATTTGATTTCAGTGCATGATTCTTCAATTCCAAAGTCTCTTAACTGTTGCCTCATCCATAAGATTTAAGAACAACAACTTCCAAGTGCTACGTATTCTACTTCAGTTGTTGAAAGAGTTACGGTACTCTGTTTTCTTGAAAACCAAGATACCAGCTTGTTGCTAAGCAGTTGACATGTACCATAAGTACTTTTTCTATCCACTTTGCATCCTGCAAGATCTGCATCTGAATATCCAAAAAGAGTAAAGTCTCCTTCTTTGGGATACCACAATCCTAGCTTTGGAGTAGTTGCAACATATTTGATGATTCGCTTTGCTGTACTGAGATGAGATTCTTTGGGATTTGATTGGAATCTAGCACAGATACAAACACTTAACAAGATGTCAGGTCTAGATGTAGTAAGGTAAAGAAGTGATCCAATAATACTCATGTATAGCTTCTGGTCCACATTCTTTCCTTCTTCATCTTTATCCAGTTTTGAAGAACTTGACATAGGTGTCTCTGTCTTTTTGCAGTTTTCCAATCCAAACTTCTTGATGAAATCTTTCACATACTTCTCTTGGTGAATGAAAATCCCTTCGTTTGACTATTTTACTTGTAATCCTAGAAAGACATTTAGCTCACCCATCATACTCATTTCGAATTCATCCTACATGCATCTAGAAAACTTCTTGCATAGACTTTCATTAGGTGATCAAAAGATAATATCATCAACATAAATTTGAACGAGTAGAAAATCTTTACCTTCTCTTTTAATAAACAAGGTAGCATCTACTTTTCCTTTAACAAATCCATTTTGAGTTAAGAAATTACTTAACCTTTCATACTAGGCTCGAGGTGCTTGCTTTAGTCTATATAGTGCCTTTTTCCGTCTGTAGACTGAGTTTGGCTTTCTTGGATCTTCAAAACCATGTGGTTGTTCCACATAGACTTCTTCTTGGATGAATCCATGTAGGAATGCATTTTTTACATCCATTTGGAATAACCTGAAACTTTTATAGCATGCAAAAGCAAGTAGTAATCTAATTGTTTCTAACCTTGCTACTGGTGCATAGGTCTCGTCATAGTCTATCCATTCTTCTTGTGTATATTATTTGGCCACGAGTCTTGCTTTGTTCCTGGTCACTTTTCCTTTCTCGTCTACTTTGTTCCTGAAAACCCATTTAGTTCCTATAATAGATTTACCTTTTGGTTTGGATATTAGTTCCCAAATATCGTTAATGCTGAATTGTCTGAGTTCTTCTTGCATTGCTTCAATCCAGCTTTCATCAGCCAAGGCTTCTTCTATAGTTTTGGGTTCAACTTCAAAATTAAGTGCCAAAGCACTAGACTCTTCTCGCCTTTTGGATCTGGTACGAATTCCTTCATCAATGTTGCCAATGATGAGTTCCTTGGGGTGACTAGACTTATGCTTCCAATTGCTGGTTGGTTAATGAGTCTGTTCATCCTCTGCTTCAGTTGAATCTTCTAGTTCTTCCTGTTGTTGAATTTCAGAAGTCTAAACTTCTACGGGAGAAGTAGACTTTATAACATCTCAAGCAGGTTCGGTCTCTTCAAGTTGAGTCTCTACCATTTGATTTTGTGTAGAGTCTTGAAACTTGACATTCATAGATTCTTCCACAGACTGGGTCTTTTTGTTGAATACTCTGTAAGCTTTGCTTGATGTTGAGTAACTTAGAAAAATTCATTCGTCTAACTTTTCTTCAAACTTACAAGTTCGATCATTTGCATTTTTTAAAACAAAACATTTACAGCCAAACACATGAAAATAAGAAACATTTGGCTTCTTTCCTTTAAATACTTCATAAGGAGTTTTCTCTAGAATATACCTCAAAAATACTCTATTAATAATATAACAAGTTGTAGAGACTGCTTCAGCCCAAAATCGAGAGGATACACAACTCTCAATCAAGAGTGTTCTTGCCATTTCCTGCAGAGATCTATTCTTTCTTTTCACAACCCCATTTTGCTCTAGAGTATATGGTGACGAGAAAACATGCTGTAAACCAAATTCATCACAAAAATTTGCAAAGTCTTAATTTTCAAACTCACCTCCATGGTTTGTTTGTATGCTTGTAATAGCATATCCTTTCTCATTCTGAATTTTCTTAGCGAATTTTGAAAAGTAAAAAAATGCTTCAGACTTACTTGCCAAGAAGAATACCCATGTAAAGCGAGAGTAATCATCCACGATTACTAAGCAGCATTTCTTTCCACCAATACTTTGAGTTCTAGTTTGTCCAAAAAGATCCATATGTAAAAGCTGCAAAACTCGATTAGTAGAAATTTGATTTATAGGTTTAAAAGAACTTCTAACATATTTTCCCAAAACACATGGTGTGCATAATTCGGACTTTTGATAATTCAAGTTGGACAGTCCATGAACAAGTTTCTTAGAGGAAATTTTGGCTATCTGCTTCATATTGACATGATCAAGCTTTCGATGCCAAAGATTTTCTTCATCTTGAATAGAAATTAAACATTGAGAGCTTTCCGGTTTTATATCCAGTAGGTAGATGTTTCCGTGTCTTCATCCAGTAAAAGATTGAGACAAATATTTACTAGTTCCTAAGCAAATGCCTTCTTGGAAGTTGATTTTGTATCCAGTATCGCATAGTTGACTTATGCTGAGCAGATTATAATTCAAGCCATCCACCAAGGAGACATTGTTGATTGTGAGACTTCCAATCTTTATAGCTCCACATCCAACGATTCTTCCTTTACTATTTCCACCAAAAGAGACTTTTCCACCATTTATTTGAATAAGCTTTATAAAACAGGTTGAATCTCTTGTCATATGTCTCGAACAGCCACTATCCAAATACCATTTAATCTTTTTCTTGATAGTGACCTGCAGTTATAAGAAGATTTCAAGTTTTCTTTGGTACCCACATTTTCTTGGGTCCAAGGGAGTTAGTACCAAAAACAGTCTTTGCCCAATCTATCTTAACAAGTCTCCAAACTTTAGGACAATCCTTCTCGAAATGTTCGGAAATTTGTTACACTTTGAACATTTGAGAGCACTTCGCCAACAAGTTTTACAAAAATTTTTTGAAAATGATTTTTGTAAAAGGTTTTTATAGGTCTTTGTTTGATTCTTTCTTTTACTTTTGGAAAATCAATTAAAGGAACGGTATCTGGTGTCATTCCTAGACCTCATTTGTTGAAATAAGGTCTTTGTATTGAAAGAATTTTATCTAACTTCTCAGATTCTTTTGAAAACATTTTGAGATATTTGAAATATCTTCTTTCAAAAAGATGTTTTCCTTCAAAAGAGAATATGCATTTTCTTTCAAAACAACAAAATTTTTGTCTAGATTTTCAAATTTTTCTTTCCAAGAAATTCCTGTTGCTTCAGTTTGGAATTTTCCTTCTTTAGTTCGGAAATTCTTTTAAGAAATATCTTGAGATTGAGACAGAGTACATCATTATATTTTGAGACTTTAGAAGGAATTTTAAAATTATACGAATCTGAGTTTGAATCGGTTTCAAAGTCTATGTCTGATTCTGAATTTACCATTAAACGGATGTTTGCATATTCTTCATCACTCTCTTCACATTCAATGTCACTCCATGTCTCTGCTTTGAGAGCCTTTTTGAATTTCTCTGTATTTCCCTTCTTTTTCTTTAGAAGAGGACAGTTGGGTCTGATGTGTCCTTTTTTTCTTGCATTCGAAGCAAATCACATCTTTGTTGGTCTCATTATCTTTAATTGATTTATTCTGAAATCTTTGAGTACTTTGCTTCCTCTAGTTGAACTTTCTTCCTTTTTTGTTTAACTTTCTGAACTTCCTAATCATGAATGCTAGCTCTTCATCGTCTAGGTTATCTTCTGAATCTGTATCATCAGAATCATCATTAGATTTTAAAGCAATTGACTTCTTACCTTTGGGATCTTCTTCCTCATTGATTTGTTCCACTTCATAAGATTGAAGTGTGCCCACTAGTTCATCCACTAAGAGAGGCATGATCCTTTGGGTTTCTCTTATTGAAGTCTTTATATGATTCTAGTCTTTGGAGAGTCCTCACAGCAATTTGTCAACTTTTATTTGTCTAGAAATTGGATGTCCATGATATGCAAAACCGTTTACAATCTCTGTGAAACGACTAAACATATCAGTGATGGATTCTCCTGGCTTCATTTTGAAGGCTTCGTACTGTCCAAGTAGAATATTGATCTTTGTTTCTTTAACTCGATCAGTTCCTTCGTAGGTAACGTGCAACCTGTCCCAGACTTCTTTTGCTGTTTCACAAGATGAAATTCTATTATATTCAGTAGGAGATAAAGCACAATATAAGGAATAAATGGCTTTAGCATCAAGAGCTTGTCTCTTGGTTATTTCTGCTTGTGTCATTTCGCCAGCATCTTCAATTTCCTTTCCTCTTTCTAAAGTCGATGTGACTTTAGGAATAATCCCTTTTTCTACCACATCCCATTCCAGGGGATCTTTCGATCTTAGGAATGCTTCCATCTTGTTTTTCTATACGTTGTATTCCTTCCCATCAAAGTAAGGAGGTCTGGTGTTGCTTTAACCTTCAACCAGTCTTGGAGCCAAAATACTAGCCATAGATCTTTAGCTTAAGAAGTAAAAACACTTCAACAGAATAAGCACACAAGTTCTGATACCAATTGAAATGGCTAGTGAATACACCTAGAGGGGGGTGAATAGGTGTAAATAAAAAATTTCACAAGGCTTGGCAAAAGTAATTTTTCTTTTTAGAAGATAATAAACATTAAATGTATTTCAATTTTGAGCAAATAAACACCCAATAAATAAAAGTAAGGAGTTTAAGGAAAAGAGAATATGAACACAGAGTTTATAGTGGTTCGGCTTAGATCAAGCCTACGTCCACTCTCCTCGCTGACAGCCTGTTGGGTGGATTTCACTATGAATCAAAAGAGATGTTACAGCTTGTGATCTCGACTGTCACAATGACAAGTCTCTATCGAACTTTCGCACCGTCTCATTAAGAGTTTCTCTCTTTTGTATACAATGTTTAACTTGATGAATGAAAAAGCGAGAAACTAAAAAGTTTCAAACTTTGGAATTCTCTTTCAAGCACTATATCGAACAATTAAAGAGTCAATCCTTAAATACTCCTTCATGCCTTCTCGACCGTTGGCACTTTCCAAAGGAATTCTTCCATTCTACCCATTGGACAAAATCAATTAAGGTGATCTTGAGTCGTTGGATGATTTGTAATGAAAACCCGTCAATCCCGTTCGCCCATACAAATCAAGATCTTGAGTTTCCATAAGTGGAACCTTCCAAGTTTGTTCGCCTTTCAAAGATCTTCATATCGGAGAGTTTCCAATAAAGTATATGTAAAATCTAGCTATAAGGTCTTCCAATAACCATACGAATCAAAACCTTGAAGATAATCTTGCATCTGAATAATGATCATGCATTTGGATAAGTCTTCATACATCAATCTGGAACTGTCAGTGAGGATAGACTTTGAGACTAAAATCTAGTGGTCTGTCAGTCTTCAAACTTTGACAATAGAGTCTTGAGATCTTCCAATATAAATATGGAAAGGTTTTGTCAATAAATGAGTTTTCTCTAACACTATCTTGGGACTAAAATGTCAGAACGACCGATGGTTTCATGAGTTCCTTTATGAGTATGATTTTGAACTTCATATCTACCATCCTTCAAGACGTAATCCTTAACCCCATCAGAACCATTATACCTTATGTTGAATATCCTTGCATTTGTCATAATCTTGGCATTAAACAAGATACAATTTCAAGTCCCCAAGGCTTCCATCATCCTTTTAGCAGTGTAGTCAGCTGGTAAATCATTTTCAAGTGTTCCTAAATGGAATGATTCATAGATACTCTTTTCCCAAGTAATAAAAAATGCTTTCTAATTTCGTATCACTAATAGTGAAATTGCCAGCTTATTCTTAGTAAGAGCAATATGAATATCTACCAGTTTCATCGCAAATAGAGAATCCTCTTTTCACTACTTAAAATTTGATCCAAAAAGAACATCAATCACAACGGAGTTGCCATTATAGAGAATGTGACTTAGTAATAAGCAACATATGCAATTGGCATCATGTGAGTACCGTGTAACTTGAAAACCTTATAAGTACACATCTCGAGAGCTACCAATATCATCATATAAACATCTTTGGGCAAAATACATGACATGCAATTGTACACTCTCCACATGACAGTGGTTATGAGAATATATTCTAATCTTTTGCGAATTCACCACTTGTGGGTGTATGAACTATTAAGGTCAATCACTCCTCAACCATAAATGCATTTCTCCATAAACTAACATACAATCACCTTCTTTGAGAGTATGACTACTCATTAGAACAAAAGACATCTCATCACAATATGAGACTGATATTTCTTAAATCCAATCAAATATGCCAATTGAATCATTGAAACCATCTAATATCGAGAATATAAATTTTATGACTCATATCTACCTTATACATATAATTTTAGATTTGATGACAAGAGCAATTTGTCATTAAAATCACATGTCATGCCAATTGCATTGCTCCGTTCAAATCTTTTACATGTTATTAATGAATCAATACTCTACACAATCTATATGTGACGATATATATGTAAGCTCACAACGTATTTCTGAAACCAGAGAGAAATACATGAAAAATACACACAAAAATACCGCCAAAATCCACGGATTTAGAGTTTCACATGCATTTTCATATCCTTAAGAGCATTAAACATATAAAATAAACACATCACGGTATAAAGAATTTCCATACAAGCACGGCAGTGTCAACCACGCACCAAACGGACCATCCACGCGCCTTTAATGCACCATCGGAGTGCGCGATACGTGAGCTGCACATGCTAGTGTGCTTGAGCCGATCCGACCGGTCCATAGTTTGACCGGCCAGCAATCCGACCAGTCAACGGTCAACTCACTTAAACCGGGTCGGGTCAACCCGATCAACCCGATCAAAGGTGGTCGGGTCAACTCGCCGGGCAATGACGTCATGCTGATGGATGATGTCATGACATCATCTATGACATCATCGTTGGGAAGGCGACAGCCGTCGATGAGCTGACATCATGGATGACGCCAGCCCTCGCCGAAGGCGATTCACACACCCACAAGTGCGAGCACGTGAAAGCGCTCGACAGCGCGTGATAATGCTCACCGGAGCCCCTGCGGTGCTTGTAGGTGCGTGGGGGCATGTCCGACCTCTTCTAGAGGCACACCACCCATCAAAATGGTCACGTCATCGAAAGGAGTGCAAATATGTGATCAAAATTTACTTTTACTAACCAAAAATCACGAAAACAGGCAAAACGGTCCAAAGGTAGGTCAAATTCGAAATGGTCATGGGCAGCACATTTGGCCTCTGCCGAAGATATGCCACCCACCGAAATGCTGAACTCGACAAGATGAACCCGAATATGTGATCAAAATCAAGTTTCAACGAATAAAATTTTCGAACCAAGGAAAATTGCTCATGTTTTAGTTCTAGGCTATGAAGGCTCTGATACCAATTGTTGGTTGTCGAAGTGGCATCCCAAGATCAACATAGCTAGAAACTCAAACATAATGAAGGAGACGACGGAGATTTGTGTATCTAATTTGAAATCCATCGTTTTTTATGCGGAATGACGATGATTCGACGCTCAGGTTCTTCTTCTCTATAGCCTTCGGATCCTGACGCGATGAGATCACCCCTCAAGGCTTCCTTATGTGAGGTAAAAGTGTGTTCATGGAAGTAGGAGGGTTAGAAGGGGGCCTTAACGCTACTTATAGAGTTTTCAGTCAAGTCCTCTCATCTCAGGCCGGGCCCAACTTGGCCCGTACAAGCCAAGCTCATGTTCAACCATTAAGAAACCTTATGTCTTATCTTATTAGACTAGTCCTATAAAACGATAAATTATAACCTCAATTAATATAGTCCATATTAGGAAAATTATTACATGGGATTCTCATGGTAATGACTAAAGTAGCTAATCCGGCCGTCCCTCCCCACCCAATATGTTTCTAGCAAACCATAAAGAAAGAAGAAAAGAAACTAGACGAATTATTGGTATAATTCCACTAACAAAACCCACGGCGAAAACCGACTGCCAAGCACCCGTGAAACGCGCTTCAAAACAACAGTAAACAGCGAAGACCAGCAACCATGTGTACATTGCACAAAAGGACGACGATCAGGCCGACTTCACCTTGGAAAAGGAAATTCGTGTGATTCGATCAATCAAGTCCAACTTGGACTTTCACTTTTCTTGACCTTGACTTCAACATGAATCAAGGAAAGTGGAGCTTTTCTAGCCTAATGGTGGGGCTTTTGGGACGGTAGGAACCGTCGAATTTTGGCCACGCATTTTCATGGAGGAAATCAGAAGATGGGTTCCAGTTGTTTCATTTTTTTTTTCTTTTTGTTGACTTCCCATGGCTTCCTATTTTCTTGGTTTAACTTAGGATTAGATTAGAGGATTTAAAAAGGCCGAAGAAGCACTAATTTGAAAGGGAAACTCTCACAAATCTCATTACGTGGAATTTTTTGAATATGAAGGTTGAAAAAACAAATTAAATACTGAAATATAGATAACCACAAATCACAAGTAGAAAAATATAATTACTAACTAAAAAGAAATCATTAATGATAAATTGGTAGACAAAAAAATTACTTGTTGATTTGAATCTCGTAAATGAAGATATGTAAAGACCTAAAATATGTCAAGATCAATTTTAGGATTACATGAGTCAAAGCTAAAGTTAAAATAAAAAAGAAATGATTTTCAATCAAATTCCATATAAAGTTCTTTTTTGTGTTATTAAGTTTTTTTTATTTGAAAAAAAATATCCCCCAAATCTTTTCTTTGGTTGGAGAATAATATTCACTATTTTAAATGTTGCAAGTTAAAACTTTTGAGTCTACTTAAATTCACTACATATTCACCTTAAATATTTTTTCACCAGTCAAATGAGTCTCGCATTTCCATCTTTTAACACTTGTGGCTGACATTGCACTGTCCGTTTTATGAAATAACAGCACCGTTCTCGACTTATTTCCCTTTCTTTTATGCCTTGGCCAACTCCAGTAGCAAAGAAAATTATGTGCCCATCCTTCCTTTTCTTTTTTTCCTTTTCAATTTCCATGACAGTGGTCCATGTATTTCACATCACCCATTAATTTAACCACTTCGCTTTGGCCCAGGTTTTATTCGATTGGCTCAAACTCGAGGCATAAAATTCTCTGTTTTACCTTCACAGATTCTCTAATTCGGTGTTCAGGTGAAGCTACAGGTTTTGTGAGAAAACTAAGGACAGCGAGAACTGATAACTATGGAATAGAGATAAATATGTCCGAAGAGTAGATGACCGTGAAGAAAATTCATCATGTAGAGAATCTTGTGGGAATGGTGATCAACCCTATTCGTCTGAGAAAGCTTAAAGCAGTGCTTGGGCTTCATATAAGTGTTAAAAAAAAAAAAAATCTAAAAGCCTAGGCTGATAAGTGGAGGGACATTATATGTATATAAAGAGCATATAAACCACGTAGTCAAATGACATGGGATATTTCAACACTCTCTTTCACGTGCAAGTCTAAGTAGGTATGACTTGTGAATTTTGACTTAGGAGGTAGATGCACACATGAAATAAATCAGGGTAAAGCCTACATGTGATATTATAAAAGAAAATCCAACTCAAAATCTTAAATCGATAAATGAAGAGAGGTAAAATGTAAATAAAAAGTATACAAACTACATAGTCAAGTGATGTGAGATATTTCGATAATACTTTTGTGATGATTGAGCGCAGGGGCTTAGGAGAGATGACAACTGATGAGGTAGAAGTTTCGACTTCTCACCGATATATTGTTAATCTAATCCAAAAATAATATGTTCACATACAAGCCCAATAGTTTATTTGGACTTCTCATATATAAACTCTAGAGGTGAATTTATAAGACATAGCTTGAAGTATTATGTTTGTGTGTTGGATCTTGATCTGTTTTTGGGGTTTGTTTTTGGCAAATTCCATCTCTACAGAGCGGTTTGATCAAGGTTAGGAGAGTTATTCGACTTTGTGGCTCCGAGGACTCCAAGGTGCACTCTTTCTAACACTTTGCTCTGATTAAAATGGCAAAGCGTAGTTCCTATGATATTATAAAGCTGCAATCGTTTGATGTTACTGAATTTCATGGCTGGAAATTACATGTTCAGTTTGGCATGAAAGAACGTGACATATTCTATACTGTATTAACTGATTTTGCATCTACCACTGAAGATGTGGATGAATATCAATGGAACAAAGATGAGGATTTTTGTAGAGATTACTTGTTGAACTCTCTAAATCCTAATCGGCTATGACTTATAGTGAGTATAAGACGGCGAAAGAGATATGGGATCACTTGAACGCTCGGTTCAAAAGCAAGAGGGACTCTCTAAAACTCTCCTAGCGGAGAAATTCTTTGATTTTAAATTCACCATGAATTCAAGCATCACCTCTCGTTAGTTGAATTTGAGAACATGAGGAACAAGTTGAAAGATGATAACTCGATATGTCCGATAATCTCTTTGTTGGTCTTGTGTTAAGCAAACTACCAACTAAATGGAGTTCTTTCAAGACGAAATGCACAGATCGAAAGTACGAGATGGGACTTGATGAATTAAAGAGGTATATTCACATTGAGGATCAAAATATTACTAGGAAGAGTTTGGAACAAGTAGGACAACAAAAGTCGTTGCCAACTTAGTTTCACACTCCAATAAACCTCGAAAAAAAAAAATTCAAGTCACCAAAGGTGAATCCTCTTTACGATTAGAGGCCAAAAAGACTATCTTCCAAAAGAAGAAGAGGGGCAAGTGCCATAACTGTGGAAAGTGGGGTCACTGGCAACGAGTGTAAGTTACCAAAGAAGCCAAAGAATGACACACCACGAGAATGAGGTCAATATGCTAATTAGAGGATCTCGAGCCTCAAGCCTTCATTGGAATGATGAATAATGGAAATGCTAGTGTCTCTTCCGAGTGGTGGTTGGACAAGTGGCGCTACTTGTCATGCTACAAATGACAAGAACTTACTCACGAGGTCACAAAAGTGAAAGACACTGTGGAAAATTGCAATGGTGGTGAGGCAAAGGTGACTCATGCTGGAACTGCAAATTTGGTGCTTTCCTTAGGTAAATTACTAACTCTAAAACATGTTAGAGTAGTACCTTTACTTAAAAAGAATTTGATATCTATGAGTTTACTTGATAAAGCTGATATGTCTTTTTCAACTATGAATGGTAGAGTAACTTTATCTCGTTAACTCATATTATTTCGGTTGCGCATTCATGGTTAATGGTATGTATAGGTTGAGTTTAAATACGATAGCATAAACCATGTGAATTCTACTTTGATTGATCCAAAGTTACTACACAATAGACTTGGACATGTGAATTACGGAAAATGCAACATCTAGCTAAAACTCACAACATTCCATTAGATACTTCTACTATCTACTAACACGGAAGGTTAGACCGGATTTGGTTGGGAACCGACTCAAATTGGCGTTCGAGGACGCTGGGAAGGATCGATGTGAGATCGAAGGATAACATAGCGATACTCTCACCAAAGGTATGCCTAAAGATCGATGCTTCGGGGTGCGCGGGGACAGGCAGCTGCTACTTGATGAATGAATATATATCATTTAAAGCATCTTGACAATTTACCTGGCTATTTCTATTTTGTGAACACCTAAAACTCCTAATACTTGAGCAAATGATGATTGAGTTTAATACGATGCTCACGAATGATGTTCGCCCTCGTCTCGGCAAGGTGAAAAAATAGGATCCACTGACGTCCGACCATATCAAGGCCGAACATTCGAACTGGCCAGAGAGAATTCTCGAAGGAATTCGGACGTCCAATCGAACGGCTGTCCATCTGTTTTCGTTATAACCTCAACCATAGCTTTAGCCTAGAGAAATCGAAGACCAAGATTTTCTTGATTGTCGCTCGTGGGGCCGACTCAGATCTAATCGAGGTCGGGAAACACTTGAGTGAGTATATGATTTGGGCACCTGTCTTCTCTTCACCTTGATTATAGTCGAGCATGATCTCGTCGATCTCTCCCCATGAAGTAGAGACACCAGATCGAATAACATAGATCCTCCGTGTCTAGTTTATTCCGCGTTTGTTTCCCGCTTGGATTGTTTGGTTTCGTCTGCACTTTCCCCGTTTGGCAAAACGGATTCAACAATGGCCAAGTATGCGTATCCAAAACATTACGATCGAATGACCTATTAAGAACAAGATTTCACGACATGATCTTATCTAACACTAGTTATCAAGACCAATGATACGAGGTCATATTGATTGAGTAGACCGAACACTCGTAAATGGCAGAGCAATTTTTCAAATTTCTAGGGTAATACTACTCTGTGTGTGATGAAAGATGGTTGATTTCAGAGTAAGTCGATTTCCGACTTTCCATTGATTGTCTTGACTTGGATCCCAATTTCTGGAGAGTATATATGTGGAATGGAAATTAGATATGATGGATGATTGGCATAACAACTAATACACCATAGGTTGGCCCAACCCAGTCCTCTCATACTAGAGTTGGCTCCTCGCAATTCTCCCTCTTACACCAACGGTAGATAGAAACCGAACCGTCTCACGACGTTCTAAACCCAACTCACATGCCACCTTGATCAACAAATAACCAAACCCTTGGGAACCTTTTCACCCCAGATATCCACAATTTCATCATAACCTCGACCATAGTTTGAAGGACTATTTGTTTCGCAAAAAATTATATGATTTCTGGAAAAAAATCTTTTAGGAAAAATGACTTTATTTTCTAATATTTGGTTGAAACCTAAAAAGTGTTTTTCGTTGTTTGGTTAGGAAAATCTAATAGGGAAAATTATCAAAAAATTAGTATTCCTTTAGTTTATAATTATTTTATTTTTCCTTTTTTTCCTTTTTTTCTTCTCTCTTTCTTGTCTTTTTTTTTTTCCCAAGTCAAGCTCATTGGCCTCAGGTGAGCTCAACCTTGCAAAATCTAGTGAGACTAGAGCTCATCGACCTTGGGCGAGCTCAAGCTGGCCCGTGACCAATTGGTGGTCATTGCCGTGGCCGACAACTAGCCAAGAAAGCAGCAAAAAAGAAAAAGAAAATAATATAATATATAAAAATAAAAAATAATTGAAAATTCGATTTTTTAATACTTTCGTAATAAACAAACATTTCAACCCAAGCCCGACTGCTAAGGACCTGTGTACAACCTTCGTGCACCCATAGCTAAGGGTCAGGACCAGAGCTCGAGCATTAAAGACTTGAGCTCGGGTGCTAGAGTATCGAGTACGGGCACTATGGATTTGGGTCTAGCCGTCAGAGACAAGGTCCTAATCACCCAGACCAAAGAACCAATGTTGGCATTTATGTACCCAAGTGTAGAGTTTCGAGTCCAAATGCCAATATCTAATAATATTTTGGAAAACATTTTCCCATTTTTTCAAAAAGAAAATCAATTTCTTGAATTTAAATTCTGATAGGAAAATTTTTTCCTGTTAACTAAGTGAACATTTTCCATTAACTCATTTTTCTAAGCGAATCAAAAGCTGGAAAATGAGAAAATGTTGACTCGAAAAATGTTTAACAAATCCTTAGAGTGCGCTTAAGAGATTCATCTAGATAAAGTGAAAGAGCAAAATTTTCTTGATTGTCACTCATGGGGCTGACAGCTGCCCACTTGCTATCGCCTACCGACAGCCGGCCACCTAATAGGGAGAAATTCTATATTGTTATTGAATGAATTATTTCATAACAATATCAAACGCATAATTTTACTTAAAAACTTGTCCAAGGAATAGAAATTAAAAAAAAAATGACCAAAAATTGATTTTTGAAATGGGATTTGTTATCATTCGAGACCTAAGCAAGCAAGTGATGAACATGTCATTTTTCTTTAATTCTCTTATCGACTTCGTCAATGAAAGGAAATGGGACGAATACACTGTTGACGAACATCTCTTTTTATCATATTGTAATGGTTAATTTACCAGTACAAATGCTTTAACTAATGATGCTGACAGTTAGAACAATTTATGTGTTCATAAAATATAAAAAAGTGGAGCATTGTGAAGGTAAAACAAAGCATATATTATGTCTTAAAGTTTGAGCCACCGAATAAAACTCAGCCAAAGCGAAGTGGTTCAATTAATCGGTAACGTGAAGTACATGGACTCCTATCATGAAAGTTGAAATTAGAGAGAGAGAGAGAGAGAGGAAGGATGGGCACATAATTTTCAACCTAGTTCCCTAAAAAAAACCCCCAAACTTTAGATTTAATGTTAATCCTGCCCCAAATTTTTTTTGTCTAAGAAAAAAAAAGACTTCATACTTTAGGTTTAGTCCCAAATCTAACCCAAACATTTTTTTTGTTGTCTCTGAAAAACCCTATACTTTAAGTCTAATCCTAAATCTACTCCAAATTTTTTTCTAAGGGGAAAATCGCCAATTTTTACTTTAGTCCAAAAGCTACCTCCATTAGTCCTCTGTCCAATCATTGTTGTTAGTTGTCCTTGATTTTAATGTCTTAGAACGATTTCATTTTGGACATAATTTTCCATGTCACCTTGTAAATATGAATTTGTTATTGATGTAGATATGTCACATCAAGTTCACACTAGACCACAGGGTTGATTTGAAAAAAAAATTGAAAGTTGGCGATTTTTTAACAAAATTCAAGGCAGATTTGGGACTAGATCAAAAGTTTGGGGTTTCTCTAAGACTAAAATAAGTTGGGGGCAGAATTGGAACTAGACTTAAAGTTTGGGGTTTTTTAAGAGAATTAGGCCCATAATTTTCTTTGCTATTGGAGTTGGCCAAGGTATAAAAGAGAAGGTCCGCTTTCCTTGTTTATGTTGAAGTCACGGTCAAGAAAAGGGTTAGTCCAAGTTGGACTTGGTTGACCGAACACACGAATTTCCTTATCCAAGTAGAAGTCGGCCTGATCGTCGTCCTTTCGTGCAATATGCATACGCTTGCTGGTCTTCGCTGTTGATCCACCTCTCTAAATGATTAGTCGTTCATGTTAATTGCTCATGTTTGGATGA
The DNA here is from genome assembly GCA_017140595.1 of Eucalyptus curtisii. Taxonomy (NCBI): domain Eukaryota; kingdom Viridiplantae; phylum Streptophyta; class Magnoliopsida; order Myrtales; family Myrtaceae; genus Eucalyptus; species Eucalyptus curtisii. Next base: position 8,526,942 of record CM029502.1, read on the forward strand.
ACACGTTTGAAGTTCGCCTAGACCAACGGAAGCTTCAGAATAATGTTCCTTTTATCTAGACTCTCAAGAGAGGATCATGAATGCTAAAAAAGTTCCAAAGTTTTTCTATGTAGGGATTGATTGTAAGTAAATATCTAAATAAATATATCATACAACATTTATAGGATAAATCCTATGCAAGTCAGAAAATTGAACTCGTTGGTCGGGTACAGTCCAAAACATTAAGATGTGCTTGTTTACGCTTTATATCTTTTGAGTTAAGAAATTGTCAAAGTAGGTATGCCATAAGAATCGGATTAAATAAAAGATAATAGTCAATTTGACTATATAAAACGTATAGTTTCCTTTGTACTACAATTAACAAGTATAAACACTGGGGTTTGGGGAAATAGCCCTACTACCATTTCTTAATACATACATGTACTTTGAGTTGAATATCTTGCTATCATCCTCTTGAACAAGAAAAAAAGGGCGAATATAAATCATAACATATGGGAGGAAAAAAAGAAGGGCAAGAATGATGAGTGGATGTAGAAAAGAGAGAAGTGACATGGAATTCCTTCGAGGAAAAAGGGAAAAAGTTAGGAAAGTTAGGCAAGTTGAAGCCCCTCTACTTTCGACCGAAAAGAGAAGTCACTCTACTCTCGGTCCAAACAAAAATAAAAAGGCCACTCTACTCTTCCGAGTAGAATTGAAACCCTTGTCTCTTGTGTATGTGTATGGTCAAAGTTTGGTTTTTTTTTTTTGTGTCGTTTCTAAACCTCTCTACTTTCTACTTTTTTTTTCCTTATCTATGGAAATTTTATATTTGTTCTTTGACCGAGCAAAAGCATCTATACAACATTTCAAATTAGATGGGGGACGAGCATCATATTCGATTCAAATGGGAATTGGACCGAACCAGCATGGATCGACCTGTTCGAGGCCGGTTCTAGAAGAATCTGATTCGGTTTTCAGTTTCACAAACCCAAAACTGGCTAAGGACCAGCTTGGTTCACTCCCAAGGCTAGAATCGGCCAAGTATGCAGATCCAAAAAATTACGATTGAATGACCTATTAAGAACAAGATTTCACAACATGATCTTACCTAGCACTAGTTATCAAGATCAAATCCATACTTCCCCTTCCCTTTGGCCCCACGAAATTGACTTGTTAATGAAGTGAATGAACTTGTGTCTGTTGAGTTGGCACACATCACTGATCTAATCTAAGATTGAGCCTGCTCTTGGGGTGTTAACTTGTAGTTAGCCGTTTCGTTAGATTCGCCTAGTATTTCAAAAGTATTTAATCCATCAAATGGCAAGAGTTCCATGTCACAATAACAACAATGATACGACATCCCATGAATTGGACTGATTGAGGAGACGAACACTCATAGATGGCAGAGGAGCAAATTTTAATTTTTCCAAATTTCCAACCTAGATTTGAAAATTGACGCTACAAGTCTTGTGGAACTGGGTGATGGAATAATTAAATATTGAACTATGCATTTATCTAACAGTTTAAGTTTTTGGAATAATTCGTAGTGATTTCATGAAATCTCACGTGATATCAAATCCAGAGATCCTGAATTCGAATCTTTTTATACCTCTATTTGCCTTTCCAATGAAATATTTCAACACTTAATACTAGACAAAAAGACAAGACTAAATGTAATATTAAATCACGTATTTATCAAACAATTTAAACTTTTAAAATAATTGATAATAGTACCATAAAATCTCGCATTTGGAACCGAACTAGTTGTTGGTTCTGAGACCACCGATTCTGGTTTCACCTCAGTACACTTTCTGGTTTTGGTACAAATTCTTATAATAAAACATATAAGTTATATTGTTCCACTACACAAACATTTATTTATAGATTGATGACTCTAGCCTTGGGATTGAGAACCAAATGGGTCCTTAGCCAATTCTAGATTTGTGGAACTCGGAACCAAATCGGATTCTTCTCGAACCGGCCTCGAAGAAGTCGGTTTAGGCCGGTTTAGTCAGATGCCCATTTGAATCTATGATGGTGCTCACTCCTAATCTGAGTTGAAATGTTGTTGACACACTAGGTCAAAGAACAAATATTAAATTTTCATTAAAAAAAAGTATTAAGTACAGAGGTTTCAAAATGTTCTTAAAAAATCAAAATACATTAAAAGATGGATTTAGCCCAAACTTTGACCTTACAAGGGTTTCAAAAATCTACTCAGAAAAGTAGTGTGGCTTTTCTTTTAAGGGTAAAAGTCACAAAAAATAACAAACTTTGCTAACGTGACATATTTATCTTAGTTTTTTTTATAACACCAAAAGTCTCAAACTTGTATCCGTGTAATTTATTTATCTCAAACTTGTACAGTGCAACACATTTATCCTAAACTTTTTTTTAACACCAAAAATCCCAAACTTGTATATGTTATTCTAAGTTTAGGGTTTTTTGTGTCAAAAAATTGGGTTAAATATATCACATAAGTATAAGTTTAAGTTTCAGGTTTAAAGTTGAAGTACATATATCATAATTGACAAAATTTAGGGTTTTGGTAACTTTGTTTCCTTTCTTTTTTGTTTGGACCGAGAGTAGAGTGACTTTCCTTTTCGGTCGAAAATGGAGGGCTTTAACTGCCTAATTTTCCTGACCTTTTCCCTTTTTTCCTGGGAGGAGTTCCATGTCACTCCTCTCTTTTCTACTTCACTCTCCGCTCATCATCCTTGCTTTTTTTCTCCCCTATTTTATGATTTATTCTCCCCCTTTTTCCTGTTCAAGGCGATGATAGCAAGCTATTTAACTCAAAGTACATGTATGTATTAAGAAATGATAGTAGTGCTACTTCCCCAAACCCTATGTATTTATATTTGTTAATTGCAGTACAAAGAAAACTATACATTTTATATAGTCAAATTGACTATTATTTTTTATTTAATTTGAATCTTGTGGCATACCTATTTTGACAATTTCTTAACTCAAAAGACCTATAATGTAAACAAGCATCATTACGTTTTGGACTATACTAACCAACGAGTACAATTTTATGACTTGCTTAGGATTTATCCTACATATATTGTAGGATATATTGATTTAGATATCTCCTTATAATCAATCCCTATGTAGCAAAACTTCAAAACTTGTTTAGCATTTACAAACCTCTCTTGAAAGTCTGGATAAATCTTAAGTTGGTCTAGGCGAACTTCAAATGTGTTCATCCAAACACGAGCAATTAACATGAACGATCAATAATTTAGAGAGAAGGATCAATTGAGATGTTCGAAAATTGATTTCGACAACACCTGGTCCATCGTATTGATAAAGAAAAATTAATATAAAAACGACTTGTGGACGAAAGTTTCCTGGAGTCTCTCGGCGGGGTACAGCCCAGAAACCCAATTACTGACCAGATGACTCATTTCCCACCCAAGTGAAAAAAGAGTCAAATCCATGGATCTGCTCCAACCACTAGACAAGGGAGAATAAACAAAGGGAAAAAAATCAGCTCTTACCCCTTAGCATCTTAACCCACCAAATGATATAGGGTCATCTTTTGAAATCCAGCCCTTTAAGATCAACAAGGGTTTATTATACTAGAATATAATCCTCCCCACAAGATCTCATGCGATTTCCCAAGATGCACTCCATGCCCCATGCTCGCGATTTTAATAGTGAAAGTAAGATCAGGGTGGGGGAATATTCTCTCGCAAAGTACTTTGAGGGATAAGAACTCCTTCCTCATAAAGCAAATGACACAGGCTTACACGCGACAGGTAATGCCATAGGCACAAGTTGTCCACACAAGAAGTAGCATCAAATTCTAACATGTCAAGAATTATCACCCTAACTTTCCCTTTTAGATCTATTTTATGCCAACTCTTGGGAGGCCGTCCTTTCTTCAATTGTTTCCTTGGTTCTTGACTATATGAGAAAAGGAACGAGTTCTATTGTTTCTGGCCACAAAAAAGAAAAAAATAAATAAACAAACACATCAAACCCATCCGTGCACATCATTTGGTGATTTTTTATCTCTCTCATTTTAAAAGCTAGCTCAAAATATGAGACTTTCCCTCACATTTATAAATCAACTATCTACGTCTTGCAACAACCTCCGCAATCTCTCCCTTACGGGCTTGAGTGGGAGCCGCAACAACATGTAACTCTCCCATGCGACCGTTGGGTCACTTGTTGGCAAATAGGCTCTGATATAAGTATTAGATGGTCTTGGACCTCTTTCACTCCCAAAACCTAATTTAAAGAATGAGGTTTTTCTCACACTTATAAACCGGTCGTCAATCCCTTCGATGACCGCTAGGACAACCTCAACACACAGTTACATATAAGAATTCATATTTTAAATGTATTAATCATGTTGTATCCTATCTTGATTGCAAAACATACGCCGTGCTTAATAAACAAGTCGTTATCCAATCATACTTTAAATTTGATATGAGATAGTTGTAAACACGAATCGTCACTCATGCTCTATCAACATGGCTTAATTTAGTAGATTAGAAATGCAATCATTCATACGTAGGCTAGGCACTATCAGAATTATGCAATCTTATGCTGGATCTTGGATTTCGATTCTAGGGAATATATTACTTCCTGTCTACGAGGCATTGAGGAGACTAGGCCATTTAATACTCCATTGTCTATAAATGGGTTCTCAGTTATGGAGTTAAAGAAAAATGAAGTATGATTAGCCATCCACCACCGCTTATATAAACCCTACAAAGACCTCCCTCTTTTTCACTCGAACTTCAACTCTCTCCCTCTCTCTCTCTCTCTCTCAAGAATCGATCTTGCTCTCTGAGAAATGGGTGCTTCCACACCACCTTCTTCTTTTAGCTGCGAAATCAGAATCGCTGAAGCCAAGAACATGGACCTTGTCCAGCCCTCGGACACGGTCTTTGTCAGGCTCTACCTCTCTGCAGGGAACAGCAACCAAAAGATTCAGCTAAACACGCGGGAGCTTGCGTCGCCATCTAGCTCTGGCTTGCGTTGGAACGAGTCCTTCTCCTTGGAATGCACCGGGAGTGAGGACTCCATGAAATCCCTGAGGCAAGCAAACGTCGTCTTCGAGCTCCGGACGCGGAGCAGATCCTCCATCCTCGGTCCCATTGGACGCCGATCCAAAGTCGTGGGCAGGGCCGAAATTCCATGGAAAACCGTCCTGGAGTCTCCAGGAATGGAGGTGGAGACGTGGGCGAGGATGGCTCCGCCGTCAAGAAGACGTCTTTCCGAGGACGGGAAGCCTCCGTCAGTGAGGATAGCGATGAGGTTGAGGGCTGCAGACATGGCGAACGTGGACGGGAGGGAGAGAACGAGAGAGGCGAGGTTGAAGAAGACGGAGAAGTGCGAATGCGATGGCTGTGGCCTTGGCTTTTGCAGTCAGGAAGATTACGATGTATTTGCATTAGCGGCTGCTTTCAAGGCCTTTTAGGCGGTTCATTCACTTGGTTGAAAAATTATCATCGAATTTATTGATTTTTAGTGCTTTGTTATTCCATTTTTGTCGATTTTTATTCTTCAAATTTGGTATAATCCTAGTCCTATGGTTGATTACCTGTGAAATTGCACATACAAAGATATGATGGCTCCTCAAAATTACAGAAAAGTTCCTGGCAATACGATTGTGTGCTTTTTCTTTTTCAAGTGTACTAGAAAAATGAGCAAGATTTGCATTGCATTACACCAAAGGAATAGCATCTGCATATGTATATAAGCCAATATCATTGTGACTGTTGTATAAAGCATTTTAACCAACCTTTATATGGTTGACAGATGATTCATTTGTCTTATCAGCGAAAAGAGTAAAAAGTATTAGAAATTCATTTATAGAAATGTCGAAATAGTATAGCGGAAGTAGATACAGAGGAAAATAGGGTTCCTTTCGAAGTGTGTTAATCAAATTTTAATTTTGGCAACTTAATCAATTGAGTTGAATAACCAAATTTAGTCCATTTACGCTCAATCACTGAACCAACTCTTCAAGTTTTCAGACTATATGAATATGACATTCTTCCTTCTTTAGCTTCGACATGAAGAAACCTCCGGGCTGTCAAGTTTTAAGTAGCAAAATCTTTTCCTGCCGACACTAGGATACAAACTGCGCGTTAACAATAGAAGACACATAAATCCTAAGAACCCGGCAATCGCATTTTACAAATGTTCGTGAATACGATCATTAAGCTCGATCATCAGACAGGCAGAATTCAACCAAAGATCGCTGGACCTCGGACAAGCTGATCGATTGTGCTGTGCCATCTCAGCTAGAGAGAGATTCCCCTGCCCTCGAGGTAAGAAAAATCTAAAAAATCTATCAGCACAATTTCACTTTCACTGAGACGTTGCCAATGGATTTTTACCCTTTTCGAATCCACCTACCAGACTCAATGTACAGAAAATGACTTTATCGCCATGCTCTAGAATCCGGTCGTTTATATCTCGGATGCGAAAACGACCGAGTCTGCAACCTTTCCAACAAGTGCTTACTAATTATCAACAAGAAATGGCACATGTCTAAGGAAAAGTTTGATACGAGTGTGCATTTCACGAGCATGAACAAAAAGCAAAATGAAAAATAGGACGAAACTCCATTTATTCCACTAAAACTTTCAGCAAATTCTGCTAACCCTATGAGAACATAATCAAAAGGAGACTACAAAACCAAGCAACTAAACCAGGAAAAAACCAGATAGAGCATAATAAAGCTACTGCATCCACATATACAAGCAACTCTCTGTTACAATAGATAAAAGGAATTCCAAGATATGACCACATATGCCTCTCCACGCTATTAAATCTGGAGAAGATCAAAATAAACACTCATCAGAACACATCAACAGCCATGAACAGCAGAGAGATACCATTGTAAAAGTCTGATAATTCATGATTCACACCATAGGATTCGAATCATTTCATGTGGTGCATGCCAAAATAATGTGATTCAGATATCCATTCAATTCATTTCATGATTTAACCACGATGCACCATTCCATCCAATTCAAATAAATTTCTAGCATGATTTGGCACAAGTCAGACAACTTAAAAAGAACCTAAAATGCATGATTCTACATTCTAATTGAGCTATGAATGGAATTCAAGCAAGTCAAGCTGCATGATACTCTAGAACATGTGCAATATTCCCATAACTCTTCCCATATCGAGGCAACTATTCTCCCTTGTCTTCTAGACCACAAATACCTTTATAGTCAACCTCGAGAATTTTCAAAGATTGAAAGACAAAGTAAGCTCTAGAGATCTAAGCTTGGGAATCAAATGGTTAGCACAAGAAACCAAAACAACTATATCCCTATGATTAAGCATGATGAAAACACACACAAACAAAATTCGAAAGGAGTTCAACATCACATAGAGATAAATTCTAATTAATTACAGTAAAAAACACCCCTTTAGGGGTCCATAGAAAACAAATTAGAGCTATAGCCCAAGGTCTTCCATTAGCTAAGTAGGATAAATACACCAACATCCAAAAGAAAATAACCTAGATATCAATGAAGATTAATGCTTCATTTTTCATCGATTTTAGATCTTGTTCCCAGATCTTAGATATGTCCCCATCATTGCAAGTTACTGCTTCTATTGAATTCAACCCCACATTCAAAAAAAAAGCTTCATACCTATTCGTCGTTCAGTTATGATTGTAAATCCTCCCAGAACTCCAAATGGGCCAAATCCCAATCAAGCAACCGTAGTAGTATTCTCTACAAGGACTTCTTGTTGTTTGTGAGAGGGACCATTAGTTGTGCCGGCATTCTTGGATTCTGCTCCTTCCTCGTATGCAGCTTCATGGACACCAAGGGCCGCGCGACCAGATGGATCAAGATTCTTTGACCATGCTGCATCCCACTCAACTGCTTTTGCAGTACTGCAAGCCACACTTGGACCCCCAGGAACGGTAGATCTTGCAGCATTCTGCTCAGAAGCAGAGATAATCAGTTGATCTTTAGGATAAGCTGAGTAAAGAAAGCAATAAATTGAAAATGCAGAGAGATCTGTCAAGCAAGTCTGATCCACTTTTCAACACCTCACCTTGCTAAAAGGAAATTCCAACCCAATAAGCATGGAATATAATTTTGGTCCTAATGACTGCTATTCTAGAAAAGAGTATTATCAATGACAGAATAGGCTACCTTCATATCATGTAGTCATTCACTGAAAAGCAGATCTATGGATGAACTCATCATCACAGTTCGTTAATTTCCATGGATGCAAAAGTTAAGTCCAGAAGAGAAAGCATCAGAGCGATCATCCGGTTTCTCTAGTCACTTAAATCCAGATTCACGCTCATTGGAATACAAGAGTAGGAGAAATCCCTACAGAGGACAATTTTAAGGATTTTTTGTGTGAGAAGTCCAACATATCCAAATTACATCACTTCTCGTTCCATGGTAAGCTATACTGATTACCATTTAGCTTCCAAAGGACCCTATACAACAGCATTATATGCAGCGACTTGAAAAATTAGAAAAACCCAAAAAAAAATTTGACAGTTGTGAGGGGACCCCATAACCCTCATAGACATAATCACTATAATTCCAGACCAGCATGCTCTGTGAGAGAGAGAGAGTCCAACTAACATACCAACCACTATTAAAGAAAACACAAAACTCACCTTAGGAAAGAACTTTTCAAAGATAGCTCTATAGTAATATGCCTCTTTGGTTGTAGGAGTGTTTTCCGGATAGACAAAGCTTGCATTCATTAACATTGCATCAGTAACCTGGCACGGGTTGATTAAAACATAAAATTTGTGAGAAATAAGCATTACTAGTGTTCTCAGATTCATGGAATAGATCCATTCGAACCAATACAATCGACATACATTGTATATATACTACTGGATACTTCAACGCCACTATTGTACATTCTAAAACCCATACTCATCATACTTTACAAAAGCATCTAGGAGAGAACTTGTAACTAGAAGAAGCTTATATGACGTCATACTTGCTTATTAGCATGGTCCTTCAAGCCATCAATCCAACTGTATCCCACTCCATCACTAAATTGTTCCTTCTGCCTGTACAGTATATGCTGGAACCAAAATAAACCACGTGAATATGGATCAACAACAGAAAATCTCAACCGGAACTGAAACATGAGATAATGTATCCTTCAGATAATTATCCAGACATATGTAGATGTCTGAGCATGCCGGTCAAATGACAGTATGCAGGTGACTGGTCAGCTGTTCAAACAAAGAGAAAGCTTCATACCTTTGGTAGATAAGGCTTCTGATCATCATCAAATGCATTGCGTAGGATCCACTTCTCAATCCTCCCAAGATCAGGTCTCACCTACATTCAGCAGGATCAGTAAAGACATCAGGTTTAACACAAACTTCAGAAAACAGATCCCAGCATTGATTCTAATCGATTAACAACAATCTCCAACCCTCCAACATTTATTTTAAAAGACCAGACAGCCCATTAGGCAAGTTCTGAATAGAATTTGATGCTCTCTATCGTGCCCTCAGATTTTTTTTTTTTTTTTTTTTTTTTTTTTTTTTTTTTGGGGGGTGGGGGTGGGTGTGTGGAGATGGCAACAAAAAGGAGAATACATGGAAAGAGAAGAAATCTGCTACACTCCAAATCTCCTTAAGCGAGAAACTGATCATGACACAAAATTGCAGTCGCCATAAACTAACCATGCAGCCAACCACTAAGTTTCTTTTATATTCCAATCACAGATAAGTTCCAAGCTTTCTCTAATTAAATGTGTAAAGTACATTGACAGAGTCGAAGTTACCCACCATTTTCCATTCGGGATCTATACTCATTGCTACGTCTAAGAATTCTTTATCCAGAAAAGGCACACGAGCCTCAACACCCCAAGCTGAAGTTGATTTGTTGGCCCTCAAGCAGTCATAAAGATGAAGAGCTTTGATCTGTTAAAAACAAAAAAGTGAACAATGACTGTATTATCAGTGGAACTCAGCGCAAGAGAGCTATGATATCCCCTCTCAAGTTAGCCATACAAAAAGGAGATGTGGACATCCCCCTCAGACAATTAAAATACCTTTCTACAAGTTTCTTCGTGAAGCTCCTTCTTGTTAGGTGCCTTGTGGAAATATAAGTAACCTCCAAATATTTCATCTGAACCTTCCCCTGAAATCACCATCTTCACTCCCAACGACTTAATTTTTCGAGAAATCAAGAACATTGGAGTGCTCGCCCTAACGGTAGTCACATCATATGTTTCAATATGATATATAACTTCCTCGAGTGCATCTATGCCTTCCTGGTTTGAGGAAAAAGAAACTATCAATAAGTATCAATAATAACTAAAAAAATAGATATGCATCTCCTCTTAGCTAGAAAGAAAAATAAACCTGAACGGTGAAGTGAAATTCATGGTGACGAGTTCCAAGATAATCTGCTACCTCTCTTGCAGCTTTTAGATCGGGAGAACCCTGGCCAACAGTTAAAAGAAGAATAAGAACAAAATAGATCATAATAGAGATTCACTGACATCAACATCAGAATCATGACTGTATATGTTGCACAAACAATAGAAATCAACAGTTCTGTACTCCTATCAGTTGAGTATAATGAATTGACAAATTATATTCAAAGATATAAAGGTCCTAAACCATTAAAGTTGGCAAACGTTAATCTATAACCCAAGATATATTCTTCAATCTGGCAAATTCCTGACAAAGCCAAATCGACAATGCAGATGAAAACCCCTTTCTTTAACTTTTCCTCCTTTTATGTCCATAATCAATTGTACTATGTCTCAAGTAACACTCAACAACTTCGACCATAATTTTCCAATCTTAATGGCTAAGCCAAATGTAACCACTCTCTGTAACTGATGTCTGCAATTATTATAATGTGATCCTTTTGCCTCAAGATTTTTTTGTCCTACCTTAAGAGAAAAGATTATCAGTCTTATAATGGAGCCACTGTTCCTTTTTTCTAGACCAGTATCTGTCTATCAATATAATACATGATAATTATTTATTAAAAGATAACATTTCCCAAAATTTACAACATTTCGTACTCCATAGGCTAATGGCACTGTAATTTTGTCAGCAGTAACCTTTTAACATCAAAATCAGTAAGTACTTATAGCATAGCTATTAGAGGCCAATATATGAATATCTGCTAAGGAAAGCATATCACAATAAAACCCAGTTAAAATTACCCAAAATGGCACTTTACTCGAAAGCTTCGTCAGCAATTGGAACACTTAAGGAAATTATTAAGCATGATCACAAGAAAAGTCATGGAAACACCTTCAAACCAATGCAAAAGGTGTGTAACTTTGAGCCCCACTGACACGCAGCTTCAGAGTCTGCCAAATGGCGAGAAGCTACAGAAGCAACCAAAGATGAGTCCAGACCTCCAGACAGAAGAACACCAAACGGTACATCAGTCATTAGTCTCTTGGTGACAGCCTGCACCGCTCGAAAAATTAAACACTTTAGAAATTACTCAAGACAATCCAAATGTAGTGAGGTTTGGCAATCGTTCAAAAGATTTTCCACAAACTTCAAGATATAACCCACTGGAAAACGTTCAGGATAATTGAAATAATTGTCTATTCTTTACTGAGATTAGTGAAAAACCAGGACATTGCTCCTTTTTACATGACAGGACATGTTAGTATCTGACTTTGATCCTCTATTTTTAGGCTAGACGCCACTTCTTGTTGTTGTTCTTCTAATTTGAATGCTATGCTGTGGGTTTTCTTCTGGCTCGAGTGACGGAGAAGCTAACTTTGGCATGTGCTTCTAACAAGTAGAACTTCTAACTCAGCTTACCAAACTTATTCTAAATTGTCATTGCAAATGCAGTACCACCCAATATTGACCGGAGCATCTCACCAAGAGTTCCAACAGGTTTTCTCTACTTCTTTAGTTAATCTATGCCTCCAAATTAAGCTTCATTCAGCATCTTTCTACATTAATTCAGTAGCACCTCTCTCAAAACTTAGTCACTAAAACCAGATGATCGTCAAATCTGATAATAAGCGGGTCACTACCTTCTGGTTTCCCTCTCACCACCCCCTCCCCTTTTTTGTTGTTCTTCATGCTCAATATGTTGGCCTTTCAAGTTTTACAGACACAGAATAAAACAACTTGACCATTTACATAAAATATTGCATTAAACATTCAAAAATTGGAAGTGGCACAATGGAAATATAGGTGATCCCAATGCCTGATCAGTAGAATCAGAAATTACCCTGTCCGGAGCTCTGCTGTGGCTGACCAAGCTGGCAGCTCTCTAATAAAGACATATGGTATGTCCAATTGAAATAGCTCATATTGTAATATAACTAAACCCATATACACGTGACAAGCACCATCACTACACCATATTGTGTAATGGTATTCATATTAACTTTTTATAATTTGCATTGAGAAAGAGAGAGGAAACATGCCCACAAGTTCCACTGAATTTTAAAAATATTACTCCAGGCAATGTAAATAATATGATCATCCACGGTCATAGATACTGAGATACACGAGAAGCATGCGACAATAGGCATCAGAAACAATTCATGTACCTTTACTGTCATATATCACTACCAAAGCATCAGCTAGAAGTGATATATGACTGGACCGTTCAACAGACATAACTATGGCCAAAAAATAAAGAAGACTACTTTGTAGAGAAAGTTCCTTTGAGATATCAAGCATCAACAGGAAAAGGACTTTCAGAATGTTTTTCTTTATAATCAGGAATACTAGATGAAGAGAAGTCCAAAAGTACCTTCTCAAAAGCTGCACGAAGAACGAGGGGATTATAGGGACCAGAAGGTATTTGCTCTGTGTACCATGGAGGGTTATACCACCTTCTAAGACCACCTGCAAAATCGCCACTTTAGATTGGACAGAAAAAATTGTAATAAGAACATTACAACTACCTAAAAAGAGTAATTTAGAAAGTACAAGATTGATACAGATGGTCAAATTTCAAGGATTAGTTTTCACAACTGCATCTTTGCATATTAAAACTGACTCAAGGTCTTGATATCTAATTACTCACCTCATCTAGATAAGTTAACGATAGCAAGAAACTTGATAATCAAACATAAAAGAAGCTTTCCATTCCATTCAGAATACTTAATCTACAGAGGCTTTTCATAATTAAGCCCCCAGAATTCTATACACTGCAGAGAAATATAAAAATTTACAAGGACCCCCTAAAATCAGATAACATATACCTATAAGCTGAATAAACCTAACCAACATGAAAAGTAATACATGACCCGAACCTTGTTTGCTAGAGTATATATGGCCTGGAAGGAAAGACACAAATCTTTCACAGTCATCGCTCAAAGCTTTCATTTCTGAGGCAAACCAGACTGATCCTGCAAAGATCTTAAAACATAATTATTCTAGAAATCACTGGTAATTGTCCAATAAAGCCAAAAGCTAGAAACACGTGAAATTGAAGCATTAGCTAAGAATTTGCTAATACATTCCTAAAGTTCTTTGAATCTGTAATACCTAGAAGGAAATTGTCTCATTTCATATGGCCATAAGATGTTCGTCATTTAATAGTTCCCCATTAAAGTATGTACATCCCAGTCAAAGCACATACCATCAAGTCCCCAACCCACATAAAGTGGTGTTATTCCAATGGCATCCCGGGCTGCAATAAAGCTGTTGTCACGGGTGTCAAGAAGTACAAAGGAGAACATGCCATCCAACATATCCACAAACTCTTCTCCATATTCTTCATACTACAAAAGGAGGAAGAAGAAAACATTTATATTCAAATTATTAAACAGTCCATAGAAAAGCCAAGACGAAAATCCGGCTCCAAAGCAGATCGATTTGGTCCTTCATGCGCCATTACAAAGTTAAAGTATCCAGAAGAATCCACTGAGTACATACATTTAGAATAAGATTCCAAGAAACTTCAAATCCAGATTAACAATGTTCAACCTACAAAGAATAATCAAGAAAACAAACCCGATGGCTGGGCACACATCTATTTCAAAAAGCCATTTGAGCAATTGTAACTTGGAATATAGTACAACATGCTGGTCCTCCTTAAAGAATCAAGACCACCAGAATTACGAAAGGATTCCTCAGTCATTTACCAGATGAGCAATCACTTCGCAGTCACTTCCAGTGTGGAACTGATGATTCTTCAGCTTTTCTCTCAATGCTTTATGGTTGTAGATCTCCCCATTAACCTGAAATGTTTACCTCTGTCAGTCATTTCTACGGTTCCAACGTGATTTAGCACGAGAAATGTTAAACAGAAGAAGATTCGTCGACGAATATGAACTCCCTCTAGCAAGATGTTCCATGGAAAAAGAAAAACTAGAAGCAACAGCACAATGTTAAAACAGACAAATGCATAAGTAAAAGCTTGTGCAATAAAGATAAGGAACAGATGCTCAAAATATTTGATGAAGAGACACATTGAACCGATCCTAGACATGAAGCTAAAGTTAGAAATATACATTATGTGTAAAAAAAAGCAGGGGAATTAAGAACAACCATCCAACGTTCATTATCACCCGTCTGCAAACGTTTCCTTGGCACCATCGGAACGAGAGTAAAGAGCAGACACCATGGCAACCAAAAACCATACATTGAGTCATAGTAGACTAAAAGAAGAATTCCAATGCATTTGCTTTCATTCTAACTTGAAACTTGCTAAGGCCGTTCTAACTCGTCGAAGAGCAATTTAAACGCATTTGCTCTCATTCTAGCGCTAGTAACCGAATCGACATTCCTCCTCAACTGATTCACTAGATAAAGACAATCATCCCCACGAACTAAACCGTACCGTGACGACAACAGTCTTATCCTCGTTGTAAAGGGGCTGATCTCCCGAAGTGGGATCCATGATGGCCAACCGCTGGTGCGCAAGGTAGCAATCCCCATTGCAGTGCAACCCGCTCCAATCAGGACCTCTATGCCGCAGCCTACACACGCCATTTCAACCCGACAGAACGAGCCAATCAGTCAAAAAGATTCTACCCACATTCAAGAGTTTTCAATCCGAAAGCAGAGTAAACCATGTCCACCCAAAAAAGGATGCTTTATCAATCATGTCCAGAAAAAAAAAAAAGCTTAAAAACACAAAGTAAACGCCCCAAATACAAGCGAGTTCGTGATTCGACGGAGATGGGTAACGGCTAAAGCCGCAAAAAACAGAGCTTGTGCCAAAACTGAGACGAATTCAATCGCAATGGCAGCGCCATCGCCAGAGCGAACCGAACCGAACCGAACCGAAACGAAACGAAACGAACCTGCGGGAGAGCTCGATGATGCGCGAGCGCTTGGCCTGCGAGTTGTCAATGCAACCGAAGACGGCGAGTATTCCGCACATGGCGTCTCCCTCTCTCTCTCTCTCTCTCTCTCGAGATTGCAGAGGAGGAAGAGGGAGGAGGAAGGAGGAGCAGAAGGTGGCGACGGAGGAGGCTGGCTGAGTTGGATGCGCTTGCCTTTTCTTCCTTATATAAATATAGATTCGATCAGGGCCGTTAGATTCCGACAACTTTTCAAAGATTCTCAGTCTCTCTTTCTGTGATCATTACTACTAGGGTTTTGCAGAAATCCAGTCGAGCAGACCCCTTGATTTAGATTCAGACACGTCTGTAATAGTAACACGAGAAAATGACATAAAGATTTTGGAATTTTGACCCAATATATAAAATAATTTCTAAATTTTTAATTTACTTGATCCGATTCCTGAACTTTTGATACATATTCAATTTAGTCTCCAAACTAGATAAAATGTTTAATGTTGCCATTGAAATTGAATTAATGGAAAGACAATATATAGTTTAGGAACTATATTGAATATGTATTAAAAAATCTGTGGACTAAATCAAACAAATTAAAATTCAATGATTTCATTACACATTGAGCCGAAGTTTAAGAACTATGATGATTATAATATATATTTGGCCAAATTTTAGAAACCATGTCTTATTATTCCTAATAAGATTATGGATTAGTGAGCATCTAGCAATTTATCCCATGCTTGGTGCACCTCATTTCGTGTCAAGCTCAAATGGATCAAGTTCAGGCATGTTGAAGTAGCATAATGCTTTTATGTGTTTTTGTGTAGTTTAGTGTTCATTTTGTGGATATCTGCTTTGAGAATCACTCGAACCTCTATTTCATAAGGTTATGCAAAAGTAAATATCGACCATGGCATTTTCTAAAGATCAATCAATTACAATGGAGAAGGAAAATGGAGGAGGAGGAGGAGGAGGCATAATATGAATATCTATGTATACTATTCCCTAATATGAATATTCATATAGGAAAATGAAAAGAAATCTCTTCTAAAAAAGATCGATATATAACGTATTTTCTAGTATATTATGTATTTCCCAATATAAGCATAGCTCCCATGCATATGCAGTAGTCTTTTTAGTTAGACCAAAGTGACATGACATGGTTACTCTCGCATTCCAAGTAAGGTGATATAATATATCGTGTAGATTTCATTCTGTTTCCAATAGCTTTTGGATTTAATTATTTTTGTCAAACATGTATGGATTGAATTTTTACGTTTTTCATTTATTTTTCTCATTTAATCTATATCTTGCGACTCCCACATTTTGACAAATATCAAACCTTGAAAGCTTGAAACCTTCACAAAATTTGTTTTTTTTTTTTAAATGATGTTTTACAGTTTAAATAGAATTTTAATTTTCGAGGAGAAGGTAAAAAGTTGCATTTTGCTCTCTTTTCCTAAGAGAAAAACAAACGCGCCCTTATTCGTCCGGAACGCTCATTGATTCGGGTTGGGAAAGATAGTTTTCAAAAAGACGGAATTCAAAGTCTATGGGCAAATAACATAACTACATACATCTCATTCTCATTAAATGTTTCCCAACTACATCAACTTGGAATTGGCTTCCTTAATTACATAATTTATTTTCTTCTATCTTTCTTTGTTTTTTTTTTTCAATTTTTGCTCGATCATGTACAGCCATCGATTTGGTAACGAAAAAAAAAAAAGGAGATGAGTACCTCCGATTTCCTCACTTTATTTCTTACCGAAAGTCTTGGACATGCCAAATAAATGCTACAAATCAAGATATTTGATTACTACGATATCACCTCGCCAAATTGATTGCATGACCATTAAAAAGAAAATCCTAATTTGTGATTCCCTTGAAATGATCGTTTTATCTATTGCTTCAAAAGCATAAAATCATTAATTTATGAGTTAATACCATGAAAAATCACAAACTGGTATATTCATAATAAATTTATCTAAAATTAATTTTTTTTCCACAAAAAATCATAAATTGGTATACATTTGACAAATTTACTATTTGTTAATTTTCATTAAATTTACCGTCAAATTGTTGAGTTAGTTGATACGCGATAGTCTAGTTTTGGAATTTGGGTTTTACACTCCGCTTGTTACATTTGATTTGTGATTTTTCATGATATTAATCCAATTTAATAAAACTAATCAAAGGTAAATTTATCACAAATATTGTAGTTTTTTATGGTCAAAATATTATTTTGCGATAAAATTGTCAAATGTGTATCGGTTTCGAGTTTTTTATGATCAAAAAAATTAATTTTAAATAAATTTATAATAAATATATCAACTTGAGATTGTTTGTGCTATGAATCCTTAATTTATTAAATATAAGACAAGAATACCATTAAAAATTATTACTGATCAGTACTTAGACCAAAAAAAAATAAAATAAAAAAAATCAGCTCAGTACAATTCTAAATAATTTTTAAACAAAGAAAAAGAAGAGGCTTGGCTTTTTTCTGACCTTTCGCTGCGAGATTTGATGGCGGATCCGGACTTCGAGTTTTGAGCGCACACCGCATCGGCAAAAGCGCAAGACATGTCTTTGTCCCTTTTGTCCTGATCCTGCGCTCCACCTACCCTCACCACCCCACAGAAATTAATATTTTATTTACCTGTAAATTGTTACATTTTTTAATATGAATCAATGCCACGAAAAAAAGTACGACAAAACTGATACATTAATTAATTTATTCCGAATTAATTTTTTTGATCGTTAAAAACGTCAAATCACCCCATTAGTTTCCGTTAAATTTATTATCAAAGTGTTGACACGCGTTAATTGACAAGTATATTAGTTTAGGATAATTTCGTTTATCATATGTGTACTAATTTATTATTTTATATGATATTAATTTAATTTAATGAAAAATAGATTAGTTATAAATGAATCGCTTTGGTGTTTTTTATAGTTGTTACAAACATATCAATTTGGGGTTTTTTGTGGTCAAAAAATTAGTATGACGTATATTTATTACGAGTTTACGGAAAGTAGATTAGTTATAAATGAACGTATGATTTTTGGTGTTTTTGTGGTACAAAAAATAGTTTAGAGTAATGTAAATATTGAGCGAGGGATTTTAGTGATATAACTTTTATTTTTGTTAACTATTAATACTTTTTAGGGCAATTTTCTTTTAATATGACTAATCTGTATTTTCTAGTTGCACAACTTGCTCACATAATTACAAAAAAAATTCCCCTATCGATACCGTTTTGAACTCGTCAGAATTTCTAACTTTTGCCTAAGGTTGGAAAAGTCAAATGGTCGACTAAGAGTTTGACCAAAGCACTAACTTTACGACTACAACTAGTTGGGTTGGGGCCCCCGGGGGGGGGGGTCGGGCCTTTACCGAATCTTTAACCCGGACAAAAACAAGGCCACTTGAACCGGACCCATTACCGAAACAAAATCATGGGCCCTCAGACTCATAGCCCAATGCTGTACAAGCCCGGCCCACCTATCCCCTCCACGTCATCGTGTTTGTCATGCTCAAAAACCCCCAACTAGGGTGTCCCAAAAACCCGACCCGAACTGAACATGACCCCAACACGAACCAAACACAGAACATGTTGAGTACATGTTTCGGATTTTAATATTATTCGAATAACGATTACAAAACAAGCAAATAAGCATGTTTTGGGTCGGAACAGTGTTCAGCCCGAAACCCATTATTGACTCCAAACAATGGAATAAACACATTCTCTCATCTCATACAAACAATCCTCATCCAAGGCCAAACACACCAGTAAGGTGTCTCCTAACTTGACCCGACTCGACCTAAACATGACCCAAACATGAACTGAACACGGAAAAAAGTTGAATACATGTTTTGGATTTTAATGTTTTTCGGATAACGATTATAAAACAAGTAAATAAACACGTTTTGGGTCGGGTTAGGGTCGGAACATTATTAGGCCGTTATTGACTCCAAGCAATGAAACAAACTTGTTCTCTTATCTCACCTGAACACTCCTCATCACACGTCAACATCGACTTCGCCTTCTCTTCTAGTCAACTCCGCTGCCGTCCATGACCACACCTTCTCGTCGACTCCGTTGCCGTCCCCTTCTTTGCTCCTTACATTCTAAGGTTCTGCCGCCACCGACGCCTGCACTCACGACCACTGGTTCGGCATCTGCGGCCACTACTACACTCCCTCTCTCCTCCACCCGCGCCGTCGCGCCCGATCAAGGCTGCCCATCTCAGCCGGCGATAGGCTACTCGGTCTCATGACTCGCAAGCTTGTGTTCATCGTGAGAGCAGCCGATTCCACTCGGCCCACGTCTACTTGCAAGGTGATTATCCCCAACGATGAGTTCTCTCTAGCTAAGGTCTCACATTTTCCCCTTCCTCTTTGTATTCTCCATTTTGGGCTTCGGTTTTGACTAATTTTCATGAGCTTCGCATCCTTGCGTGTGGAATGGGCTCAGGTTTCTTGTCTGTCCAAGGTAAAAGTTTGATTATTTTTGCAGTTGCTGACTTTTTTACACGCCAGATTTCTTCTCTCTTTTCTCCTTTTTTTCTCGTTCGGGTTTTCAGATTGTTGATTTGTCCATGGTTTTAATGTTGTCTGGTTTGCAATGCAGATTAAGATGGACTCAGTAATTGGTTGCCACAATAATGGAGAGGTTGAGTTTCATTCCATGCTCGTTGCAACCGACATTCTGATTAGATTCTTACGTTTTTCCATGTTTTCTTGTCCAAATCATAGGCTACTAGAATGACTGTTGCAGTCACGCTTATTTATGGTTCCAGAGTTATTGGTTCTCAGTTTAGCAACTTTCATCTGAAGTTGCTAGCTAAAACTATAGTTCTTATAAAGCATTCAAAGAAATGGAATCAAACTGTGCCATGATGTTTGCTGGTGAAAAACTAAATCTCTTCCTCATTCACAGGACATATGTTCTATGCTCTCGATCGCTCCTAATCCAGGCTTGCAAACTCTCTAGCGTTACTGTGGCTGGAGGTAAGAGTTAATATTTGACCTAATGGAGCAAGCTGGGCATAACACAGCTCCGTTGTAGAGTTACATGTAAATTCTCGTGGTGATAGTACCTATTAGATGTTAGCAAGTTCACTAAGTTTGCACAGCTCTGTTTCATTGATATATCTTATCCAATATTGTATGACAATACCTCACCATATAGCAATGATCTTTTTACCAAATTCCAATAGCCTTCATTGAGGGGCGACAAAGAAGTGGTGAAGGGGAGGGAGGGTAAGCTCGAAACCTGACCTGACCTGACCCGAATGATTGCTTCGGGTATTATGTTTTTGGGTTTGGGTTGAGTCGGGAATCGGGTCGGGTAATGTCAAAACCCGACCCGATCACAACTACTGGTGGGGGCGAGAATGGGCCGAATCTTTAACCCGGACCGAAACAAGTCCACTTGACCCGGACCCGTTAACGAAACAAAATCTTGGGCCCTTAGACTCACGGCCCAATTGGTACAAGCCCGGCCCATCTATCCCCCAGGTCATCGTCATCGTCTTCGTCATGCTCAAAAACCCTCAGCACAGCTCCTCTTCTCTTGCAGAACTTCGAAGTCCGAGGAACAAAGGAACTCGCTCCATCCTCAAAATCCGCTCTGCCCAGCAAGCTGCGAAGCTCGAGCGGCCAAACCAAGACCGACCCAAGAAAGAATGGGCAGCAGACTGGGGCGACGGGTCGTCCACTTCGCGAACCTGCCCATCAAGCTCCTGATGCCGACCTCCTTCACCAACATCACCGAGATCGCGCTCAAGACCATCCCGTCGGCATCCAAGATCGAGATCAAGCGCGTCCTCGAGTCCCTCTACGGCTTCGAGGTCGACAAGGTCCGGACCCTCAACATGGAGGGCAAGAAGAAGAAGCGGGGCGGGCTGCTGGTCGCGAAGCCCGACTACAAGAAGGCCTACGTCACGCTCCGGAGTCCTCTCTCGGTCTCCCCGGACCTGTTCCCGATCCGGGTCGTCGAGGAGGACAGGCGGAGCGCGAACAAGAAGGGCGGGTCGAGCATGGTCGAGGAAGGCGAGAGGAAGAGGCACTGGCTGGATGGGGAGGAACGGGAGAGGAGGAAGCGGGAGAAGGAGTTTGGGGAGAGGGTCAGAGGAGGGAGTGGTGCCAAGTTCCCTTGGAGTTTCATGAAGTCTGGTAGGTAGAAGTGTTCTCTTTTTTTTTTTTTTTTTTGGGGGGGGGGGGGGGTTGGGATTTTCTTGGGAGTTTTTTCCAGGTGTTGTGGTTAGTAGAGTAACCATCAGTTTACAACATAACTTGGTGGCATTTGGTACTTCTCATAATAACCTTTTCTTCCATTCAATGATATATTTTGAATCATTGTTGCCAACTCTTCTTTACCCTGCTGACTGTGAATCCATATGTAGTAGTTTTGGAGTAACCATGGACAAAGTCTGAGATTTTGTCGTGGGAATTCGGTGAATATATTTGGCTTCGGATATCACTGGAAGTGTTACGAATGGTTATGTGGGATGTCTACATTTTGCGATACAAACTTTGGGATGGTCATGGAGAGCAGATAAGATGGTTGAATTCATGTTCTGTTGGCTCTCACCATGATTCTTTGTTGTCCGATTGTATGTGAAGCTTGTTGGAGCCTATAGATGAAAGTTGTTTCTCTGCATATTGGGATGTTTAGCTTCAAAAGGGCCTCTCTTATTTGCTCATACCAATTTAGCATGTTATGCGGCTGAGATGTTACTTGATTTTGCTTTCTTCTCCCTACGTGTGGAACCTGCCAGATTCAAGAGAAACACTTGTTCTCACTGGAGGGTTTTGGCTGGGTCACTGCAGTTTAGTACTGGTTATTTTGTCTTGATGAAGTTTGGAGAATGGTTTAGACTTCATCTATGCTTGCTCCCCCCCTCTCTCTCCTCAAAAAACAAAAAAAAAGATATTAGTATCTATCGTCTTTGGTCTCATCTGTATCTGGCATGCTTCTTCATCATTTAGCTTGTTGCAGTGTGTGACATATTGGCATGCAACATTCAAGTTTAGGATATACACATTGTAATGCTGGAGCTTTCTTTGCTAGCCTTTGCATTTTTGCATTACGTCAGGTTGAGGAATTTGTGCATGTATGAGTTTTGTTAAAGCTGGCTTTGCAGTTGATAAAGTTGTTCAGTTATTATGTCCTCCAGATTCATCCATATGTACTCATGGTTACTTTTTATTTATAGCATCTACATAGGCAATGCAAGTCTCAATGTGGTTCTAAGATCAGAGATCAAGTTAGTGGTGTAGGCTGAGGGTTTTGTGCACTGTCCTTTCACTGATAGAAGTACCTAGAAGTAGGAATACAGAAAATGAAGAAAAAAAGCTCTGTAGAAGACGTTGTACAGTTATGCATTACTGAAGCGAAAAGAAATTGCCCATGGTAAAATTCCACATGTTTATGCTGGATAGTTTGCTGGTCATTGCTTTTTAGCGCAGCTTGTTTGTTCGTCTAGAGATCTAAGACATGGATGACCTTCTTCTGAAGCTGGCTTTGCACCTTTTAGCTGGACTAGGTCTATTCTCTCCATCTCCAATTTCATCCCCTTCTTGTTTTGCATGAAAAGAGTTCTTTATCTTTCTCCAGCCCGAACTCCAATGGTATCCATTCCTTTGCTTGTTGTTGAGCTTTTCATATTCTTGTTGAAGCTCATTGTAATCATTTTGTAGCTCTGCCATTTTGGCTTTGACGTTCTCAAGTTCTGCTCGAAGGTTTTTGATCTCTATCTCAGTTGACGACTGGTTTTCCTCTTGTTCGGAGATGTTGCCACTTTGCTCTTGCTCCTTTCCTTGCATTGCTGCTCTCATCTTGAGTTGCTCAGAAAACAGGACCTGTATCACATGCTTTTTCTTAGTTGAGAAATTTTAGAATGAAAATAAAATTGTGAGTGCCGAGGCTTGGTTGTGGTCTTTTACAGAATATCTATCCTTCTTCATCATGGTCTTGCTGGATGTCTATTCTTCATCATGGGTAATCCATGTTCTAGGTAATTCATTCCTATTGGAAATCATTGGTACCATTCTCTGGTAAATCTGAATATGTCTACAGTAACATTGACCATCAGGGAATTGGAATTCGGTATTTGCATAGCTTTGATTGGTATCCTTAAGTTTAGCATCACCTTTTAGTATGATTAGGAGGCAATCCTTTTGGGCATTTTTCCTGAAATTGTATAAGGCTTGCCAAGGTTTGGTTAGTGATATGACACTTGTCCATGACAAAGATGATGGTAAATATATATTGTATTGTCAGCTACATAATCATACAACTAGGATGTAAGATTTTTATAATGATGACTTTATTTCATGGTCAACTAATTTTGCGCGTTGATGTAATTCAAAAACTCTGAAAGGGGTGTGGAGGTGGGAAAGGGTGTGAATTAGTAACAATCTTTGTTTTACTTATTAGGCCCTTCTAGGGCATGGTTGCTTGCTTTGGATATTTTGTGTTGTATATCTGATAAATTTCTTCATACATGATCGATAGATGAAATTTATTTTCCGAATTATCTGTTTAACTAGGTTTTAAGATATTGGTCAAACTGGTCAGTATATGTGCGGGGTTCGGTTTGACGATTATTTATGATGATTATTTATTTTCTGTAGACATGTTTTTTAATTTGAACTGCAATTTTCTTTTCTTCCTTCACGATTTCTATCGTGGCTCCAAATTGTTTTAGCAAATCTTCCTTGTTTTTGCTGTTCAATGAAAAGATGCGTATGCTTTTGTTTTTGCCTCGAGCCTTTGGAGTTGTGAAGACAGCTTGAGTTTGGTGAAAATCTGACAATATTCCTGTTTCCTGGATGGTAGATCAAATTTCTAGAAATCGGCACATTCATCAACAGTTCTATGCTTGTTTACAGGGTCATGTATTCTGGTTTTTCACAAGGTGGCCATAAGGGTCTCTTGACCATATATGAGTTGAGACCCATTTATATGTTAGTGATGAGTTAATTGCCATAATCTCATCTGTTCCTCAGTTTGCTTCTATGGAGACGTGATCTACGGAAGCCAGGAGAAGCTAAAATGGTTTAGATGAGTTTTATCTGGTTGGAGGGCAGAGATGGAGACTAGCTATCCTTCATAATTTAATTTTGGCAGCAAATTGTAGTACTGAGCCCAGGATTTCACAACGAGTATTTACCTGCATGACTGTTCTCATGGGCAACCTTTCATTTTGTGCTGCGTGGTTGCATGCATCAAGCGAGAGTTTTGTGCAATTCATTATCTTGCATAGCCTTCTGCGGTCATACTCAGATAATGTAGGATGGCTCTGCAAATTGAATACAACTATTAGGTTTGAGTCGCTTAAGAAAGTACCAAACTAAAAATGAGACTTAGCTATGACCTTAAGATAGATATCAATGGCCCTGTAAAGCCCGTCATCACAAGTGCGGGCGCTCTCTGGCAATGATTCAGCCAAAACCTGAAACTCGGTGATTGAGAGGTTATAATCTCTTGCAATCTCGGCCAGGTAATTGTCTAATAGCTTACTGACGTTGAATTTCCCTGACTTGCGTGGCTGCTGTCGCTGTTGCTCGTGCATCAAGAAATATTCCAGGATGCGTTGCACCACGTCTATGTCATGCATTGTGTATTCGGGAGAACTGCGCTTGACGATAAAAATAGTTGAGAGGAGAAAAATTAAAAGTTGTTCAATCGTGAATTTTTCTAAAAAGTTTCGGGATGGCAAAAGGATTTTATGATACTAACTTTGATGGATCAACGCTCTTATAATTAGGGATCAGTAAGTCCTGCACCGTGGCCTCTTCCAGCATCATCCCAATTCGCTTTTCAAGCTCTGAAACTAAAGCTGGCGTGACAGAATAGAGGATGGCCATCTTTAACATCTTTAACAAGAACTTACATGAAACTGCTTCTTGCTGAGGTGGTATAAGGCTAATGATGCTTTCGATGATTGTCCTTTGCTCCTTACTGTTCCCGAAACCTCCTCTGTCCCTCCGACTAATAACACTAAACTGTAGCTCATTTTTGCTATACCCATAACCTCTCAGTCCTTCAGATTCAGTATCCATACCCGGCACATGCCTTTCTGCATAATGCACAATAAATTTGCCTATAGTCTCTGGTTTAGTTCCTTTTGCCCTTATTGCTGTCATAATCCTCATGAAGTGATCGATGCAAAGGGTGGCCACTTCATCGAACCACGGGCCTTCTTCATTGACTGCTTCTCCAGTTGATCGGCAGTCTCTGAAAGCTTTCCTAGCTATTGAGTCGCAGCATCTTCGGATCATCTGGATATTGTCAGCCCATGGTGATAGAGCTTCGCATGTTTTGAGAACAATGATGGTGTCCCTCCAGGAAGAGAGGACCACAAATGTGAGGAAGGCTTCTGTCTTTGAGATAAGATTCCCATCTTCCATCTCTTCCGTCATTTCTAGATATTCTGATGCACATCTTAGTTGAGCTATGTTCTTGGGACTGAAATCTATTGGGAGGCCATAGCAGAATCTTAGGATGATAAGGAAAGTTTCTGATCCCCCAGGAAAGTTTTCGAGCTTGCAATTGTACCCAGAATTTGATATTGAGGGTTGAATGTCTAGTTGGCGTATGTATCCACACTTTGATATGAAGGGATACTGTTGCAGGCAAGGGGAAGGAAAGGAGGTTAGATGACTATTGGTGAATGAACATGCGGATATTGATCTTACTATCAAGAAAGTGAAGCTTGATTTGGTGGATATGATTGCCTGATCATGTTAACCAACTTGGTGGCGTTTTCTTATTTTTCTTACTTTAATTGTTAAGTTGAATAAACCCAAATGAACTACTTAAAAGTTATTAGCTACTATCCCCGTTAGGGTTGCTTATTCCTTAAGCTTTAGTGCTTTATTGGGAAGGAAGAGGACTGAGACACCGTCTCGAAGAAAAAAGTTTTCTGTCTGAGCTCCTTCCTCAGAGAAGATATGACTATGAGTTTGTGGTTGCACCACTACAGCTGCAGAATTTACTGGACTAGAAGGGATGGTGATTCATTTTCAGTATAAAGAGAATGGTTGTTGGACAATGTTGGAGGACATAATCTCAATAAACGTATGAAGTTCATAACTCAGGAAGAAAGAATGTCGCTGAACACGATTCTGAACATACGAGATGGCAGTTATCTTTGCATTGGAAGAGAGTCCATTGGAGCTGACGATGAACTCAAGGATGATCTGTTCCCAGTTCAAATTGTGGCTGAGAAGGGGATTTGATTTTGGACCAGTGAAGAGGGGTGCTTAAAAATTCTAGCTGATATATCTCAGAACCTCTAGTTTAGACGCTGTGGTTTTAATCAATTAATGAAGATATTGCCTAGTATGGAAGCTGGTTATTCTGATGTTGACATGAAAATTAAGGAGCTTTTCTAGAGTCATTACCTTGTGGACATTGAACGTCACGTCGTCTACTTGAATGAAGAGATCTGCTGGGATATGAGAAGCAGCTATCCTGCATCATGTCAAGGGAAGAAAGTACCATTAAGATACATGAAAGGTCAAAAAAATTTGCGGCTAACTTCATGAATCATGTAAAATCGGCTTGTACCATGGAAGTTTTTCGTCATGGAAGCAATCGGCTATGGTGACGAGCTCGGAAGGAAGCCGGAGGCTCTGTTCATGGACTTGATCGATGCCATCAGAAGCACTGGCCGGGCTCTGTGGAGCGTCTGGGAAAGTTTTCTTCATTTCGAGTGGCTGTGGCTCCATGCGAATTGCCTCGGCCGAGCGGTTTGCACTGCATGATATAGGGGATTGGGGAGGTCCCTTAATTAATGCATGAGAAGTGAGTCTGTGGTTAGCATGAGAATGCTGTCAGAGTAGCTGGGTGGTTTTATTGCACTCCATATTCAGGTCCTTGGATGTGGGACAAAGTCTTTGAGATCTGATGGAGATGAGTCGGGTGAATGTTTTCAGGGTGGGAGGAATGTCTGGCCATGACATCTCCATGTCCAACTTTTAGTCGTACGAGGAATGAGCCTCTTGGAGTGTATGGTGGTTCTGTGGTACACACTGCTGCTTTGGCAACTGTGGCTGGTTGCGATTATGCAGTTCCATCACAACTTTGTGTGGTCTCATTCAAATCATTAACAAATCACTGGTTGTGAAATTCAACACGCACTTACATATAGAGTGTCGAATCATTCCTCAGCAACAGTTCTTTGTTTTAGAATTTTATAATTTGGTCCCAAAAATATGATCTCAATATCATTTTTGTCCTTCTCACAAGTCCGTAGATTTGCATGACCTTTGTGAGTAGTGTTTCAAAAGTCCGATTTGTCCAATTCGATAGACATGCATATTTTTGTTTGTTTTGTATGACTTTGCTTTTTGAAATTATTTTGTATTTTGAATATTCGGCGGCTCATTTAGTTAGATTTTCATTTAACTCAAATTATTTGGAACATATCGTTTTACAAGCATGTCCGAGTGAAATTTCCCGTTATATTTTAGAATTTATAATATAATCTTTTCCCTCCTAAGTTTTGGCGGAAAATCGATATTTTTTTTTTTTTAAACCAAAACCAAAGCTATTTGATTCTTCATGTAAGGAAATATTGGAAAACCACAGACACGTTGTGGAAGCACTTTGCAGCTTGAAGACAAAAATGATTTTAGAGGGATGACAAGCTTTAACACAATTTGACAAATTTAATGAAATTAAAATTAGCAAACCTAAATTTGGCACGAATTTTGGTATATGTCCTTTTCTGTCATGCTCAACAAAAATCCAACGCAATGTTCTGCGAGTTAACAATTTGAATTTGATAGTTAAACTCGAGTTGGTTGCAAAATATTTCGAGTAATGCTAGATATATTGTAGTTGATTTGCAAAATCAACTTATAAAGTGATATGGTAAACAATAAGTGGGTCTATAAATAAATATGCATATTCAGCATGCAATAACGACATGTTATATTCATTTGCATTTAATTTCGTGTGAGATTATAGGCAGGTCTTTTTTCGTCAATAAAGGAGAAAAATACTATTTAAAAGGTATCTATAATAATGGGCAAAAAGTCAGTTTTGTCTTTCTTGCTTCACTTAAATGGGCACTCAAATCACTGAAAACCTGTTATAAATCTTCCTTGAAAAAGAATATTTGATCCCGGCTCAAGAGTGTGGTATGGTTCCTTAAGAGGAATGGCAATGCCGTGCATCTACCTAGTACTTAAATATTAATATTGTAATGCAATTTAGTTTTAACAACGAAAAAGTACAATTGGCTAATATAAAGGTTAAAGCCAAAAAAAATAACTACTAAAAGTTTTGTGAAATTTCTTAGTTATCCTTATGTTGTAAAGAGCAATTTCATCTTTAATTTCCCTTTTCTACTTTCCAATAAATATTTGGTTTTAGTTATTGAAGGATTACAAAATGTTTGTTGACAAGGGAAACACTAGCCTCTGATGAATTATATGATCATTGGATTTATACCAATGACCAAAAAAAGAACAACTTGAGCAAAAAATGTAGAAATTGAATGGAAACTCTAAATAAAGAATCCATTACTCTAGATGTATTAAAAAAAGAGCTAGATTGTGTAATGATGGACATAAAAAAGAACACTTGCCTAAAATATATGATCCTTTTTTGAATGGCCCCGTCGTTGAAGGGTCCAAATTTTATTTTCATCCCCAATTCTAAATAAAATTTCGATACAAAATTACATTGAGACAAGTTGGATAAATAAGATTTATGGTATACTTTTTATTATTGATCAGGAAAAATTTGAAGAAAAAAGGCCACTTGACCCGGACCCATTACCGAAACAAAATCATGGGCCCTCAGACTCATATTCCAATGCTTTACAAGCCCGGCCCACCTATCCCCTCCACGTCATCGTCAACGTATTTGTCATGCTCAAAAACCCCCAACTAGGGTGTTCCAAAAACCCGACCCGAACATGATCCCAACACAAACCAAACACAGAACAAGTTGAGTACATATTTCGGATTTTAATATTATTTGGATAACAGTTACAAAACAAGCAAATAAGCATGTTTTGGGTCGAAACATTGTTGGCCTGGAACACATTATTGACTCCAAATAATGGAACAAACACGTTCTCTCATCTCATGCAAACAATCCTTATCCAAGGCCAAACACACTTAAGGTGTCCCTCGACCTGACCCGACCTAAACATGACCCAAACATGAATTGAACAAGGAAAAAGTTAAGTACATATTTCGGATTTTATTGTTGTTCTAATAACGATTATAAAACAAATAAATAAACACATTTTCGGTCGGGTTAAGGTCGAAACATTATTCGATCGTTATTGACTCCAAACAATGAAACAAACACTTTCGCTCATCTCACCCAAAAACTCCTCATCACACGTTGGTTGACTTTGCCTTCTCCGTCTTGTCGACTCTGCCCCCCGTCCACGACCGCGCCTTGTCGTCGACTCCATTGCCATCCTCTTCTTTGCTCCTTGCATTCTAGGGTTCTGTCGCCGTTGATTCCTACACTCACGACCGCCGGTTTCGCATCTACGGCCACCGCTACGCTCCCTCTCTCCTACGCCTGCGGTGTCGGTGCCCGATCGTGGCCACCCATCTCGATCGGTGATAGGCGACTCAATCTCGCGACTCGCAAGCTCGCGTTCATCGTGAGGGCGGTCGATTCCACTCAGCCCGCGTCTGCTGGCAAGGAGATTATCCCCGACGATGAGTTCTCTCTAGCCAAGGTCTCGCCTTTTCCCCTTCCTTTTTGTATTCTCCATTTCGGGCTTCGGTTTTGACTAATTTTCATGAGCTTCGCATCCTTGCATGTGGAATGGGCTCGGGTTTCTTGTCTGTCTGAGGTAAAAGTTTGATTGTTTTCACGGTTGCTGACTTTTTTACACGCCAGATTTTTTCTCTCATTTCTCCTTTTTCCTTGTCCAGGTTTCCAAATTGTTGATTTGTCTATGGTTTTTAATGTTGTCTGGTTTGCAATGCAGATTAAGGTGGACTTATTAATTGGTTGCCGCAATATTGGGGAGGTCGAGAAATTCCATTCTGTGCTCATTGCGACCGACATTCTGATTAAACGCTTACATTTTCCATGTTCTCTTGTGCCGTGATGATTCCTGAACTGGTTTGCTTCATTTGGTGTTCTTTTTTCTTGAATGATATAGTTGGTGGTTCCATGTTATTTCATTCAGTGCATCTTGTGGGTTGTTGGATATCTAGGAAGTCGAGATTGGGCTTGTTGCGCGCCTTTTTGACATTGATTGATTACTTAGAATGGATTGTGAACCTTTAGTTTAATATTATGGAATTGGATATGTCTTTAGTGGAGAAAAGAGCATTCTATTGTCTATGATTATCTTTATGGCATAGAATCAGTTCCTCCTATATTAAACAAGTAGAAAGGAAAACTAAATGGAATGACTAAATTAGAATATATCGAAGTTCCAAACAAGTGCTAAATCTAGAAAATAAAGACCAGTTCAGTGATATGTACCGTAGTTCACCTCTGTGAACTGTGTCTCCCGGGAGATGATTAGTTTAGGACGTCTTGGTGTCCTTTGTAAAATTTAGTCTAATGCATGTTTTGTTCAAGTGTGCTCTGTTTGTTTATCTAGTTAGTGACTTCCTCAGTTCCACTCCTTATTGTTCTTTGAAGTGCTAGATGCATCTCTTCACTTTTACAATGCCGTTGTCATGTTGGCTTTGTAGTATGTTGCTACTTTAAGAGAACAGCTGGAGCAACTGGCTGAGCAGAGAACCCCAGATGGGTTACCAGGGTCCTTCACATGTCCTTTGGAAATCTCTCTCATTTACTATTGTTGTTGAATGAGATGAGCATTTAATCTTGGATTCTTCATATTTGAACATCGGACTGCTTGTTGGACAATTTTCATATGAGTTTTCTGGTTATGGACCCTACGGCATGGTCTTGTTGGCTAGATCACAGACTGCTTGTTGTTGCTTCTTATATTCGCATAGTAGGATTACCAGGAAGAAAACTTTCGCCATCGACCATTTAACCAATTAATACTGCAAGCTAGTTTGATTTTTTTGTTGATTCCCTAGTTTTGTAGATTATATGGGAAGGTTTTCTAATCTGTCCAAATCATAGGCTACTAGAATGACCGTTGCAGTCACACTTATTTATGGTTCCAGAGTTATCGGTTCTCAGTTTAGCAACTTTCATTTGAAGCTGCTAGCTAAAACTGTAGTTCGTGTAAGGCATGGTTCAAAGAAATGGATTCAATCTGTCCTATGATGTTTGCTGGTGAAAAACTAAAACTCTTCCTCATACACAAGACATTTGTTCTCTGCTCTCGATTGCTCCTAATCCAGGCTTGCAAACTCTCTAGCGTTACTGTGACTGGAGGTAAGAGTTAATATTTGACTTAATGGAGCAACTTGGACATCCTCGGTTAGATTCAAGCCAAGTCCATCAGCCTTAACCTCTTAGTTACATAGCTCCGTTGCAGAGTTACATGTAAATGCCCATGGTGATGGTATCTACTAGATGTTAGCAAGTTCACTTCAGTCTTTACTTCTCCAATATCACTAAGTTTGCACAACTCTGTTCATCGATATATCTTATCCATTATTGTATGATAGTACCTCACCATATAACAATGATTTTTTTACCAAATTCCAATGGTGTTCATTCAGGGGTGATAAAAGAGAGGTGATGAAAAAAAAGAAAAAAAATAGAAGGTAAACTTAAAACTCGACCTGGAACTGATTGACCAGATCCGACTAAAAATATTGCTTAAGGTATTATGCTTTTCAGTTCGGGTCGGGTCGGAACACTCTGCCTTATAATTTGGGTCGGTTTGGGTAACGTCAAAACCCGACCTGACCCGATCCATTGACAGCCCTACAAAGCACTAACTACACGGCTACAACTAGTTGGGGGGGGGAGAATGTGTCACGCCCCAATCCTCCGAGTGCGTGCACATTCCTCGGTGGTCAATTAATTAGTGACGTCTCAGGATGTGTCGCCGATCCTTTCTTTTTAATGCGCACGCAGAAGCGAATAAATAAATCTCCAGACAACGAGATATGATAGAAAAGTAGGGTCACAAATTTTCAAACCACGCCACACCTTTATACATATCACAAATTTTCAAACCACGCCACACCTTTATACATATCACAACAAGTCATTTGCAAAAAAGGGGGTAGAGGATTACAGATCCTCTAATCAGTTGAGTCCTCAACTGAATACTCTGGGGTCCCTAGCTCCAATGGACTCAGGTCCACCACTGAACCACCTGGTGGGTCAGCCGTGCCTTTCCCAAAAGGAACTTCCAGTACCGACATAGGGACCTCAGACTCCGGTATGGGACCCTCGTTCTGTCTATTCCGCTTGCGACGATACCATGATCTGTATTGATGGGGTACCTTGTGAGGTAGACCCACATTAACTCAGACCACGGACCTCACGAGTTCATAGACCTATCCCCTCGGATTCCTATGAAGTGGAATATAACATCTCTGCTCGGTGACCTTCTTCGGTTGGCCAAAATGCTCGGGATGAGCTGCCATCTAATGACCTGAAAATGTTATCCCACAACGGGGTGAGACGACGTCTCAGCAAGTTTACCCCCTAAGTCCCGACTAGGAAGGAAATACGCCCAAAGGCTATCTAGTCATGCACAAGATAGATGACTTACCTTTGCCCTAGTCCCTTTTTGCAAGTCAGTACAATTCATATATTCACTAAATCACTTCAACAAATAAATTAATCAAGTCAGATCGAGCCATCGATCAATCGATCCAATCGATTCCATGTCATCAAGACTATCTCTTGGTCAACCCATTCAATACTATCTATCAAACAATACTATCTATCAACCAATACTATCTATCAAGTCGTTTCCTTGAAACGATCACCGCTCACCTAAAATGATACGAATGAATGCTCGCCTAAGCTGGCAATGATAAATAGTATAGCTCACTGAAGCTGATATAGATAGATAGTATAGCTCATCGAAGTTGATATAGATAGATAGTATAGCTCACCGAAACTAATTTGTGCTCACCAAAGCTGATATATGCTCACCGAAGTTGATTTATGCTCACCGAAGATGATTTATATATAATATGCTCATCCACAGACAACTTCACCGTTTTCATAATATTCGGTAAAATAATTGTGTGTGGGTACATGGTAGGCCCCAGCCAAAAATATAATATCTTTATTTTATAAATTTCCACTAATTATATAGTCGATAAAAACATTTTTAGCGTTGTAAACCGACGCCCGGTAATTTTATAATTAAATATCGAAATTAATAAATTTTGGGATAAATACCCAAAATTACAACAACACACAATTTGCACAATTTATCATCCAAATAAATAAACCAACCACGCCATTGTAATCAGCACAAAATTCCCGTCACCGGCTATCCCGGTCTAATTTTCCGGAAAATAATAATTAATTAAATAATTACCGAAATTAATTAATAAATACCCATAAATACAACATAGGCCGGAAAAGCCTAATTAAATACTGAAACGGGCCTGGAAAATTTTCGAACCTATCTAGATAAATATTATAGCTTATCTAGTCTCTAATTACGCTACTCTAACCACCTAACATGCATAAACGAATTATTAAATTGTTAATCCGTTCCAACTAACCACCTAATACATACTTAGCATAAACTAATCAACGATTAAGTAAAATTAACTCCCTAAGCAGAGATTAGTAAGTAAACTCACCGGTTTTGCGATCCGATGAGTTCACTAGAACGGCGAAGCGGAGACGGGCCACAAACTCTAAAGCGGGGGCAGCAAGCGAGGTCCGGAAGGGCTTGGAAACGGGTCAAATAGTGCACAACAGACCCAGGGCTTCAATTTTTGTGGCTAGGCCGAAGGAGAGGGCAGGAAATGGCCAAGGAGGAGACGGATAGGCTGCGGTGGGGCTTGGCAGAGCTTGATGGCGACTTCGGTGACCACGACAACGACGAATGGTGGCCTGGTGTGCTCGGTTTGACGGCCTGGGCTCGAGAGGATGCGGTAGGGGTCGTGGCTAGGTAGGACGATGCGCAGGGGATGCACGGCGCGAGCGAGCGGCGTGCGGCGGCTATTCAGGCTTCGGCGGGCGTCGACGGGCAAGGGGAGGAGGCTATGGCTTTCTCTGCAAATTTTTGAAGCTTCTTTGGTCTAGAAAATGGAGAAGTCGACCAAGGGAAAGGAGAAAGGGGACGGTTGCCTTTAGAGGGTCCCTCCAAGCTCATCTTCTATCCTTTTGTCCCCTAGAAGAGGTCCCACCATGGCTGCTGGCTTCCTCAGCAATTTTCCACCCCCAAAGCTTCCCTTAGATGCTATTGAAGTGGTCCAAAAGCGGTGGTCCAAGGGGGCTACGAATTTTGTACAAACTCCCCTCAATTCCACTTCAATTCTTTCTTGAATCAACTCAATTCGGCCTGCAACAATTCCACCATCGTATCCCCAATCAAATTGACATTTTTCTATGCTAATAGAACCAACTTGCATCCCAAAAACGTGATAAAAAACGGTCCCCTAAATTTTTCGGACGAAAACGGCCTCACTTTGAAATTTTACCAAAAATCTCGATTTGTAGAAAAATTTTCGAAGGATGAGTCGACGTTCCTAAAATGACTCGTGACATGACAGAACTTTCAATTTCTGAAATCGGATTCAAATTCGCGGTTAATTTCAATCTGACGCGATTTTAGCGTAACCTAGCCTACTGGGTAGCTTTTAGAAATTTTTGGTGCAATTGACTCGTGGTCGATTTTCTTCGAACCACAATGAACCTCTTCGACACATTGGCGACTCTCGGTGGTCGTGAAAATCTCGAGGTTTCAAATACGAACACAGGATACCAAAACGACAGAAAAAATCCATCTAGTGTCGGTCAACGAGAATTTTGTAATTTGGTGGAATCACCCATATTTAGCCACACATTTCTGTTGAACCGATCTATCTCTGATCTCTAATAGACTTTTAACTGTGCCGTAATGATCTCTGCAGATGAGCACGGTCGAGTAGTCGATTCCTGGTCGAATTCTCAAGTCTATTGCATTAAAATTCCTTAATGACTTCCTTAGATAGTCTAGTTATCTCAAGAGTGACCAGCTCAGAGAATAGCACTATAGGTGCATCGATGAAAGGCCCGATTTATTTAATTGAAATTAGAATTGAAATTCCAGGATACCACAACTCTTTCCCTCTGATAAAAATTTCGTCCTCGAAATTTAAACAATTACAATACTTTAAACAAAAAGGTGAGGGTACAATTGTTTCATCAACTCTTCACTCTCCCAAGTTACTCCTTCAGTGCCGTGGTGTTGCTAGACCACTTTGATCAGTGGGATGGTCTTGGTGCGCAAAACCTGTTCTTTCCGATCCATAATTTGAATCGGGCTTTCGACGTATGACACTCTGTCATCTACGTCCAATTCCTCAAAATTAAGCAAGTGGGTCGGGTTAGGCTCATACTTCCTTAACATCGACACATGAAAGACGTCATGCACTTGTGCCAACCTCGGCGGTAATGCAAGACGATACGCTAGGATCCCGATTTTCTCTAGAATCTCAAAGGGACCTACGTACCTTGGACTCAGTTTTCCCTTCTTGCTAAAGCACGAAGTGCCCCACATTAGTGATACCTTCAGAAAAACGTGATCATCAACTTGGAATTCCAATGGTCTCCAGTGCTTATCTGTGTAACTTTTCTGATGGCTTTGGGCGGTCTTTAGCCTGCCTTTGATGACTACAACTGCATCCACTAACTGCTGAACTAACTCTAGGCCTGTGATTTTTCTTTCCCCGACTTCATCCCAATATACCGGCGTCTTGCACGCTCTGCCATATAATGCTTCGAAGGGGGCCATTTGAATGCTATGTTGATAGCTATTGTTGTAGGCAAACTCGACAAGATGAAATTGATCCTCCCAGCTTCCCTTGAAGTCCAACACGTAAGCTCGCAGCATGTCTTCGAGGGTTTGAATCGTCCTATCATACTGGTCATCCATACGAGGATGATATACTATACTATCCTGCAGCTTCGTACCTAAAGCAGCCTATAAACTCTTCCAAAAAGCAACCGTGAACCTCGGGTCTCGGTCTGAAGTAATCGTCACTGGCACTCCATGTAGACGAACAATCTGACGCATGTACAACTCTGCGTGCAAGGTCCTTTCGTACTATAATTAAGTGAGCTGACTTTGTCAATCTGTCGACCACTACCCAAATGGAATCATTAGCCCTCTAAATCCTCGGTAAACCTGTCACAAAATCCATCGCAATATGTTACCATTTCCACTCTGGGATCTCGAGAGGTTGCAAAAGTTATTTCGGCTTACAATGTTGTGTCTTCACTTGTTGACATGTCAGACACTTGGCGACATGTTTGGCGATGTTTGCCTTCATATTAGACCACCACTAGTGTTGACGCAGATTCTGATACATCTTCGTACTGTCAAGATGAATGCTGTAACTGCTACGATGAGCTTCTAATAAGATCTCCTCTCTAAGCTCTGCATCGTTAGGTACACATGATTGTCCTCGGAACCTCAGTGTTCTGTCCTCAGAAATTTGATAATCAGCCTTTCTTTGATTGGTAACCTCTTGCAGAATCTTCTGAACATCTGGGTCTGTCGGCTGAAGTAATTTGATCCTAATTTGAACATCCGGCTCAATTCTGAGTGTGGCCATAAGATTCGAAGGTGGCCTACCTCAAATTTGAAAACCGAATCTCGAGTTCCCTCGAGTAAATTCCACTCCTTAAGTAGCATATGCGCGATTGAAGACTTCTGACTCAAAGCGTCGGCGACCTTATTTGCCTTCCCAGGGTGATACAAAATATCATAATTGTAGTCCTTTAGAAGTTCCATCCAGCGGCGCTGCCTCATATTCAACTCCTTCTGAGAGAATAGATATTTGAGACTTTGGTGGTCAGTGAAGATCTGGCATTTTTCTTCACACAAATAATGTCTCCAAATCTTCAAAGCAAAAATGATTGCTGCGAGTTCTAAGTCATGTGTCGGGTAATTCTACTCATGAGGTCTCAACTGACGGGAGGCGTATGCAACAATCCTGCCATGTTGCATCAACGCGCAACCCAGTCCTCTGAACGATGCATCACTGTAGATCTCGTATCCTCCAAGACCAGATGGAATGGTCAGCACAAGTGTGGTAGTCAGCTTCTGCTTAAGCTTTTGGAAACTACGCTCGCACTTGTCTGTCTACACAAACTTCCCTTCTTTTTTCAAGAGTCGAGTCAACGGCAACGCCAAAGCCAAAAATCCTTCCACGAACCTTCTGTAGTAACCTGTCAAACCCAGAAAACTTCTTATCTCTGTTATTGTAGTCGGTCTTGGCCAGTTGATCACTACTTCAATCTTGGCTGGGTCCACGAAGATTCCTTCGCCTAAAATCACGTGACCTAGGAATGCTACACGAGTCAAACCAAAACTCGCACCTGCTGAACTTGGCGTATAGCTCGTGAATCCTCAAGGTCTGAAGTACTATTCTCAGACGACTCTCGTGCTCTTCATCACTCCTCGAATACACCATAATATCATCGATAAACATAAGCACGAACTGATCCAAATATTCTTTGAA
The DNA here is from genome assembly GCA_017140595.1 of Eucalyptus curtisii. Lineage (NCBI taxonomy): Eukaryota > Viridiplantae > Streptophyta > Magnoliopsida > Myrtales > Myrtaceae > Eucalyptus > Eucalyptus curtisii. The sequence continues at coordinate 8,564,755 of CM029502.1, forward strand.
CACTTGGTTCATCAAATCCATAAAAGCAGCTGGGGCGTTCGTCAAACCGAACGGCATTACCGTGAACTCATAATGACCGTATCGAGTACGGAACACTCATTTTGGAATGTCCTCCTTCCTAATCCTCAGCTGATGATATCCCGTCCTCAAGTCAATTTTTGAAAATATCAACGCTCCTTGTAACTGATCAAACAAGTCGTCAATCCTCGGGAGTGGATACTTGTTCTTGATCGTTACCCGATTGAGTTGACGATAGTCGATGTACAAACGCAACGAACCGACTTTCTTCTTCATGAACAGAACTGGTGCTTCCCAAGGTGATGCACTGGGACGTATGAATCCCTTATCCAACAATTCCTACATCTGCACCTTTAGTTCTTTCAACTCAGACAACGACATCCGATAAGGAGCCTTAGAGATTGGCTTTGTCCCGGGTGCTAACTTAATGACAAATTCGATCTCTCTCTCTAGCGGCAAGCCTGGCAATTCCTTTGGGAATACATTTGGAAATTCTTGCACCACTGAGATATCTTCGATCTTTAGCTCCTCAACTCTCGTATCTATGACAGTTGCCAAGTAGCTTTGACAATCTTCGTGCAACAAACGGGTTGCCTCAAGCGACGAGATCAAGGTAATCGAGGGTCCTCCTCGACTTTCAACAAACTTGAAACTTTCACCCACTAACGGGTCAAACTGAACCACTTTACAATAACAGTCCATCTTAGCTCGTTGCTTGGTGAGCTAGTCCATGCTAATTATCAAATCAAAGTCATATTCTCCTCTCGCTCACTGATCACTAACTTGCAACCAGTACACCCAATGCAGCTAACACCTTATCCTTTAACGGTGTAGATATGCTAACCACTGACTCCAGCAACTCAGGGCTTAATTCTATCAGCCTAACATATTGCTCGGCAATAAAAGAATGAGTCGCTCCAAGGTCAAACAAAGCATAAGTAGTATGATTGTTTAGTACAACCATACCTGTAATCACATCAGGCGCGTCCTCGCGTCCTCTGCCTGACCTCTTGTGATGGCGTACACTGTCCCTCGAGTCAGGGGTCTGTTCTATCCACCTTGCGGTGCAAACTGTGGTGCTGCACCCCTTATCTGACCCATCGATGGCAGCCGCGGTAACTACTGTTGTCCCCTTGGTCTCCTAGGACAATCTCTGGCTACATGACCCTGTTGGACACACTCAAAACATGCACCCATCCATCGAGGGCACGGGGCTGAGCCATGTCGCCTTCCGCAGAAGTGACACACACCATTCTGACTTGGCCCTGACTTGCCAACTCCACCATTCCTATTGGGCGGGACGTGGAATCTTCCTCCGGTCATGGGCTTCTTCCCATACTGATTCACATCTCGGTTAGATCCAAACCGCAACCCAAATGCGGCGGCTCGTTCATTCTAGTCTCTTTCTATCATCTAGACTCGTTCGTACAGATCGTTGTAATTCCTCAAGTTGAGCAGTATTAGCTGACTCCTCAGTTTCGGTTTGAGTCCATCTTTGAATTTCATAGCTCGGTCTACCGGATCTTCAACCAATCTAGGGGCGTACTGCGACAGTTCAACGAACTTCACTTCATACCGATCAACTGTTATCGTACCTTGGCGAAGGCGCTGGAATTCTGCCATCTTCAGTTCTCTGGCAGTCTCAGAAAAATAATTACTATTGAAGACCTCAATGAAGGCGTTCCACTCCAGGACTACACCTTCAGGGAATACCATTCCTTCGGTGGTCATCCACTAAGTGCTTGCAATTCCCTACAGCTGATAGGCTGCAAGGATGGCCTTCTCTGTCTCAGTGTACATCAGTAGTGCAAATGTCTTCTCTAAGCCTTGGATCCATAGGGCTGCAGCTTTGGGGTCTCCTACCCCGATGAACTTCGGTGGGCTCAGTTTCAGAAACTGTTCCACTAGCTTATGCATCGGTCTCCCAGCGACCACGTTTCCCGGTGGAACCTCAGCAGGTGTGGCGATAGGTGTGGCAGCAGCAACAGCATCCGAGGCGGCATTAGTGGCAGCAGCAGCTAAAGCGGTGGCACTGGTAGCTTGAATCTGAGCCTGCTGATCCATCCTATTTCCCAGCATCCGAGGCGGCATTAGTGGCAGCAGCAGCTAAAGCGGCGGCACTGGCAGCTTGAATCTAAGCCTGCTGATCCATCCTATTTCCCAACATCTCGAGCGCTTGCATGATCCCAGCAAACCTTGGATCCTCACGGGCTACTACTCCAACACCAACAGGAGGCGGTGCTACTCCACTTGCGCTAGCCTGAGCTGGTGCTTTACCACGGCCTCCTCAGGTACTGACCCTCGTCGGCGTCCAACCCTAAGTAATAGGCCCTATGGTCCTCTTCCTAGGAGTCCTTTGTTTCTGATCACTCATCTAATAGGGTCTTTAAAGAAACCCGCCTTCCAATTCCACATAGAATTAGAAGTTGAGCGATCCCAAACAAATAAGCTACCAAACAACAATCACAGACATGCACTTGCATGAAATAAAGACCATTCCCACTATCCCATAAACTTATTGCACCTTATCACTCCAACCACTAACCTTGCTTTGATACCACTAAATGGGGATGTCACGCTTCAATCCTCCGAGCGCGTGCCCATTCCTTGGTGGTCGATTAATTAGCGACGTCTCAGGACGTGTCGCCGACCCTTTCTTTTTAATGTGCATGCGGAAGTGAATAAATAAATCTCCAGACAACAACGAGATAGGATAGAAAAGTAGGGCCACAAATTTTCAAACCACGCCACACCTTTATACATATCACAACAAGTTATTTACAATACACACACACACACACACACACACACACACACACACACACAAGGTTTGCAAAAAGGGGGGCAAAAAGGGGGGTAGAGGGCTACAGATCCTCTAATCAGTCGAGTTCTCAACTGAATACTCCGGGGTCCCTGGCTCCGATGAACTCGGGTCCACCACTGAACCACCTGGTGGGTCAGCCGTGCCTTTCCCAAAAGCAACTTCCAGTACCGACATAGGGACCTCAGACTCCGGTATGAGACCCCCGTTCTGTCCATTCCGCTCGCGACGATACCATGATCTGTATTGATGGGGGTACCTTGTGGGGTAGACCTGCATCAACCCAGACCACGTACCTCACGAGTTCATAGACCTATCCCCTCGGGTTCCCATGAAGAGGAGTATAACATCTCTGCTCGGTGACCTTTTTCGGTTGGCCAAAATGCTCGGGAGGAGCTACCATCTAAGGACCTGAAAATGTTATCCCACAACGGGGTGAGACGACGTCTCAACAAGTTCACCCCCTAAGTCCCGACTAGGAAGGAAATACGCCCAAAGGTTATCTAGTCACGCACGAGATATAGGACTTACCTTTGCCCCAGTCCCTTTTTGCAAGTCAGTACAATTCATATATTCACTGAATCACTTCAACAAATAAATTCATCAAGTCAGATCGAGCCATTGATCAATCGATCCAGTCGATTCCATGTCATCAAGACCATCTCTCGGTCAACCATTCAATATTATCTATCAAACAATACTATCTATCAACCAACACTATCTATCAAGTCGTTTCCTTGAAACGATCACTGCTCACCTAAGATGATACGAATGAATTCTCGCCTAAGATGACAATGATAGATAGTATAGCTCATTGAAGCTGATATAGATAGATAGTATAGCTCACCGAAGCTGATATAGATAGACAGTATAGCTCACCGAAGTTGATTTGTGCTCACCGAAACTGATATATGCTCACCGAAGCTGATATATGCTCACCGAAGCTGATTTATATATAACATACTCATCCACATACAACTTCATTGTTTTCATAATATCCGGTAAAATAATTGTGTGTGGGTACATGGTAGGCCCCAGCCAAAAATATAATATTTATATTTTGTAAATTCATACTAATTATATAGTCGATAAAACATTTTTAGCGTTGTAAACCAACGTCTGGTAATTTTCTAATTAAATACTGAAATTAATAAATTTTGGGATAAATATCCAAAATTACAATCAACACACAATTTACATAATTTATCATCCAAATAAATAAACCAACCACACCATTGCGATCAGCACAAAATTCCCGTCACCGACTATCCCGGTCTAATTTTTCGGAAAATAATAATTAATTAAATAATTACAAAAATTAATTAATAAATACCCATAAATGCAACTTAGGCCGGAAAAGCCTAATTAAACACTAAAAAGGGCTCGGAAAATTTCCGAACCTATCTAGATAAATACTACAGCTTATCTAGTCTCTAATTGCGCTACTCTAACCACCTAACATACATAAACGAATCATTAAATTGTTAATCCGTTCTAACTAATCACCTAATCCATACTTAGCCTAAATTAATCAACCATTAAGCATAATTAACTCCCTAAGTGGAGATTAGTAAGTAAACTTACCGGTTTTACGATCCGATGATTTCACTAGGACGGCGAAGCGGAGACGGGCCACAAACTCCAAAGCGGGGGCAATAAGTGAGGTCCGAAAGGGCTTGGAAACGGGTCAAGCAGTGCATAGCAGACCCAGGGCTTCGGTTTTTGTGGCCGAGCGACTGGTTAGGCTGGAAACAGCCAAGGGGGAGGCGGACAGGCTATGGCGGGGCTTGGCGAAGCTCGACAGCGACTTCGGTGACCACAATGGTGATGAACGGTGGCCTAGCGTGCTTAGTTTGACGGCCTAGGCTCGTGAGGACGCAGCAGGGGTCGCGGCTGGGTAGGACGATGCGCAGGGGACGCACGGCGCGAGCGAGCAGTGTGCGGCGGCTGTTCGGGCTTCGGCGGGCGTCGACGGGCAAGGGGAGGAGGCTATGGCTTTCTCTGCAAATTTTTGAAGCTTCTCTGGTCTGAAAATGGAAAAGTCGACAAAGGGGAAGGAGAAAGGGGACCGGTTGCCTTTGGAGCCCTCCAAGCTCATCTTCTATCCTTTTGTCCCGTAGAAGTGGTCCCACCATGGCTGCTGGTTTCCTCAACAATTTTCCAGCCCCAAAGCTTCCCTTAGAAGCTATTGAAGTGGTCCAAAAGTGGTGGTCCAAGGGGGCTACGAATTTTGTACAAACTCCCCTCAATTCCACTTCAATTACTTCTTAAATCGACTAAATTCGGTCCGCAATAATTCCACCATCATATCTTCAATCAAATTGACATTTTTCTACACCAATAGAACCAACTTGTATCCAAAAAACGCGATAAAAAACACTCCCCTGGATTTTCCGGATGAAAACGACCTCACTTTGAAATTTTGCCAAAAACCTCGGTTTGTAGAAAAATCTTCGGAGGATGAGTCGACGTTCCTAAAATGACTCATGACATGACAAAACTTTCAATTTCTGAAATCGGATTCAAATTCGCGGTTAATTTCAATCTGGCGCAATTTTAGCGTGACCTAGTCTATCGGTTAGCTTTTACAAATTTTTGGTGCAATTGACTCGTGATCGATTTTCATCGAGCCACAATGAACCTCTTCGACACATTGGCGACTCTCAGTGGTTGTGAAAATCTCAAGGTTTCAAAAAATACGGACACATGGTGCCAAAACGACAGAAAAATCAGTTTAGTGCCGGTCGATGAGAATTTTGTAATTTGGTGGAATCACCAACGTTTAGCCATACATCTCTGTCGAACCGACCTATCTCTGATCTCTAATCAAATTTTAACTTTACCATAATGATCTCTGCACATGAGCATGGTCGAGTAGTCGATTTCTGGTCGAATTGTTAAGTCTATTGCATTAAAATCACTTAATGACTTCCCCAAATAGTCTAGTTATCTCAAAAGTGATTAGCTCAGAGAATAGCGCTATAAGCGCGTCGATGAAAGGCCCAATTTATTTAATTGAAATCAGAATTGAAATTCCAGGATGTCACAGAATGTGCCTGGCCGGTCGAGCTTTTATCGCAACTTTAACCCGGATGGAAACAAGTCCACTTGACCTGGACCCGTCAACGAAACAAAATCGTGGGCTCTTAGACTCACGGCTCAATGCAGTACAAGCCCGGCCCATCTATCCCCTCAACGTCATCGTCATCGTCTTCGTCTTCCTCATGCTAAAAAACCCTCAGCACAGCTCCTCTTCTCTTGCAGAACTTCGAAGTTCAAGGAATAGGAACTCGCTCCATTCTCAAAATCCACTCTGCCCAGCAAGCTACAAAGCTCGAGCGGCTAAACCAAGACCGACCCAAGAAAGAACGGGCAGCAGACTGGGGCGACAGGTCGTCCACTTCGCGAACCTGCCCATCAAGCTCTTGATGCCGATCTGCTTCACCAACATCATCGAGATCGCGTTTGAGACTGTCTCGTGGACATCCAAGATCGAGATCAAGTGCGTCCTCGAGTCCTTCTACGGCTTCGAGGTCGACAACTGTCGGAAGAAAGTCGGGGGAAGACAACTTACCTATTTTCGATGCGCGGTCAATAATTTTCCCCAAACGATCGTTAAATTGTGGATGATTGACGAACAAAAAAACTTCACATTGGTCTGAATGCAGTCACGAGGAAAACATCCAATTTCCACAGCGTAAATGCCAATTATTCTCGTAAAATGGAACGCCTTCTTTCTTTTGATGGAAATGGGAGAGAAAAGAAAGAACTATTTCTTTCTGAGCGTACATTCTGCCAACCGTGCCAACGGTTGACTCGACTTCTGAAGAAAGAAGAAAAGTTTGTGTGGACAGACAAGTGCGAGCGTAGTTTTCAAGAGTTTAAGCAAAAGCTGACTACCGCACCTGTGCTGATCATTCCATCTGGTCTTGGAGGATACGAGATCTACAGTGATGTGTCATTTAGAGGATTAGGTTGCGTGCTGATGCAATGTGGCACCCCCGACTCGCCTAAGGTCGCCACAGGTACCTATCGCTATACCTAATGTACACTAGTTACATCTTTTAGTAGAAGCATCGTAATTCATAGGCATTTTTTTTTACGGTCCCGGCGCAACTTAATTAGTGGAAGCATAATTGAATATTACCATCTCTCCCTCCAACTATCATGATACAATGCACACCAACTACACATCATAGGAAGATAAGCCGAGCCACTCTTTACTTATATATTTTTCAAGATGGATTTCATGGGTCGGTACAACCAAAAGGAAAACCAAGACTCTTAGCTAGACTTGGCCACAACTCAAAAAGAGACAACTCGACCCTCTATGTCGATCATGTATAATCCTCCATCTACAAGTGTCGGCTATGTCCAAAAAGTGTCAGCTCTCCACTCCTCACGCGGGCCATCACATCCACCCCGGTGCATCGGGCGGTGGTGGCGGCAACATCCCCCGCATCACTCCTTCACGGCGGACGTGGACCGACAAGAACTCCTGGACGACCGGGCCCCCGGCCAGGCCTACATCATACATCACCAGCACACGAACTCGCACAAACGTCAGACCGGGGATGGTAACGCAGTCCATCTCCGAACACTCGACCTCCACATCAGATGGAAGGCCATAAAAAGTACCACGCGTTACCGGAGAGAGCGGCATCTTTCTAATATGAAATGTTGGTTCCCGAAGGGGTGAGTACAGCCACTCAGCAGGTAAAAGATCCAATAAACCACTCAATACATCACACAATACAATCATAACAATCATAGTATAGTATATGTCATTCATGCATCCAAGTATAACTTACCTTGCGGCCATGCATATGTCATCATATCATATGTACATACATCCTCATGTACTCATCACCGTGATATCATACATATACCATGCCATAGGTGCACACACAACCATGCACTCATCATCATCATATCATACATGTATCATCATGTCATAGGTGCACACACACAATCATGCACTCATCATCATCATATCATGCATGTTTCAATTTCCACTTTTTATCTTTCAATTTGATCACCACATCTTTCTTTCCCGGGACCAGTAATTGCATCCCACACTTTATCACTCGTACCCCAACCTGGCATCGCGAGAAACCTCCGACACACACCGCCGGGCATCCGGCACCCCCACATTCCGGGCATCTCGCATCCCAACTGGCATCACGAGGCATTCCCCTGGCACAAACCTCCGAGGCTTCCGGCACCCAACCATTCCGGGCATCTCGAAACACCCGAGGACATCCGGGCATGTATCACAATACAACCGGACATCCGGGACCCCCCATCCCGGGCATCCTGACACTCCCAGGGCATTATCGACCCATCTCCAACAGTTTTCCTCATTCATCATGATTTTTATTCACTAAGTTATGTCTCACAAGTAACATGGCACATGAGGTAATAGCAACAAAGCCTAATTCAACATTTGATTCTATATGCCATGCCAAATATCATCGCATGTACAGCAGAATTTGATCAATTAAATCAATACAATTCATGGGGCTCATACAAAACAGAATAGTCATGCGCTACAGCCTTTGAAATTCGCACAATCCAACTTGCACAGTTTTAGAAAACATTTTAATTAAATACCCAAATGACCTTCAAAAATTATGAAATTCGAACATGTAATATTCAAGACATAAAGGCAGATATTTCATGAAGAACACTACACCAAGAGATCCCCATATAGTTCAATACAGATCATGCATCGCAGCACAACTAATTCTGTCCATTCCACTTGCACAGTTTTTGAAACATTTTTGGTTAAATAGTCGAATGAACTTCAAAAATCACGAAATTTGAATATGTGGTATAAAAGACATAGAAAAATATATTTCATGCAGAACACTTTTCCAAAAGAATCTCATACAAAACGGTATAGACCACACATTGCAACATTACCAAGTCCGAACACATCAAATCACACAGTTTTAGAAACATTTTCGATTAGATACCCAAATGACATTAAAAACTTATGAAATTTGACTATGTGATGGCCAAGACCATAAGGTAAATACTTCATGAGGGACACTTCGCCGAAAGAGCTTCATATAAAATGATATGATCCACACATTGAAGCTGACCAAATCCGAATATACCAGGTTACACTGTTTTAAAAGCAATTTCGATTAAATACTCTAATGACCTTAAAAAATTATGGAATTTAAATATGTGGTAGTGCAGACCCTGAAGTAGATTTTTCATCCAGGCATCGAAGTCAGATTCGTCCTAGATAATTAATTATGGACGGTTGAAGTTCCTGTTCCTAGTACCGAACATTCCAGGTTTAGCCGTCTCCAAAATTCACGATTTCACCTACTTATCTTCCATATTTTCCTCTAAATTTTTGATATGTTTTGCCTCAAGAGGTCTACTACAACTTTTATTAAGGGATCAAGATGATATTTTCAACGAAAAGTCACTTTATAGTCCACGAAGTCACTGAACTCAGTACAACATTTCCAGATCTAATGTCTTCAAAAGAAAATCGTTTCACTAGGCTATACTTGTTCGTTTTACCTAAAATTTGAGTATGTTAGTCTTCAAGACAATATATACAACTTTTGTGAAGAAGTCGAAGTGAAACTCTCAGTAAAAAGTTACATGCAACACACAAAATCACCAAGAGGTCGACAAAACAGCTTCAGATCTAATATTTTCGTGGAGGGAGTATTTCACCCCTCAAAACTCAACTATTTTGTCTCAAATTTTAGTATGTTATACTTTAAGATGTTAGCTACAACTTTCATGAAGAAGTCGAAGCCAAAATCCGACTCAAACAACGCATGCAAGCCATCACAACATTCTGGGTTAAGCTGTTTACTCGAGAACAGATTACAACTTTCAAAACAACACCCTTAAAACTTCGGTTTTTCACCCTAGACATCCGAAATACATCACCCTTCAATAGTAAATTCTAGACACAACGTGCAAGAGCAGATCAAAGGATCTAACTTGCCTCGATACCGAGCTACGGTGAGCGCAACGGCGGCGAACGACGAACGCACGGGCGGCTGCGAGCGACGGACGAGCGGGCGGGCTTCTTCCTCGCACAGCCTTCTCCTCCTCTCTCTCGGTTTCCCTTGGTAACTCTCTCTCTCTCTCTCTCCCTCTTCGGACGACACACCTCCTCCCTAAACCGGCACCATCATCCCTTAATTTCTCCCCCTCCCATCATTAGCCATCATTACTAATTGCATGGCAACCACTTGGCAGCTAGGAGGGAACACATGACCTTCTTCATGCAAGATGGGCCTCCATCTTTCGGCTGGGCTTGGGCCAGCCATGGGCCGGCGATTCCTCCTCCTCTCTCCTTGGTCGACGACAGCCTTTTATGGCTCTAATGGGCCAGCCAATTGGCCCATCTTAGGCATATCCCCCTTGGGCCTAAGACCCAAACTTAAGTAGCCCATATTTACTTTTAATAATTCACCTTAATTCCCTCTTTTACAATTTCCAAATTTACAATTTCATATAGCCATAAAACTTGTAACATTAAACTATAGGAATCAAATCTATGAGGTGCATAGAACAAATTCTTCTTATCAAATTATTCTATATTACTAATTTTAATAACCCATGAACACAAGATACATTTCCATCCACATAACACTCGGTCTTAAAAGAAAATCAATGGCTAAAGCATAAACCAAATGCAATTTCATTACCTAATCATAGTCTTTAATACATCTAGAGGTTGCCTTGAATTTTGGGATGCCACATGCAACATGGTAGGGTTGTTGCTTACGCCTCCCGTCAGTTGAGACCTCATGAGCTGAATTACCCAACGCACGACTTAGAACTCACAGCAATCATTTTCGCTCTGAAGATTTGGAGACATTATTTGTGCAGAGAAAGATTCCAGATCTTCACTGACCATCAAAGTCTCAAGTATCTATTCTTTCAGAAGGAGTTGAGTATGAGATAATGTCACTGGATGGAACTTTTGAAGAACTACGATTGTGATATTTTGTATCACCCGGGAAATGCGAATAAGGTCGTCGACGCTTTAAGTCGAAAGTCTTCAGTCGCACAGATGATGATTAAGGAATGGGCTTTACTTGAGAAAGCTCGAGATTCGAATTTCAAATTTGAGTTAGGCCACCTTTCGAATCTTATGGGCACCCTCAGAATTGAGCCGGATGTGCAGATCATGATCAAGATACTTCAATCGACAGACCCAGATGTTTAGAAGATTCTGCAAGAGGACACCGGTAAGAGAAAGACTGATTTTTAGATTTCTGAGAACAGAACACTAAGGTTCCGAGGATGATTGCGTGTACTAGACGATGCAGAGCTTAAGGAGGAGATCTTATTAGAAGCTCATCGTAGCAGTTATAGCATTCATCCTGGCAGTACGAAAATATATCAGAATTTGCGTCAACGCTATTGGTGGTCAGATATGAAAGCAGATATCACCAAACATGTCGCCAAGTGTCTAACGTGTTAGCAAGTGAAGGCACAACATTGTAAGCCGGAAGGACTTTTGCAACCTCTCGAGATTCCCGAGTGGAAATAGGAGCACATCACGATGGACTTTGTGACAGGCTTGCCGAGAAGTCAGAGAGGTAATGATTTCATTTGGGTAGTGGTCGACAGCTTGACAAAGTCGGCTCACTTCATCGCAGTACGAAAGGACCTTGATTTGGATAGGCACACAGAGTTGTACGTGCGTCAGATTATTCGTCTGCATGGAGTGCCGGTGACGATAACTTCATATCGAGACCCGAGATTCACAGCTGCCTTTTGGAAGAGTTTGCAAGCTGCCTTAGGAACGAAGCTACAGTATAGTACGGCATATCATCCTCAGACGGATGGCCAATCTAAGAGGACGATCAAAACCCTCGAAGACATGCTGCGAGCTTGCGTGTTGGATTTCAAGGGAAGCTGGGAGGAACAGCTTCATCTTGTTGAGTTTGCTTACAACAACAGCTACCGGCAGAGCATTCAAATGGCTCCTTTCGAAGTGTTGTATGGCAGAGCGTGCAGAACGCCAGTGTGTTGGGATGAAGTCGAGGAAATGAAGATCACATGCCTAGAGTTAGTCCAATAGTTAGTAGATGCCGTCGCAGTCATCAGAGACAGACTAAAGACCGCTCAGAGTCGCTAGAAAAGCTACGCAGATAAGCGCCGGAGACCATTGGAATTCCAAGTTGGTGATCACGTTTTTTTGAATGTGTCACCAATGAGGGGTACTTCGCACTTTGGCAAGAAGGGAAAACTGAGTCCGAGGTACGTAGGTCCCTTTGAGATTCTAGAGAGGATCGGGATCCTTGCGTATCATCTTGCATTACCGCCGAGATTGGTGCAGGTGCACGACGTTTTTCACGTGTCGATGTTGAGAAAGTATGAGCCTGACCCGACCCACGTGCTTAATTTTGAGGAATTGGACGTCGACGATAGAGTGTTGTACATGGAAAGCCCGGTTCAGATTGTGGATCGAAAAAAACAAATTATGCATATCAAGACGATCCCATTGGTTAAAGACTTGTAATGGTTTAAATTTCGAGGACGAAATTTTTATAAGAGGGGAAGAGTTGCGACATCCTAAAATTTCAATTATGTTTTCAATTAAATAAATCGGGCCTTTCATTGACACTCTGATAGTTTTATTCTCTGAGCTGATCACTCATGAGATAACTAGACTATTTGGGGAAGTCATTAAGGGATTTTAATGCAATAGACTTGAGAATTCGATCAGGAATCGATTACTCGACCATGCTTATCTGTAGAGATCATTATGGCACAGTTAAAAATTGATTAGAGATCAGAGATAGGTCGGTTCGACATAGATGTGTGGCTAAACGTGGGTGATTCCACCAAATTGCAAAATTCTAGTTGATCGGTACTAGACTGATTTTTCTATCGTTTTGGTACCATGTGCCCGTATTTGAAATTTTGAGATTCTCACGACCACCGAAAGTCGCCAATGTGTCGAAAAAGTACATTGTGACTCGAAGTAAAGCAACACGGGTCAATTGCACTAAAAAAATTCTAAAATCTACCTAGTAGGCTAGATCATGCTAAAATCGCGCCAGATTGAAATTAACCACGAATTTAAATCCGATTTCAGAAATTGAAAGTTCTGTTAGGTCACGAGTCATTTTAGGAACGTCGACTCATCCTTCGAAAATTTTTCTGCAAACCGAGATTTTTGGCGAAATTTCAAAGTGAGGCTGTTTTTGTCCGGAAAATTCAGGGGATCGTTTTTTTATCGCTTTTTGTGGATGCAAGTTGGTTCTATTGGGGGGGAAAAATGCTAATTTGATTGAGGACACCTTTGTGGAATTTATGAGGGTCGAATTGATTTAATTCAAGTGGGAATTGAAGTGGATTTGGGGAGATTAAGTCCAAAATTCGTAGGTCCCATGGTCTTCAACTTTTTGGACCACATGAGACTTGTTTTAGGGGGAATTGAGTGCACAAAATTGGCTAAGTGGTCTGCCAATTGTGGTGGGGGCATGATCAATGGGACAAAGGGATAAGTAGAAACCAAGAGGGTCCCTCCAAGGCAACTGTCTTCGTCTTCTTCTCTAGTTGCTTGCTTTCTCCATTAGTGACATTTTAGAGCTCAAGAAGTTGCAGAGAAATCGGCCATCTTCGTCCCCCTAGCCGTCGCACGCTAGCCGGAGTTCCCTGCTACCTGTCTCGGCCGTCCAGCACCGCCCACAAGCCGCACGTCCCTCGCGCAAGCCGCCCATTTGCCCTGCTCGTTTCGCACCTAGCAGCTGTCCCTTGAGCCTCCCCCGTGCTCGTCGAAGCTTAGCCGGAGCTCGTCGTCGTCACTCCGTCGCCGTCCGGCCGCCGTTTGCCTCTACCAAGCCCGTCCACCTCACCCTCACTGTCTTGGCCTCAACTGTTGCTCGTAGCCGCTCCATCCAGCAGCAAACAGAACCGAAGCCCCCCTTAGCCAGCCGTGTACTATTTGACCGGCTTTGGACCCCTTCTAGGCCTCGAAATGTGCCGCCACTTCGGAGTTTGTCGCTCATCTCCGCTTTGTCGTTTTCGTGGACTCATTGGATTTCAAAACCGGTAAGTTTACTCACTAAACTCTACTTATGGAGTTAATTATACTTAAGAGTTGATTAGTTTAGGTTAAGTATGGATTAGGTGGTTAGTTAGAACGAATTAGTGATTTAATTAATCGTTTATGCATGTTAGGTGATTAGAGTAGCGTAATTAGAGACTGGATAAGCTATATTATTTATCTAGTTAGGTTCGGAAATTTTTCGGACCCATTTCGGTATTTATTTAGGTTTTTCCGGCCTAAGTTGTATTTACAGTAATTAAATGTATTTATTTAATTAATTTTGGTAATTATTTAATTATTTATTATTTTCCGGAAATTAGACCAGAATAGCCGGTGACCGGAATTTTGTGCCAATTACAATGGTATGATTGGTTTATTTAATTGAATGTTATTTTGTGCTAATTGAGTGGAATTTGTAATTTTGGGAATTTATCTCAAAATTGAGTAATTTCGGTTTTTAATTGGGAAACACCGGGCATCGGTTTAAAACGCCAAAAATATTCTGGTGGACTATATTAAATGGCGGTATTTTTGAAAAGGAAAATATTGTATTTTAGTTAAGGCCGACTGTGTACCCACACATAATTTTTTTTTATTGGGAATAATAAAAATGATGAAATTCTTGGTTGGTGAGAACTATATACCATATCAACCTACGGGCCTTGATATGTTAGCTTAGTGTGAACAGTATACTTTATCAGCTTAGAGTGAGCATCATCGGTATACTACATCAGCCTGAGGGCTTTGATATGTCAGTTTAGTGTGAGCAGTATATCTTAACAGCTTTTGGTGAGCATTATCAGTATACTATATCAGCATGAGGGCTTTGATATATCAGCTTAGCGCGAGCAGTATACTTTATCAGCTTAGAACGAGCTATATTATTTATCAGCTTAGAGCGAGCTATATTATTTATCCGCTTTGATGAACATTGTCGGTATACTATATCAGCCTACGGGCTTTGATATATCAGCTTAGAGTGAGTGATATACTGGATCAACTTCAATGAGCTATACCATCTGTTGTTAGCTTAGGGTGAGCAATGTTCGACTTGATCAAATTGTGTGGATGGTATCAATAGTTGGAGTCGAGTAAGTCGACTGATCGATGTTTGATGTGATTCGAATTGAAGTGATTCGTTGAATATATGAATTGTATTAACTTGTAGGAAGGAATTGAGGCAAAGATAAGTCACCTACCTCTTGTGTGCATAGGTAACCTTTAGGCGTATTTCCTTCCTAGTCGGAGTTTAGGGGGTGAATTTCCTGAGACGTCGTCTCTCTCTGTTGTGGGATAACATTTACAAGTCCTTATATGATTGTACCTCCCGAGCGTTTTGGCCAGCCAAAGAAGGTCACCGAGCAGGTATCTTATATTCCACTTCATGGGAACCCAAGGGGATGGGTCTATGAGCTCATGAGGCCCGTTGTCTGGGTTGATGAGGGTCTACCCCATAAGGTACTCCATCAATACAGATCGTGGTATCGTCGTGAGCGAAATGGACAAAGAGAAGGTCCCCTACTGGAATCTGAGATCCCTATGTTGGTGTTGGAGGTAGCTTTTGGAAAATGTACGATTGACCCTCCAGGTGGTTCAGTGGTGAACCTGAGTCTGTCGGATCCAGGGTCCTCGGAGTATTTAGTTGAAGACTCGAATGCTTAGAGGATTTGTAACACTCTATCCCCCTTTTTTGTAGACCTAGTATATATTGGCTAATATTGTATATGACATAGTTTGATATGAGTATATAAGTGTGTTGTAATGTTGTAGTTTGAAAAAAAAAAAAATTGTGGCCCTGCTTTTCTTTCCCATTTTGTTGTTAGGGATTTATCTATTCGCTTCCGCATGCGCATTAAAATGAATGGGTCGGCAACGCATCCTGAGACGTCGCTATTTAATCGACCACCGAGGGATGGACATGCGCTCGGAGGATTGAGGCGTGATATCATCACTTTGGTGAACTGCATTTGCACTCCTCTCCTCTCCATCATGTCTATCCTACTCTCCTTTGACCCTAACGTTAGTACTACCTTGAATACCATCTCATTCTTGTCCTACTTGAGTGCTCTCTCCATCATCATCTTCGTCTTCACTTTCACTATTGTACTCAACATATATTTTTACCTCTTCACCATGAAGATAATGGTATAGAACATCCCTAAAACCATTATCATCTTCTAAGCTTCTCAAACCATCTCTTAAGCCTTTCTCAGGAATACAATACGGCAACTTCTGAACTTTACAAGGCAAATAAGTCACTATATCCCTAACAAATCCTATATAAGATGCCTTCTTTATCTCGATAAAGATAGTGCCCTCATTTCCACCCTCATACTCCCACTCATCCTCCCCAATCACAAAGTCTCCACCGTAGCAAACTATGACAGTGACATAATCCTTGTCATAAGCCATTTTTACACCAAGAACAAGAAAAAAAAAATAATAATTAGTTTTTGGGATCACATCCACAAAGAACAATAGACAATTGCACATGGGAGTCCCCACACTCTCATGGACTTTATTAAATAGAGGTCCCACACTGACAATATGCCCCTACATGACAGCCAAAAAATAGTTCGCCACTTTAATTATTTGCCTTCACTCCCCTTAAAATATTAACCAAAAATAGAGGTTCCCACACTAACAATATGCAACTACATGACAGCCCAAAAAGAGGTTGCCACTTTAATTATTTGCCTTCCATTCCCTTGAAATATTAACCAAAATCAAAGGTTCTCACAACAAGCACATGTCCCCACAATAAGCATAGCCCAAGCAATTTTGTCTACTATCTTTTGTTGAACTAAACCTGCGATGTGAGAATGTACATCAATTTAATTAAATCTATTTTTCCTGTGAAAACACATACAAAAAATTAAAGAAAGCTCGATGTAAAAATATAGGGTGAAAGTTCTGTTTCTCATCTAGCCAGGAGAAATCATACCCTGCTCTATGATGTCTGGCCATTAATATATTGTGTCAAGAGGTTATTACAAAACCAAGAGAAATTCAAAGGAAAATCCAAGCCTTGAATTTATTCATTGCACAGTAGACTGATACTACATGTCAAAAGAGCTAATAGTTTATAAACTTTAAAAGGAGGTACTTACATGTGGTTACAAATATGTCTCTTGCAGGTAAACGAACTTATATAAAGTATCAAACAAATTTTGCACTCCTCAATGTTCCCTGCATATATGTTGACTATTTGATTAGAAACAACAATCAGGAAAGAAGAGTAAAAGAACCAAAAGATCATAATCAAGGGAACAAAAGCAGATTGATAGCAAAGTTGCGTGCTCTTTGCAAAGCACTTGAGGGCCATTATTTCACACCTTCCACCTTAATCTATCTATCATATCCCACCTGATTCAATATTTTGTTTCACTCAAACACACTAGTTCCTAGTTCCACCTGATTTAATACTTCGTTTCACTTGAGCATCGACTGCAGAAATCATCGACTGAGGTAAGAATCTCTACACAAGAGAGTAGCGAAACAGAGCGTGCGCATTTCAACAGAATTTACGCAAGCCAACGCGCACAGCTCGAGCACAGCACACCCACATCACTGCTCGAAGGTCCCGATCAGCACATTTCCCCGCCGAGCCCAAAATTTTCCATCGGAGCCCTAATAAAATAATCGAGCCCTAATTTCATCACAGGGGAGGAGGAGAAGGGGCCGAACCTAGAGGAGCGATGATAGTGAGTGACGACAACGATCAATAATGGTGAGCAGCGACGACGACCAACAATGGCGACTGACGAGGGCGACTGATGACCACCTCTGGGCGTGAACGACGACGGAGAGAAGGGCCTGAGATCTAGTGTGAACGCGGACGGGGAGGAACAGCGACGGCCAGGTTTGCTTAAGCCAAAATAACCTAAACGACGTCGTTTAACACCAAGGAAAAACGACGTCGTTTAGGTCAACTCAGTCAGTGTGGATGGACGACGTTGTTTTTGTCGTCCACGTGTGTTTTTTTTTTTTTAAACGTTTGCCACCTTAGTAAAAGAAGTTGCCAATAAATGCTACGTATGCAATTTGGTCGGATTTTCTCGCTGGTGGCACTCAAGTGATCCATTTTGCTCCAATTTTGGCACTTAAGTGTCACTTTTGTAAATTTTGGCACTTAAGTGTCCCTTTGTGCCAACTTATGGCACTCCAGGGGTCCATGCGTCCATACTTTTTAATAATATATGTGTGTTTATACTAGTCTAATAATAGATTTGTACTTATTGATAAAACATTAAGTCATTAATAAATAAACAAGTACAAATACATATGTCCACATATACATAAACCAATGATCCTCTACAATAACAAATATCACATTCTACGTAATCATAGTGACATCTTGTGAGTCAAAAATACATCTCTAGGAACAGCCTTTGTAAATAAATCAGCAACCATTCTATTAGTTGAAATGTATTGTAGGATCACTTCTTTCTAAGTTATTATATCTCTGATGAAGTTGTTCTTTATGTCAATGTGTTTCGTCTTTCCATGTACTTGGGATCTTTCACATAGGCAATGATTGCTTGACTATTGTAATAAACTATCACCGATTTTGAAACCTCAGTAACAATGACTAAATTTTCCAAGAAACGTTTTAGCCACACTACTTCTTGCACTGCGGCAGAGCATACAATAAATTCTGCCTCCATCGTAGACAAGGCCTTGCATGTCTGTTTCTTGCTATTCCAAGAAATTGCATATCCATTGAGTAATGCCTTCTTTACATCCATTTGATGTAATTCAAGGTCCAAATGTGCAACGATGGTTAGGATAAGGCGTATTGAGGCAAACCTTACAACTAGTGAAAATGTTTCTTCATAGTCTATACCCTCTTGTTGGGTATAACCTTTCGCTACAAGATGAGCTTTATACTTTTCAATGGATCCATCCGTCCTTCACTTAATCTTAAAAACCCATTTGTTTTCAATGGCCTTGCGATTGAGTGGTAAATCAACCAAGTCCCAGACGTGATTTGCCATCATTCACTCCATCTTATCTTCCAAAGTTTTTATCCATTCTTCCTTATCAGAGGATGACAGAGCCTCTTAAACAGTCTTAGGTTCGACATCATCTTTCTGAGCAATCATAAATGCTTCCCCTTCAATCTCAAAATGATGACAATTGATACTTTTACCATTACTTTTACGTAACTAAATTTCTCTTGAATTCAGTTCACCAGGCGATGCAACACTCTCATTAGGTCTTGTATGTTGAGGTAAATCTTCATTTCCCTCTACAACATTAGTGGGTGTGTTATTAAGATCTTTCATCTCATATAATTGGAAGTCCTTATCAATCTCACATCTACTAGGAAAATCGTTCGCCAAGAACGTGATATCTCGTGACTCCATTTCAGTCATACTTCCATCAGCTTGTTCACCTATGACCACGTATCATTTGGAGTGTTATGAATATCTTATAAAGATATATTTCTTCCCTCTATAACCTAATTTACCATATTTATAGGAAGAATCATGAATATAAGCTGCACATCCCCATGAACCTAGACTACTTAAGTTTGGTTTCCTACCAGTCCACAATTCATAAGGGGTGGAAGTGACTGATTTTGAGGGCATTCGATTAAGTACATAGGCAGCAGTTAATAACGCATCTCCTTAATAGGATATAGGTAAATTTGCTTGCGCCATCATAGACCTAATCATTTCCAATAGGGTTCTATTCTTTCTCTCAGCAACCCCATTTTGTTGTGGAGTACTAGGAATAATTAATTGTCGTATAATTCCCTTTTCATCACAAAGAACCTTGAATTACTCATATAAATACTCACTTCCATGATCGGTTCTCATTGCCTTTATTTTTTTGCTCAACTGATTCTCTACCATCGCTATATATTGTCTAAATCAGTCTAATGCTTCTGACTTATGGAAGACCAGAAAGACATAATCAAAATGCGTGAAGTCATCTATGAAAGTGATGAAATATGAGACTCTATGCCTCGCCCTCACATTCAAAGGACCACAAATGTCAGAATGTATGAGCTCCAATGGAAATTTGGCTATAGTTCTTTTACTGAATGATTTTCTAGTTGTTTTTTCTGCTAGACAATGTTCACATACGGGTAGATTAATATTAATGAGTGATCTTAAAAGGCATTCTCTAGCTAATCTTTGCATTCTATGTAATCCAATGTGACCTAATCTAGCATGTCAAGTACTTGCATTAATCTCAAGATTACTATAAGATGCAATTAAAGAAAAATAATCATCAACATTAACTTTGTACTGATCATAGTTAATGTTTAACACCATAAAACCATTAAAACATTACCTAAACCATAATAAACTGTTTCAAATAAAATGTCAACGCAATCACTATGGAGATTCAATACATAACATAGGTTAAGAAGAACAGTTACGGAAACCAAGTTTCGTCGAATATCTGGAGCATAGGGGACATCGTGTATGAATAGGTTTCGACCACCACGTAAAATTAATTTACATGTGCCGATACCATTCACTTCAATTATTGAGTTATTCCCAACATATATCCATCTTCTTCCAGGCTGTATCCGACGATACTCCACAAATGCTTCTCGGTCTTTAGCTACGTGGTCTGTTGCTCCTGAGTCTACAGTCCACATTTGATGAGATTCAGCAAGCATTATAGTGCTAGAAATAAAATCATTACTTAATGTAATTGAGTAATAGGGTACCTCTTTCGGCTCAGTGCATTCACAAGCAAAGTGGCCAAGCTTGCCACAATTGTAGTACTTCATCTTGGCCTTGTTCTGTTTTCCATCACGCTGCTTGCGTCGGAAGGTCTTAGCCCTTTTAGGTGCCTGATCAATTTTCTTTCCTTTGTTGTTGAATTGATTATTCCTTTTACGTTTGAAGCCCGAAACTTTGCGCGAACTCGATTCAGTAACATAAGCATTGGTAGAGGATTTTGCAACCTCTAGACGCTCATTTTTCTAATTCCAAATGATGTGCTATATCATCAAAAGTGACAAAATTTTCATTATGCGTCATGTTGATCTTCATATACTCCCAATTGTCAAGAATAAACCTTATAACAGCCTGAACTTGTTGTTCATCAGTAAGGGAGTGACCTGCCGATTTGAGCTCACGAATCATATTTGACATCTCTCGAAGATGTTACATCGTTGTTACATTTGGGTGCTTTCGTTATGTGTCAAATTTGATGGTGAGTCTCCTCAACTTAGTGACTGATATACCCACAAACTTATGTTTCAAGGCAACCCTCATTGCTTGAGTTTTATCATAACTTTCAAACTCACACATGAAATCATCTTGCATACAACTCAACAACATGATGCGAGCAATACTAAGTTTCTTCTTCCCAGCTTGATAAGTTTCTAAGGGTGCGTTTGGTAACATTTCTGTTTAAAAATTGTTTAAAGGAACGAGAAATAGAAAAAAGTATTTCGCTTCGGGGAACAATTTTTAAACAAAAAACGCGTTTGGTAAATGTTTTTAAATATAAAAAGAATAGAAACACGTTTGGTAAATTTGTATAATTTTTTTATTTCTTTTAATTTTTAAATATTTTTATTTTATTTTTTCTATTTTCTTTCTTATTTTTCTTATTTTCTTATTTATTTTTCCTTTTTTTATTTTTATTTTTTCTTTTTCCTTTTTTTTTTTTTCTTCTTTTTTGGCCGGTCGCCGACCTCGGCCATGGCCGGCGACCGTCCGTCGAGGGCCGGCGACCTCGCCGGAGCGTCGCCCGCCCCCGGCGAGGTCGAGCGTCCGCCGGCCCCGGCGAGGCTCGGCCTCACGCCGGGGCGGGCGAGCTCGATCTCGCCCGATCCGGCAGTGGCCGGCGAGGCTCGGCCTTGCCGAGCCCCCGCCGAGCGACGGCCTCGCCTTGGCCGGGCGAGCTCGAGCTCGCCTAGATCCGGCGAGGCCGAGCTCGCCCGGCCGGCCGGCGAGGCTCGGCGTCGCCGGGCCACCGCCAGCGACGCCGACGGGGGGCCCGGCGAGGCCGAGCCTCCCGGCCGGGTCGAGCTCGGCCTCGCCGGATCCGGGCGAGATCGAGCTCGCCCGCTCGGCGCGAGGCCGAGCCTCGCCGCTGTGGGCCGGCGACGCTCGGCCTCGCCGGGGCCGGCGACTCTCCGGCGAGGTCGCCGGCCCTCGACGGCCCTCGATGGCCGGTCGCCGGCCATGGCCGAGGCCGGCGACCGGCCAAAGAAAAAAGAAAGAAAAAAGAAGAAGAAAAGAAGAAAAAAGAGAGAAGAAAATGGAAGAGAGAGAAAAAGTGTTCCTAAATTTTGTTCCAGAAATAAGAAACAACTTTTTTTTGTTTCTTGTTTCTGTTCCAGATGTGTTTCTAGGAACAAAAAAATAATTTTGGAACAAAAACGTAAACAAACGCGTTTACTTTGTTCCTTTTTGTTCCCGGAACAAAAAAACAAAAATTTGTGTTCCTGGGAACAGAAACACTTTTTACCATGCAGGCCCTAAATCTCTCCTGTGTTAAGCTGAAGTTTCATGCTCAAGTTCATTCATGGTGTGGTTGAGGGTTTCAAAAACCTCTTGCTCATCAAGGATTTACTGAATCTTTCGGTGCAAATATCGTAATTGTCATCGTTCAGCTTCTCACCCTTATTGAGGTCAACCACAATGGTCTTGGATGCCGAGGCCATAATTAATTGTTATTAACATATTGACATAATAAACGCAAAATCAAAACTAGCACACTTTTCAGAGTAACACACATATTTAATTTGCAGCAAAGACAAACTAAATTAATGATAATTCAACAAAAGATATAGAAACGAAAGTTCACTATGTTCCCAATCAGCTCCTGTGTACGATTATTTTATTATCATTAATTAGTTTAATTTGCACAAATTTTAAATTCTAGGTGAGAACTCCTTCGAATTCTACCAACCTACAAACTTCCACTAGAAAAAAAAAGTTTACATAACCTCATGTAATTTCTACATTTTTCCACTAATACAAAAGTATAGCTGATGTGAACCAACATACAAAAGACAATCATGCAGCCACTATAATCAAACCTGTAATTCAACATGTAATGAAAAAATAATGATTTTCTACCATTGTTCTAATTTTCTTGGAACTAGAAAATTGCAAGTATATTAAACTATATACATGCTATCATCGAACCAAGCTCTACACATCATATATGATACCGTTTTCATATAGGTTAGCTACTGTATTTCCTAAACATAATAAAATACATGCTAAAAAAGAATAAACAGTATATTTAAACCCCAAAAATATGCGTACTTGGGGTTCCCTACACAATTTCATACATTTATAAAACTTGAACATGAAAAATAACTGTACCACAGTGTAGAGCACGTCCATACAAACTAAACGCCGCCGATCACGCTCCAATCAGAGCTTCCACGCACCCACACACGCCGCCTGAGTGTGCAACAAGTGTGGCACACGTGCAAGCGAGCCAAGCGGCTCCTGGCCAATCCGACCGGTCAACTGGCTACTGGTTGACCGGTCAATTGTCGGGTCTCAGGTAGGGCCTTGGTTCGGGTCGGTCGGGTCACGGGTCGATTTGCCGGCCGACGATCGATCGGCCAACTACCGTCGACGGTGACGTCATCAATGATCTCATCCGGCGGTTACCGACCATTGGATGACGTCATCCGTGACGTTAGCACGCGTCGGTTCACTCGTTGGACTCGACCCACCGTTGGACTCGTCATCGATGATGTCATCTGGTCGCACGTGTGGGCGCATTCGGCATCGTCTGGCGACGCTCAACCCACTGTTAGACTTGTCTCAACGAGTACTTTCACCCTATATATTTGAAAATTTATTTTGGCCAAAAAAATATTCCAAACAATGGCTGAAATCGTACAGGTGTACATGGCCCCAAACCCGTTCTTCGCTTCGGTTCATTTTCGACGATTTAGATTGCAATTTCGAGCAATAAACATCCAAACAGTGTAGATTTCCTTCTCTTGATCTCGATATCAAATGGTAAATGAGAAACTTCGAAGAAAAAATAAGGCAGAAAACACAACCTGGCTCTGATATCAATGTCGAAAGAAAGTCGGCGAAAGACGACTTACCTATTTCCGATGCGCAGTCAATAATTTACCTCGGAACGATCGTTGAATCGCGGATGATTGACGAACAAAAATACTTCACATTGGTTTGAATACAGTCACGAGGAAAACATCAAATTTCCACAGTGTAAATGCCAATTGTTCTCGTAAAATGGAACACCTTCTTTCTTTTGATGGAAATGGGAGAGAAAAGAAAAAACTAATTCTTTCCGAGCGTACGTTCTTCCCACCGTGCCAAAGGTTATCTTCAAACGAATTTTATATGAGTCCCTTATGCTCTTTCAAATGGTGTCTTTTCATCGTAGTATATCAAGACGAAATGGTGTGTTCTCATCACACCCCATCATGGACGTACTAATTAAGTATAACAACAAGGTTCGGACCCTCAACCATGGAGGGCAAGAAGAAGAAGCGGGGTAGGTTGCTGACCGTGAAGCTCGACTACGAGAAGGCCTACGTCACGCTCCAGAGCCCTCTTTTGGTCTCCCCAAACCTGTTCCCAATCCGGGTCGTCGAGGAGGACATGAGGAGCACGAACAAGAAGGGCGGGTCGAGCATGGTCGAGGAAGGCAAGAGGAAGAGGCACTGGCTGGAGGGGGAGGAACGGGAGAGGAGGAAACGGGAGAAGGAGTTTGGGGAGAGGGTCAGAGGAGGGAATAGTGCCAAGTTTCCTTGGAGTTTCATGAAGTCAGGTAGGTAGAAGTGTTTTTTTTTTTGGGTGGGGAGGGGGGTGAGAATGGGATTTTCTCGGGACTTTTCCAGGTGTTGTGGTTAGTAGAGTAATCATCAGTTTACAACATAACTTGGTGGTATTTGGTACTTCTCATAATACCTCTTCTTCCATTCAATGATATATTTTGAATCATTGTTGCCAACTCTTCTTTACCCTGGTGACTGTGAATCCATATGTAGTAGTTTTGGAGTAACCATGGACAAAGTCCGAGATTTTGTCGTGGGAATTCGGTGAATATATTTGGCTTCGGATATCACTGGAAGTGTTACGAATGGTTATGTGGGATGTCTACATTTTGCAATACAAACTTTGGGATGGTCATGGAGAGCAGATAAGATGGTTGAATTCATGTTCTGTTGGCTCTCACCATGATTCTTTGTTGTCCGATTGTATGTGAAGCTTGTTGGAGCCTATAGATGAAAGTTGTTTCTCTGCATATTGGGATGTTTAGCTTCAAAAGGGCCTCTCTTATTTGCTCATACCAATTTAGCATGTTATGCGGCTGAGATGTTACTTGATTTTGCTTTCTTCTCCCTACGTGTGGAACCTGCCAGATTTAGGAGAAACACTTGTTCTCACTGGAGGGTTTTGGCTGGGTCACTGCAGTTTAGTACTGGTTATTTTGTCTTGATGAAGTTTGGAGGATGGTTTAGGCTTCATCTATGCTTGCTCCCCCCCCCCCCCCCCCCTTCTAAAAAAAAAAAAAAAAAAAAAAAAAAAGATATTAGATATCTATCACCTTTGGTCTCATCTGTATCTGGCATGCTTCTTCATTTAGTTTGTTGCAGTGTGTGACATATTGGCATGCAACATTCAAGTTTAGGATATACACATTGTAATGCTGGAGCTTTCTTTGCTAGCCTTTGCATTTTTGCATTACGTCAGGTTGAGGAATTTGTGCATGTATGACTTTTGTTAAAGCTGGCTTTGCAGTTGATAAAGTTGTTCATTTATTATGTCCTCCATATTCATCCATATGTACTCATGTTTACTATTTATAGCATCTACATGGGCAATGCAAGTCTCAATGTGGTTCTAAGATCAGAGATCAAGTTAGTGGCGTAGGCTGAGGGTTTTGTGCACTGTCCTTTCACTGATAGAAGTACCTAGAAGTAGGAATACAGAAAATGAAGAAAAAAAGCCCTGTAGAAGACGTTGTACAGTTATGCATTACTGAAGCGAAAAGAAATTGCCCATGGTAAAATTCCACATGTTTATGCTGGATAGTTTGCTGGTCATTGCGTTTTAGCGCAGCTTGTTTGTTCGTCTAGAGATCTAAGACATGGATGACCTTCTTCTGAAGCTGGCTTTGCACCTCCTAGCTGGACTAGGTCTATTCTCTCCATCTCCAATTTCATCCCCTTCTTGTTTTGCATGAAAAGAGTTCTTTATCTTTCTCCAGCCCGAACTCCAATGGTATCCATTCCTTTGCTTGTTGTTGAGCTTTTCATATTCTTGTTGAAGCTCATTGTAATCATTTTGTAGCTCTGCCATTTTGGCTTTGACGTTCTCAAGTTCTGCTCGAAGGTTTTTGATCTCTACCTCAGTTGACGACAGGTTTTCCTCTTGTTCGGAGTTGTTGCCACTTTGCTCTTGCTCCTTTCCTTGCATTGCTGCTCTCGTCTTGAGTTGCTCGGAAAACAGGACCTGTATCACATGCTTTTTCTTAGTTGAGAAATTTTAGAATGAAAATAAAATTGTGAGTGCCGAGGCTTGGTTGTGGTCTTTTACAGAATATCCATCCTTCTTCATCACGGTCTTGCTGGATGTCTATTCTTCATCGTGGGTAATCCATGTTCTAGGTAATTCATTCCTATTGGAAATCATTGGTACCATCCTCTGGTAAATCTGAATGTCTAAAGTAACATTGACCATCAGGGAAATGGTCAGTATATGCGTGGGGTTCGGTTTACTAAGTGGTTAATCTCTGCCTTGAGAGCAAAATTTCTGATGATTATTTATTTTCTGTAGACATGTTTTTTAATTTGAACTGCAATTTTCTTTTCTTTCTTCATGGTTTCTATCGTGGCTCCAAATTGTTTTAGCAAATTTTCCTTGTTTTTGCTGTTCAATGAAAAGATACGTATGCTATTGTTTTTGCCTCGAGCCTTTGGAGTTGTGAGGACAGCTTGAGTTTGGTGAAAATCTGACAATATTCCTGTTTCCTGGATGGTAGATCAAGCTTCTAGAAATCGGCACATTCATCAAAAGTTCTATGCTTGTTTACAGGGTCATGTATTCTGGTTTTTTGCAATGTGGCGATAAGGGTCTCTTGACCATATATGAGTTGAGACCCATATTTTATGTAAGTGATGACTTAATTGACGTAATCTCATCTGTTTCTCTCAGTTTGCTTCTATGGAGATGTGATCTACGGAAGCTAGGAGAAGCTAAATTGGTTTAGATGAGTTTTATCTGGTTGGAGAGAGGAGATGGAGACTAGCTATCCTTCATAATTTAATTTTGGCAGCAAATTGTAGTACTGAGCCCAGGATTTCACAACGAGAATTTACCTGCATGACTGTTCTCATGGGCAACCTTTCATTTTGTGCTGCGTGGTTGCATGCATCAAGCGAGAGTTTTGTGCAATTCATTATCTTGCATAGCCTTCTGCGGTCATACTCAGATAATGTAGGATGGCTCTGCAAATTGAATACAACTATTAGGTTTGAGTCGCTTAAGAAAGTACCAAACTAGAAATGAGACTTAGCTATGACCTTAAGATAGATATCAATGGCCCTGTAAAGTCCATCATCGCAAGTGCGGGCGCTCTCTGGCAATGATTCAGCCAAAACCTGAAACTCGGTGATCGAGAGGTTATAATCTCTTGCGATCTCGGCCAGGTAATTGTCTAATAGCTTACTGACGTAGAATTTCCCTGGCTTGCGTGGCTGTTGTTCCTGTTGCTCGCGCATCAAGAAATATTCCAGGATGCGTTGCACCACATCTATGTCATGCATTGTGTATTCAGGAGAACTGCGCTTGACGATAAGAATAGTTGAGAGGAGAAAAATTAAAAGTTGTTCAATCGTGAATTTTTCTAAAAAGTTTCGAGATGGCAAAAGGATTTTATGATACTAACTTTGATTGATCAGCGCTCTTATAATTAGGGATCAGTAAGTCCTGCACCGTGGCCTCTTCCAGCATCATCCCGATTCGCTTTTCAAGCTCTGAAACTAAAGCTGGCGTGACAGAATAGAGGATGGCCATCTTTAACATCTTTAACAAGAACTTACATGAAACTGCTTCTTGCTGAGGTGGTATAAGGCTAATGATGCTTTCGATGATTGTCCTTTGCTCCTTACTGTTCCCGAAACCTCCTCTGTCCCTCCGACTAATAACACTAAACTGTAGCTCATTTTTGCTATACCCATAACCTCTCAGTCCTTCAGATTCCATATCCATACCCGCCACATGCCTTTCTGCATAATGCACAATAAATTTGCCTATAGTTTCTGGTTTAGTTCCTTTTGCCCTTATAGCTGTCATAATCCTCATGAAGTGATCAATGCGAAGGGTGGCCACTTCGTCGAACCACGGGCCTTCTTCATTGACTGCTTCTCCAGTTGATTGGCAGGCTCTGAAAGCTTTCCAAGCTATTGAGTTGCAGCATCTTCGGACCATCTGGACATTTTCAGCCCATGGTGATAGAGCTTCGCATGTTTTGAGAACAATGATGGTGTCCCTCCAGGAAGAGAGGACCACAAATGTGAGGAAGGCTTCTGTCTTTGAGATAAGATTCCCATCTTCCATCTCTTCCGTCATTTCTAGATATTCTGATGCACATCTTAGTTGAGCTATGTTCTCGGGACTGAAATCTATTGGGAGGCCATAGCAGAATCTTAGGATGATATGGAAAGTTTCTGATCCTCCAGGAAAGTTTTCGAGCTTGCAATTGTACCCAGAATTCGATATTGAGGGTTGAATGTCTAGTTGTAGAATGTATGCACACTTTGATATGAAGGGATACTGTTGCAGGCAAGGAGAAGAAAAGGAGGTTAGATGACTATTGGTGAATGAACATGCGGATATTGATCTTACTATCAAGAAAGTGAAGCTTGATTTGGTGGATATGATTGCCTGATCATGTTAACCAACTTGGTGGCGTTTTCTTATTTTTCTTACTTTAATTGTTAAGTTAAATAAACCCAAATGAACTACTTAAAAGTTATTAGCTACTATCCCCGTTTGGCTTGCTTATTCCTTAAGCTTTAGTGCTTTATTGGGAAGGAAGAGGACTGAGACACCGTCTCGAAGAAAAAAGTTCTCTGTCTGAGTGAGCTCCTTCCTCAGAGAAGATATGACTATGAGTTTGTGGTTGCACCACTACAGCTGCTGAATTTACCGGACTAGAAGGGATGGTGATTCATTTTCAGTATAAAGAGAATGGTTAGGGCATGTTTGGTAACCATCCAAACAGGTCCTGATTCTAATTCTTTGTTCCCGGGAGTAGTTTTGGAACAGAATCGTGTTTGGTAAAATTCTTGTTTCTGGAAATAAATTTCTATTTTTTTGTTCCCGGAAGTAGATTTAGAACATAATAAAAAAAAAGTTGATTTTTGTTCCCGGGAACAAATTTAAGAATCAAGCCATTTTCTTATTCTTCTTCTCTTTTCTCTTCTTCTTCTTCATCTACCGCCACCGCCGCGGTTGACGTTCGCCGCCGTCCATAGTCCGCCGTTGGTCGTTGGTGACCGGTCCGGCAAGCTCGCCAGGCCAGGGCGAGGTCCGACGAGCTCGTCGGAGGCAAGCCCAACCACTAGTGAGGCCGAGCCTCGGCAGGACTGGGTGCGCCTTGCCAGTGGCCAGGCGGGCTGGGTGAGACTTGCCGAGGGCCGGCGATGCTCCGGTGAGGTTGCCAACCCTCGTCTAGCCGATCGTCGGTCGTCCCAAGGCCGGTGACTGGCCACCTTGAAGAAGAAGAATAAGAAGAAGAAAGAGAGGAAGAAAGGAGAAAAATAACTAAAAAAAAGGAAAAAATGCATAAAATTATTAAAAAAATAAAAAAATTGATTTGAAGCATGAATTGAAATTTTGTTATTTATAGAATACATATTTAATTTTGTATTTTAATTTATTATTTAGTATTTGTATTTATAGTTTATACTATAGTTTATTATTTACTATTTAATAAAAAATTGATTAGTTAATAAGTTTATTACTTAGTATAAATATAATTAATTAATAGAATTTCTATAATTTGATAAAATTTTAGAATTTGAATAGAAATTTTATTTAGTTACCAAATATATATATGTTCTTTTTCTATTTCAGAATCAGAAATTTTGTACAATTACCAAACGCATTCTTTTGCTTTCGTAAAATTGTTCCGGGAATAAAATAAAAAAAT
Source organism: Eucalyptus curtisii (assembly GCA_017140595.1). Classification (NCBI taxonomy): domain Eukaryota; kingdom Viridiplantae; phylum Streptophyta; class Magnoliopsida; order Myrtales; family Myrtaceae; genus Eucalyptus; species Eucalyptus curtisii. Next base: position 8,594,787 of record CM029502.1, read on the forward strand.
CATTTTGATCAGAATCTATTTTCGTGAATAGAACCAATACCAAACGTGCCCTATTAGACAATGTTGGAGGACATAATCTCAATAAACGTATGAAGTTCATAACTCTGGAAGAAAGAATGTCGCAGAACACGATTATGAACATACGGGATGGCAGTTATCTTTGCGTTGGAAGAGAGTCCATTGGAGCTGACGATGAACTCGAGGATGATCTGTTCCCAGTTCAAATTGTGGCTGAGAAGGGGATTTGATTTTGGACCAGTGAAAAGGGTGCTTAAAAATTCTAACTGATATATCTCAGAACCTCTGGTTTAGACGCTGCGGTCCTTAATCAATTAATGAAGACATTGCCTTGCCTAGAATGGAAGCTGGTTTGTCTGATGTTGACATGAAAATTAAGGTGCTTTTCTAGAGTCATTACCTTGTGGACATTGAACGTCACGTCGTCTATTTGAATGAAGAGATCTGCTGGAATATGAGAAGCAGCTATCCTGGATCATACCAAGGGAAGAAAGTACCATTAAGATACATGAAAGGTAAAAAAAAAACTGGCGGCTAACTTCATGAATCATGTAAAATCGGCTTGTACCACGGAAGTTCTTCGTCATGGAAGCAATCGGCAATGGTGACGAGATTGGAAGGAAGCCCGAGGCTCTGTTCATGGACTTGATCGATGCCATCAGAATCACTGGCCAGGCTCTGTGGAGTGGCTGGGAAAGTTTTCTTCATTTCGAGTGGCTGTGGCTCCATGCGAATTGCCTCTGCCGAGCGTTTCGCACCGCATGATATAGGGGGGGGCTGGGGAGTTCCCTTAATTAATGCACGAGAAGTGAGTCTGTGGTTAGCATGAGAATGCTGTCAGGGTAGGTGGGCGGGATATTTATTGCACCCCATATTCAGGTCCTTGGATGGGGGACAAAGTCTTTGAGGTCTGATGGAGATGAGTCAGGTGAATGTCTTGTGGGTGGGAGGAATGTCCGGCCATGACATCTCCTTGTCCAACTTCTAGTCATACGAGGAATGAGCCTCTTGGAGTGTATGGTGGTTCTGTGGTACACACTGCTGCTTTGGCAACTGTGGCTGGTTGCGATTATGTAGTTCCATCACAACTTTGCGTGGTCTCATTCAAATCATTAGCAAATCACTGGTTGTGAAATTGAACACGCCTTACCTATAGAGTGTCGAATCATTCCTCAACAACATTTCTTTATTTTAGAATTTTATAATTTGGTCCTAGAAATATGATCTCGATATCATTTTTGTCCTTCTCACGAGTCCGTAGATTTGCATGACCTTTGTGAGTAGTGTTTCAAAAGTCCGATTTGTCCAATTCGATAGACCTACATATTTTTGTTTGTTTTGTATGACTTTGCATTTTGAAATTATTTTGTGCTTTGTATATTTGGCGGCTCATTTAATTAGATTTTCATTTAGCTCAAATTATTTGGAACTCCCAGATCGTTTTACAAGCATATCCGAGTGAAATTTTCTGTTATATTTTAAAATTTATAATATAATCTTTTCCTTCCTAAGTTTTGGTGGAAAATCCTTTTTTTTTTTTTAAAACCAAAACCAAAGCTATTTGATTCTTCATGTAAGGAAATATTGGAAAACCACAGACACGTTGTGGAAGCAGTTTGCAGCTTTGGAGACCAAAATGATTTTAGAGGGATGACAAGCTTTAACACAGGGATGACAAGCTTTAACACGAATTGACAAATTTAATGAAATTAAAATTAGCAAACCTAAATTTGGTACGAATTTTGGTGTATGTCCTTTTCTGTCATGTTCAACAAAAATCCAACGCAATGTTCTGCGAGTTAACAATTTGAATTTGATAGTCAAACTCGAGTTGGTTGCAAAATAATTCGAGTAATGTAGTTGATTTGCAGAATCGACTTATAAAGTGATATGGTAAACAATAAGCGAGTCTATAAATAAATATGCATATTCAACACACAATAATGACATGTTATATTCATTTGCATATTAATTTCGTGTGAGATTATAGGCAGGTCTTTTTTCGACTGTAGAATATATAGAATTAAGTGAACAACGATTTTATAAAATCAATGTATCGTCTTTTCGTCAATAAAGGAGAAAAATACTATTTAAAGTATCTATAATAACGGGCAAAAAGTCGGTTTTGTCTTCCTTGCTTAACTGAAATGGGCACTCAAATAACTGAAAACCTGTCATAAATCTTCCTTGAAAAAGAATGTTTGATCCCGGCTCAAGAGTGTGGTATGGTTCCTCAAGAGGAATGGCAATGCCGTGCATCTACCTAGTACTTCAATATTAATATTGTAATGCAATTTAGTTTTAACGACAAAAAAGTACAATTGGCTAATATAAAGGTTAAAGCCAAAAAAATAACTACTAAAAGTTTTGTGAAATTTCTTAATTATCCCTATATTTCATTTCCTTTTTCTACTTTCTAATAAATATTTGGTTTTAGTTATTGAAGGATTACAAAATGTTTGTTGACAAGAGAAAAACTAGCCTATGATGAATTATATGATCATTGGATTTATACCAATGACCAAAAAAAGAACAACTTGAGCAAAAAATTTAGAAATTGAGTGGAAACTCTAAATAAAGGATCCATTACTCTAGATGTATTCAAAAAAAGAACTAGATTATGTAATAATGAACATAAAAAAGAATACTTGCCTAAAATATATGATCCTTTTTTGAATGGGCCCCGTCGTTGAAGGGTCTATTTTTTTTTTCATCCCCAATTCTAAATAAAATTTCGATAAAAAAATTAGACAAGTTGGATAAATAAGATTTATGGTATACTTTTTATTACTAATCAGGAAAAATTTGAAGAAAAAATAAATGCATTTGGTAAAAATTCATTATCAATAGAAAACAAAAAAAAACTTTCTTTATTTCCATTTCCAGAAACCGAACAAGGAAGAATTCATACAAAAGATCAAATAAAAATTTTGAAATTTTTCTTCAACCCAATTATAACTACTGAGCCCAAGACTAAAAGAATAAAAAAAAATCTATTGGAATAAAAGAAATAAGTAAAAAAGTTCCTCAATGGTCATACAAATTAATCAACGATTTGAAACAACAAGAGGGAGAAAATGAAGAAAACATGGTAGAGAAACATCAAATTCGTTCCAAAAAAGCCAAACGTGTACTTATTTTTATTGATAATCAGCAAAATACTGATGCTAATAGCAAAAATACTAATAATCTTGATCAAGCCGACAAAATGGCTTTGATACGTTATTCACAACAATTAGATTTTCGTTGAGACATAATCAAATGCTCTATGTGTGTTCAAAGACGTAAAACAATTATTTGTGAATCGTTTCAAGCAAATGTGCATTCTCGTCTTTTTTTTGGACAGAATAGACAAACCCCTTTTTTATTTTGATATCTCCAAGATGATAAAATTCATTTTGAAAAACTGGATGTATAAAAAAAACAATAGAATTAAGAATTTTGGATAATACTAAGGAAAAGTAAAAAGAAAATGAGAAAAAAAAAAAAAAAAAAAGAGGTAGAAAAAAAAAAGGAGAATACAAAAGAGAAGAGAAAGCATGAATAGAAATATCGGAAGTAATAAAAAGGGGCAAATATCATAACAAATCCTAATTCCATTTGTGATATAAATACTTCAAATTATTTTTTGTGTCATAAAAAATCTCAAACTTATCAATTGTGATACAAATACTTCTACTCTGTGTATTGTGAAAAAGTTTTATACCCTATATTTTAAATTTTTAATTACAATGGATTTGTTGCTTGTCATGTCGATATAAATTCAGGTGTTTTTACATTTGTGTTATAGTGAGCAAGTTTATAATTTTTGGCGGCATGAAAAAAGTTCGAGTATTCGGAGTTTTTAGTAAAAAAAAAAAAAAATCACAGTTTCGTTGAATTAAATTTATTAGTCTTATAAATTTGGAGGCTCGCTGCGCGCGGGAGAGAGAGAGTGGGGGAAAGAATGGAAGTAGGAAGGTTGCCGATATCCGCAGCGCTCAAGGGGAAGCTGGTGTCCGCCGGCTACACATCTCTCTCCCTCCTCTCCTCCTCCCTCTCTCCCTCTCACCTCGCTCGCGGTACGCTTCTCCATCATCGATCCATTCGTCGTTTCATCTCGCCTCGATCACAACGTCGCGATGATGCTGTCGAGAGGGTCGTCCGTGATTTGTTGTTTGGTGGGAAGGGTCCGGTAGAGACTTGGAGTTTGATCTCTCCGATGCTTCTAGGCTTCTGGGTAGTTCTGCAATTTGTGTTCTGCCTTCAGGGCAGTCTTGTTTCGATCTTTCTCTCTGTTGGGTTGTGCGAATTCCGTTGCCCACTGTAGAAAGATGATGGCTTTTTGCGCATGATGACTGAAGAGAAGTTGCAGTGGATTCTTAATTACAGTGGAGGCTGTGTTTGAGAAACAGGGTCTTTCTTCTTTTCTCTTAGAACTGTTTTTTTTTTTTCCTTTGTGCCCCCAATTCGACATCTAAACTTGTGGAAACATTGCGTTGCTGCTCCATCACTTGCTTTCGGTGACTTCACTGATGCAGTGATATATGGTAATTGGGAAGGGTATTCTAGTTCTCTTTTACCTTGATGTTTTGTGCGAGTTAGTGTCACGTTTTCTATACTCCTGAAAACTTGTTTAAGCTGGTAGCTTTTTAGCGTTAACTGATAAAGATTCTGATGATGCTGCATTCTGTCTGTTGACAGATCTAAATGTATCAGAAAATGAAGCCCTTGACATTCTTAAGCATGCCCCACATGATGGTCGCATTGACACTTCCAGTGGACATCATATCATTAGTGGTATGTATACTCAATTGGCTTTTGGTTCATAGCTTTTGCTGTCAAAAATGGTCATCCAAGTGGTGTACAGATGAAGGACTCTAGTTTTCTTGGCCGTTTCTTTTTTCAGTCTTTGTTGTGTATTTGATTTCATGAAATGAATCTCCGTACCCCTCAAAATGAAATAATCATCTCAAAGGGAAACGTTCTCACTGCTAATTTCTTTGGAAATCTGGGAAGCTGCATTGGCGGAAAGGTCCTCATCTGGGAAAAGCTATGTATTGCTCTCCGAGGATGGATACTGACCTTACCAGCTATTCTCATGAGATTTCTGCTCTATTGGCTGGTTGAATCATTTAGTTGTTCCATGCTCTCCCCATTTCCAGAGAAGGGGTTAATCGCGGGGACTGCTTTGCGACCGACATAGAATGCTTTGGATCTCCTTGGTAGTCGAACTTGAGAATCTGTTGGATGGGGCATGTGGGCGTTGGAGGGAAGTTTTAGTAGACATACAATTGAGGATTCCTTTCTTTCTTTTCTCTCCTTTTCTGGACATTGCAATCCCTCTTTCGGTTATCTCAGTTGTATTGAGAGAGAGGAGTATGGAGAACTATGGCACAATCAGATCTTCTCTGGTTCTTATAATAGCTAGATGCTTGTCCATGCTAAAATTTTGCAAGTGGGAACATATTACTTTTCAGTATTATCTGGACTTCTAGAAGCTTTTCATAATTGGAAGTTGTAGAGGGATTAGAACCCGATCTTTGTTTTGCAAATCTAAACATAATTTCCTTTCTGTTCGTATTAGGAGATCCAAAGAATTTGAATAAAATTTTGCAACTTTTTGATGTCTAATTACATGGATTTGGATATCATTTGTATTTGGTCCTTTGAGTTTTCGATCGGTCTGTTCATTCCATTTTCTTCCTTTGTCCCTTTCTTAAATGCTTCTTTGATGACCGATGTGGGACGCATGTGAAAATGCAATTGATTGAAGAGGAACTGCACCATATTTGCAGACTCTGCAATTGATAGAGTTATGATTACATTCAATTGCATTGCTTGTGGGCTTCTTCTTTTCGTCCTGCTTTTCTCAGAAGAGAGTCATCCCATGCCACGTGACTGTATAGGTGCTCAGACTGCATGGGATATGCTTCATGAGGAAGAATTGTTAACGAGAATCACTACATCAAGTGTAGACATCGATAACATCCTGGGAGGAGGGATAAGTTGCAGGGAAGTCACTGAAATAGGTGAGTGGGATTTTTCTATATTAAATTCCATAAATGCAATTTTTGTCTTTGATTTTCTCGGCTTTTCAGTGAGCAAAGATGTTTTGATGATCCTCTTTTTGTGAATTTCATCCTTTTAGGTGGAGTGCCAGGAATTGGTAAGACGCAGCTGGGGTAAGGGGTGATTTGCTGCGACTCTACTTTTCTTTTGTGGTTTTGTTTCTTTCATTGATGGACTTCCTTCGGCAGGATTCAGCTTGCAGTAAATGTCCAGCTTCCTGTCCATTGTGGTGGCCTTGGGGGAAAAGCTATCTACATTGGTTAGTATCATTCAAGCACCGGTTCCTCCCCTTTTGTGTTTGAGCTGATAAGTGTTCTGACTTTTTGTACTGCTTCTAATATTCAGATACAGAAGGTAGCTTTATGGTGGAACGTGTGCTGCAAATAGCTGAAGCATGCTGGGATGATATGTTGGCAAATAACGCCATATCCCAAAATGTTCATGCAGGGCAAGTAGGAATGCAGCCTAAGGACTTCTTGGAAAACATTCTCTATTTCCGTGTCTGCAGTTATACTGAGCAGATTGCGTTGATCAATTACTTGGACAAATTCATCTCAGAGCATAGAGATGTAGGTATATGTTTGCCGGTTTGGCGATTATGTTTTGTCCTTTTTCTCTTGATGCCTTACTGTCTGCATACTTGGATGTTGTTCCCTTCTAACAGATTGTTTGCCTTTCTAAGTACAAAGGGTATATGTACATGTGGAATTAAATATGGTTAGTGTATTGTGGCATGTGGCCAGAGGTTAAACATGTCGCTTTGCTTGTTATTGTGGTTTAGTGTAATTCAGGGTCTTCATGTCCTTTTCTTTCAAAGGAGCACACAATGGATGTATCTTCTTCTTCCCAGGTGTGCTTTTTATAGCTTAACACCTGATGCTTGTCAAAGGGTTCTGCAGGTTAAAATTGTCGTAGTAGATAGTATCACTTTCCACTTCCGGCAAGATTTTGAGGACATGGCCCTCCGGACCCGACTGCTCAGTGGAATGGCCTTGAAGTTGATGAAGCTTGCCAAGAAGTTCTGCCTGGCTGTAAGAAACATATAATATATGTACAAACTCTGTAGTGGAGATCCTGTAGAATTTTGGTTGAAGTCTGACTTTTAGCCGAATAAAAAGCTCATTTAATATATGCAGTGAGCTTAAATTCAATCAGCTGAAGCTATAGACTCGTGATAGTGGCAGGCTGACAAACTGGGATGGTTAATAAGCAAGTCATGATGAGACATGATTTGTACTCTCCATGTTTATGTCGTTGGATCACTTTGATACGCTTGCGTGTGTGGCTTATTAAGTGCACAGGTGTCTGCATGTGTGTACATACAATCTTGTGCCAGCAATCTCATTTTTAGTTTATCATAGTGCAATCCTTGTTGCGTTTGTGGTGGTAATTTCAGTAGCTTTCTCCCCTGTGACTTGTGATGAGTTTTTCACTGTTTTTCTCCGTCCTTAACTTGTAAATTTCTGCCTTTTTTAGGTTGTTCTTCTGAATCAAGTGACAACCAAGTATGCAGAAGGCTCTTTCCAGTTGACTCTTGCATTAGGTAATTGTGATTTGTAAGCCTGATTTTTATCAAATTTCTTCTTGTTCCCACAGCAGTCGATTCAAGCTTCTGTTATTTCGGTGTCTTTGGGCCCGTGATTGTTCTGAGCAGGTGATAGCTGGTCTCATGCATGCACGAACCGAATCATCTTGTACTGGAATGGCAATGAGCGATATGCATACATTGACAAGTCGCCTTCTCTTCGATCTGCTTCAGCTCCATATGCTGTTACTGCTAGAGGGATCAGAAACAATGTTTCAAACTGCAAGAGAATCAAGTTGATGTAGATGTCTGAGATGTTAGTGCAATGCCTATAACATCTCCTTCTCACTTTTCTTAGATTCAACTGTCTAGATTTGTGTCCGACCCATTCTTTTGAAGTCCGTCCTTAGAATGAGTTATTCTGCATATCGGCTCTTACGTATTTTTCCAACCTGTTTATTCTGCGCCATCGCCATCTCTTACAATCAGAGCTAATATCGAGTTGGCCACTGAGTTGACCACTACCTTTCTTCCTTAGATATGCAGTCTGTCCTCTACATTTCATGAATACACTATCAATGTAAGCCATGCCCATATAATAATACAAACATTTTTACCTAGATTAGCTCAAAACAATGAATATAGATGGATCAACAAGAAAAAGGTTCGATGTTAGCATCCCATTTAAGCATACAATTCACTAGGGCTACCGGTCCCCAGCCAATTCTTCACGTTAGTAATTGGAAATCTTGAACGGACAAACTTAAAGATTTCAGTGATGAATCCTACTGTTTTGTCCCCCAAAAACATTAATAGCCAAGTGAATTGCATTGTATCCCAAAAAAAAAAAAAAACCTCAAAATTTCCATGGTAAAGAAGTTATTTTTCCAAAGCGCAATCATTTTGACTGGGTGAGACATTAGCTTAGCAGAAAAATGAGAATTTATAAATAAACTAGGGAAGCTACTTTTGAAGAATTCTTGTGTTTCCTTCACATTTCTTGACCTATTGGTCCTCGTCTCATAGGCGATCGAACGGCCTTCCCCTAATTAGTAGATGGCTTGATGTAATAATTTCATTAACACCTAGCGAAGATATCGCAAACAAATAAAGTAATCCTATAATCAGATCTAACAAAACAATACCAAAATCAAAAGGTACAATGGTACAAGCGACTAGACTTAGCATACATGTAACCGATAGAGACATTATGTCTTTGAGCATTGTCACACCACCTATCTGTAGAGACTCAAGATATCCAAGGGCTATCACAATCAAACGTGGTATGTGGATCTTTTCATGGAGTGTTTGACCTTACTTTTCTTTTGAGAGGATGTGAAAGAGCCTTGGGCACTAATAAACCCAAACTCGCAACCTATGACATTTTTGCCAAAAATAATTTTTGTTTTACAATAAATCTCAAATAGATATCCCTACAATACATTTATCACAAATTAATTTTTCTCTAACAAATAGATCAAACTAGTACCCTATGATAGGAAAATAGATTAAACTAGTACCAATGACATATTTTCCTTGAATTTTCGTTAAAATAGAAACGCAAAAGTGGTATTGCTGATCCAATCTACTCTCTTTTAGCACTCTATCTTATGTACTATTAAAATACAAATGTGTCAACACGTGGTGGATGGCTGCAATATGACTGAGAATAGCATATATATAGGTCAAGGATATTAGTTTTGGATTTTGTAATAAACAAAAATTAGCTTGAAGTGATTAAATTTAGTTTGGAGTACTAGTTTGGCATTTTTGTGAGATGAAAATTAATTTATGATAAATGTATCACGAAATATCAATTTGGTATTTTAAATGGTAACCAATAGGAAGACTTATTTGTCTAGAGGAATCTATGATTATTTCTTTAGTGATCGCTTTTTTCAAAGTCAATTTGGTAGAGGAATCTGCAACACATCTTCCCATTAATTGTAATCAAAGTGCCAATTCAATGCCTTGAACCCCTAGGCCATCTCTCTCACACAATTAATGAATGTAATATCTAAACTTGAATGCTTAAAAATGAGTTTTAGTTAATATGATCTCTCTATAAGGCTCCAAAAACCATATAATGAGGTGGAGAAGGCTCCACTACTTGCTTTCAAATAGCTCAAACACAGATAATTGACTTTTTTTTTTTTGGTGAAAACTTTAAATTGTTTTGGTGAAATAGATAATTGACTACTTTGACTTTATATTATCCAAAAAAATCAAGCTGTTGTTTTAATATCTAAATAGTTTAATAGATTTTCTAAAGATGGAATTTTGATCATGAAGATTTTACTCATCAACATGCACATGATAATGTGGAAAAAAAAAAAAAAGAGAGGCGGTTGAGAGACAAACTAGTTGAGGTTGTTAATAAGGTATTATGATTCAAATGAACTAATTTGCTAACAAAAATCTTTTTGTTTTGGGAAATAATTGTAAGAAAATAATGTCATTCAATGCGCTGGTGATTCAATGTAAATCTCCAGCAATGAAATTTGACAGATTCAATTACTTGTTTAATGATCACTTTTTTCAAAGTCAATTCAATAGAGGAATCTGCAACACATCTTCCCATTAATTGTAATCAAAGGGCCAATTCAATGCATTGAATGTTCGTTGATCTAGAAGCAAGATTACCAATGCAAAGCCTTGAACCGCTGGGCCATCTCTCTCTCACACTCGATTAATGAATGTAATATCTAAACGTGAATGCTTATTAAGGGGGTTAATTTATATGATCTCTCTTTAAGGCTCCAAGAACCATATAATGAAGTGGAGAAGGCTCCACTACTTGCTTTCAAACAGATCAAACACAAAAAATTGACTGCTTTGACTTTATATTATTCCATAAAGTCAAGCTGTTAGAAGAAAACGTAGTTTAAAATCATAACGGTTTACTAGATATATTTTCTAAAGATGAAATTTCGATCATGAAGATTTCATTCATCAACATGCTCATGATAATGTGGAAAAAAGAGAGAGAGAGGAGATTGAGAGACAAAAATGTTGAGGTTTTTAATAAGGGATTATGATTTAAATGAACTAATTTGCCAACAAAATTTTTTTGTTTTGGGGAATAATTATAAGAAAATAATGTCATTCAATGCGTTTTTGATTCAATGTAAACCTCTAGCAATTAAATTTGACTGATTCAATTACTTCTTTAATGATAATTTTTTTCAAGTCAATTCAATAAAGGAATCTGCAACACATCTTCCCATTAATTGTAATCAAAGTGCCAATTCAATGCATTGAATGTTCGTTGATCTAGAAGCAAGATTACCAATGCTAAGCCTTGAACTCCTGGGCCATCTCTCTCTCTCTCACACAATTAATGAATGTGACATCTAAACTTGAATGCTTATTAAGGAGATTAAGTTATATGATCTCTCTATAAGGCGCCAAAAACCATACAATGAGGTGGAAGGCTCCACTACTTGCTTTCAAATAGCTCAAACACAGATAATTGACTAGTTTCACTTTATATTATCCAAAAAAAATCATGCTGTTAAAAGAAAAACGTAGTTTAATATCTAGTATATAGATCTTCTAAAGATGGAATTTCGATCATGAAGATTTCATCGTCAACATGCTCATGATAATGTGGAGAGAGAGAGAGAGAGAGAGAGAGAGAGAGAGAGAGAGAGAGAGAGAGAGAGAGAGAGAGAGAGAAATAGGTTGAGGTTGTTAATAAGGGATTATGATTCAAATGAACTAATTTGCTAACAAAAAAATTTTGTTTCAAGAAATAATTATAAGAAAATAATGTATTCAATGCGCTAGTAATTCAATGTAAACCTCCAGCAATTAAATTTGACAATTTTATGATTAATATATGTTGAATTTGATGGCGCGATAGATTGCCAAAATTCTGGACCGAACCATTTTAAAGCTTTTTAGGATTCATATAGGATGCGTTTTAGTTCGGCATTTCCAAATCACTTTGGCCTTCATTGAACTTTAGTTCAACATTTTCAAATGGCTTTGAGTCAAAATCAGTCATTGAACCATGCTGGACTTCGTAAAACAATTATAGATTTTTTACTTTGCCATTTCAAGCAAATTCCCAAAAAACACTCCAAATTTTAATTCCAATCCCAATTATAGATTTTTTTTCAAGATTATTAACATCAAGAGGTTTTCTATATTCAACACAAACATGTTTAATAATAAATCTCTAACTAGTCTCGATATTAATAATTTTGAAAAAAAACCTAGTGATGATTTTTGGATGCAGCGAAAGTAGGAGATCTTGTGAAACAAAAAAAAAAAGTCTGGAGCAAAAAATTAAGATCAACCTAAAGTCGAGATTTTTTATAGGAATTTGGCCTACTTTTTTCTTGTGTAAAATCAAATGGCTTTTCCTCGTTGTCATATATGATGCGATGTAACAAGGTACAGCCAAGAAAATCACAAACATGCGTCGAAACAAAATAGCCGATTTGTCCGTCCGTATTTTTTCAGGTTGCTTGCTTGTCATTTTCCCAACGTTTTCGAAAACGAAAAAGCACTGTCGCATCGTGGCGGACGCCACCGAGCTCGATGAAAGCAAAGCAACGAGAATGATGCATCGATGAAAGCTTTTCCGCTCGTGCACCTCCTCCGATCGCTCTCGGGCATCAGATCCCTTATTCTTTACCCGTCGCCTTCCCATCAGTTTCCGCAGCAACTGCGGCGCCAACTTACGGTGCCAAAGTTTCGATTTTTATTCCCTTTTTTTGTTCCATTCCCTCCTCTCTTCCTCTTGACGCTTCCCCTCTCCCTGGTTCTTGAAATACCCATCGAAGGAATACCGGTTGATGGTCCCAAAGCTTCGATTTTCTCGCGACCCACCAACCCAGGAACGCGCCTGAGCCGACCCACTTCGCGTTCCCGCAATGCACGACCAAGATTTTGGGTTCCGGAGCCTGATCAAGTCCGAACGCGCGATCCCTTTTGTCCCCGGCGGCTTGTTTCTCGACGACGCCGTCCTCCCTCCGTGTTTCGTCGCCGTTGTTTCCGGGAAAGGCGGTCCCTTTAAGGATTTGGCGGTGAGTCGTAGGAGGAGGGGGGATTATGGTGGAGTGAGCGCGAGGGGAGGATTTGGGAACGGGGTGTTTCTGTCCGTGAGCCTGTCGGTGAAGGGAAATGATGGGTGTGCGTTGGACTCTGCAAAGCTTTTGGGGAACAGTAATGGAGAGAAAGTTGAAGGAGTCGAGGTGGAGGAGAAGGAGAAGGGGAAGGTGATGGGATCGGGTGCTTTGAACACCACGAAGCATCTCTGGTCTGGAGCTGTTGCTGCAATGGTCTCAAGGTCTCTGCTTATTTCTCTCTTTTGATTTTATTATTTTATTCTGTTTTATTTTGGGGTTGACCAATTGTTGCATTTACTGGATATGGTTGCATTGCTTTGTGTGTATGTGGAGTTGTGTGAATGAAAGAGGCTAGTTCATGTTTTATGGATCTAGTTTCAAGTTTTATGGATTGCACCGCATGCAAGAGGAAAGAAGGTGAAGCTTAAGCGGCCTTGAGAGTAGAGAAGTAGGGAAGGAGGCGGTCAGGCACTTAAACCCAAGACCTTTTGCTACTTGCAAAGGGATGGTCACCGGTGGACCAAGCTGTTGCCTTTCGGGCTTACTACCTTTTGCAAATAGAGAGGATGTTGCTATTATATTACATTGTAGCTATATGTGGCTTGATTAGTGTAGAGTATAGTCCTAGCCATCCCAGATAAAACCAAGGTCATCCTATACATTAATTGTGGATATTATTAGCATCCTTGTATTATAAGTTGTTATATATCTTTCGATGTTTCTAGTTAGATTAGGATGGTCGGTTTTGATTACTGCAGTTAGGATCTCTCACCACTTTCTTTGGCTGTGTTCACAAGGTCATGCAAAATATACCATCTGAACAACGACCCTTTAATATGTTCAGATAACTTGACAGGCCATTTTTTGTTGATCTGATCTTCCCTGGTATATAGCTAACTGGATCTAATTGTTTTCTTGCCACTTAGTTGTACATCTTTTGTCATATTTGGTATTATTGCATCTTGGATTTTTCTCTTGTCGTTTATCACTAAGTTGTTGATAATCATAATGCTTCCATCTCTGTTCTGCTTCGTTCATTCCTTGCAGTTAATACAGATCAAGCGTCACTTCATCTGTACATTGCAAACTTAGAAGTAGCTCGAGAAAAATACGAAATGTGGTCAAGAGACTTCTACTTCTAAACCGACACTTGGCTAAACTACATTTGAATTGAATCCAACATTGTTTTGAGTTGTGCTCAGTGTGTAGAATTTAATATGTTTTCTTTGGGTGTTAGGATTTTACTGTCTATATACCTGTTGCAATAAAGTTTTAAGGGAATTTTACTGTGGAAGATTATGGGATTGGGCTTTACACAGGATGTTTCAGGTCTGTCGAGAAATGATTATGGATTAAAAGATAAACATGTATTAGTCTAATTGGTTTAGCATAAAATCAAACTTTTTGCTAAGAGAGTACTTAGAAACCTCTTTGTGCCTTCCAAAGAACAGTAAATAAGCAAGTTGCATCATGTAATGGTGGATTTTCCTTTTCAGAAGCAGAGAAGTGCTTTTTCTGCCAATAAATTACCCTTTGTAGAAATTTAAAACAAAAAAAAAAAAAGTTGCTGGATGATGCTTAGCTTGTTTTTCAAACTGTTTCCCTGTATCTACTGAGACAAAACCTGCTTGAATTGCATATAAAATGCTATTTTTTCGCCAGAACTGTTGTTGCCCCTCTTGAGAGACTGAAGCTGGAATATGTAGTATGTGGTGAACGAAAGAATCTTTTTGATCTCATCAAGACAATTTCAGCTGCTCAAGGTCTGAAAGGTTTTTGGAAAGGAAATTTTGTCAATATACTTCGTACGGCTCCATTTAAGGCCATCAACTTCTATGCCTATGACACATACAGAAATAAATTGCTGAAATTGTCTGGAAATGAGGAAGCCACGAATTTTGAGAGGTTTGTTGCTGGTGCCGCGGCTGGGATTACTGCTACTTTGCTGTGCTTGCCGATGGACACAGTATGTGCAATTTAGTCTTGTTTTCTCTTTTCATGCCACGTAAGGAGCTTTACGTCTGTGGTGTATATTATAAGATAACCCATGCTTTTTTGTAGAGCTGCATCACTAGCTGCATAACTGAAAATTGAAGTATGTTTAAAACAGGATAACTGCATGGACTGAACGAGTCAGCAGAATGTGTACAGCAATGAAACTGTAGCAAAGTTGCTATTGTAGTCATTTGATTTTTAGCTTCTAAAAGCAAATTAAGAGCCTTAAAAGGAAATGATCTGCACTTAAATCATGGTCCAAATTTTTCGGACTCCACATAAATCAAGATTGTAAATGTAACATTCGTTATATGTAAAAGTAAAAATAAAGTCTCCATATCATGAGCCTAAGCATGCTCTTCATCTAGTGATTGTTGTGTTAACTGTCCCACACTACAGAATTGAAGCCTTGCATGTTCTTTTGATGTGCTGCTTATACGTCAAATTGGTTCACATTATCCCTGGATAATATTCCAAAAAGTGATAGTTTCCTGTTTTTCCTGTCAGATAAGGACAAAGATGGTGGCACCAGGAGGGGAGGCCTTGGGTGGTATAATTGGCACTTTCAGACACATGATTCAAACTGAAGGATTCTTCTCTCTCTACAAGGGCCTGATGCCTGCAATTGTAGCCATGGCACCTTCAGGCGCTGTTTTCTACGGTGTTTACGATATACTCAAATCAGCTTATCTGCATACACCTGAGGGGAGGAAGAGACTTGAATATATGAAGCAAGAAGGCCAGGAATTGAATGCCATGGAACAACTGGAACTTGGTCCCAGTAGGACCTTGCTTTATGGAGCAATTGCTGGTGCATGTTCTGAAGCAGCTACTTACCCATTTGAAGTAGTGCGGAGACAACTTCAAATGCAATTACGGACAACAAGATTAAGTCCACTTGCGACTTGCGTCAAGATCGTTGAGCAAGGTGGTGTTCCTGCCCTTTATGCTGGCTTGATTCCCAGTTTACTGCAGGTATGAATTCGATCTTAGTACATCAAATTCATTGACTAATGTGCTTGTGCGGAAATTCCTTATGCATATTATATTTAAAGATAAACAAAAACGACGAAAAAATGAATAGGAAAAAGAAAGCAGAGAGAGTGTGGTCTGCAATAGGCATTGAACCTCTCCGTTTGTCTGTCATCTATTGAAGTCTATTTTAGATAATGTGGATTGTGAGAGCAGAGAATGACATCAGCAATTTCTTTGCCACTTGTAAACTCTGTTGCTCTTTGAGGTTCGTGCTTTATCTTAGACAAAGTATTTTAGTCTTTACCAGCAATGAAAGAAGCCAATCGCATTATAATGCCGTCTTTCTGCATAGCTTCTGTTACTTTCATGTCAATATGTCAATTAGATTTAATTTTTTTGTGTGGAAATTAGTGGTCCTTCTATCACCCTTGTCCGACTTTGGTCCTTGTGTTTTATCTCTTGACAAACGTTGATCCTAAACTAATCTCCAGTCACAATTTTGGGTATTCCATATTTTCTGTCCGAAAATCATCGGAAAATGCTGTCCAAGTACCGGAGATGCACACGTGACACTGATGTGGAATTAAAAAAATTGATAGTGTAGAGGAAATTACAATAATAGTCCATTGTACTATTGCCCCTGTTCAATTTTTGGTCCCTGTATCTTCGCCCCCCCCCCCCCTTTTCCTTTTTACTGAGTTAGTCGATCTTCAATCCTGATTTTTTGGGTATTTTTCAAATGATTCTGTCCAAATGTAAACAAAATATGCGGATTAAATGCTAAAGACTAACAGTTGGGTCCAACATGTTGTAACTAGTACAAAACTGGAAACCTCGTAGCAGTTTTGCATGAATGTTCAACCCTCGATTATTGCTTTTGGGGAATTTGGTCCATGAGGATCCGATGAGATCATTATAGCTCTAGGTGAAGGTCATTGTTTCTTAATAGTTTTTTCCACCTTGACACGACAGTGTTCTTTGACACTAAAACCAACGTTTTATTTGTGTTCATGGAAATAGAAATTTACCTTGATATCAAGCTAAAAAATTACTTTAGGAACCAAATATGTCACTAAATAAAGTATGAGGACCCAAATGGAAAATGGACTGTCGGCGTCTCATGTTCATGTCTGACGCTTGGTTAGCATTTTCCATTGCAATAATATGGTGACTGTTTTTGTAATTCCCTATTTTTCAAGAAATGTTGACCTGGTATGCTGATAGTCAGTTTGTTAATGTGTCTTTATATTGGGCATCCTTCGCATTTTCAGGTTTTGCCTTCGGCTGCTATAAGTTACTTAGTATATGAGTTCATGAAGATAGTTCTCAAAGTGGAATCAACATAAAGAGGTCATGAGCTTACCATCGAGGACATACCTGGGAAAATCTTGAGGATAACATTTAGACTTGTTTCACTGTAAGGTGCTTTCAGGGGTTTCAGAAAGGAAACTGTTTCTTCTTTAGAACTGTCAAAATTCGTCGAAATTTCTATGATCATCCTCAATTTCTTCTGTTTTCGAATGGTAAAATGCTCGCAATGAACTTGAAGCGAAGAGAGGAAAATGTTTATATCATGCTTACTTCCCTTAATTTCTTACATTAGGTTTAACAAAAAAAGCAATTTCGGATTGAACCGTTTGTCAATCTAGTGTTGGTTGATGTGTTGATGTTTATGATGATTAGGAGGTGCCTCGCTGTTGCATTAGGTTTTTCATGGCTTTTACATTTGCAAAGCAAGACCTGTCAGACTTGATATATTTACGAGTTGCGTATTTGCGCATTTAGCCGGAGATTTAAATGTAGATGTTTAGGAAAATATGTTGAATATGGAAGGTGCTACTCCTTTCATTACGTGCCTGACACTACTTGGATTTTTAACGAAGTTCTCTAATTTTTTTATTTCCTAGTGCTTAAAACTCCATCCAACTGCCATTGACCGGGTAATAATCCACTTGAAAGCTGATTATTCACCTACTTAATTACCATTTAGGAGTGTGGCATAAAAGGAGAACTTATTATTTAGGATCTAAGTAATGAGCTTCTACGGTGATTCAATTTGACAGTGTCCCGTTTGTAAACATAGATTCTAAGAGTCCATTTGGTTCGCAGAATCTTTTCTCTTTTGTCGGAAACTTGTTTGGTTCTTGCCTATGTAGTTCTCAACTCGAACAACTGTCTTTTAATATATATGAGGTTGTATCATCATTTTATAGGTAAACTGCATGATCATGTTCCTTTGAAATGACAATAGTGACAACTACTTTTGAAGCTTTCAACTTGCAATTATCAAAGCAAAAACAGCTTCCCTTGTTGTTCAGAACCGGTTTTCAGTTTGTAACCATATGCGTCTTCGGAATTATTCAGAAAACTGGACCATTTCTCTTAAACCAAACATGCCCTAAAGTAAATCGAGACTCCAACCGCTCGACTCTCAAGAAATTCATCCTCATGGAATTCATGATTCATACCTACTATAGACATGTGATGCACATGAACTATAATTTCAGTTAAACTCTTGAACTAGGAAACCAAAGATACAGGATATGGTGATAACCGCAAAAATTTCGACCATTTTAGAACTTCCCTTGGCACAAAAATCTCAACATCATTCCAACCACATACCATAGGGTCCAAAGAGCTGATTGAACTAAGACATTTGCTCATTGTTGCCAACCGTATTGTTGATTTCTATTGTTACCCATTTGGTTTAAGCTTCTGTTGGACGTAGAACCTCCATACTGGCTACTTTGAGGGAAATTCGAGGGACCGACCCCATAGCCCCCGGTGGCTCCTGGAACCCCAGCGGGACCAGGAGGCATACTACCTCCACCATAACTCGGAGGCCGTCCTTGAGTTGGATATGGTCCACCGGCATAACCTCGGACTTGGGTGGCCCCACCCCCGCGATTGGGATTATAGCTTATGCCCTGGGTCCCAGCAGGGGGGTACCTGTTCGCGCCACCTGGCGGACCCCGAGGCTTTCCGTAGTGGTGATGGCCTGGCCCAGAAGACAAAGCCGACTGTGAGTGGTTCACTGGATGGTTGGGTGCAGACCACTGCGAAGGATGAGATTGGCCCGGATGCTGAACCGGCGGTAGGCGAGAATTCGGCAGAGGATGTGCCAGTTTCTGTCTCTTCGCTGCCTCTTCATTTTGCCGCAGTTGCTGCCTCTTCTTCTTGGTCTGGAACTCATGCGATGATTCATATTTTGGCAAGCTGTGATTAAGAACGCATATCATATGATCAATATTCGGATTATGCAAATCACAACATCAGTTGGATCTTTTTTTCATGATAGGGAATATCCAAGCATTAGTTAACATACAAACCTTCTAGGATCACATGGTAGGGGATCTGTCCAGAAATACTCCGCGTCGAGTGCATCCTTGGCAGATATTCTCTATATCAAATGAAAAAGAGAGTGAGGACTATTAATTGTATAGTGGAAGTGACTAATCATGCACAGCGAGTCAGCCAACTTTATTAAATCAAAAGCTTAGAGAAGCACAATCAGCAATTTCACAAGAGGTAATAAAAGGCATAACCAGGAAAAGAGAAGTAACTGAGGCCCACAAATGTGCCAAATTCTGGACTACTCCCAGGGAGAAATTCTAAGAAACCATTGCCTTGCTAAATGAACTTCCCATAATTAAGAGAATAATTATTGGTAAAAAAATGTAAATTACACTTCATGACATGGCACGCAGTCCCCGAGAGATGTTCTTGGATGGACAAATCAACAATTTTCAAAACACGTCACCGTACTCTGCCATTGTGCTTTAGTTAACCCAAGCTGATGGAAAAAATGATAAACAAAAAAAAAATATTGAAACTTGAGAATAAACCATCTAAATCTTGGATTAGTTCTTCTATTTAAAAAGTAGTTCTAGTTGATCATGACAAATCCACTCTCATGACATCTTCTTTCCTAATACATAAGCAATTGATAACACTTTCAACTGATATAGTCACCTCCAAGATGCCCATGGCACACATTGGTTTGAGATAAATCAGAAAGCAACCAGTCAATGTGAGCATCATGTGAGCTGATAATTGGGGATAAAAGGAAAAGGTTACCAGATACAAGCATATACCTGAGCTGGATCAAGAGTCAGCATTTTATCCAACAAATCTAAGGCATGACGGTCAAAGCTGTAAAAATGTAGGGAAGATAACAATTACAAAATGACAAATATGAGAAGTTAAATATGATCGGTACAGCGACGGATAAACAAATCTAGATTCTGTTTACATACTGTCTGAAAACCTCTCTGATGCGTCTTTTCATGGGCCTCGTTGGCTTAAAATTGTTATACCAGGGTATCTTGGAAACCCCAGGCCAGTTGACTTCATCAGGTGATCCGCAAAGCTCAAAGATCTTGTTTAGTTGCTCAGGCTGCAGCAGCATCAATGAAGAATTCAGGAAATCTGAATGATTCTCAATTTTTTGCTGTTTATATTTCATTGAAGGAATGCCTCCAGGCATGTGCCAAGTCACCTGATTTAGCTAGTTCTTTCTGCTATGCCCAATTTTTCTACAATCGCCTCTCATCTTTCTTCAGCATTATTTACAAGGGCAAAAAAGGTTTACCCATTCATAAAAGGTTTATACCTTGCCCAAACTAGAGAAAACATGGCCTGTATTCACACACCTAAAATTCTCTTCCTAAACAACAATGACAATGCTAAAGCCGGTTATAGAACTGAAGGAGAAGGGTTTCTCCTTGGACCTCTGGTTTATCTGGAATTTTGAACACCAAGTGGCATTTTCAAATGGAACTCACTGTTCTTTTCACAATCTCTCATCTCTCATAATACCGCTCCAAGTTTTATTCAGGATTTATAACCATGCAATCATGGAGTTGTGGCACATAGTTTTCTACAGGATATCAGAATTCTAATAGTTCTGCCACTTAGGCTAACGATTCATTTATTATATTAGAGTTACCTACAAAAGGGTCAACTACTTCTGCTCCTTTTTTAAGTGCTATGCTAGTTGGCCCGAACAATCTGTAGCGGGAATAACTTTTTTGAGTAAATTACACACAATCTATTTTGACTTTTGGGTGAGCAGTGCCAATTTCTCGTTGTCACTAAAATATCTTATGTCCTGGAACTAATTTACTTGATTCACATTTCTCTATGTCATAGAAGCTAGCGTGAAGCTAAACTTCTGCCTTTGGTAGTCTCTTCTCATGATATCTTGCATCAACCAAAAAAAGAAAGAATTATAAAATGGAAATACAATGGGCTCGATCAATTTAGGCAAGAGATTAATCCTGAATCCCATCAGGATTGGCATGCAGAGGGTTATGAAATAATGGATATAGTGTAATATTTGGGAGAGACAAAATGTATTTCAAGGTGAGTTGTATATTCATGGAATGCAGCAAAAAAGATCTCGGATGGTTGTCACATACTGTGTGATTGACAGGGATGGTGAGTGTACAACAACCAACAAACGCAGGACATGTGAAGTAGTAACTACCGAACGAAATAACTTGCTCTCCTTTGAACTCTTGTGGGTCCATATCAAAAGACATAAAGGCTTTGGTTGATTATTCGCACACCATGCCAATTATTAATGTGGCATGTTATAAAACCCAATTCTAAAACATTGACATCATCCATAATTTACAAACAACTTTTCTTTAGTACAATGAACCTACGCTGAAATATAGATCTGTCTTTCACACAAGTTATCCAGATTCCATTCAACCAGAATTGGATTTCAACCCATGCATGTACACCCCACTTTAACTTCTCCAACGTTCAACTTCCAATGACAGTAAAATTTCTTTAGGGACAAATCTACAGTTTAATGTGCACAATTTCCCAATCCCTCCAAGAAAAAGAAAATCTGTTCCAAGCATCATATGCTTATTCTGGCAAGAATACAAACAAGGACATGGGAGTCCATCGAACTACTTCCTAATTCTCTATCCCATTTACCAACTGCCCTAAGATTAGTAGCCCCTCCCACCATAAGGTCAACTACCCTAAAATATATTTTTCATCAATATTAAGATGACATTCACCTACAAAATTCTCTTCTCAAGACCATTTTTCCAACTTCTAGTATGTTTAACACAATTTATGCATAAAAAAAAAATGATTTATCTCGTCATAATTCACCTTAAGTCCAGATGAACACCAGTGATAGAAGAACAAGAAGATCATTCCTCAATGTTGTCATCAAAGATGACATGCAGGTAGGATGCGTTACCTCGTTTTTTCCAGTCAAAATGGCTTTCCCAAATAGAAGTTCCCCAAAGATGCAACCCACAGACCACATGTCAACAGCTGGGCCATATTTTGTGGCTCCAAGGAGCAACTCTGGAGGCCTGTAGTCATATTAGATAAAAGTTAAACCAGAAAAGAATCCCTAATCCCTTCAGAGTTATCCCTTTGGTTTTTCAAAATCAAATCCATTTATCCAGCAAATTCTGGACAACTTGCATGCAAAAGAATTCATGTTATCTAGCCCCTTCTAAAGAAGACCTTATAACTGATAGATATATTAACTAGAGATAAACCATTCGCGGGGAAAAAAAGAATATTAATCAATCATCCAATTAACATTACTAAGAGGCATGAAACTAATCATCCTTTTCCTGCGTCCATGTATAGCAAGGCTTCGCCTGGATTCCAACCAGGCATTTCCTTGTGATTTTGGACAGACAAAGAAGCATCCGTTGTCACCACTGAAATTATTAAAATAAGATTTTTCCCTCTGTAAGATGAATAATGTTGTCTTGTAACGATATAATACACCTGGCAGTGCCAGTTGAAGAATTTTCCTAGCGCAAAAGAGCGAACTATGATAGGCTAGGGCAGATGAAAAGGAAAGTTCAACTCACAGGTCATGCAGCGAAACAGACCACATTTATTACTTAAGATGATGTACGACCAGACAATATTGATGAGCAACCTATAGATTGTGTTCAACTGACTCAAGGGTCTTAACCTTGTGGTCATGGGTTTGAACCACAAAGTACATGGCATCATTATACACTCGAAATTCATGCAGCAAAGTGCCCGTTCCTCGACTCTAATTATGTGCATGACAAGAAGGATGACTCTCCCAATTGTACAGCAAGATGAACTAGCATATACCAGTGACAACAGGAATGATCCAGTTACTGAGCCCTATGAGACTGTAATGCCCAGAATTTATTACAGACAGTTCACTGCAATTTTCAGGCAATTTTTTGCCTGAATGCAATTCCTAGAGTTTTTTTATTTTGTCTGCCCTACTCTAACTCTCAACTCGCTCTCAAACTTTTGCTCTACCTCTTTGCAGAGTGTAGGAGTTGAACCCCACGTCTAAAACTAAATGTCCCCACATACCAGCCCTCCCAAGAAGGTGGGAAATTGAACTCCTCACCTCCCCTTCCCATGGTTTTTTTTTTTTTTTTTTTTTTTTTTTTTTTTTTTTTTTTTTTTTTTTTTGGGGGGGGGGGGGGGGGGTGCTAGAAACATGGTCTATAGGTAAACATCCTAGAAAGATTATGAAGTATGGAAATATGAGCTAAAAGTGGGACATGCAGATGAATAAAGCTCATTGAACAGATGATATCACATATTGCTATAGTGTTCCTGGCCAAAAAGTGATTAGAACTTTCAGGTTTAGTGTAATTTCCTCTCTCTCATCATGAAGATAATCATTTGTCTTTTTGATGAATGAATAACATAAACAACAGTAGGGCTTAAAAAGGCAACAACGTAGGTATGATCAGCCCGAGGGCAGATAGGACATGGATACCAGAAAGAGGTGAATGTTCAATAATTGATGGGGGAAGACATCTCAAATAGTCACGAATCAAGAATAAACCTCTTCTAGATATCATATTCTCTCTTTCTGAGATATGAAACTTTTGGCTAAACGGTGGAAGTTTTTGCTACTTGTTAAGTTGAGAGGGATCTAGGGTGCATGCACAACCATCGGTCAGTCAAATTTACTGCTCAAAAACAAAAAACTGAAAATATTACCTGTACCACAAAGTGATAACACGATTAGTAAGATTTCCAACGTGGTCATTGGAAAAAGATCTTGCAAGTCCAAAATCTGCTAGCTTCAACCTTCCCTCATTATCTATTAAAAGATTGGAACCTGCAAGAAGAGATGTGATTTACAATCCAGCCACATAAGAATTATCAACCACAAGAGAAAATGCAATTAGAAACTCATGGTGACCTTTTATATCCCGATGAAGCACTTGGTTGACATGACAATAGTGTAAGCCAGTTAGCAACTGCTTCATATAACACTGAAATAAAAATTTTATCAGAAAATTGGAATATTATTTTACTAGTAATTTTCCTTCAACTATCAATAGTCATAACACCTTAATCTGTGGAATTGTAAATCTGAGTCCAGGACGGTCAGCAAGGCCTGTCAAGTCATGGTCCATGTACTCAAAAACCATGTAGATGCTGCCTTTATACTTGTTGCCATCTACATTCCCAAAAGCAGTAGTTAGATATCAGAAAATGCTGTCTTGTGATAATCCAGCTAGCCAATAAACCCAGGAACAAAATAGCATCAAGTATTTTAAAAGAAGAAAAGCCCAAAATCCATCATAGTAGGAAAGCATAGCATGTAGCTCTACCAACCTGCCTTTCTCTGTTCAACAGTCTCAGGACCTGGAAAGAAGTAAAAGAAACTCAATCCTGTCACAATCTGACTACAGCATCGCAAAGATCAAGAACTTTAGAAGCTGGTCATACCAGGAGATGTTACAATTTCTTTAAGCTTGATAACGTTCTCATGTTGAAGCTTCTTCAATATTTTAATTTCTCGAATTGCTGTTATAGGAAACTGCAGGAGAAAATGAAATAATAAATCTGACAAGTTACCGGTAGATACTCGACATACAGTAAATAGACTGACACCCAACAGTGGATAATCTTCCTTTTCTATATAGCAATAAGCTATTGAAGAAGAGGAAAAGGAGGACGCATACACATACCCCTTCTTTTTCATTATCCATGCGTATCTTCTTCAGAGCAACAATTTCGCTGGAACTTATTTCTCTGGCCATGAACACTTGACTGCAGATAATATGAGTGGACTAATGTGAATGATCAAAGAAATAAACAAATCCAGCAAGCAAGTAGGATATGTTGTCAGCCAAATATTACTCACTTTGAAATTCAAAGCAGAAGAAGTTACAAAAGGAAAAAAAAGAAGATCTTTGCTGCAAAGCAATGTAAACATAACAGCATCTGCAATAACTGGTTAGATAACTAATTGCTTGACATCTACACTACTAAATAGTGAGATATTGTCAGTTCAAAGGATACATTACTTGCAGTGGTCCTTTCCATTGAAAGATACAAAAACTTGAAAGTGAATTTTTCCTGCAGTACAAAAACTTCTAAAGAAGAATCCCGCTTGTATATGTGAAGCATACACAGTGAAGATCCAAGTATATTTTAATTAGTTTCGCGCAAGCTGGTTTTTTGGCTTCATTCTGCTTCTTTTCTTTAATCCCCAGATATATTAGAATTCCATTACTTTCACGAATGAACTTATTGATGTTACAATGTCATTTCTGTTTATCACTCCACGAAAATCGTCAGATACCATATTTCATGACTTTTCTCGTGAAAGCTGCCTCTATCAAGAGACCAAACAAACAACAAAACAAGAAACATGTCATTCACTTTCTTCATTCCATCCATTTTCTATTTTGATGGTGGAATGCTGCAGGGCAAGTACCTCTACTTCAGCCATCATGGCCAATAAGCATTCAGACAACCCAATTCCCACAAAATCGATATTTCAACCATGCTTCCCCTCCAAATGATAAAGTTGCGATATCACAAGCAGGTACCTAGCTTCCCAATCCCTCGACTATTCTGGCCATGTGGATAGAAAATTGAGCAACTGGGTCAACATTAAACCCCCTTCATCCCTTACATCTCTACTCTAAACCAACAAATTGGTCGACACACAGGCCAACCGAAAACGAGTTCGAATTCATCTCAGAATTCACAGTTTGGATTGATGTCAGGTCCTATCCTCTGCCATTATTCAAGCCCCATCGGCAATTATGCATCCTACCAGTTTCCCGAGAGACTGCACACACGCATAGTTCAACCCAAAAGGGTCAAAAGCAAAGAAAAAATCAACACGACCGCAACTCACTCTCAGAGGCCAAAAAGCAAAACATGGGTCGTCGCGTATTCTCCAACGCATCTCATATACGCCAGTTCTAGACCAACAAATCCTCAGAAAAAAACACGATAAAGAAGCAACCCATATAGAAACAAGGACGAACCCATAAGTGCCTTCGCCAATCTGCTCCAATTTCTCAAAGCAGTCGACGCTCCGGGAGCCCCACGACGGCGGCGACTCCTCTATGTTCAGCTGCCCCGGCGCTGCCACCGCCATAGCGCCTCTCCCTCCCTCTCCCTCCCTCTCTCTCTCTCTCTCTCTCTAGAACAGGAAGAGTGTTTCGAAAGGAAGGAGCGCCGCCACTCGCCAAGTCACGCGCGGAGCAGGGGCGTGCTTGCTTGGCGTGAGAGGTTTCTCTGTGATCGGCAGCGGCGGAGGGGAGTCGTCCCGTCTTCTTCTCCTGTCACGTTTCCTTCGGAGGGCCAAAACGGGTCGGGTTCGGATCGGGTCCAGGACCCGCCCCGGATCTTTGTTTTCCCAAAACGAGGCTGTCGGAACAGATGCCGATGAGTAACGACAGCGTCACGGCTCTTTTGGTCCGAATCTACATTCCAAACGGCGTGGACTTGCCCCGTCCTTGCCCCTTTCGTGTGCGGACTGATGAGATGAAAATTTTCATCAACAAAATTGTCCATAAATGCCTTAATTTATTATTATACAATATTCAATTCAGTTATGAACATATTAATTATATCAATTTAATCTTAAATATTTTGATGATTTACCAATTTAGTCTAAAATCTTTTAATGAATTATCAATGTTTTCGTTCTGGCTAATTTTAACCTGAAATTGTTAATGTGGCAATTTAGTCGTCGTTGATCGTCCTACATAGCGCAATCGACACTGACATAAATAATTTTTAAAGATTAATTTTCCAATTTTTTATTATTTTCTTTTCTTTCTTCTTTTCTTCATTGGGGAGGGCTAGCAAATCCTATTGCCCACTGGGTGAGGGCTACCCTCACCCAAATCAGGTGTGGAATCCAAAGAGGGCTCTGTCCTACACCTAATCTAGCAAGACGAGGGTGTTGTGGCCCGTGCTAGCCTAGGCGAGAGCCATGATCCTTGCTTGGCTCTCGTCTAGGGCTTGGTAGGGGTCATTGGCCCTTGCCTAGTGGCTAGCAACATGTTCAATGAAGAAGAAAAAAAAAGAGTAAAAATTTTAAAAATTATCCACATTAGTTTTAGCTATGCCATGTAGGATAACCGTCACTGACTGGACTACCACCACAACAATTTTCTTTCAAAATTAATTGAAAGGATTACATTGACAATTCGTTAAAAGGTTTAAGACTAAATTGATAATTTGTCAAAAGATTTAGGACTAAATTAGCATAATTGAAAAAAATTGAACTATATTGACAAATTATCAAAGGTTTATGATTAAATTGACAAAATTAAAATGTTTATGATTGAATTAGCCGCCGTACAATAAATTTACAATTTTTTGGACAATTTTCCCAATTTTAAGGCTACTCCAAGGCTCATTGAAAAGTGAATTTTGTGTAATGCCATTTAGTGAACTTTTGGAAATTTTTCGTCCAGACTGTTTCAGGAAAAAAGTTCATTTCAAGCATTCATATATGACGAGAAAGTTGCTTGAAAATCTTTACGTCAATATCTTGACATTTTCTATTATTTCCAGTATCGAGTATTTAAAAAAATATAATTGTTAAGAAGCGCTCTAAAAAGCGAATATTCTTTTTTTTTTTTTAATAATTCTATTCTAACTCTCAACTTACTTTTAGATTTTTGATATGTTTCTTTATAAATGTGAGAGTTGATCCCCATTATTGAAACTAAAGCCCCCAATCCTAACCCTTTTAAGAAAATGGGAATTAAACTCTCCATCTCTCATTTTTTATGTGGAAAAGATAGTCACCTAGGCAATTCGAATGATTGAATATCATTTTGAACATATGATTTGAGACCCCAAAAAGCAGTCGGCAAACCTCAATCCCAGCACCTAAAAAATCTTAGGACCTGTGGCGCAACACTTCGACCTAGACTTATGAACTCAACCTAGGATCTTGGCACTTGAATTTTAGACTCTAGACCTCGAATCTTGGATCCCGACGCGTGGGACATCGACACATCAGCGAGCAAAGCCAAGCGAGCTGGGCCTAAAGGCCTGGCCTCGAAGTTTGCAAACTTGGGCCATGACTTCTCACGGTTCACAGATTTGCACTTTTTGCTCAACACAACACAACACCTAATTTCTTTTTTTATTTTTTATTTTAGACGCTTGCATTTGGCATATGACTCCGTGAATTAGGACTCAAGGCTGACCTCGAGAGTAGAACAAATTCACAATGATTCAATCACAATAATTTGTCGTAGCCTAGAAGATAGCGTCATAGAAAACAATCGGTTGAATAATAAAATCAACAAAACAAGAAAATAAATCGACGCCAAATTTATGTCATTTGTCAGTGTGGCCTACATTTGCAGAGAGAGCAATCCAACAACAAATTCACAATGGTTCAATCACAATAATTTGTCGTGGCCTACAAGATGACATTGCAGAAAACAAATGATTAAACAATAAAATCGGCTGAACAAGAAAATAAATCGAAAGCTAAATTTACATGATTTGATCAGTGTGGCTTACGATAATATGAAGAGCAATATAAAATTTATCTATATATTAAATGACAATTGTTGACACCTAAATTTTGGCGATCCGTTTAGTCATTTCTTGCATTAAAAAATTAGGAGTTAATTTTATCCCTGAAAAAATAGTTAATTGCATAGCATATAGTTTTAGGTGCATTTATTTTTAATTTTTTTATTTCTTGCATTTATTTGTTGGATTGGTGGCGGATGGGTTCGAATTAGTGGTTCTCGAGCTTTAATTTGGCAAAAAGTGAACTAAGCCCACGGTCGAGCAAATTGGCCCCAAGCCCGTTTCTTTTATGATCGAAGATTATATCGTGAAAAATAGGAATTTGAAACTTTTCTCGGGATATGATGAATTTTTTGGATAAGCCAGGTGCGAAAAGTGAATATTGCACTTGGAAAAAAGAATATTCGTAGATATCAATTTGGAAAAAATAAAACCCTAATTCATGGCTTATATAAAGAAAAGTGCGTAGGGTTTTCAGAACGGGGGCCATACATTGAATATACGGCCACGATATAGAGAGAAAACAGACGAGAGGAACGTTCGGCCAAGCATCACGTGGCCGATTCCCCTTGTGGCTGCGATCTTGCTAACTCCACGGCTGAGCTTCACATCGCATGCATCATGAGACGGTGACCATTGCCGCGCCTCCTCGTCGACAACGACGCCGTGAAGCCCTGCTCGAGCTGCTGCCTTGACATCGCGATCCTCTAGCTCTATCAAGGAAGCGGCCAAATTGAGAGAGAAAACTTCACGGAACACAAGGCGCATGTAAAGTCAGAGAGAGCAGGGGGAGGCGGACACATTAAGAGATGTATTAAAAAAATAGAGAGGGGAACTTTTCTCTGGGATCTGCACGCCTCCACTGGGAGGAGACGTAAAAAAAGAAAAAGTTTCTGCTTCTTTTTCTCTTTGTAGGTCAACGAAAGATCAATACAATGGAACTCGAGGCCCTGAGAGACGAAGCGAAGCGGTGATTTTTGGCTTGGTTTGTCAGTCCTTGCAGCGAAACCAGAATCTCCAGCAATTCCAGGCCGGTGAGCAACTTTCGGCAAGGTCCCGACAACTTCCAGCAAGTATTTGAGCCGCGCTTCACTTTTGCCGCCAGGAGAAATTTGCTCTCGATCGACTTTAAAAGAAAGTCCACTCGGTGAGAGTCCGCGACGGTAAAAAGGAAAATAAAGAATATAAATTGTAAAAGTGGTGGGATTCCAGACGAAGAAAGTGTGATCTGGATCCAAGAAAGAGAAAGTCAAGTGGAGATCTTGAAGGAGATAGAAAGCATCGCAAGTCCTTTTCTTTTTTGCTCCAGCCAAGTTTGAGGCGTCCATCGAGCCTACTCGTCTACTCGGTCAAGAATCACCATCGAAGTTTGTGTTTTGCAAGTCCATCGATCATCGTCGAGGCGGTCGCCGTTTGCTATCGTCGACGTTGCCATGCAAGCATCACCACCCATCGCCGTTTGTCACCGCGTAGATCCAACACCACTAACAGATCTGGTAGTACTTGTCCCAGCTGCGAAGACGAATTTTCGCAGGTTCTTTGGCGTTTCCCGTGAAGAGGCTCGGTGTCGGCATCGACAAACCAGATCCATCGTGGGATTTCTTAGTCCGTGGCCGCAATCCGTGATCCTTGTTCAAATTTGGTAATATCATTCGTGAAATTAGGTAAGTATCTTATCTAAATTTGATTTGGATATATTATTGCCTAAAACATGCTTTTCAATATCTTACATGCATATTCGAATGATAGGTGTATTTCCATTTAGGGTTTATTGCCTAATTCGCAACCGCACACCGATTTTTTATTTCATCTATAAGGCTTTAGATGAAATAATTAATCAAGCGGGAATAAAATTGATATTTTGATCTTTAAGGCTTAAGATCAATTTATCGATTTTACTAGCGAAATATTATCCCTTGATCCGAACGATGTGTGACATCTTTTTTTGGGGTAATTTTGAATGGACTTGATTGCTTTATTTATCTTGAGATATGTCCGAGTTAGAATATTGCATGTTTTAGGGTTATTTGCATATTTAGGCAAATATTATATTTATCATGAATTTTCAAAATAAAAAGAAAAAAATCAAAAAAATTTTCGAATTAGGACTAGGTTTGTTTTTATGCATATTTAGAATAGGAATTTTATTTTTGAATCATGAAAAAGAAAACAAAAAGAAAGCATATAGAATGTTAGTTTTATTATTTGACTTGCATGTTAAATTTTAATTTCGAAATTGATAAAAAAAAAAAAAAAAAAGCATCATGTATATATCATATAGGATTAGGACATCTTTTGCACGTCATTGCATATTAGGGTAAGATTGCATGTTTAATTTTACTTCCTAATTAATTTTAAGTTTAGATAGATTTTTTTAGATAGAGTGCATTCTAGGATTATTTGGGTTAAGATAATATTTTAGTTTAAATTAGGATTTAGCTTAACCTAATTCCTAATATAAATTGAATAGGATCTTAATCTAGCTAGATAATTTTCACATTTTTCCAATTCCGAATTTCATAAAAAAATACAAAAAAAATGTCTTAGAATAAATTAGTTTCAATCTCTAGGATAGATTGCATTCTTTTAAGGAAAAAGAAAAGAAAAAATGTCATGTGCATGTCCTTAGGATTAGATTCATGAAATGCGTGCCATTTAGTATTTTTGCTAGGTCAATTTAATTAGAAATTGCATGTCATTAGAGTTAGGCCATTTAGTTAATTTTGCATAGCATATTGCATGATTTTCATTAATCAAACAAAAACAGAAAAAATAAATTGCGTGTTAATTAGAAATCATATCTAGGGTTGTTGATGTGGATTCTAATTTAACATTGCAGATGCTTTCGTTGCTTCGAGGTAAGTTTTACATTTTGTTCATTGTTTATCTGGATGTTAAATTGGTGGATTGCGCACCCACATGATCACCTCACATGTTAGAGAAATAAATTTAAAATCAATCCAAACTGCTTGCCAAACATTTTTCAAAATAAAAAGAATGGTACCGAAAGGGCATTAGAAAAGTCTAATGTAACCAAGTCTCCGTACCCAAAGTCTCGGTTCGTAGAAGTAAAATAATCCTCCCATTATTTTACTTGGGTTTCTAATCGACCCACCCAAAATAGATTAGTGGCGACTCCTAATTGAAAATCATTTGCATGTTAAGAATTTGAACTTAAGTCGCGAATTGGTATGGGCTTGGGAGAGCCCGAGTTAAGTCTAGGCTTAACAATCCATTAGCCAAACCCTAGGTGGTTCACCCTCCAAAAATTTGGTCGCGACAACAACAGAAATTATAATTATAATCCATATATTAAATGATGAATCCTTAGTGACAAACAAGACATAATCATCGCTTTTTATGACACCATTAGCGATTGTTGCAATATTATTATATGACTCAATACTAATTCACTTAACCTTTTCGTTTTTCAACTTTAGGCATTTCTGTCATGCCCCCAACCTCGAGCGCGTGCCCATCCCTCGTTAGTTGATAAAATTTTGCGATATCCCAGGACGCGTCGCCAACCCATTCATTTTAATGCACACGCGGAAGCGAATTACTAATCCCCTGAGATCAATAGCTTGGGATAGAAAAGCAGAAACATATTCCCAAACAAAACATGCTTTTATATACACACTGAGTCATATACAAAAGTTAACAACCACAAGCTTACAAAAGACCAGCTCTCAAAAAGAAACTGTCTTAACTAATCTACACTTCAAATCACCTCAGCTCGGCTCCAAGTCCTCCACCCTATGGTCCTGAAAAGAATTGAGCCCACGACGGGTGAGATATAAATCTCAGCGAGTTCACGCTCTAAACCCCGATTAAGAGGGTAATACGCCTAGAGGTGTCCTAACCACACAATCATACAACCATAGAGACTTACCTTGTCTCAAATCTACCCTACATATTAGTACAATTCATATACACAATGCATATAATCACAGCACACCACAATTGAAACGCCTCATTGACACAATTAATTATAGGGGTCTCGATTATAAGACTAAACCATTATGACACGTCCCATACCATGCCACACAGTTTTGTCTCATAATCAGGCTCAATTAACTCAGCCAACCATGCGTTCCAATTGTTAATTACACCCTTCAAGGGTACGGCCAACTTTGAGTTTGGCTGTCTTCTGGCATTGCCAGACGTCGTCTCACCACCTTTGAGCATGGTTACGTCTCTCAAAGACGGCTTTCCGAAGGAGTGTAGGCCTAGAATCTATGGCGACCCGAGTCCCAAATGAAAGGGTAATGTCCGGCGTAAACGCTTGGGATGGATTCTCTTAACCATCACACCACCATTCACTCTCGGCCCGGGTCACCGTGCTTTGCACTCAAATGCCTCAATTAAAATAGTGATCCTGACCTATTTTCTTCATATTAAAAACACTTGGTGAAAATAGTCGTGTGTCGGTATGTGATTAGGTCGATCCTTAAAAATTGATATCCTCCAATTTAAAATCCCACTGTTTTATATAACATATAAAACTATTTTTGGTGTTAAAATCCGACACTCGGACTTTTCTAAATAAATAATGAAATTTCCCAAATTTTGAAGTAAATGACCAAAAATCCAATCAACACTCAATTTGCACAAATTAACATCCAATTGCATAAACTAAATACACCATTGCAATCAGCACGAAATTCCGGTCACCGGCTATCCCGGTCTAATTTCTGGAAAATATTAAATAATTAAATAAATCAATTTAAATATAAAAAATGCTAATCTAGGCCGGAAATGTCTAATTAAATACCGAGACGGGCTCGAAAAATTTCCGAACCAATCTAGATAAATAATACAACTTATCTAGTCTCTAATTATACTATTCTAACCACCTAACATGCATAATTAACTAATTAAATCACTAATATAATTTAACTAACCACATAATCCATAATTAACTTAAACTAAACACCCCTTAAACGTCATTAGCCTACTAAGTAGAGTTTAGTGCATAAACTCATTAGTTTAGCTCGAAAATCGGTTCACCGTGACGGTGACTGAGACTCGAACTTTTGGTGGCACCAACAGAGACTTGGACCGGGCTGAAAACGGCCTCGCAAACTCCCCGCTTGAGCTGAAAATCAATTTTGCTCAAGGGTTGGTCGCGGGCTGGGCTTGGTGGCTCTGGACTGGGCTAAAGACACGGTTTATTAGGCTGGGCTGAATTGCGAAATGGACGCTGGAGCTGACCAAATTCACTGGTGGGTGGCGTCGCGAATGAAGGGAGAAGCAACGTGGGCTGCTTCGGTCGAATGGTGTGGCGCGTGGCAGGACAGAGGCACGGAGTACTGAAGTCGAGTGGGAGAGTCAACGTTGGGGAGGGGGGTCTCGCTGGAGGTTGACTAGTGAAGCTGCAAGTTTGGTCGCTGCCGGGCCGAGATCCACGGAGAGAAGATGAGGGAAAATGGGCTGGTGATGATTCGGTGAAGAGGGCGGGGGGAATAGGCAATGGTGGGCTGCAGGGTGATGAAGTAGACGTTGAGGCAACTGTTGGGGAGGAAAAGAGAGAAACAACGTGGAGAATTGGTGGGGCGGTAGCGAGAGAAAAACGAATGAAGGAAGGAGCTGCAGATTTGGAGGGGGAGAGCTGCTTCGGTGGGGTGTTTTGGCGCTGGGGAAAAAAATGAAGAAAAGGGCAGAACAAAAAGGGATCGAGGGAGAGAAACACTCGAAAGAGGGAGAGAAAGAACGGATGAGGAAGAGAGAGGAAGCAAAAGTCAATTATAAAAATCTAAATCATCATTAGATGGTCCAAAAGTCTTCAAGCTCATCCCTTTATGTCCCCCAATTACTTTCTTGTATATTAATTCCACAAATAATCCAATTTTGATGCCAATGTTGCAGCCCCATGCCTAGCTCCGAATTTACTCAATTTGGACTTCACTTTCTTCACCAAATTCTCCAATCTGGTGTCCAATTTTACTAAGGAAGAAGTCCACATAATTTCTACACTTTCCCTTCACCAATTAGCTCACTAAGGGGGCCAAAAATCCATTCAATTTGGCCAATCCGAATTTCCGGTCTTTTCCGAAACGTCCGAATTGATTTTCTGTAAAAATCCCGAGCTCACCAAAAATTCTTCGAAGGATGAGTCGATGTTCCTAAAATAAATCGTGACATGATAGAATTTTTAATTTATGAAATCGGGTTCAAATTCGTGGTTAATTTCAATCTAACGCGATTTTAGCGTGACCTAACTTACCGGGTAACTTTTAGGAAATTTTAGTGCAATTGACCGTGGTCGATTATTTTCGAGCCACAATATACATCTTCAACACATTGCCGACTCTCGGTTGTCTTGAAAATCTCGAGATTTCAATTACAGGCACAGGGTACCCAAAACGACAGAAAATCGGTCTAGTGCCGATCGACGAGAATTTTGCAATCAGGTGGAATCACCCACACTTAATCACACACCTCTGTCGAATCGACCTATCTCCGATCTCTAATCGATTTTTAAATTGTGCCATAATGACCTTTGTAGATTAGCATGGTTGAGCGGTCGATTTCTAGTCGAATTCTCAAGTCTATTGCATTAAAATCCCTTAATGACTTCCTCAGATAGTCTAGTTATTTCAAGAGTGATCAGCTTAGAGAATAACACTATAGGCGCGTCGATGAAATGCCCGATTCATTCAATTGAAAATATGACTAAAATTTCAGGATGTCATAATTTCCTTCTAAAATAACCTCTCTTGCTACAACTCTCAAACAACACCACAAGTCCTACAATGACTATATTTGTTTAGATTGAAAGGACTTTTGCTAACATAAGTACTATGTTTTCCTCTTCCCTCCCCTAATTAAGTAGGAAGCATAGGTTCACTAAATTCTCTCTCATGGATGTTCTCACTCAAAATCAAATTGCGGATCTCATCAAACGTCAAGTTTTTGATCTGGAGGATTTACCAATAGTAGTAATGATAGTATTCTAACTACTAGGCAATAAGAATAATAAAATCAAGGCATATAACTCATCTTCAAAGTCAATCTTAATTGAACTCAATTAAATGGCTACATTGAAATTCATTGATGTGTTTAACAATTGATGAACCTTTGTCCATCCTTTAAGTGAAATAGATATCACATCAAGTGACCTTGTTGATTGCATAAGGCTCCTCGTATATGTTCGATAAGGCCCCATAATGTTCTTCGCTTTCACAATGTTAACACAACATTACAAGCAAACATTAGCTAAACAACCTCCCATGCTTGTCTGTCCAACAATTCCTAATCAACTTTCTTCATCGACTCTAGCTTCTTCCTACACAGGAATAAGTGCAGATTTCTCTAATAAAGATAATCATAAGTCTGTATCTTCTTACACCGAAATCTTTCTAATCAAATCTATTGATTATACTTTACCTTCTTATGTCGCCATTGATTCACTTCAACTTACTCAAAGCTTGGTTTTGATATCAAATGTTGCAAAAAACAAGTGATCAAACCAAAAAATTGATAGTAAAAGAAAAACAAATACTAGATTTATGTGGTTTAGTTGATGTGGCCTACATCCATGGGAAGAGTAGCACAAGATTCCAATAAAGATCAAGCGATATAATAGAGATTACAATCACACTCAAGTCACTCAAATACTTTATATATTTCTTAGCTCCCAATTATACCCAATAACTTAATTAATGTTTAAACTTCGCAATTCTTTACGAAATAATCTATTAGTCTCACAAAGGAATTAAGAAATTTTACCAAAAAGATTATTGGCTGTCCTATCAGATTGCTTCAAAATCTAATCTACAAAGAAGTCGTTTCTTATATTATTCAAGAAGAAGACACTTGCTATTTATAGACAAGAATTAATTTTAAAACAAGAAGTGCCTTTTCAGGAAACTAGTCAAACTAGGAAGCCTACTCAAATTAAGAAAATTTCTTTTTCAGGCTCAAGTTAAACGACATTACTATAGCAATCAACCATTCGAGATATCTATGTTTTGCTTACTCTAACAATCAATTCTTAAATGCTCTAGTATCACCAAATTATTATTAATGAAGATAATAATCTCCGAACAGTTTTTCTCCGACATCATTGAGTTATTTCTTGTTTTTCGACACTTAAAACCTAATTTCTAGATATCCACAAATTTGAAATCGTAACATCTACTAAAGCATAAGTCCAATTCCTCAAATGTTCATTAGCATCCATTAATTACATAGTCTGCTCTAAAATTTGTGTAAATCAACTCTTATGCACTCTTTACAAAAAATAACATCTCATAACTATTTTTATGTTCTTACTAACTCCTCAAGTAGCGGTCATCAATAACATCATTTTAAAATTAACCCAGTCTAGAATTATTTACTCTTAATGCACCTAAGACACGGTATAAGATTTATATAGGGAAATGACACGAATGGTTCCTAAACTTTGGCTCAATATAAGATGTGGTCCTTTAACTTTTAATTTATTTAATGTGATGCTTGAACTTTAATTTAATGTACAATGTGGTCCCTAAATTTTCAATTTGTTTGATGTGGTCCCAGAACATATACCAAGTTGTGGGGACCACATCAAAAAAATTAATAGTTCAAGGATCACATTATATATTAGGCCAAACTTTAGGAACCACATTGAATAAATTAAAAATTCAAGATCCAAATTGCCAATTGAGCCAAAGTTCTAGGATCATTACTATCATTATTTTATTTATATACCAAAAGAGAGATTGTAGATACTTCCAATAGTAACAGTAATATAAAAATTTACTCCCTCGTATTCCTTACTGCTCCTTAAGATCACCGAGGAAATAAATTGTCTACTGTGCATAAATTTCAAAGAAGAATATTAGAGGCGAACCAGTAATAAATGAACTTGCTGTGTGGCATTGGTCAAATAAATACTGGAAAGCTCATTCTTAACTTAAGAGGACTTTAGTGAATTAGTAAATGGACTGTTACTCGAGAATGGCTTCTTCAACTTAACTTTCGGCTACAATTGGTGAATTCATTCGGAAGATGCGGGCAGTTGATGGCGCCGATGATATGCGGATGTGTGGCGGGGACAGCTGTCGGGTAATGCTGGTCGGTACGGGGGAGGAGAGGATGGGTTGGATTTGCCTTCGCAACAGAGTGACCAAGTTCTGCAACCTAGCGTCGGTTTCCGTTGTGTTCCCGTATTTGGCCTTCTTCTGCTACTTGGCTCTTAACATCCCACCTGCCAACTAGCTCTCGTCTCGTCCCCTTGAGTGACTTCATAGTGTTTCGATGCAGTCCAAGGTTTTCTGGGTCATGTCGTATGCGGGGAAGAGGTATATTGACTCTTGGTTTCTTCTGCTGATCTTTTTTCGTCTACCGGGGATCGCACTTAGTATGCCTTCTTTAGAGTTGTATACATATTTTCTCACTTTGAGATGGAGGGAACATTAAGGCTATTGTCCTATATGCGATCATTCTTCTGAACGGGTAAGTATTATCTCTTGTATACTCACACCAGATAATTAACTGGCTCAATTATCGCACTTGCAATATAAAGAAGGTTTATATTGTCCAAAATTCACTGAAAAATTGCTTCCAGAAATGTTGCTAGCAAATCGTCATGTGTTCATGTGTAATTCATCTGCAAATGGATAATTGATCTAGTTAATCATAGGCATATAGATCGTACCGTGCCATTCACAGAACAGACACGGAAACTACTTTTTCACCGGGTGGTTGACAGGATAAAAGCTTATGATAAAATGATTCCCGATTACCCTCACAGGTTCTCTTTTCTCTAAGCATGCACGCCTCTTTTGCAGCTACCATAACAGAACTAAAGTTTCGTTGCTTTGACAATTATTTCTGTGCTAGTGCTATCAATTAGAGAAATGAAGTCTAATTCAGCGTTGATGCACACCCTCAAATCACAACCCTGAACTCCCACTTCAAGCATTTCTCTTTCCCTTTCCATTTAGAAGCTATTTAACACATCTCTTGCAAACTTCAATTCAAACACTTCCGTTAAAAATTCAGCTGCACTTGTGTAGCTACACGTGAAAATATCTCTGTGCTTTCCAGAAATGAAAATTTTTGAAGGGAATGAGAGCTGCAACTGTAGAAAGCAATGCTTCGTCTTCTTTTGGTGGTATTCTTATCGATTGATAATGACATTATTGGTCCATGACATGTAATTCAACTGGTCCCCATTGAAAAGTGCAAGATGTAAGCCAAGTGAACAAAGTCTATCAGCACACAGAAATAAGAACCCTTCTTAGCGGCAGAGTCATTCACTTTTGCCCTGGAGGGCATCCTGGAGGGCATCTTTTACTAGTTGTTGTCGCCATTGCATTTGGATCACGTAGCTACACCAAAAAAGGAAAGAAAGAATTTGAAGGATAAGCGGAATGAGAGACCGTGCGCCTGGAATTCTCTCGCTAACAGAAAATAGCTTAAAATAGAATCTAACTCTAATCAAGAATCCAATTTTAAAACAGGAACCTTTTGTAGTAGATATTGTGCTGCTTTCGATGGAGAAAGGTCAGAAACATCCCATGTGGAGGAATGGTGAAGGTCAGGAACAGATACCCATAAATCCAGTCCTGAGGATAAGAGTTGTGGGTATAGAGAATCAAATTTTCTCTGAATTCAAGCTAAAAGCTGCATGGCTAGCTTTGCTTTTTGGAACAAAGTAGTAGCCTTTTTCTGGAATTTTATTTTTCATCCGCCCATATCTAGCATAGGCACATTCATGCGGTTCTTGCTAAGAAATGAAGGACTTCATTTAATCATCTTATTCAAACTCTGCATCATAAAGGACCTCATTCTTATTCAGGATACTATGGCAAAAATTAATCTGATATAGTTCATTGCCAAGCAGGGTTTTGGTCCATGAAATGCAATGCAATCCAGAATTGCCGGAGGCGTACTTACCACTGAATTGAAACTAAAGCCCAGCAATATTGACTTCAACCCAAGTTGCCGAAAGTAAAATGTAATAAATTGCTGATAAATACCTGATTAAGAGCCATACATTGATATCTTCTCATAAATTTTCGACAGGCTCTTTTCCGCAGTTCAGTATATATTACTCACCTATAAGCCCTCCACATATAAAATGATGACTTTTTATTATGGGGAGCTTAATTATACATATGAGAGTGATAACTATTCTTACATGATTTTACCCAAAAAAAGGACAAATTTAAAAGAGAAGATTTGTGTGAGGCAAATTGACTAAAGGAGTTCCTACAATTATTGACATTCGAAATACCCCACTAATAAAGTCTGAATTGGCTTTGATCTGATCTCATATTCTCTTCCATTCCCTATAAATAGAGATGCAAATGCAAACAAAAAATTGAAGCATTGGACTTGAGTAGGAGAAGAGGAAGAGAGGCTAACATGGAGATAAGAGTCTCATTTGGTAGCCAAGGATGACTTGCCTGCTCCGAACTTGCTCTATTCGAGCTGAACTAAGTGTTCGAGTAGTTCGTTCCGGTATCAGGCAGTCTCCTTGGCTAGTCAGAAAGTCTCTAATCTTTCATGTCAGGCTTCTTCTTCCTTCTGAAAGCAATTACTCCTTGAAGATACAAATTTGTCTATTCTTTTTCTTCATCACATCACACTCCGAGAGCCATTGGAATGTTTTTTTGAGGAAGAGAGGCCTTACGTGACATGATGAGTCTGGTTGGTTGGCCAAGGATGACTTGCCTGCTTCGTGCAAGAGGCTTCAATTATGAACGCCATTGTCATTGATGATCTTGGCTTATTTGACGTGCTCTTCACATTTATGTTAGGTCTTCTATTCTTCTTTGAAAGTGCCTACCTTCCTTGGGCCCCAAGTGCACTGGAAATCAGCATAAGGTCTGTGAAAGTTGCGAATGGCGGCTTATATTAACATAGAAAGCTGAAAAGGAAAGGAAAATGAAAATTGATTTTTGCAATTTTGCTATGGAAAGGAACATTCCGATTGTGCAGGTTTGATTATCGAAACCATTTTGAGATGGACATTTTGAAAAGAAAATGACATATTTGTAAATAGGGACTGAATGATGATTAATGTAAAAGTGCAAAATGATCTCCACCGAAGGCAAAACTCGTACATATATATGGTACGTAAGTGATCATTAGGTGAAATGTGAGGTGTATGCTTTTGGTATTTTTTTTTTCAAAAATTAGTAAAAAGAAAAAAGTGGCAAAATGCTTGTGAGTGTATGCGTGTGCTCAACAATTTGTATCTTCATTGATCCTAATCTCATCGCTCTACTCTCTCGATGAAATGGTGCTTGAATTCATTGTCATAGTTCACAGGATCATACTAGTGATCCATGCCTAATTGATTGTATATGTGATTGGTAAAATCCACGTGAATAGGATATGCTGCTAGTGTAAACAGGAAATTTTATATGAGACATTGGTTGATAACTTTCGTGGAAACGCATTCGTAGTCAATTTTGGAACTCTAAAAGAAAAACATTTGGGTAATGACAATGTTGCCATGTCCATGCATGGAATAGATGCTAAATTTTCTTTAAGGGCATGTTGACACTAAAAATATGATTAACTTTTTGATTATCGACAAATGGCAAGTTTAGTCGATGAGAGCAAAGTTTGTTATCATCGATGAACAAAGCAATTAATGAGTTAAAGAAAATCGATAACTCGCCAGTAAGTCAATAGCTTAAAAATAAAAAAAAATTGATAATTAGCTGATAAAGTCATTGACAGCCAACATCACAGAAGTTATAGGCCGAGGTCCTTCACCAGTAAACAAGTGTCTTTGACAACAAACTATTGTAGATTTTGCCAAGTGTTGGAGCTTGAAAAAAGAAAAAAGAAAAAAAGGACGGATCGATGCAAGCACATGATTGCCTGTTGGTTATCCCTATGATCTTGGAACGGGTAGCTCCTTGTGAATAACGACTATTTGATTATAAAGGATTGTGCGTAGGATCATGATTGCTTATCAATAACAGTAAATAGTACAAGAGATTTATTTGTAGGTTCAAAATTCAAAACCATTTGTAAATACCTGCTGCTGCTGGTAGGACATAGGTTCCTACATGATAATCTTTATAAATGTTCGCTCAACCAATGACAAAATGCCTGATATTGCAATATATTCTCATCTTTAAGCTTTGCACATTTACCTTTCCAGTACTTTTAAAATTTTTTGTACCAGGGACTTTCTTGCAATCTTTAATTCTAGTACTTGCATTTTTCAATTCCTTTACTATTTCAGCTATTCACTTTCCCATCCAAATCAACAAAAATAGTTTTTTTTACCCTTAAAAACCTGGAATTTCTGACAAATTATTAGATTTTCACTTTTTCGTGAAACCTCACATTTTAGAGTGAGATAATAGACCAATTAGGAGCGACGTTGGTTATACACATATTTATATATATTCCGTGACATCCTGAATTTCGACCCCGTCTTGATTAAACGAAATGAGCATTTCGTCGACATGCCTATGGTCTTTTTTCAAGGAGCTGATCACTCTCGAGTTAACTGATCTATTAGGTGAAGCGGTTAAGGGATATAAACGCAGTAGACTAGAGAATTCGATCAAAAATCGATTGCTCGACTGTAATAATCGGCAATAGTCAATACAACACCATTATAAGTGATTAATGATTGGATATAGGTCGATTCGACGGAAGCACGCGATTGAATTGTGGGTGATTCCACCTGATTGCAAAATTTGCGTCGAACGGCATTAACCCAATTTTCTGTCGATTTGGTACGCGATACCCGTAATTGAAATCTTGAGATTTTTATGACAACCGAGAGTCGCCGACGAGTCGGAGATGCACAAACATGGATCGAAGTCATCGACCACGGGTCAAAAGCGCTAAAATCTCTAAAAGCTACCCGATAGGTCGGGTCGCGCTAAAATCGCTTCCGGTCCATTTTAACCACGAAATTGAATCGGTTTCGGGAATTGAACGTTCGAGCGTGTCACGATTCATTTTTAGGACGACGTCTCATCTTTCGGCGAAATTTCGTTGAGTCCAGAATTTTACGGAAAAATCGAATTTTGGACAAATCGGAAAATAAAAGTGAAATTCGGAGCAAGAAGAAAAGTGAGAATTTGCAGCCCAAAAATGGTTTATTGGTGGAAATGTGAAGCTAAATTAGGATTGGGTGGTCCATTGACTTATTTGGCAACAAGACTTTGGGGCAATTTCATCATTTGTTGGATATTTTTCTTTGACTAATTGGCCTCTTTCTCTCCCTCTTTCTCTCTCTCTCTCTCTCCCCCCCCCCTTTCTCTCACGCACGCCCACTTCTTTCCCTTAGCTACTGCCACCCATTCCCCTCTCTTGCTCATCCCCTCTCATCTTTTCTTTCTTCCTTTCCCCTCAATCTGTTGCCAACCTCCACGTTTCTTTCTCCCCATGTTCGGTTCTTTCATTTGTGGCCGCCAGCACAACTCCACGATCAGCACTACTTCACCGCCTCACCCCCTTTCTCCTTCCATTTTGCCGCACCACCCCCACGTTCTTTCCCTCCTCTTCACGTTTTCTTCATCTCCTCAACACCCCACCGCCAGAACAACCATCCAGCAAACACACGCCAGCCCCTCCACGTCCACAGCACCATCCACCAACTCCACCACACGCTACCAGCTCACCACCACCTGCGGCACCATTCCACCGCGGCCAGCACCGTCCAACCGTCTGCACCAGCCCCCGCGACCAGCCCACAGCCCGTGTCCAGAACCTTCCTCCAAGCCGTGAGCTTGTAGGCCTGGTTTCAGCCACCTTTAGGCCTTCGTTGGTGGCGCTATAGTCTCAGGTTCTCATCGCCGTTGTGTTGCCGTCGCCGTGAGCCCACCACTGTCGAATTCCGGTGAGTTAACTCCCTAATCTTTGATTAAGTTGTTAATTGCACTTAGAGGGTAAGATTAGTGTTAATTATCATGGTTAGATTAGTGCTAAGAAGGATTAGTGCTAAGAATGATTAGTATTAATTAGGTTAGATTAGCTTAAATTCGGATCAGTTTACTGGACCCTCGCTGTTTGCTATTTTTGTAGGGAAAAATGTGCTACAATTTTGCGGTTACTTCCTTCTTGAGAAATGTTTTAGACATATTCAGCTATGATATATATTTTACTCAAGATTTTAGGGATTGAAAAGAATGAGATTTTAGGTTCGTCATTACAAAACAAAATCTTGGGTTGTGTTGGAATCTG
The DNA here is from genome assembly GCA_017140595.1 of Eucalyptus curtisii. Taxonomy (NCBI): domain Eukaryota; kingdom Viridiplantae; phylum Streptophyta; class Magnoliopsida; order Myrtales; family Myrtaceae; genus Eucalyptus; species Eucalyptus curtisii. Next base: position 8,638,395 of record CM029502.1, read on the forward strand.
TGACCTTTTGGTGTTCAAAGGATTTTTATCAACTCTTAGGGTTCTATTTTTGAAATGGTTTCTTCACGAAACTTGTTCCTTACATCTTTTAGTTTAACATAGTAAAATTTAAGATCAAATGGACATGTTTTAGATCTCAAACCAAACTGATTTTGAAAAACGTGATTTCTGGAAACAGACCCAGTTTTGGTCTCGACTTGAACGATTTACTTCTCTCATTATAGAAGGATTTGGGTCATGGTGTCTTCATGAAAATGTTTGTTTAAGTGTCTTTTATAACATATTCAAATGTGAGAATTTTCTGAGCTTGTTTGATTATGTTTCTGGATTTAAACTTGGAGACACGCGAGTGGCCCGGTTTCTGCCGGTAAGGACCGGTAGTAGTTTTGTGATTATTCTTGGTGTCGTGCTTGCTGGATAAGGTGTCTTTAGTGATTTGGCTGACTTTTGGCATGCTTAGAACCTGTGCGAGATGTGATGAGATGGATTGCTTTATGTTGGTTGCTTAGTATTATTGCAAAAGGGTGACCTTTTGGACTATTAAATAGAAAATAAATAAGGTGTCGGGTCCGGACACCAGAACTTAATTGTCCAATAAAAAAAAATGAAGTTTTAAACTAGGTGCGTGCAAATTTTGACGGAATAATTTTGAGTACGTGAGTATCTATAAATTTATTTCTAAACGTTTTGAACAAAAAAGAAGAGGGGTTACTAAGGTTTGTTTTCAAAAGAGGGTGGTTGGAAAAGAAATTAGAAAAGAAATATGGTGTCGGGTTTGGACGCCAAGTTTTATGTGTTCAATAAAACGAGGAGGTTTTATACGAGATGCGTGCAAAGTTTGGCGGGTTAATTTCAAATACATAACCCCGTACAAATTTATTTCGGAAAGTTTGAATAAGTTTATTTTCAAAAGGGGATTTTGGTGTTTTGGCTATATGATGGAAGGTAAAAGTTGACTTGATCGATGATGTGCCTGCATGGTTAGGTTAATTAGGTAGTTCAGCTTAATTAAACGCAATTTATTTATTTAATTGCAATTTATTTAATTATAATTAGCGTCAATTGTATCGGGATAGCCAGTTGGTGAAATTTTGTGTTGATCGTCATGGTTGCATTGGTTTGTGCAATTGATTACTAATTTATGCAATTGAGTGCTTGGTGATGAATCTTGAATTATTATTTCAAAAATGTGAAATTTTGGTATTTAATTAGAAAAATACCGAGTGTCGGGTTTTGACGCCAAAAATATTTTAAGTACTATATCAAATCATGGAATTTTTAAATGGGAGAGTATCACGCTTTGTGGATTGATTTGACTGTGTGTCCACTCACAATTATTTTACCGAGTGTTTTTAATATGAAGAAAATAGGCCAAGTCCATTATTTGAAATGTAAGTATTTGAGTGCAAAACATTTCCAAAAGCATGCATTAGGTTAGTTCTGTTTAATTTTCTGACTCATTTACTTCATGTTTCAGAGCATTATTTTCTTGGTTTGATGAGAAAGCATTTGAAAAAGGCACACGGGTTGCAATTGGCCCAACTGTCAAGGACACATTTCTAAAGAGTTAATGTAACAGATTGGGGGGATGATGGATTTTGGTAGTGACCCGATTGAGATAAAATCTTGACCCAAGCCAAAAATGGATATTTCATTTGCTTTTACTTTGATGTTGCATAGTATCATATTCATGCACGTTCTCTTGTGCATGGGCAAAAGTGGATTTTCAATCTTGAATAATAGGGACAATCCAAAGACATCAACTGCTGAGGCAATCCCATTGTGGAGAAATCTTTGAATGAGTGCTTAAAACCATTTTTTAAGTGTGGTAAATTGTTTTGAATTTGACAGTTTTTCATGTTTAAAGCTGTTGGGCTCTTTTAAAAAAAGGATATTGCATGGTGACTCTTACATGTTTTGTCCACCAATTCCACTAAAGAACATCAAGATGGACTAATTTAATGAATGATGTGGAATGAATTGAGTGTACTAAATGAGACAAGTCGAGATGATGAAAGGTGAACCCTATCCTATACACAGTCCCCACTCATACACTTGTGAGATGAGTGTAGGAAGTTTCATATCCACAAGGTAAAAAGTTCTCTTGCAAAAGGTACGACAACCGAAATGATGATGGACAATTTATTTCTCTATCCTAAATACTACATGTGATCCATTGCTTAACCCCTTTGAGCCCCATTGCTTATGGAAATTCTTTTCAAATTACCCCTGTTAAGAACCACCCCACATCGGGGCAACTGGAAGGTAAGATGGCATCATGAGATGAGGAAAATGGAAAGAAATTTTTCTGCTTTCACGCGCATCAATCTTCAAGTCGTGCTATTACATTGAATTTATGTGGTAATTTAAGTGCCTTAGGATGGCGAAGAGCATTTCTTTCTCTATCTTACATACTTATATGCTTTGCATAGCCCACTTGAGCCTGCAATTTCATTTCTTTAAACCCAGTTGGTGATCATCCCCCACACTAGGGCAAGTCAAAAGACAGATGAAGACCATTGAAAGTTCGAGTGTCATTCAAAGTGTAATTCCTTGATGCATGCATTGTGCGCAAGAATTGAAATCAAAATAGAATTAAGGGACATGAAAAAAGCAGTGTGCCTGGTAAAAGCAAGGCCAATGCCCATGAAAAAGAAGTGAAGAAAAAGTGCATGAAAACTAAGGGCATGAAAAAGCGGCGTGCCTGGTAAAAGCAAGACCGATACCCATAGATGAAAAAAAAGAGAGTCAAGATAGATGGCTATCGGTTGCAAAAGGTTGTATCCCAATGGAGTAGTACTCAAAGAGTCAAGATCAATGGCGCATCCCTGGTGAAAGAGAAGACCAACGACAATGCCTAGATGTTCATTAGCTTTGACCCTTATACACATCTTTGAGCCTAACAATCTTTCGTTTCTCAACCCATGAACCCAGCCTACATTACGTCCATTACAAAGTCTCTTATGATTAGGGCACTTGAATTAACATGGGAATTCATATGTTTATAAGCATCGCTCGAAGAAGTACGAGCAAGATTATTTCTTTCTCATTTTGCAGGGTTCTTGACTTGTAAACCCGAAGATGATTGCGAAGCTGTTCTTTCAATAGCCTTGACTCAAATAGTCCAATTGTTAAGCCATTGATCAAGCCCACATTACAGTCCCTATTAAAGTCCCCTTAGATTGGTAAGGTCGTACCACTTGCGAGAATACTCGGATCCCTGTCGATATGATGAGATGGAATGATTCTCCTAAAATAGCCACGAGAGTGAGTGAAAGTCCTTTCTAAGTGAAAGTCTCTCATTTAGTATTCTTAGGAAATCCATGTCATGAGTGAAAATTGTCTTGAATGATAATTCTCGCCAATGGTCATTATGCATGAACCCCGATTGAATTGATAAAAACTTTAGTGGATTTTGAAGTGTGCATTCTAGAATAGCCTTAACTGCTTATTTCTTTGGTAAATGCATTTTTGCTCTAAATCATGTCTGACAGGTGATGTTTTCTCAAAGACCCAAGAGCTCTTGACATTCAGGTTCCTTTTAAAATGCCTCATGATATTAGGAGATGAGAAATCATCACGAACATTCAAGGTGCATCCTTGATGTTCCAAAATTTATTTCTACCAGGAGGTGAGAGACCTCCATAGGATATCTAAGTTCCGGAAGACATATACCCAAGAATTAGAGATATCACCAGGTAAGTATATCTCTACCCATACTCTAAATACTTGTCATTGTGTGGGTATTCTCGACACTTGACTTGGTCAAGCTATCCCTTTATATTGACCTGGCGTGCTTTCATAGTCCAGAGTCCCTTACATCGACTCGGCATGCTGTCGTAGCCCAATGTCCTTTATATTGACCTAGCGTGCTTTCGTAGTCTAGAGTCCCTTTCATCGACCCGGCGTGCTTCCGTACATCGGAGTCCTTTTCATCGACTCGGCATGCTTGTATAGCCCGAGTTCCTTTTCATAAATTGAGAGTTTGTGGATTTCACCAAAACCTTTCAATTCGTTGTTGACATCTCAGTTTGGATCTGAATGTAACAAAATATATTCATTTAAACATTTCACTTTGAATGTGAATGTCTTTCGATCTTTCTCATTATACCTTAGTTTGGATCTAGGTATTTCGAGTTCCAAAATCTTGACATCTCAATCTGGATCTAGATGTCTTAATTATTTTCATTTAAACATTTCACTCTAGATGTGAATGTTTTTCGATCTTTCTCGTCATACCTTAGTTTGGATCTAGGCATTTCGAGTTCCAAAATCTTGACATCTTAGTCTAGATTTGGATGTCTTAATTATTTTCATCTAAACATTTCACTCTAGATGTGAATATTTTTTGATCTTTCTCGTTATATCTTAGTCTGGATCTAGGTATTTCGAGTTCCAAAATCTTGACATCTTGTTTAGGCTACTGTAAAAAGGTATGGGTTCTAGACATTATATTTGTAGCTCTAATAGGAGATCGTAGAAAGGTATGGGTCCTGGAAAAGCTATTTCCCATTCAGGCGATCGTAGAAAGGTACGGGTCCTGGAAAAGTGACTTCCCGTTTAGGCGATCATAGAAAGGTACGGGTCTTGAACAAGCATTTTCCCCATTTAGGCGACTGTAGAAAGGTACAGTTCCTGAAAAGTGTTTTCCCGTTTAGGCGACTGTAGAAAGGTACGGGTCTTGGAAAAGCTATTTCCCATTCAGGCGACCGTAGAAAGGTATTGGTTTTGAAAGAAAATTTTTTCTGTCAATGCGACCAAAGAAAGGTTCGGGTCCTAGACAACCAAATACTACCATACTGAGCGACCGTAGAAATGTACGGGTCCTAGGAAAGTAGTCTCCTTACAAAGCCTCGCTATTATTTTAGGCGACCGTAGAAAGGTACGGGTCTTGGATATGTAATACCAACTATCTTGAATTACTCTACCCTCCTTGAAGGTAAGTCATTCCAGGTATGTTCTCTTACCATTTGCATTAACATTTCCATGTGTCATAGAAATTGCATTTCAAAATAGGATTAAAAAAAAAAAAGTCATTCGGTGCATGTGCATGATCAAAATTTAGGTCTCAACTTGTCTTTGGAGGCAACCTCTACAAGCTCATCTTCAAAGAGGGCCAGCTGTTGACACCTAATTTTGGCAACCCTAAGAAAATAAAAATAAAAATCGCAAATAAAAGGAAAAAAAAAGGGAAAATTAATCTGATTGATTATGCATGGAAATTGGAAATTCTGAAGAATATTCAGATTTTGGTAAATGCGGAAGCAATTCGAAAATCAGGTGATTAAAGAACAAGAATTTTGATAAAAGGGAAGGAATTGAAGCAAGATCGAACTAATTGCGAAATCACGCTCCGATATGTAGCCAAATCAATGCAACAAAAGATGGAAACTCGGAAAATACCATAGAAAGCGGCCGTCTGAAATCACTATAAAAGAGAGTCACAATTTTCATGACGGGGGAATAAAAAAATTAAATTGGAGAGAAAAATTCGTGCAAGAGGCGGGCTTTTTCTCGGTCGAAAATTCAAACACAAAAAAAAAAAGAACTTGTTTTCTTTTCTTTCGTTGGGGAAGAGGGAAAAGTAAAAAAAAAAGAGTGAAAGAGAAGTAAGTGCAGAGAGAGGATGTGCGAATAGACAAGAGGGAGAGAAAAAAAGCAAAAAAAAAAAAAAAAAAAAAAAAAAAAAGAAAAGAAGAAAGAAGTTCTTCCTCGTGGGGCTTCTGCCGCCGAACCCCCCATGTCGGCCGTTGCGCGGCACTGCCACTTGTCACTCTGCCAACCACCACCGCGTCCTACGACGCCAGCAGCAGCCCCTGAGTCCTCCGTGATGCCCCCGCAGCACTCGAGCCTTTGCTGGTCATCACCTCCGCGAGCCTGCACCGCAGGTCTCCAAGCTACACCGCCGGTCTTTGAGCAGCACCGCCGCTCCGTCAGCCCACTTGAAGCGGTCGCCTTTTCGCCGTCGCTGGAGCTCCGCCTCACCCGCGTTGTCGGTGCTCCTCCTCCACTGCCTTTCCACGCTCTTGCATCCACCATCACCACTGCAGCGCCTCCGTCCCCCTCGTCGCGACACCTACGCCGCTATCCCCGAGGACGAGCCGTGGACCTCGCTGGCTCTATGCTCCCCACTCGTCCAGACGTAGCCCTTGACGTAAGCGTCCCTGCAGGTGCTCGGCGTCGCACCCAAAGCCCCATTCGCCGCCGCTCTGATCTGCTACAATCGAGCACCAACCTCTGCTCAGTGCTCGTTGCAACTTGCAGTGCCGAACGCCAGAAGTCCTGACGCTGATGCCCCTGCTTTGCCTCCACCCAAGCCGGACAGCTGCCCTTCCAACCCGACGCCCCTGTGGAGCCTCTGTCTGACGCCGTGCCATTGTCCTTGCTCCACCCGACGCCGTCGCCACGCCGTCACCCTCGCGCTTGACCGATCCGCTCCACCGCATAGCAGCCGCGCCAGATGCCATACCTCCGCTGGTCCCCTTGCCGGAGCTCCAACGCCGGCCACCCTCCAGCTGGCGCCACCCACTGCCACTGCTGTCGCTTTCTAAGTCTCCCTTTAGGTGGTTTTTGTTATTTTTCATTTATTCTATGCTAGTTTAGTTTATTTTTTTTAAGTTCCATTATTATTGTACAAATTGGAACATTGGAAGTTGATTTATGAATATTCTAGGCATTATCCGTAGGGTTTTGCTCAAAATTACTGTAATTATTAATTTGATCCGTAAGATATCGGGTCATTTTTTAAATTATATTGATTTTTGGGGCATTTTGATAGTGTTTTGATTATTAAATTATTACAATTATTAATTTGGTCTGTAAGACTTCGGATCAAATTTTTAATTATTTTGAACTTCCTCATATGTTGTGATGTTTAGGGTTAAGGTTATCGTTAATTTAATCCGTGAGACAACGGATTAATTTTTCGATTATTTTAATCTTTTATTTGATGGATATCTTGATTAGTTTAGATGTAATATGATAATTGCTTGTCTTGAAAAACACTAAAAAAATATAAAAATAAAATCAAAAATCAAATCTTGCATCGGAATGTGTTGGTTTAGTAAATTAGGATTGCACTTTTAGATAATTTTTGGAATAGATTAGGATTGAATTGTTTTTTTTTTTTTTATATAGATAGACTCTTAAATAATGTTTGTACATTTTGATAATCTCATTTTTCTTTAAAAAAATAGTTTCTAAGATAGGATAGGGTTTAAGTCAAATTAATCCCTAAAATAAATTATAAAATTATTCATTTTAGATAGTTTAATTATTGGTTTTTATTAATTCCGAATTTCAATAAAAAATACAAAGATATTAGGTGCATGTCAAATAATTTGTATAATAGGTTAATTTAATTAGAATTTGATTGTTAGTAAAATTAGGTCATGTAGTTAAAATGCATGTTTTATGGTAAAGCTCTAATTTCAAGATAAAAGAAAACCAATAATAATAATAATAATAATTACTTGCTTTAGTGTGTGGAATTCATTTAGTGCAATTTATTCTATTCAATGTCTAATAATGATTGAGCATCTGTGTGATCACCTCATTGCATGATAGTAATTTAGGTTAAAATAAATCCAAACTGCTTGCAAAAACATTTTTGAAATTAAAAAGAAATGGTACCGAAAGGGCATTAGAGAAATCTAGTGTAACCAATTCCCCATGCCCAAAGTCTCTGGTTCGTAGAAGTAAAATAATTCTCCGTTATTTTACTTAGGTGTCTAATCGACCTACCATAAACTGATTAGTGATGACTCATAGATAAAATCCATTTGCATGTTAAAAACTTGAACCTAAGTCGCGAATTGGTATGGGCTTAGGAGGGCTCGAGCTAAGTTTAAGACTTAGTAGTCCATTAGCCTAAACCCTAGGTGGTGCACCCGGAATTTAGGTCGTGACAATCTTGAGTTAAAACTCTTAGTGGACTTAGGCCAATTTTTCTTTTCTTTTTTTAGAAAAATGTTTTTGTTTGGGGGTGTTGGTGATGTTGCGAGCGAGGCGAACGAGCGGCGACTAGCTCAGGATCGCAGACTGGCGGGCTGCAGGTGAGGTGGAGATGCGGGCGTCGGATAGAAGCGTGCGGTGAAGTAGGCATTGGGCTGCTGCGGTGGAGATGTAGGCGAGTGATGAAGGTGTAGGTGCGGGGCTGGGGCGAGTGTCGCTGAGGGTAGGCGTTGGGCGCCGGATCGCAGAAGCAGCTGCTGGTCGCGTTGTGCGGAGGCGTGGTGAGGGGGGCTGAGGCGTGGCGGTAGTGCTAGCGCGGTGGCCAGCGGCTTGAGTAGTAGGGAGGCGTTAGCAACGACGAACTAGCGACGAAGAAGAATAGTGCTTCTTCTTTGTTTCTTTGTTTTCTTTTCTCTGCTGCGCACGTCCCCTCTGAGTCTCTCACTGTAGCTTACAAACTTCTCTCCTTTTTTTTTGCTGACTTTTCCCTTTCTTTTCTTCTGTAGGTTGTTAGAAGGGAAGAAAAAAAGACTCTTCTTGGACGACAAAGGGGGGTTTCCTCTCCTTTTTTTTTTTTTTTTTCTTTCTTGTCGCTTTCACGAATTCTCTCACGCTTACTCTTTTCACGAATTTTTTTGCAATTCTTCCCCCCCATCGTACAAGAAAAGCCCCCTTTTTATATGCAACGAAATTGAGCCCACATATGGAAGAAGCAAAACTTCCTTCTTCTTTTCGATTGCATCTTGTGCGGCCAAGGCGTAATCTTCACGATTTTATTTCATTTTCTTTCCTTTGTTCACGCCCATCGACAATTGAAAGATCTAATGTTTCTTTTATTATGTTGAAAATGCATATTACCCAAAGATTAACGCCAAATATATATCCCATCTGAAATATTCCATCGAAACCTTCCAATTTTCAATGAAATTTACCTCTCCATATATATCGTTTAAATATATAAAATATTTACTGAATATATCAAATGTGCGTAAAATTATATGCTATGCAATTTTATTTTATTTTTTTGGGGTAAAAATTAACCCATTTTTTATGCAAAAATTTAGGTGTCAACATCGCTTCCGTATGTGCTTAATCGAAAGATAAAAATAATGGGTCCGCGACGCGTCCTGGGATGTCGCATTTTCAGTCGACCATCGAGTAATGTGAGCGTGCCCGGGGTTCGGGGCGTGACAACTATATTGCCTATATATAATCTCTTTAGCTTGTAATTGAGAGTGATGTAATAGAAATGTGCGATGTGATAATTATAATTGATTCCTTTGCTGGACATAACCCTCCTTAAGGTAGAATCAAGATAAAAATCTTGTGTCTTGATTTTTTTTCTCACTTTTATTCTCTATTTCTTTATGATTGTGTGCCGAATCCTAACATGATGCACACCCTCAACCGCACACCCTCAAATCACAACCATGAACTACCCTACTTCAAGCATTTCTCTTTCTCTCTCCGTTTGGGAGCCATACACACGTCTCTGGCAACCTTTAATTCAAAAACATTGGTTTAACTGCAGCTGCACTTGTGGAGCTACGCATGGAAATGTCCCCGTGCTTTCTGAAAACGAAGATTTCAGAAGCGAATGAGAATCACAACTGTTGAAAGCATTGCATTATTTTTCTTTTGGTGATATTCTCCCTCGATTGATGATCGTATTATCAGTCCATGACATGTAATTCAGCTGGTCCCCTCATGGTATTTTTTGGATGGATTGCAACAAATGGAATATCAATTCCAAAGAAAAGTGCAAGATGGTAGCCAAGTGCACAAAGTCAAGCGGCACACAGAAAAAGAACCCTCTGTTTAGTGGCAGAGTCATTAACTTTTGCCCGGGAGGGCATCATTCACAAGTTGATGTCTCCATGCCATTTGGATCTCGTACGTACACAAAAGAAGAAAAGAAAGAATCGGAGGATAAGAGTTTTAATAGTCTGCTTGCCAAAAATGGTCGAGCTAGAAGAAGAAGATAGCTTAAAATAGAATTCGACTCGGGTCAAGAATCCTATTGTGCTGCTTTTGATGGAGAAAGGTCAGAAAAATTCCATGTGGAGGTATTATGAAGGTCGGGTACAGGGACACCTATGCAGTGTTAAGGATAAGAGTTGTGGGTATAGAGAATCAAATTATCTTTGTATTCAAGCTAAAAGCTGCATGGCTAGCTTTGCTTTTTGGACCAAAGCAGTAGCCTTATTTTGGAAAATGTCAATTTTATTGTTCAGCCGCTCATATCTAGCGTCCCGCTCATATCTAGCGTCGGCAAGCAGTTTTCGCAAAGAAATAAATACTTAGTTCGAACTTTGCATCATAAATTATTTAATCATCTTATTCAGGATAATATGGCAAACAATCATCTAATATAGTTCATTGCCAAGCTGGTCCAAGAAATGCAATGCGATAAAGAATTGTACGGATCAAACTTATCACCGAAATGCAATTAAAGCCCTGGAATATTGACTTCAACCCAAGTTACAGCAAGGAATATGTAACAGGATGAAGCTGATAAATGAGTGATTACGAGCCATCCATCGATATCTTCTCATAAATTTTCGACTGGCTCTTTTGCGCAGTTGCACACCTGTAAGGCCTCTACATATAAAACGATGATATTCTAATATGGAGAGCTTGATTATACCTACGAGAGAGATAACTATTGCTACATGCTTTTACCAAAAAAATAAAAAAAAGACATGGACAAATTTAAAAGAGAAGATTTGTATGAGGCAAATTGACTAAAGGAGGTCCTGCAAATATTGACACTCGAAATACCCCACTAATAAAAGTCTGAATTGGCTTTGATTCGATCTCATATTCTCTTCCATTCCCTATAAATAGATATACAAATGCAAACAAAAAATTGAAGCACTGGACTTGAGTAGGAGAAGAAGAAGAGAGGCTAACATGAAGATAAGAGTCTCATTTGGTAGCCAAGGATGACTTGCCTGCTCCGAACTTGCTCTATTCGAGCTGAACTAAGTGATCGAGTAGTTCGTCCCGGTAGCAGGCAGTCTCCTTGGCTAGTCAGAAAGTCTCTAATCTTTCATGTCAGGCTTCTTCTTCCTTGTAAAAGCAACTACTCCTTGAAGATACAAATTTGTCTGTTCTTTTTCTTCATCACATCACACACCGAGAGAAATTGGAATGTTTTAGTGAGGAAGAGAGGCCTTACATGAGATGATGAGTCTGGTTTGTCAGCCAAGGATGACTTGCCTGCTTTGTGCAAGAGGCTTCGATTATGAACACCACTCTTGTCCATTTATGCACACGATTGCATGATCACCAAGCAAGTCATCCTGGCTTATCTGACGTGCTCTTCATGTTCATGTTAGGCCTTCTCTTCTTCTTTGAAAGCGTCTACCTTCCTTGGGCTACAGGTGCATTGAGAGTCAGCACAAGAAATTCTGCAAAAGTTGCGAATGGCATTAATAAGAAAAACCCAAACAGGAAAGGAAAAATGAAAATTGATTTTTGCGGTTTTGCTATGGATATGGGATACTCCAATTGTGCAGCTTTGATCATCGAAATCATCTGACTTTGAGGGAATACTTCAACGCATGGCTATGTGCAGATGATGTACGCGTCGAGAATGTGTGGCTATATGCACTGTCGACGGTACATGCAAATCAACAGTTTTTCACCGACAAGTTCGGGATCCGATTACCTTTCGGGTGCTGTCTACTCTCCCATTTTGGATTTTGCCAGCACACACTTGAATCGAACATTGTAAGTGCTATGCAGTGGCGTGAAAATTTAAGATTTGTAAATGGACATTTTTGAAAAGAAAACATTTTAAGTGCTATGCGCTAGTGCGAAAAGTTAGGATTTGGAAATTAACATTTTGAAGATAAAATGACATTTTCGTAAATAGGGACACAATGATAATTGATGTAAAAGTGTAAAATGATCTCCACAAAACTTATGCATGTAGATGGAATATAAGTGATCATTAGGTCAACTGTGAGGTATGCATTCGGTATTTTTCCTAGAAAATTTGAAGAAAGAAAAAAGTGGCAAAGTGCGGGCGCCTACATGTGTGTGCTCAAGAATATGTATTTTCATTGATCCTAATCTTATCCCTCTATTCTCTCAATTGAACCACGCTAGAATCCGCCATTCGTTGTCATAGTTCACCGGATCATTTGGATGATTCATGCCCCATTGATCTAATATGTGATTGGTCAGGTCCACATCAATAGGATATGTTGATAGTGTAAACAAGAATTTTCCATTAGACATTGGTCAATAACTTTCATGGAAACGCATTAATAGTGAATTTGGAACTTTAAAAGTAAAAAAATTGGGTAACGGCAATGTCATCTCGTCCATGCATGGTTTAGATGCTAAATTCGCTTTTAGAGCATGTGTTGACCCTAAAAAAGTATTAACTATTCAATTATCGACAAGTGGTAAGTTTAGTCGATGAAAGCAAAGTTTGATAAATATGAAGGTCACTAATGAAGAAAGCAGCCAATAACCTGGAGGAAATCGATACTTCGCTTATGGAGTCATGATGATGGACATCACAAAAGTTATAGACCGAGGTCCTTTACCAGTCAACTGTTGTCAACAGCCAACTATTGTAGTTTTCGCAAAGTGTTGGAGGTCATGAAAAAAAAATAAAAAATGCTGGGTCGATGCAGGCACACGATTGCCCGTTGGTTACCCCAGTGATCTTGGAAAATGTAACTCGTTGAGTATAGCCACTATTAGATTATAATGGGTTGTGCCTAGGATTGTGATTGCTTATCAATGACCGTAAATCGTACTAGGGAGTTGTTTGTAGATTCAAAATTCATAACTGGTTGCAAATAACTACTGCCAGTAGGATATAAGTACCTATGTGGTAAACTTTATAAAGTTTCACTTGAAAAAGAACATCTCAAGTGCCAAAACTTGGCACAAGGGGACACTTAGGGTGCGTTTGGCAACGATTCTGTTCCCTAACAGATTCTGATTTCTTTTTGATTCTATTCCCGGGAACAATTTTTAAGCATTTTAAGCAGTTTGGTAACTATCCAAAATTTCTGATTTTAGAATATAATTGCATTTGGTACCATGCTCATTGATTCTATTCCAAATCAATTCATTTTAATTTTTAAATATATATATTTTTTACTTTTTTAGTCTTTTTTCTTTTCTTTTCTTTTTCTCCGTTTTCTCCTATTGTTCTTCTTCTTCTTCTTGTGGCTGGTCGCCGGACCGGCCATCGGCCAGACGAGGGTCGGCGACCTCACCGGAGCATTGCCGGCCCTCATCGGCCAAGCCTCGCCGGGTTTGGCGAGGCTTGCCCGGCCACCGGTGAGGCCCACCTGGCCACCGGCGAGGCTCGCCCAAGCTAGGTGAGGCTCAGCCTCGCTAGATCTGGTGAGGTCGAGCCTCACCGGTGGCTGGGCTTGCCTCCGACGAGCTCGCCGGATCAGTTACCAGCGACCGGTGGACGGCGACAGGCGGCGGCGGGCGGGCGGCGGCGGACGGGCGGCGGCGGACGGTGGCACACAACAACCGCGGGATGGCGGTCGATGAAGAAGAAGAAAAGAGAAGAAGAAGAGTTGGTTTGATTCTTAGATTTGTTCCCGGAACAAGAATCAATTTTTTTATTTTATTTATTCTTGATTCTGTTCCAAATCTATTTTTAGGAACAAAAAAAAAAATAGAAATTTGTTCCTGGGAACAATAAATTTACTAAACGCGATTCTGTTCCCAAATTGCTCCCGGGAACAAAAAATCAGAATCGGTTACTGTTGGGATGGTTACCAAACAAGTACTTAAGTGCCAAAAGTTAAGAAAGTGATACTTAAGTGTCACTTTATTTTTTAAAAATCAAACATTTGAGTGCCACATTCGGCGAACCCCGTCGGAAATCCTACATGGCATTTTTTTTTTTTTAAAATTTTGCTCGCTTACGTGGCTCGTCAGAAGGCTGACTCAATAAAGAAACACAAAAACAATGTCGTTTTAGCACAATTCCAATTTTAATATAAAAATTAATTAAACATTAAATTTAAAACAAAACCCTCGCCGCCGCCGTTGGCTGAACCTCTTGCTTTTTCTTTTTTAATTTCATTTTTTTAAAATTTGGTTTTAAGTTTAATTTAATTAATTTTTATATTAATTATGTCAGTCGCAAAATGACGTCGTTTCGGCACTTGTCTAGCCACGTCAGTGTACAAAACGACGTTGTTTTGCACTTGACTCACCGAAAAATTGCTACGTTAGTGTTTGACTGGATTTTCTCTTTGTTGGCACTTAACCGATCCATTTTACTCTGATTTTAGCACTTAAGTGTCACTTTTCTAACTTTTGACACTTAAGTGTCTATACATGCCAAGTTTTGGCACTCCAGATGTCTCAGACTCAATGTTTACTCAATCAATAATGCCTGTTATTGCAATTTATTCTCATGTTTAAGTTTTTGCAAATTTACCTTTCCAGTACTTTAAATTTCTAGTGCCGTTGCCTTTCATTCGATCTTTAATTCATGTCCTTGCATTTTCAATTCCTTTACTTTTTTAGCTGTTTACTTTTCCGTTCAAAATTCAAAAAAGATATTTTTTGTTCTCTTAAAATCCATTAATGTCATCCATATCATTAGACTTTCACTTTTCGGTGAAGCATCATATTTTGGAGAGAGATAACACACCAATTAGGAGCGATGTTAATAATACATACAAGTACATAGATTCAAATTAAGTTCAACTTCGAAATAATCTAAATTGAATCTATAACTGGACTTAAAGGTTAAAGAATTTTGCGATTTAGATCATAGATTCATTCCCTTTTTTAAGCATTGGCCAATAAATGATATCGAATTTAAACAATTGTTTAGCATCCTCTCTCTTGGCGATCCTATGTTAGATGGTTCTATCGTTCAATTGAACAAAGAAGATTTTTTTCTTTCGATAATGATAAATTGCTTAAAGATTTGATAAGAACTATTAGTAAAAAACATTAACTTCACGCCATTCTCCGAGAACTTATTTTAAGTGCCGAAACAAGCTTTAAAGTTTCGGTTGTTAGTCAATTTTAGACTTAGAAGGTTTATTTTGGTCAAACGAAGACCTTTTTTTAAAAAGTCCCTTTTCAAATCTCAAGCTCGCCATGACTAGAATCCAAGCACAGGAAATCCAATGTACTCCCAAGTGAAATATTTGGTCATTTACCATGTGCCATTTCCAATTCTTAAATTCCATCAAGGGTGAGCTTGAGACTTGGTTGGGACTTTTTTAAAACCTTGAATTCTCAATCGACCCCTATATAACCTTAACTCCTCAATTAACCAACAGCTAAAATGTTAAGTCTTGTCTCTGCACCTCTTTTGGAAAATTGGTAATTTGAAAGATAATTTCATAACAGTGTCGGTGAGTTTTCTTTTCGATAATTCTGATTTTATTCACATAAAATCACAAAACAGATCAAGCAAACGTGCTAAAAGCTCAATACAATCATCAAACTAAGAGACCCAATCATTAATTCCCCTGTTGCAACACATAGTTTTATGCCTTTCTATAGATACCTTTCTTTGAACATTAAGAAAAAATGCGAATCTTATCTCTAATCAATCTCTTTGTTTGAGTGAGAATCGATAAAGAGCTGACAACAAAAGAAGAGTTGACAACTATTCCTTGTACTCCAAATATTGAAAAATAAAGCACACTTAGAGAACTTTAAACAACAAATGGGGGAACGCCTTTACTCTAAAAACAGAACAAGCCCAAGTAACTTCTGTCTCCCGATCTCTAGAAACTCTACCAACAAGTTGAAGCTGCAAAATGGCTGTCCAAACTGGCAGAGTGAGAACATCCAAAAAAAAAAAAAAGTGGTTTTTGTCTTTGTCAGCAAGATTACATAAACAACAGAGTGGAGGCACTTGCATGCCCCATGTGACAGCCTGATTTTCTGATTCTGTTTTCGAGTGAATGAGTCGGGCTTTTCATCGACACGCATATAATTTTTTTCTTTGAGTTGGCCACTCACGAGATAACTAGTCTATCAGGTGAAGTCGTTAAGGGATTTTAACGCAACATACTTGAGAATTCGACCAGAAATCAACTGCTCGACCGTGCTAATCTACAAGGGTTGGTTATGCCGGATGACCGCCGACTGTTGAGTTGGCCGTGGCCGATGGGTCGTAAACAATTGGGACACGCCTGAGTGGTTGAGATAGCCGTGCCTGATTATGGGACAAAATTGTGTGGCACGGAATGTGACGTGTCATAATGGTTTAGCCTTATAATCGGGACCCATGCAATTGTTTGAGAATGAAATGAAGTGTTCCAGTTATTAATTACGCTTGTTGTATTCATATGTATATGTGATGAGCTAATGTGCAGGGAGGCACTGAGGCGAGGTAAGTTTGTGTGTGACGCTTGTTTAGGTTGCCTTTGAGTGAATTCTCATCCTAATTGGGGTTTAGAGTGTTGACTCACTGAGATTTATCTCACCCCGTCATGGTTAAATGTTCTTCAGGTCCTTAAAATGGAGAGGCTAACTGTTCGTTTTGGGGTTCTGAAGGAAATAGTCTATGAGCCCTCCTAGTTCCCTATTCCCGGGACCAACCGGACCCGTGAGTTAGTTGAGACCACTATCTGGGTCGATGAGGGTCTCCGTCACTGGGTACCCCATCAGTGTGGTTCATTAACTATCCTAACGGGGCTCGGGAGGGTCCTCTAAAGGGTTTTGACGGGCCTCTCGTCGGGACCGAGGAGTGGGAAATAGGGCACCCCATGGACATTGACATCCCATATGGTGTCGTGGAGAACTTGGGGCCCGAGGCTGAAGGGTCCGGAGCATAGGTGACCTAGTAGTTTCTTTTTTAACTGGGCTTATGTGTATAGACTGGTAGGATTAATTGGATATGTATATCAAGTGTGGTTGGTGAAAATAGTTGGCTTGTCTTTCTACTATCCCAGTGTTTGATGGTTGTCAGGGTATTTGTTTAATTTGCTTCCGCATGTGCATAAAATGAATGGGTTGGCGACGCGTCCTGGGAACGTCACAATTTTAGTTGATCGCCGAGGGATGTGTGCGTGCCCGGGATTTGGGGCGTGACAGGATGCATCTTCTTGCTCAAGATTATGTTGTCTCTATAAAAAAGTCAAGGAGAGACAATTTTGTTCTTTTTGGCTATGAGAGGGGAGGTAGATACCGTGATCGACATTCTACAGCAAGTTAGAGAAGAAAATTGGATTTCATTTGATTGACTATCCTCTTGAAGTTTATTGCTATTAATATAAAAATGTATTAGGGTCATGTAAAAATGTCTAATGCATTGCACAATAAATAATTAAAAATTTGACAATTAGATTCGTTGAATAAAATGAAAGTTGAGTAGTTAAAATACACCATCTACAACACAATGACACATACAAAAGTTATAATTTAAAAAAAAAAAACACGTACTAGAATTGGTAGATGGTTATTTTCACTCTTAATTGTGCTTAGACTATTTTTTGAATAATAATATACAACTATATACTGAATAATTAGCTTTTTTTTTGTCAAATAATTATTAGCTATATACCAAATAAATTTTTTTTGGGAAAAACTAAAAAAGAAGAAAAGAATGCAAGCAATAATTTTAAATCAAGAGTAGGCCCCACATTTTAATGAGTGTTGTTTGAGACGAGTATGGGTAATTCTGTCTCTAAAACAAAAGAAAAAGAAGAACAAAACAATAAGAAATAATCTTAAATCAAGAGTGGGACCCATAAATGATAATATAGTCAATTCAATATGAAAATGGGTGTTGGGAGCAAATAAAGGGTGGTAATAGCACGACCCTTTTAATATCCTTCTTGACATCAAGAAATGAAGAAATATTAGGATATCATAGCTTTTCCCTACCAAATCCTCAAAATGGTTCACAACCTTGCTCCCAAAAAATTAGCTTTTGTAGACTCTAAAACTACTTACTAATTTCGAAACCATTGCTTAGTCTTTTCCACTTCTACAGTGCTATCTTCAAGCAAAGTCACCAGGGTTCAATCATTATAATTTGTCTTAGCCCAAAAGGACACCTCCATGGCAATAACTATTCAAGTGATCTAGGTTTTGCCAACTCTAAAATTCAATTCCTAAATTCTCTCTAATTTCTTTAAGCGATTATCAATTAACATATTGTTAAAACTATGTCTCAAGTTTGAGCCATTGAATGTACTCGATATGAATTGAATTGCAAATAAAAATAAAGACAAAAATCATGTTAGTGTTGGAATCAGCCAAGCAAAATAGAGAAGAAAATATATTGTTAGACTCGTATTCGGATTGTTCTTTGGACTAATATTGGAAAGTCCACTGGGACTTTGAATTTGACCTTGACTTGGTAAATATGTTAGAAGAAGAAATCAAGAAAACAATGAAAATAAGGAAAGTCCAATTGAGTTAGTTTCCTTCTCCAACTAGGTGTTGATTTTTCTTTAGGGTGTGCTTGCAATTTATATTGCATTGAGTAGTGCCGTTGTTAAAAAAGAAGAAGAAGAAGAGTTGATCTTGAAGCAACGGCTTTGCGAGTGCTTGGCTCTAGATTTTCTCTGTTGATTTCATTCGTGCAATTACATCTAGAATTAGTGTTTAAGCCAATTAAATCTTGCAAGTTCAAGATTTTTTAATTCCTTCATGAGATTGAGAGATTATTTAGCGAAGAACTGTGAGGCTAAACACTGCGTGCGTTATTAAATGTAATTGGTGTGGCACCCCGTGACGGCCCCCGATCCGCTAGGGTCACCACAATCTACTTGCCTTTCGCTTATCCTATTAACATATCACTTTGATACCATTTAATTATAGCGGGTCCATAAATCGTGGGGGTTAAATTACTCGAATTGGTCCTAGCGCAGTTCATATAACGGAAGCATAATCACATGTCCTTATACCATACTCCAACAAAATAATGCAATGCACACCAACTATGCATCATATAAAAGATAGAGCCGAGCCACTTTTATTTACATAACTATGATGGACATCTCGAGTCGGTACAGCAAAAGGCCAAGGCTTTAACTAAGCTCGGCTATAACCCAAAAGTACCCGACCCCACATCAGACATGTACATCAATCCATCATCTAGTGTCGGCTATCCAAAAAGTGTCATCCTCTACCAGTCACACGCACAATCACACCTAGCCCGGTGCATCGGCCGGTGGCGGCGGCAGCATCCCTATCATCATCCTGTCGCGTCGAACATGCACGGACAGGAACTCTTGGACTACAGGGCCATCGGATAGACCCACGTCATACATAACTAAAACTCCAACACGGATAAACACCAGTCCACGACCACTATCACAGGGGTGCTCCGAGCACTTGACCTCAACATCGGACGGTAAGCCATAAAAAGTACCACGCGTGACTGGTGACAGAGGCATCTCTCAATCTGAAATGTTAGTCCCCAAAGGGGTGAGTACAACCACTCAGCAGTAAAGATCCATCAAACTACACAGTGTATCAGACAAGACAATCAAGGTATTACGAATAAAGCACATATCATCCATGTATTCGTGCATATATCACCATGCAGTCGTGCATATATCTCCATGCAATCGTGCATATATCACCATGCAGTCATGCTTGTATTTCCATGAGATTCCTTCATTAAGGCAATTTATGTTCTATGCCATATGCACATACATACGCATGATTCATATCATCCATACAATCATGTATATATCCCCATGAGATCCACTCAAGCTTTCATGATCGCATTCTCAATGTCAAATAGTATCAATTCAATTTCATAGGCAATTCATGCATCATGCCATATGCACACACACATGCGCATGATTCAATTCCCAATTTTAATTTTCAAAAGGATCTCATTTTTCTTCTAGGGACCAATGTTTGCATCCCTCATATTGCTCGCACCCAATCTGGCATCGCGAGGAACCTTCGGCACACACCTTCGGGCATCCGGCACACACCTCCGGGCATCTCGAAACTCCCGAGGACATCCGGCACACACCTCCGGGCATCCCGACACACCTGGGGCATCGTCGACTTAGCCGTTTGACGGTATCATCATTATCATTTCACATGGATGTATCTCACTTTGGAAAAATAATGCCATTTGATGCAATAATGACAAAGGTCTAAACCAGATTTTTGATGTTATATGACATGCTAAATGTCACCACATATGCAGTACAAATAACCATCCAAGATATCACATCTCATAGAGCAATTCATTTGTTCCTGAAATAAAACAATTTCCGTATAAAACAGAATGCACTATTTTAGTTAAAATTCTGGAAAAATTAGAAAATGATCTTAATAAATTCTGAAAATTTAACAAGTTATAAACGAGATCTAGAGGAAAATATTTCATGAAGAACACCAAGTCAAAAGAGATTCGTATCAGTCGCTACGGTCCATGCATCACAGCTTTAAAATTTCAAAACATCACCGTTGCACAGTTTTATTCACAAATTCGGTATAAACCATAAATCAACTTAGAAAATTATGAAGTTTTGATATGTTATAGAAAAAACCTAGAGGTAGAAGTTTCATGCAGAACTCAATGTCAGATTCGTTATAGATCATGAACTACATTCACTAAAATTCCCCCTAACCCTCGGTAACGATTTCCCGATTTAACACTTTCAAAGAAAAATCATTTCACCGACTAATACTAGTCCGTTCCTTCTCAAATTTTAGTATGTTACTCATCAAGATGTCTTACACAACTCTTATTTGGTACAGAAGATCAAATTCGGACCGAATATTAGCACAAAATTCACAGAATCACAATAGGTCAACATAACAGTTTCCAGATCTAGTATCTTTGAAGAAAAATGGTTTCACCAATAAATGCTTGTTAGTTTCGTCTCAAATTTTGATATGTTACTCTCCAAGAAGTCCTCTACAACTTTCATCAAGAACACGAAGTCAAATTTCGACTGGGTAATTTTATAAAATTCACGGAATCACAAGGGGTCGGACTGTCCTTACATGCAGCAGCTTGCTCGTTCTAGGAAGACTACCACCATTCACTCGAATTTCAACATCCGACATCACAACTCAAGCATCTCCAACACCCATTATACTTCACACACAACCGCAGCAAGCAAAATGTAGGCTAACGGACTTTACTTGCCTTAAATCCAACGAAATCATAGCAAGCACATGGCGATTAGAGGACTTCGAACACAGCAAGATCAACGGCGAAGCTAGGCGCACGCATGGCAAGGCAGGTCTTCTTCTTCCCTCGCCGAAGCACCCTCACGAACAACTCTCTTTCTCTCTCGGCTTTCTCTCTTTCTATCGGCTTTCTCTCTCTCCCTCTCGCGCGACAACCCCCTCGCTCACTCCACGCCTCCTCTTTTCTTTCCCCTTCATGATTAGCTAGTAATCATTAGCTTGCATGCAAGAGCCACTTGGAGAACCCTTCACCCCACTTGTCATTCTTCATGCAAGATGGTGGGCCTCATTCGACTGGGCTTGGGCTAGCCTTGGTCGACCAAATGGGGGAAACGGTGGGCTGGTTTTGGACGGTCTTGGGCCTTAAGAAATCAGCCCACTCCTTCTTTTAATAATCCACCTTAATCCCCACTTATATAAATACCTAATTACAAATTTATATGGCTATAAAAATTTGTAACATAGATCAATAAAAATCCATCTTATAAAGTTCATGGCCAAGAACAAAATTTCCTTATCAATTTATCCTTTAATACAATCCTTAATCTCACATGGACATAGGATAGATTTCCAACAAAACAATTGTCCATTAAATGCTCGGCCTTGTTTAATTGTAATTCTTTAGTCTAATGACCATAATATAGTCCGATGGCGCTTCCATCACTTATTCATGGGTCATGGTGTATCCAGGGGTTGTTATGAAATTTTTAGGATGCCACAATTCTCCTCTCCTTAGAGAATTTTGTCCTCGAAATTAGACATTTCTTGTGTCTCTTTAAACAAGTGAGGGTACCTTTCCCTCATTTCATTTTCACTTTCCCATGTGGCTTCCTCCACATCATGATGTCGCCATAATATCTTAACCAATGGAATTTTCTTGGTCCTGAGAATTTGTTCCTTTCGATCCAGTTTTTGCACAGGCTCTTCTATGGAATTTTCTCATCCACTTTGATGGCTTCATGATCGAGTATGTGACCAGGATCCGGCTGGTACTTTCTCAGCATCGATACATGGAATACGTCATGCAAGTTCTCTAGCTTAGGAGGTAAAGCTAATCGATAAGCTACATCCCCTATTCTTTCAAGTATCTCAAAAGATCCAACGAATCTAGGGCTCAACTTACCTTTTATTCCAAATCGAGATATTCCTCTCATAGGGGATACCTTAAGGAATACATGATCTCCTATATTAAATTCCAAAGGCCTTCTACGCTTATCTGCGTAGTCTTTCTCGCCTACTCGGGCCGTTTTAAGTCTTTTCCCCGATAATTTCAACAGCTTCAAAGAGTAACTTGTACCGGTTCGTGTCCCGTCAATCTCCTTTCACCTACTTCATCCCAACAGACAGGGGTCATGCACCTTCTTCCATATAATGCTTCATATGGAGCCATGCCTATACTCTTCTGAAAACTATTGTTATAGGCGAACTCTACTAAGTGCAGCTTTTCATCCCAACTTCCTTTAAAATCAATAATACAAGCTCTCAGCATATCTTCCAGAGTTTGGATCACTCTTTCCGTTTGCCCATCTGTTTGAGGATGAAAAACAATACTAAATTGAAGCTTTGTCCCTAAGGCATTTTGGAGACTTCGCCAAAAATTTGAAGTAAATCTAGAGTCTCAATTAGATGTGATCGTTACAAGAATACCATGTAAGCGTATGACCTGGCTTACATAAATTTCAGCAAGTTTATCCATCGAGTAGTCTACGCGAACCGCTAGGAAATGGGCAGACTTAGTCAAGCGATCTACTATCACCCAAATAGAGTCATGACCACTCGATGTCCTTGGCAGTCCTTGCACAAAGTCCATCGTCACATGCTCCCATTTCCACTCTGGTATGTCTAATGGCCTCAATAGTCTTGCCGGTGTTCTGCTTTCACTTGCTGGCATGTTAAACACTGTGAAACATGTTTTGCTATATTCGTCTTCATGCCATTCCACCAAAACTGCTGACGCAAATTTCTATACATCTTTATACTACCTGGATGGATACTATATTTACTCCTATGTGCTTCCGATAGGATTTCCTTTCTCACTTCTTCATTATCGGGAACACAGAGTCGTCCCTGACATCTTACTATCCCATCTTCAGAGACTTGAAACTCTCATCTTTTCCCTAAACATACAACATTTCGTATTTTCACAATCTCCGGATCAGATTCTCGCAGAATCTTAACTTTCTGAAAAATCTTGGGCTCAATCCTTAAGGCAGTGATCATACCGGTAAGGTGGTCTATTTCCAACTTGAACTCTGGGTCTACTACTGACTTTAACAGATTCCACTCTGTTATCCTTAAAGTAGCCATGTCCATAGCTGACTTTCGACTAAGGGCATCTGCCACCTTATTTGCCTTTCCTGGGTGGTACTGTATTTCACAATCATAATCTTTCAATAATTCCATCCACCTTCTCTGTGTCATATTCAACTCTTTTTGCGAAAACAAGTATTTCAAGCTCTTATGATCTGTATAGATTTCAAACTTCTCCCCATACAGATAATGTCTCCATATTTTCAGAGCAAAAACTATAGCTGCTAATTCTAAATCGTGGGTTGGGTAATTTAACTCATGATGTTTCAACTGCCTCGATGCATAAGCTATGACCTTCCCATGCTGCATCAAAACACATCCCAGTCCTTTATGAGATGCATCACTATACACCGTGAATCCATAAGATCTAGATGGTATAGTTAGAATTGGGGCTGTAGTTAATTTCTTTTTAAGTTCCTGAAAGCTTCTTTCACATTCTCCACTCCATTCAAATTTTACATTCTTTCGAGTTAATTTCGTTAAAGGGCCTGCCAATTGCGAGAATCCTTCAATAAACCTCCTATAATAACCAGCTCATCCCAAGAAACTTCGTATTTCAGTGGGTGTCGTTGGTCTCGGCTAATTCATTACCATCTCAACTTTTGCGGGATCTACCGCAATTCCATTTCCCGACACCACATGTCCTAAAAATATTATCTGATCTAGCCAAAATTCACACTTACTGAATTTGGCGTACAATTTATGATCTCTTAGTGTTTGCAATGCTATCCTCAGGTGTTGCTCATGCTCTTCAGGTCCTCTAGAATTTATCAGGATGTCATCAATGAAGACAATCACAAATTGATCCAGATAAGGTTTAAATATTCTATTCATTAAGTCCATGAATGATGCTGGTGCATTCATTAATCCAAATGGCATAACCAGGAACTCATAATGTCCATAACGAGTCGTAAATGCAGTCTTAGGAATGTCTTCTTTCTTTATCCTCAACTGATGGTATCTTGATCTTAAGTCAATTTTAGAAAAGATTGAACTTCCTTGCAATTGATCAAATAAATCATCAATTCTAGGCAAGGGATACTTATTCTTTATAGTCACTTGGTTCAGCTGTCTATAGTCAATACATAAACGCATTGACCCATCATTCTTTTTCGCAAATAGGACCGGTGCACCCCAATGAGAAACACTTGGCCTAATAAATCTTTTATCAAGAAATTCTTGTAGTTGCACCTTCAATTCCTTCAGCTCCGTTAAGGCCATTCTATATGGGGCTTTTGATATTGGTCCAGTTCCAGGCATTAGTTCAATTTCAAACTCAATCTCTCGTTCCGACGGTAATCTAGGCAATTCCTCAGGAAACACATCTTGAAATTCCTTGACTATTTGAATCTCATCGATATTTGCCTCTTTCTTAGTAAGATCTCTTACTATCGCTAGATATCCTTGACATCTTTCGTCAAGTAGTTCATGAGCTTCTACCATTGAAATAATGGCTATAGAGGGGCTTGTCTGACCTCCGAAAAATTCAAAACTAGATTGGTCAGGTAACATGAACTGGATCACTTTCCTATAACAATCCATCTTAGCCCGATACTTATGGAGCCAGTCCATTCCTATGATAACATCAAAGTCATACATAGCCATTACGACTAGGTCTATTTCCATATCCCTTCGTCCTATTGTCATCTTACATTTTCCACACACCAATGTAGACAATACCATGTTCTTTAAAGGCGTAGAAACACAAAGAGGCATCTCAAGAGACGTAGTTTCTAACTTATTTAACTGTCTATATCTCTCAGATACAAATGAATGGGTAGCACCCGTATCAAACAATGCATATGCATTTTTATCATTTATAAGGATCGTACCTGAGATAACATTTTTGGAAGCTTCCGCTGCCTCTTGGGTGATCGCATACACCCTTCCTTGTGCCGGTGGTCTCTGTGAATTCCTTGACAAATTTGGTCCGGTACCACTTTGTTGCACCTGCCGCACCGAGCCGGCGCTCAACCGTGATCCCTCTCATGGACAATCTTTCTTGAGGTGACCTACCTGTCCACAACCATAACATTTCAGCCGTCCATTGCAAGGTCCTGGGCCATGTTGCCCATTGCATCTTCGACACGCATTACTTTGATAGGGTGTTTTTCCTAAGTTCAGGCCATTCCTGGCTTTTCCAAAGTTTACAAAATTACTCTATTTATTAGGTTTCTAGGTTTGACCTTGACCAGGATTGGGTCTCTTACCCCGTTTGATATCACTAAAGGCCAACTGTTTCTTAGTCTCTGATTGCTCTCTCATCAATTCCTGTTCCACCAACTGTGCCCTTTCATAAATTTCATTATAATCTCTTATGTTCAAAGGCACTAATTGCTTTTTAATATCAGTTCTCAACCCTTTTAGGAATCTCTTACCCTTTTCTTCTCTATCCTCAATCAGCCTGGGAGCACACTTGGACAATTCAGAAAATTTTGCCTCATACTGATCTACTCTCAGCTCCATTTGTTCCAACTGAACAAATTCAGTAATCTTCTTATCCTTGGCACAGTTAGAGAAATGCTTCCTATTGAAAGCTCTAACAAACTCATCCCAATTTATATCAGTACCTGGTGGAAAGATTGTGTCCCTTGAAGCTCTCCACCAAAAATTTGCATTTCCCTTTAGCTGGTACTCTGCCAAAGTTATATTCTCAGCATCATTGCAGTTCAACAACTGGAAAATTCGTTCCATTCCATCTATCCAGTGTTCCGCCTCCTCAGGACTTCCTGTTCCACTAAAATTTGGTGATTTCAGCTTCAGAAATTGTTCCACCAGTCCTTGAGGGCGACGTTCCACTCTAGGTTGTTGCTGCACTTGTCTTTCCATCATATTTCCTATATTGGCCAATGCCTGCAGGATGTCTTCCATTCGGGTTCAGCCCTTGCAGCAGAGGCTTTAGCCCTCGATGGATGTGAACTTCTAGCTCGTACCATGACTGTCCTGCAGTTTCCAAGCATTTGCCTCAGGAATAATCTGTGACTCAATGTCTTTATTTAAAGCTACTACTGCTATATATGTAAGTAACATAAACATGTTATTGGCACCTAAAGGCAACTCATAAAAATTACTAGGGATCTACGAGTGAATACTCATCACCCGTTGTTCAAAGTTAGTCAACTATCCTAGTTAGTATCCTATGGTGTGCATTGTCATTATATTCCTCAACTTCCCGATGAGGCTCCTTATCACTCCACATATAAACCTTGAGCTCTGATACCACCACCGCTGTGGCACCCCATGACGGCCCTCGATCTGCTAAGGTCGCCACAGTCTACTTGCCTTTCGCTTATCCTATTAACATATTACTCTGATACCATTTAATTATAGCGGGTCCATAAATCCTGGCAGTTAAATTACTCGAATTGGTCCCAGCGCAGTTCATATGACGGAAGCATAATCAAATTTCCCTATCCCATACTCCAACAAAATAATGCAATGCACACCAACTACGCATCATATAAAAGATAGAGCCGAGCCACTTTTATTTACATAACTATGATGGACATCTCCAGTCGATACAACAAAAGGCTAAGGCTTTAACTAAGCTTGGCTATAACCCAAAAGTACCCGACCCCACATCAGACATGTACATCAATCCATCATCTAGTGTCGGCTATCCAAAAAGCGTCATCATCTACCAGTCACACGCACAATCACACCCAGCCCGGTGCATCGGCCGGTGGTGGCGGCAACATCCCTATCATCATCCCGTCGCGTCGAACATGCACGGACAGGAACTCCTAGACTACAGGGCCATCAGATAGACCCACGTCATACATAACTAAAACTCGAACACAGATAAACACTAGTCCATGAACACTATCACAGGGGTGCTCTGAGCACTCGACCTCAACATCGAACGGTAAGCCATAAAAAGTACCACGAGTGACCGGTGACAGAGGCATCTCTCAATTTGAAATGTTAGTCCCCAAAGGGGTGAGTACAACCACTCAGCAGTAAAGATCCATCAAACTACACAGTGTATCAGACAAGACAATCAAGGTATCACGAATAAAGCACATATCATCCATGTATTCATGCATATATCACCATGCAGTCGTGCATATATCACTATGCAGTCATGCTTGTATTTCCATGAGATTCCTTCATTAAGGCAATTTATGTTCTATGCCATATGCACATACATATGCATGATTCATATCATCCATACAATCATGTATATATCCCCATGAGATCCATTCAAGCCTTCATGATTGCATTCTCAATGTCAAATAGTATCAATTCAATTTCATAGGCAATTCATGCATCATGCCATATGCACACACACATGCGCATGATTCAATTCCCAATTTTAATTTTCAAAAGGATCTCATTTTTCTTCTAGGGAACAATGTTTGCATCCCTCATATTGCTCGAACCCAATCTGGCATCGCGAGGAACCTCCAACACACACCTCCCGGCATCTCGCACCCCAACTGGCATCACGAGGAACCTCCGGCACACACCTCCGGGCATCCGGCACACACCTCCGAGCATCTCGAAACTCCCGAGGACATTCGGCACACACCTCCGGTCATCCCGACACTCCCGGGACATCGTCGACTTAGCCGTTCGATGGTATCATCATTATCATTTCACATGGATGTATCTCACTTTGGAAAAATAATGATATTTGATGCAATAATGTCAAAGGTCTAAACCAGCTTTTTGATGTTATATGACATGCTAAATGTCACCACATATGCAGTACAAATAATCATCCAAGATATCACATCTCATAGAGCAATTCATTTGTTCTTGAAATAAAACAATTTCCGGATAAAACAGAATGCACTCCTTTAGTTAAAATTCTGGAAAAATTAGCAAATGATCTTAATAAATTATAGAGGAAAAGATTTCATGAAGAACACTATATCAAAAGATCTTCGTATGAGTCGCTACGGTCCATGCATCACAGCCTTAAAATTTCAAAACATCACCGTTGCACAGTTTTATTCACAAATTCGGTATAAACCCTAAATCAACTTAGAAAATTTTGAAATTTTGATATGTTATAGAAAAAACCTAGAGGTAGAAGTTTCATGAAACAGAACAGATTCGTTATAGATCATGATTTAACATTCAATAAAACTTCAAACCCTCGAAAAATCATTTCAGATTTAACACTTTCAAAGAAAAATCATTTCACCGATCAATGCTAGTCCGTTCCTTCTCAAATTTTAGTATGTTACTCCTCAGGATGCATTCCACAACTCTTATCAAGGACACAAGATCAAATTCGGACCGAATATAGTACAAAATTCACAGAATCACAATAGGTCAACATAACTGTTTCCAGATCTAGTATCTTTGAAGAAAAATGGTTTCACCAACAAATACTTGTTCGTTTCCTCTCAAATTTTGATATGTTACTCTTCAAGAAGTCCTCTACAACTTTCATCAAGAACACAAAGTCAAATTTTGACTGGGTAATTTTATAAAATTCACGGAATCACAAGGGGTCGGACTGTCCTTACATGCAACAGCTTGCTCGTTCTAGGAAGATTACCACCATTCACTCGAATTTCAGCATCCAACATCACAACTCAAGCATCTCCAACACCCATTACACTTCACACACAACCGCAGCAAGCAAAATGTAGGCTAACGGACTTTACTTGCCTTAAATCCAACGAAATCACAGCAAGCACACGGCGATTAGAGGACTTCGAACACAACACGATCAACGGCGAAGCTAGGCGCACGCATGGCAAGGCAGGTCTTTTTCTTCCCTCGCCAAAGCACCCTCACGAACAACTCTCTTTCTCTCTTGGCTTTCTCTCTCTCCCTCTCGCGCGACAACCCCCTCACTCACTCCACGCCTCCTCTTTTCTTTCCCCTTCATGATTAGCTAGTAATCATTAGCTTGCATGCAAGAGCCACTTGGAGAACCCTTCACGCCACTTGTCATTCTTCATGCAAGATGGTGGGCCTCATTCGGCTGGGCTTGGGCCAGCCTTGGTCGACCATATGGGGGAAACAGTGGGCTGGTTTTGGGCGGTCTTGGGCCTCAAGAAATCAGCCTACTCCTTCTTTTAATAATCCACCTTAATCCCCACTTATATAAATACCTAATTACAAATTTATATGGCCATAAAACTTTGTAGCATAGATCAATAAAAATCCAACTTATAAAGTTCATGGCCAAGAACAAAATTTCCTTATCAATTTATCCTTTAATACAATCCTTAATCTCACATGAACATAGGATAGATTTCCAACAAAACAATTGTCCATTAAATGCTCGGCCTTGTTTAATTGTAATCCTTTAGTCTAATGACCATAATATAGTCCGATGGCGCTTCCATCACTTATTCATGGGTCATTGTGTATCTAGGGGTTGTTATGAAATTTTTAGGATGCCACAATTGGGGCTTGGAAAACATTGAGAATGTATGAGTGACTCGAGCGTATAATCTCCATTGTATTGCTTGTTCTATAATAGA
Source organism: Eucalyptus curtisii (assembly GCA_017140595.1). Lineage (NCBI taxonomy): Eukaryota > Viridiplantae > Streptophyta > Magnoliopsida > Myrtales > Myrtaceae > Eucalyptus > Eucalyptus curtisii. The sequence continues at coordinate 8,668,250 of CM029502.1, forward strand.
AATTGCTACTACACCCCCTGTGGACTTAGGTTACTACAATCAAACAACGTAAATCTAGTGTTCGATTTATTGTATTTAATTTTGTCTATTTTATTGTTTGATCACTTGCTTTCCTCAACAATTGTTATCAAAGCCAAACTTGGCTTAGTTGAAGCAAATCAATGATGATAGAAGAAGGAAAAGTGAGAATCAACAGATTTGATGGGAATGATTTTAGTTTCTAGAAGATACAAATTGAAGATTCTTGCCCCTATTTGGAGAGAAGCCAAATATGATAAAGCAAACTGATTGGGATTTGCTTGATAGACAAGCTAAGGGTGTTATATGACTGACGTTGGCTTATAATGTTGCGTTTAGCATCATGAAGGAGAAAACCACTACTGATTTGATAAAAGCCCTGCCAGATTTGTATGAAAAGTCCTATGTGATGAATAAGGTCTATTTGATGCGACGTTTGTTTAATTTAAAGATGAGCAAATGTGCGTTGGTTGTAGATCACATTAATGAATTCAATTTGATTATTATTCAATTGAATTCATTTGAGATTAACTTTGAAGATGGGTATGTGCTTTGATTCTATTATCCTTATTGCTTGATAGTTAGAATACTATTGTTATTGCTGTTAGTAATTCATTTGAGTCAACAAGCTTGACATTTGATGGGTTAAAGATTTAATTTTAAGTGAAAATGTTTGTAGAAGAGAATCTGGTAAACCTATATCTATTGCTTTAGTAGGTGAAAACAGAGGAAGAACTAATACACGTATTAGTAGAAGTAACATAAACATGAGTAGATGTAGTCAGTCTAGAACTGATGGTGCTATCTATTGGAGCTGTGGCAAGAGGAGGCATCTTAAAGGAATTGCATTAAGCTAAAGAACGAGAAGGGTAAATAAATCATAGTTGATTTTGCATATAATGTTACAATTATAGTTGTAGTAATTCGGATAATGCTGATTTTGTCTTGTCTGTCACTAATGATTCATCGTTTGATGGATGGATTATGAACTCAGATTGTTCTTTTTATACTACACCAAATAGAAATTGGTTTATTATTTATTAGTGCACGGATAGTATTAAAGTACAGTTGTGGAACAATGCCGAATGTGATGTTGTTAGTGTTAGTAATGTTAAAATCAAAATGCATAATGGTATAGTGAGGACATTAGTTGGAGTGAGGCATGTTCCAGAGTTGAAGAAGAATTTAATTTCCTTGAGTGCCCTAAATTAGCTTGGTATTGATATATTTTAGAATGTGAAATTCTAAAAATTGTTAGAGCTATTTTATTAAAAAATGAAAGGAATCAAGTACAGTGGCCTGTACAAACTTCAAGGTGAGACAGTGATAGATTTTACTGTGGAGACATCGAATAAATCCGTTCAAGAATCTGAACAGTGACATATGCGTTTAGGGCACATCGGCGAGAGAAGTCTAAAGGTTTTAAGTGAAAGAAATCCACTATGTGATTATGTTGTTAACAAACTGAATGTATGCAGGTACTATGATTTAGATCAATAACGGAAAGTGCAGTTCAATACAACTATCAAAGAAATGATGGAAATTGTAGAGTTAATTCACTTGAATGTTTGCAAGTTATCGCGATTTTCTTCAAGGAAGAGTGCTAGATATATGCTAACAGTTTTTGATAACTACTCGATAAAGACGTGGGTGTTTGTGCTTTGGCACAAATTTGATGCTGTTGTTAGTATTAGACAGTTAGGAGTTTTGATTGAAAAAGAGATTGGTAAAATGATCAAGTAGGTGTAAACTGACATAGAAGCTATTAAATAAATTCTACATGAAGGAAAGCATAGTGAAATACCATACTAATATCAATGAACCACAACATGTTGCAGAATTTATGAGCAAAACTTTACTAGAGACGGCCCATAAAATGCTCTCTAGTGTTGGTATGGCTAGGAGATTCATGGTAGATGCGCTTAGTACTACAAGCTACCTGATAAATAATTCCCATCGACTGCGATTGGATGTCAAACTCCTGAAGAAGTGTGGTTAGGTAAGATTGCCAATTATTCTGTTTTTAAAAAATTGGTTGCTTGTGTTATGTTCGAGCTAGTGATGGTAAGCTCGATGCAAGGGTACAAAAGTGCATGTTCCTAGGTTATGCACAAGGTGATTGGGGTTATTGATTGTGGTGCCCAAAATTAAATTCACCTATTATCACGAAGAAAGTTATGTTTGGCTAGTCTCCAGTACTTCTGACTATGAGTGATTATAATAGTGTTTATACGAGTATATATGGTGTTCAGCTTGAGGTGGAGTTGTAACTAGAAACTCTTGAGGTAGCGGGTAGGAATAGTAGTAAAGTAATCGACACAAATGGTACTTGTAATAGAGTCAATGGTTGTTGTAACTAATGATATTAACAAAGTAGGTATTCGATCTCCCGATAAAAATGGATGCAATAATGGTTTTGCTTTATCAGTGATTAAAGAGGTTGCATCGGAAAACCCTTGCGTAGCAATTAAAGGTGCATGTAGAATTGGTCTTTTGATGAGATCCTCAGTTATGGCGAAGTTCAAGCAAAGCTTGGACTTGAAATATGACTGTGGTGTTTGAGCCCATTTGGGGGCTATGAGAGAATAATGGCAAAATTCGAATTTTTGCGAAGCGATTGTGACTTGGCTCAAACATTGAGCTAAGGTGAAGATTGTTAAAACTGTCTTGAGTTTGAGCCATTAAATGTACTTGATTCGAATTGAATTGCAAATAAAGTTAAATACGAAAATCGTGTTAGTGTTGGAATTAGCCAAGCAAGACAGAGAAGAAAATATATTGTCAGACTTGTATTCGATTGTAGACTAATATTGAAAATTCTATTGGGACTTTGAACATGACCTTGACTCAGTGAATGTGTTAGAAGAAAAAATCAAGAAAACAATGAAAAGAAGGAAAGTCTAGTTGAGTAGTTTCCTTCTCCAACTAGGTGTTGATTTTCTCTAAGGTGTGCTTGCAATATATATTGTATCTTGTTGCGAAAAAAGAAAAAAGAATAGTTGATCTTGAAGTGCTAGTTTCGCGAGTGCTTGGCCATAGGTTTTCTCCATTGATTTCATTATGCAATTACATCCTAGAAGAATTAGTGCTCAAACCAATTAAATTTTGCGAGTTTAAGATTTCTTAATTCCATTGTGAGATTGAGAAATTGAGAAATTATTTAGTGAGGAATTGCGAGGCTTAACATTTGCGTACGTTATTCGATGTAATTGGGGTTTAAGAGACACTAAGAGTGTTTGAGTGACTTGAGTGTGTAATATTCGTTATATCGCTTGATCTATAATAGAATTCGCTATTGCTCACTCTATAAACATAGGTCACTATAATCGAATCACGTAAATATGATATCTGATTTATTTTCTTTAATTCTATCTATTTTATTGTTTGATTGCTCGCTTTTTGCAACAATATAAATCATAAGATAGTTTCTCTAGCACCATAAAGTTCTTTCTTGTTTTACGTCAATTAAAATGTAATATCCTGAAATTTGGTCCGATTTCAAAATATATGAAGTTGTTATTTCATTGACGCACTTATAGCTATTTTACTTTGAATTAATTACTCACGAGTTAACTAATCTATTGGGCGAAACCGTAAAGGATTAAAATGTAAAAGACAAGATAATTTGATTAGGAATAGACTGCTCGAACATAAGGATCGACAAGGGTCAATACTCTACTGTTATAGATCAATTAGTGAACATATATAAATCGATTCGATGGAAGTATGTAGTTGATTCGTGGGTGATTCGGCACGATTAGAATATTCTCATCGAACGACAATAAACCGATTTTCTGTTGATATTATACTCGGGATACGTAATTAAACTCTCACAATTACATGACAATTGAGGGCCGTCCACGATTCAAAGAGGCACAAATGTGGATCGAAAATTATCGACCACGGGTCAATCGCGCGAGAGCCCTAAAAGCCACCCGATAGCTTAGATTGTACTAAAGTCGCGTTCAATCGATTTTTAAACATGAAATTTAATTCAATTTTGAGCATCAAACTTTCGAGGGTTTCAAATTTAATTATTGGACATCGTCTCATCATCAGTCAAATTATCGGTGAGTCCGAAATTTTTGGAAAAGGAATTATTGGACGAAAATTTGGGGATTGGAAAAAAAGAAAAAAAAATTCGGATTCAATGCAAAATGATGATTTTAGGGCTAAGATTTTGAGTTTTAAAGGAAAATAGAAATAAAAAGAAAAGTGGGAACATAATACTATGCAAAGAGGGTTTTAAGGGGAGTTGGTGAGAAGAGATGATGGGTTTTTTTTTTTTTTTGGAAAAATTCTAAAAAAATCTATTTTCTCTCTCTCCTCACCCCTCACCTCCTCCCTTGCCACTCACGACCCTCAAACCGCAAACCACCGCCACCGTCACCGTTGTCCTCACCTCAAGCCGCCACCACCACCGCCCAACCGAGCCCCCCTGGCCGTGGGCTTGAGGAGCCGCCGCCACCGTCGAGCCTTCATTCGAGCCATGAGTGTCACGTTCTCGACACCGCCACGCCGCCGTTGTTGTGAGCTTGCCGTCGTCGGAAACCCGTGAGTTAACTTCCTAATCGTGGATTGGGAGGTTAATTACGTTTAGGGGATAGATTAGTTTAGGAATAATGACCTTTAATATTAGTTAATGTTGGTTTAGCCTTAATTGCGATTAAGGATGGTTTAGATTAAATTTAAGTGCGATTAGTTTAAGTAATTATGATTATATTAATTAATCATAATCAGATTAATTAATTGTGATTAGAGTAATTAATCGTGATTTATTTATTTCATTTTTATTTACTTAATCAATAGTAATTATTTTAGTTAACAATGATTACTTTTAATTAAGTACAATTAGGTTAATTAATCAGGTTTAGTTGAATTATTTGTAATTAGCCTAATTAATCTCGATTAGTGTAATTAATGACGGATTAGCCATTAAGTAGAATTTTATGTCTGTTTTTCTAGTTGAGTTTGTGCATAATTCCAACCGTTTGCACATTTGATGCCATGTTATTGATTGCCCAATTATAGATTTTATTTATTATCTTCAAAAAGGGTTTTATGGGCAAGAAGATAGAGAATTTTGAGGTGTCGGGTTTGGACATCAAATTTTACGTATTAAATAAAACAATAGGGTTTTAAAATAGAAGCATACAAAGTTTGACAAATTGATTTCAAATACGTGACCACGTACGAATATTTTAGTGGGATTTTTAAATGTGAAAACTTGTCAAAGTTAATTATTTGAAAACAATTTTTTTTTTATTCTGGGCTAATTAATGGCAATAAGAATTGGTTTGATTGTTGGTGTGCTTGAGTGGTCATTTGATCGAACCCGTCACCCAATGGGAGTTTGGGGGCGATGCTCGATTTTTATTGGATGCCCGGTGGGGATTTGGATGCCGAATCGCGATTGAGGCTAGACCGATGCTCTTTCATGGAATACCGTCTAGGCGAGGGTTCTAGACGATACCATGCCCGATGGGGCAGGACGATACTCGGTTATGTCGGCAGACCGTCGACTCTTATGTTGGCCATGGCCCAAGGGGTCGTAATAATTGGAACATGTATGTTTGACAATGCACTTGGCTATTATGGATTGTGTTATGATTATTATTTAGGTGTGTTGCACTAATATTGTCATGTGAGGTGTACTAATATGCATGGATATGACAAGGCGAGGTAAGATTGTATGCCGTTGCATGTTTAGGCTGTCTTCGAGGTGAATTAACTTCCTAATCGAGGTTTAGGAAGTTGACTCACTGAGTTGTTAATTATTTTTAATGTTGTAGCGTGGAGAACTGCTAAGTGCGGTTGTGGTGGGCGCGAGATGCGACACTTTTTGACTGGCCTTGCTGTTAGTGAAGTTTAAATTAACTCTAACCTTTCTGACATTTTTTGCTCATAGGTCGTGTGGGAGTTACCTTTTGTTGTAGTCTTGTACATGTTAAACTCCTAGGGTTAACAAGTTGATAAATAAATCGCCACTTTTGGAAATCATCTCGTGTTTTACTATCCCTACTATGATGATTGACTAGGTGTTGTTTATTTTGAGTTGCTTCCGCATGAGTTTAATTGAAATATAAAAAGTATGGGTCGACTGTCACGCCTTGATCTTCCGAGCGCGCGCCCATCTCTTCTTTGGTCGAATAAATAGCAACGTCATGCGGAAGTAGATAAATAATCCCCAGACAATAATACAATGGGATAGAAAAGTAAGGTCATAAATTTTTGAAATGAAAACACAACCACACTTATATATACATAGCAAACCATGTCATACATATAATACAATACAAACCAACCCACACACACACACACACACACACACACACACACACACACACCCACACACACACATAAGGTCTATCTAACGTGGGGGGTTTTCAAACAACTACGGGTCCTCGTCCTCCTCGTCATCTCCTCCACACTCCAACTGGAGCCTATTGTTGAATACACAGGAGATTCTAGATCTTTAAGGTCAAGGTCCACAGGATCTACCACCGAACCACTTGGAGGGTCTGCAGTGCCCTATCCAAAAGCAACCTCCATCACATACAGAGGTATTTTAGATTCCGGTACGAGGCCCTCTCTCAGTCCATTACGATTTTGGCGATACCATGCTCGATATTGATGGGGCACCTTTTTAGGTAGACTTGCATCAACCCAAACTATGGACTTCACCAATTCGTACTCTAATCCTTCAGGGTGCCCATGGATCGGAATATAGTATTTCTGTTCTGTGATCTTCTTCGGTTGTCCAAAATGCTTGGGAGGAGCTGCCATCTATGGACTTGAAATGTTATCCACAACGGGGTGAGATGACGTCTCAGCAAGTTCAACCCCCTAAGACCCGACTAGGAAGAAAATATGCCCTGAGGGTTGCCTAAGTACAAACACGAGTCAAAGGACTTACCTTGGCCTCGGTTCCTTCCTGCAAGTCAATATAATTCAAATAGCTATCAAGATATTTCAACCCATCATTTCAATCAATCAGATCTAACCATCGATCAATCGACTCAGTCGATTCCATGTCATCAAGACCATCACACGGTCATCTCAATTACTCACCCCAACTATTAATTAAGGCCCAACGGACACGACCTATTAAATGTTCAGCGGTGAATTACGGTCCAATGGGCACAGCTTGTTCCAAGTTCAGCGATAGATTAAGGCCCAATGGGCATAGCCATACTTTGGTGGTTAATTACGGCCCAAAAAGGAGCAGCCATACTTTGGCGGTTTTCTTGATCCAACTCAATACATCACACGATTATTCACCCACGGCCAACAACATTGCACTTCACAATTAAATTCCTCAATTCACATAATATCTTGGCCTATTTTCCCGTTTTAAAGACACCCGATAAAAATAATCGTGTGTGGGTACATGTCCAGCCTTAGCCAAAATATAATATTTTCTCACTTGAAAATCCCACTAATTTCATCAGTCCTTTTTGGCACTGTAAACCAACACCCGGTGATTTTCTAAATAATTACTGAAATTATATAATTTTGGGATGATTACTCAAAATTACAAACAACACCCAATTTTTACAAAATAATCATCAAATAAATAAACAGATTGCATCACCATAATTAGCATAAAATTCCGGTCACTGGTTATCCCGGTCTAATTTACGGAAAATAATTAAATAAAAAATTAATTATTAAATGCCAAAAATAGCAACTTAGGCCCGTAAAGTGTAATTAAAAGCCGAGATGGGCCCAAAAAATTTCCAAACCACTTTAGATAAATACTAGAGCTTGTCTAGATCCTAATTGCACTAAACTAACCACCTAACATGCAATGACAATTAATTAAATTGCTAATCTATTCTAACTATCCACCTAATTCATACTTAGTCTAAACTAAGCAACACTTAAACATCATTAACTTACTAAGCAAGGATTAGTGAGTTAAACTCACTTGTTAAGCGATCCGCTCGGATCAAATCGACGGCAAGGTGGAGAGGGTTGAGAAACTCCAAAGCGGGACCGCCTTTCTGGGTTGGGAAAGGCTTGAAAACAGGCTCGACAGAGGCTAAGAGACCCACTCGATCCAGTTCTGGTTTGGGCCGAGAAAAGCTGGACCGGTGGCTAGCTGAGCGAGCAAGGATCGGCGGTGGGTAGGTGGAGCTTCGGTGGTGCTTCACGATGGCGGACGGGCAGCCAGGTGGCTTCGGCGACGACGGGAGAGCTGCGATTGGCTCGAGGGGTGTCTTGGGCTCACGGTTGAGGCGAGAACAATGGCACCGGGAGGCGCTGGTCTGGCGTACGAGTAGGCGGGCAGCGAACGACATTGCGGTGGAGCTTCGGTGGCGTGCGGTGGTTCGAACGAAGAAGGAAGGCTGTAGCTCGGTCTTCTAGGGAATTTTGAAGCTTCAAGGTTGCAATGGAGGGGGGCTGGTCGATGGTGGAAGGAGAGGAAGCAGGAAAGGGACAAGCTTGGCTTGGTGGGACCTCTTAGCCTTCATTCTCATCACCTTGGTCCCCTTGGTGTGCCCCACCCATATGGCTGTCTTCCTATACAATTTCCACCCACAAGATCCCTTCTAGAAGCCCTTGAAGTGGTCTAATTGTTGTAGGCAAGGGTGGCATACGAATTTTGGTGCAAATGGCACAAATTGGACTTCCATCCTCACTTGCATTAAATCAATTTGGCTTCTAAAAATTCCAATATCGAGTCAATAATCAAATTGGTATTTTTCTTCACCAATTGATCCCACTTGCATCCTAATTTCACAATAAAAAATGGTACTCTGATTTTTTCGGTTGAAACGGCCCTATCTCGACTTTTTCCGCTAAAAACTCGGTTTGCAAAAAATCTTTGGAGACTGAGTTGACGTTCATAAAATGATTTGTGACACGATAGAACTTTCAATTTCTGAAATCGGATTCAATTTCGCGGTTAATTTCACTTTGGTGCGATTTTAGCTTGACCTAGGTTACCGGTAGCTTTCATAAATTTTTAGTGCAAACGACCCGTGGTTGATTTTTCTCGAGCCACAATGAACCTCTTCGACACATTGGCTACTCTTGATTGTCGTGAAAATCTTGAGGATTCAAATACAGACACACGGTACCAAAACGATAGAAAAATCAATCTAGTACCAGTCGATGAGAATTTTGTAATATAGTGGAATCACCAACGTTTAGCCACACATCTCCATCGAACCAACCTATCTCAGATCTCTAATCGACTTTTAATTGTGTCGTAATGATCTCCGCAGATGAGCACGGTCGAGTAATCGATTCCTGATCGAATTCCTAAGTCTATTGCATTAAAATCTCTTCTTGACTTTCCTAGATAGTTTAGTTATCTCAAGAGTGATTAGCTCTGAGAACATCATTATAGGCACGTCGATGAAAGACCCGATTAATTTAATTGAAAGCAGAAGTAAAAATCCAGGATGTCACAGCGACGATGCGTCTAAGGACGTCGCGATTTAATCAACCGTCGAGGGATGTTCGCGCAATCGGGGTTCAGGGCGTGACATAAAACCTAATCTCGAGATATCCCCAAAAGTTGAAATCGTAACATCTACTAAGGCATAAGTTTAATTCCTCTCATTTTCACCTGCCATCGATTAGTCCTCCAATGTTCCCTTCGTTTCAGTTACATAGTCTAAATATACCACATCATTCCCTTAAATTATGTGTACGTAAACTCTCATGTAATCTATGAAAATCTTCCGCTAAATTCATGTTTTCACTATCTCCTCAGATAAAGATCATCCATAATATCATTAAATGTAATCCTTTCTAGTTATTTAGAATCATTAACTCTTAGTCTACATTTGATTGTATAAATTTCTAATCAGGATAGGACTGGATAAGATAAGACATAAAATCCAAAGATTTTGCTATATCTTATCCACCATTTAGTAATTACAGTAATAAAGTCGGATATATTAATATCATATCATGTACAATGTTTGGTATAAATGGCATATTAGTATCAATAAATCAAAATCTTTACAAAAGGAGATGGTAAAAATCTTTTGCAACATTGTTGCCAACTTTTTTTATTTGTATTTTTTGATTTTCCTCCTTTTTAATTAATTTATTTTTATTTCTTTTTTCCCTTTTCCATCTTTCTCTAATAAAATTTTATTAAATAGTAAACTGTACTAATATACCTAAAATATGTAATAAATATGAATATATATTTATAGTTATATCTTAAATTTATATTATAAAATAGCATTCTATTAGAATATATAGATAAAAATAAGATAAAATTAAATTAACTAAATTGTCATTTTTTGTGATTTTTAATTTCTTATATTAGAATTCAAATATTATTTATGTTGAAATATAATTTTAGTTTTGTTAATGTAAGAAGTTTATTATTCGAGAAAAATAACTTTTCTATTATGGATGTTAGAAACTCTATTCACCTTTATCCTATATTCCCTATGAAATAATTTTATCTGGTCTATATCCCCATTATATCCAACTTTATCCTATCTTCAACATGTACTAAACGCAAGATAGGATAAATTGAATTTTATCTTGACTGCTAAATGCAACCTTAATGCAAGACACAATTTGTAAAGATTTGTATCAAACTAGTTATTGTAGGTACATCCAGTAGTAACACTAAGATAGAGATTCACTCCCTCATATTCTCTAGTGCTCCTTAAGATCACCGAGGCAAGAAATTATCTACTTTCCATAAAATTCAAAGAAGAATATCAGAGTTTGCTATTATGATTTTACTATGGTGGGTGTGGCTTTCAAGTGAAATTATTTGAAACCCTACGCTGCACTTGTCCGAGAGTCTAGGTGAACCAGTTATTAACGAACTTGCTCTGTGGTATTGACTTGGTCATATATATATTGGAAAGCTCATTCTTAACTTAAGAGGAATTGAGGGAAGAAATAAATGGAGTGTCACTCGTATATGGCTTCTTTAACTTAACTTCGAGCTACAGCTGGTGAATTTATTTTAATGATGCATGCAACGATGGTGCTGATGATATGTGGATGTGCAGCGGGGACGGCTATTGGGTATGCAGGTCAATACAGGGAGAGGAGGATAGGTTGGGTCGGCCTTGCAACAGAGTGAGCAACTTCTGCAACCAAGTGTTGGTTTCCGTTGTTTTCTCTTACTTGGCCTTCTCCTGCTACTTGGCTCTTACCATCAGTCTGCCGACAAGCTATCATCTTCTCCCCTTGAGTGACTTGAAAGAGTTTTGATGCAGTCGCGGGTTGTCTGTCGTATGTCGGGAAGAGAAATATTGACACTTGGTTTCTTCTCTGCAGATCTGTTTCGTCTTCCACTAGGGATCACAGTTTAGTATGCCTTCTTTAGAGATGTACACATATTTTCTCACTTTGAGATGGAGGAATCATTAAGTCTAATGTTCCTATATGTGATCATCCTTCTGCATGGGTAAGTAGTATCTCAGGAGTACTTCAAGCATTTCTACTTCTCTCTCAGTTTGGAAGCTGTACATATCTCTGGCAACCTTTTTTTCAAAAAACTTAACTTCAGCTACACTTGTGGAGCTAAGCATGGAAATGTCTCTGCGCTTTCCAGAAATGAAAATTTCAGAAGGGAATGAGGGTTACAACTGTAGAAAGCATTGCATTCTTATCCTTTTGATGATATTCCCAGTCGATTGATGCTCATATTATCGGTCCACGACGTGTAAGTCAACTGGTCCCCATCGGGGTATTTTTTTGGAGAGACTGCAAGAAATGGAATATCAATTCCAAGGAAAAGTGCAAGACGTAAAGCCAAGTGAGAAAAGTCAATCAGAACACAGAAAAAAGAACCCTCTGTTTAGTGGCAGAGTCATAGACTTTTGCCCTGGAGGGCATCTTTTACAAGTTGATATCTCCATGCCATTTGGATCCCCTACGTACACAAAAGAAGAAAAGAAAAAAAATCGAAGGATAAGAGGTTTATCATTCTGCTTGCCAAAAATGCTCTCGCTAAAAGAAGATAGCTTAAAATAGAATTCAACTCTAGTCAAGAATCCTATTGTGCTGCTTTTGATGGAGAAAGGTCAGAAACATTCCATGTGGAGATATTATGAAAGTCGGGAACAGAGACACCTATGCAGTATTGAGGATAAGAGTTGTGGGTATAGAGAATCAAATTATCTTTGAATTCAAGCTAAAAGCTGCATGGCTACCACGCAGCTTTTCTTTTTGGACCAAAGTAGTACCCTTATTTTGGAAAATGTCAATTTTATTTTTCAGCCGCTCATACCTAGCGTCGGCAAATGGTTCTCGCAAAGAAATAATTACTTAGTTCAAACTCTGCATCATAAAGGACCTCATTTAATCATCTTTTTCAGGATAATATGGCAAAAAATCATCTGGTATAGTTCATTGCCAAGCTGGTCCAAGAAATGCAATGAGATAAAGAATTGTACGGATCAAACTTATCACCGAAATTCAATTAAAGCCCCGGAATATTGACTTCAACCCAAGTTACAGCAAGGAATATGTAACAGGATGAAGCGGATAAATGAGTGCTTAAGAGCCATCCATCGATATCTTCTGATAAATTTTCGACTAGCTCTTTTACGCAGTTGCACACCTGTAAGCCCTCCGCATATAAAACGATGATATTCTAATATGGAGAGCTTGATTATACCTACAAGAGTGATAACTATTTTTACATGCTTTTACCAAGAAAAAAGGGACAAATTTTAAAGAGAAGATTTGTATGAGGCAAATTGACTAAAGGAGGTCTTGCAAATATTGACATTCGAAATACCCACTAATAAAAGTCTGAATTGGCTTTGATTCGTTCTCATATTCTCTTCCATTCCCTATAAATAGATATACAAATGCAAGCAAAAAATTGAAGCACTGGACTTGAGTAGGAGAAGAAGAAGAGAGGCTAACATGAAGATAAGAGTCTCATTTGGTAGCCAAGGATGACTTGCCTGCTCCGAACTTTCTCTATTCGGGCTGAACTAAGTGTTCGAGTAGTTCGTCCCGGTATCAGGCAGTCTCCTTGGCTAGTCAGAAAGTCTCTAATCTTTCATGTCAGGCTTCTTCTTCCTTGTAAAAGCAAGTACTCCGTCAAGATACAAATTTGTCTGTTCTTTTTTTTTTTTCATCACATCACACACAGAGAGGCATTGGAATGTTTTTGTGAGGAAGAGAGGCCTTACATGACATGACGAGTCTGGTTTGTCAGCCAAGGATGACTTGCCTGCTTTGTGCAAGAGGCTTCGATTATGAACGCCACTCTTGTCCATTTATGCACACGATTGCATGATCACCAAGCAAGTCATCTTGGCTTATCTGACGTGCTCTTCATGTTCATGTTAGGTCTTCTCTTCTTCTTTGAAAGCGTCTCTACCTTCCTTGGGCGACAGGTGCATTGGGAGTCAGCACAAGAAATTCTACAAAAGTTGTGAATGGCATTAATATAAAAACCCAAAAAGGAAAAGAAAAATGAAAATTGATTTTTGCGGTTTTGCTATGGATATGGGATACTCCAATTGTGCAGCTTTGATCATCGAAATCATCTGACTTTGAGGGAATACTTCAACGCATGGCTATGTGCAGATGATGTACGTGTCGAGAATGTGTGGCTATATGCACTGTCGACGGTACATGCAAATCAACAGTTTTTCACCGACAAGCTCGGGATCCGATTACTTTTCGGTTGCTGTCTACTCTCCCATTTTGGATTTTGCCAGCACACACTTTAACATTTTAAGTGCTATGCAGTGGCGTGAAAATTTAAGATTTGTAAATGGACATTTTTGAAAAGAAAACATTTTAAGTGCTATGCGCTAGTGCGAAAAGTTAGGATATGGAAATTAACATTTTGAAGATAAAATGTCATTTTCGTAAATAGGGACACCTTGATAATTGATGTAGAAGTATAAAATGATCTCCACAAAAGGCAAAACTTATGCATGTATATGGAATATAAGTGATCATTAAGTCAACTGTGAGGTATGCTTTCAGTATTTTCCCTCAAAATTTGAAGAAAGAAAAAAAGTGGCAAAGTGCGGTGCCCACATGTGTGTGCTCAAGAATATGTATTTTCATCGATCCTAATCTTATCCCTCTATTCTTTCAATCGAACCACACTAGAATCCGTCATTCGTTGTCATAGTTCACCAGATCATTTGGGTGATTCATGCCCAATTGATCTAATATGTGATTGGTCAGATCCACATCAATAAGATATGTGGATAGTGTAAACAAGAATTTTCCAATAGACATTGGTCAATAACTTTCGTGGAAACGCATTAATAGTGAATTTGGAACTTTAAAAGTAAAAAAAATTGGGTAATGCCAATGTCACCTCGTCCATGCATGGTTTAGATGCTAAATTCGCTTTTAGAGCATGTGTTGACCCTAAAAAAGTATTGACTATTCAATTATTGACAAGTGATAAGTTTAGTCGAGGAGAGCAAAGTTTGGTGAAAATGAAGGTCATTAATGAACAAAGCAGCCAATAACCTCGAGGAAAATCGATGCTTCGCTTATGAAGTCATGACGATGGACATCACAAAAGTTATAGACCGAGGTCCTTTACCAGTCAACGAGTGTTGTCAAGAGCCAACTATTGTAGTTTTCGCCAAGTGTTGGAGGTCAGGAAAAAGAAAAAGAAAAAGATGCTGGATTGATCCAAGCACATGATTGCCCGTTGGTTACCCCAGTGGTCTTGGAAAATGTAACTCGTTTAGGATAGCCATTATTAGATCATAATGGATTGTGCCTTGTGACATCCTGAATTTTCAACCTTGTTTCGATTAAATGAACTGGGCTTTTCATCGACGCGCCAATGGTTCTTTTTCTATGAGCTGATAACTCACGAGATAACTAATCTATCAAGTGAAGCCGTTAAGGGATATAAACGCGACAGACTTGAGAATTCGATCAGAAATCGACTGCTCGACCGTGCTAATCGGCAAGGGTCAATACGGCACCATTATAATCGATTAGAGACCGGAGATAGGTCGATTCGACAGATGCACGTAATTAAATTGTGGGTGATTCCATCTAATTGCAAAATTCATGTTGAATGGCATTAAACCGATTTTTCTGTCGATTTTGTACTCGGTGTCCCGTAATTGAAACCTTGAGATTTTTACGACAACCGAGAGTCGCCAACGAGTCGAAGATGCACAAACATGGATCGAGAATTATCGACCACGGGTTAAATGCGATAAAATCCCTTAAAGCTACCCAATAGGTTAGGTCACGCTAAAATCTCGTCCGATCGAAATTAACCACTAAATTGAAATCGGTTTTGGGAATCGAATGTTCGAGCGTGTCACGATTTATTTTTGGGACATCAACTCATCATTTGAAGGATTTTTGGCGAGCCCGGATTTTTGGTGGAAAAATCAAAATTGGCAAAGTTAATTCAAGAAAATTCGGAGGGCCACTTTTTATGTGGATTTTTTGCCTTCAAAGTGAACTAGTTTGTGAAGGCAATTGTGGAAATTGGTATGAGCATCCTCCTCAGCAAATTTGGCCATTAGATGGAAGTTATTTGATGTGAAATTGAAGATGGAAATCAGCAAATTTGTAGGGCTGCTGCAAGGGGTTTTTTGTTTTCAATTTGACTTCAATTGGTGAGGATTTATGAAGAAATTAGCCCTTGAGTGACCTATTGGCAATGTTGGCTGAAGATAAGGGCTGAAGACTTTGTGCAATAGTGATCATTGCTTAGATATTTGGCATGCAAGCCCATTGGCTCAAGCCAAGACTCCCAAGTCCCTTGTCCCCCCTTGGTTCCCCTTTTCTTTCTCTCTCTCCCCCTTAGCTTGCTCGACCAGCCCCTCCATTTGCATACCATCTTCAGTTCTTCTTCTTCTTTCATTTCTTGCTGCAGCTTAGATCAAACCAGCCACCAAGGTGTCCCCTACAGCCGCTCTAGCTTTGCCTCCTCATCCCGCGGCCACTGTTGCTCCCGCCCTCGCGGCCGGTCCAGTTTGGTTGCTCAACCACCACGTCTGGCCCCCGAACCACCAGCCCACATCGCCCTCGATCATCGCCTCACCCCCCTGGTCGATTGTTGGTGCCTCACCGCTTGTTCCCGCGCTAGCCAGCCACCGTGTTGGTCCAACCAGCCCCGTCCTAGCCGAGACCAGCTAGCCCGCAGAATCGGTCCTCCCAGCTGGACCCGTGAGCTTTGTGGGCCTTTTTTAGCCCTTTCAAGCCTTCCTTGGTGTCGCCATAGGCTCGGGTTTTGATCGCCATCGTGCCGCCGTCGCCGTGAACCGGTTTGTTCGCTAAACCGGTGAGTTAGCCTCCTAAACTCTAATTAGGGCTAATTACACTTAATAGAGGTTTAGTTAGGCTAATTAGGATTAATGAGATTTAGTTAATTTAATTAGATTGGTTAGGATTATTTAGTTAGGCCGATTAGGTGGTTAGATAGTTAGTTAGCTCATTTAGTTAGATTAATTAGTTAATGTAGTTAGTTTAATTAGATTAAATTAGTTAGCTTAGTAGATTAATTTAATTAGTGCACTTAGGTGGTTAGATTAGCTTATGTTAGTTTAATTGAATTTTTCAATTTAAATATTTTGCAATTTATATAATTAAATGTAATTTATTTAAATATTTATTAATTAGCGTGAATTATACCGGATAGCCGGTTGTCAGAATTTTGTGCTAATCGTCATGGTTGTATTGGTTTGTACAATTGAGTGCTAAATTGTGCAATTGGATGCTTGGTGATAATTTTTAATTATTATTTCAAAAATATAAATTTTTGGTATTTAATAAAAAAATACCGGATGTTGGGTTTTGACACCAAAAATATTTTAAGTACTATATAAAATCATGGGATTTTTAAAAGAGAGGATATCTCGTTTTATGGTTCAATCTGATCGTGTGACCACACACAATTATTTTACCGGGTGTTTTTAATATGAAGAAAATAGGCCAAGTACATTATTTGAAATTGAGGCATTTGAGTGCAAAGCACGATATCCTTGGCCAACATTGGATGTGCATGTGGTCATTATTGGAATCTGTCACGATGGGTTTATGCCGGACGATGCTCCTTCGGGAATGTCCCATGTCAACGGATGCCGGTCCGCGGGAGGCTGGGCCGATGCTCCTTTGGGAATGTTGTCTAGATGTAGATGTTGCCGTGCCCGACGAAGCGGGACGATGCCTGGTTATGCCGGATGACTGTTGACTGTTGAGTTGGCCGTGACCATTGGGTTGTAACTAATTGGAACATGCTTGAATGATTGAAATAGCTGCGCCTGATTATGGGACAAAATTATGTGGCACGGAATGTGACATGTCATAACGATTTGGCCTTATAATCGTGTGGCACCCCGTGACGGCCCCCGATCCGCTAGGGTCGCCACAGTCTACTTGCCTTTTGCTTATCCTATTAACATATCACTCTGATACCATTTAATTATAGAGGGTCCATAAATTCTGGGGGTTAAATTACTCGAATTGGTCCCAGCGCAGTTAATATAACTGAAGCATAATCAAATGTCCTTATACCATACTCCAACAAAATAATGCAATGCACACCAACTACGCATCATATAAAAGATAGAGCCGAGCCACTTTTATTTACATAACTATGATGGACATCTCGAGTCGGTACAACAAAAGGCCAAGGCTTTAACTAGGCTCGGCTATAACCCAAAAGTACCCGACCCCACATCAGACATGTACATCAATCCATCATCTAGTGTCGGCTATCCAAAAAGTGTCATCCTCTACCAGTCACACGCACAATCACACCCAGCCCGGTGCATCGGCCGGTGGCGGCGGCAGCATCCCTATCATCATCCCGTCGCGTCGAACATGCACGGACATGAACTCCTGGACTACAGGGCCATCAGCTAGACCCACATCATACATAAATAAAACTTGAACTCGGATAAACACCAGTCCATGAACACCAACACAGGAATGCTCCGAGCACTCAACCTCTACATCAGATGGTAAGCCATAGAAAGTACCACGCGTGATCGGTGACAGAGGCATCTCTCAATCTGAAATGTTAGTCTCCAAAGGGGTGAGTACAACCACTCAGCAGTAAAGATCCATCAAACTACACAGTGCATCAGGCAAGACAATCAAGGTATCACGAATAAAGCACATATCATCCATGCAATTGAGCATACATCATCATGCAATCATGCATATATCTCCATGTAGTCGTGCATGTATCACCATGCAGTCGTGCATGTATCACCATGCAGTCGTGCATGTATCACCATGTAGTCGTGCATATATCACCATGCAGTCGTGCATATATCTCCATGAGATCCATTCAATGCCTTGGTGATCATTCCAAACACCAAATAATACCAATGCAAGTTCATAGACAATTTGTACACCAGGGAATATGCACACACATGCGCATGATTCGATTTCCATATTGATTTTTCAAAAGGATCTCCTTTTTCTTCCAGGGACCAGTGTTTGCATTCCTCATATCGCTCTCATCCAATCTGGCATCGCGAGGAACCTCCGGCACACACCTCTGGGCATCTCGCACCCCAACTGGCATCACAAATTGACTTCTGGATATGCGTTCTTACTCAATGAAGGTGCAATTTCTTGGAATAGCAAGAAACAAACATGCATGGTCTTGTCTACGATGGAGGCAGAATTTATTGCATGCTCCGCCGTAGTGCAAGAAGCAATATAGCTAAAACGTTTCTTGGAAAATTTAGCCATTGTCACTAAGATTCTAAGACCGGTGATAGTTTATTGTGATAGTCAAGCAGCCATTACCTATGTAAAAGATTCTTAGTATCATGGAAGGACGAAGCACATTGATATAAAGAACAACTTCATCAGAGATATAATAGCATAGGAAGAAGTGATTCTACAATACATTTCAACTAATAGAATGGTTGCTGATCCATTTACGAAGGCTATTTCTAGAGAAGTATATTGACTCACATGATGTCACTAGGATTATGTAGAATGTGATATGTGATATTGTAGAGGATCATTGATTTATGTATATGTAAACATATATATTGTACTTGTTTAATTATTATTGACTTGATGTTTTATTAATAAGTACAAATCCATTATGAGATTAGCACAAACACACATATATTATTGAAAAGTATGTCAGCAGGTAATGATTGGCTCACTTACACGAGCAATCACCTCAAGTATTATAGTTAACATGTTGAGATGAGACGTTATGTACAAATAAATGCTGAAGAGCAAGTTTAGTACATAAAATAATATGTCGCCTTGATTGGAGTCAAGATGAGGTCTGTGATTCGTTTATATAATAAGATTGAACATGATAATCCCACAATCATGTATGCTTGAAAGATGCCGGATGTGAGTACTTAATTGGGCACTATTGAAAGCGAGCTAATATAGCACTCGAGCTAAACTTGAGTACGTGAGAAGCACATGACTATGTTTAGGCAAAGATTCGTATAGTAAATATATTTAATAAATAACATACGCTCTTATAAAAAAGAAATCCGTTATAGCATGTAATTCATACTACATGTGCATTGTATGACCGACAAGGGAAGGTGAGTGAAATTATCCATATTTACTCCTCGTGTGAGCCCTTGAGGTAATTTATAATTTACCTAATTTTTGTGTCCTATGTTACTTCTAACTATGTTCTCCAAGTGAAAGATCAATGTTGCTACTTTAGCATGTTACCGGTGGTCATGAATAGATATGGTTTTATGGGACGTGTCTAGGAAATCGGTTATTCTGAAATGGAGAGAGACATGAGTGCAAAGGAAGAATATTGTTATTTTACATCTATCACATGTATTTACTGGTCAACCAATTATATCGACTTCTGTGGTTTTTGATATAATTGTAAATATATGGTGTTATGAGAATAGTTAAGTGTAGCCTTTAAGAATAAGTATACTTAGATTGATGTAGCAAAATATGTTTGGGGCACTGTGAGACATCAATTTTTTATTTATTTTTTGGGGTTGTAGCTATTATGTTATCCCTAATAGGTACATAATTTGAGCTCTCAAGTATAGGTATACTCACTAGTCGCACAGCTTTCTTGCTAGTATGAATTGTTTCTAAAGTTGATGAATATTGAATGCCTTATATTCTTGATAGAGCGCTATTAAGCCCATCATATCCGAGTGGGAGATGTTGTACTTTATTAATACATCCATGATGTGGTGTAATTAAGACACACCGTTTTATCTTAATATGTTATGATAAAAAGATACCATTTGAAAGGATATGAGGGAGTCATATAAAAAACTTTTGAAGATAACCATTGAGACGATTGGCAGAAAGTACGCTAAAAAGGAAATTGTCCTCTCTTTCTCTCCCATTTCCATCAAAGAAAAAAAAAAACGTTCCATTACTTCTTTATGAAAACAATTGGCATTTATGCTATGGAAATTTGGATATTTTCCTCGTGACTGCATGCAAACCATTGTGAAGTTATATTTTTTGTTGATCACCCGTAATTCAATGTTCATTCCAAAGTAAATTGTTCATTGCGAATTTTAAAGAGGTTAGTCGTCCTCCACCGACTTTCTTCCTATAGAAACCCTTTCCACAATTGATTTTTTTAGTGAATTTTGGACAGAATAGACCTTCTTTGAATTGCAAGTGCCATAATCGAACTTGTTAATTATCTAGTGTGAGTACATGAGATTCTACTTACCTATAGAATAATTATCCATGTGAACAATGGACTTGATTTGCCCACAAAAATCTCTCTCGCAATAGACCTTTCAAGCATACATTTGACAGTTGAAAGTTAGCACGAGTAAATGCAGGTAGATCTCATCAACATCACCTAACCCAAAAAATTATGGACAACTAATGTGAAATATGTAAGGACTAGTACAAACACCTAGATGGGGGGTGAATAGGTGTAAAAACAGTTTTTGCAAAATGCAGGGAAAAACTTTACTTTTAATCTAAGTCTAGTTGACTACAGACTTTGCAGAAGGAATCAGACTTTAATAGATACTTCAGAACACAGAAGTATATTGTAGTAGATAAAGTAAAGGAGTTAAGGAAAGAGAATTTTGCACACGAAATTATAGTGGTTCGGCTTAGACCAAGCCTACGTCCACTCTCCCGCATTGACAGCCTACTGGCTGGATTTCACTAAGAATCAAAAGAGATTTTACAATCTCACGATCACGACTTCACAGTGTAGAGATTCTACTACACTTTTTCAAAGTCTCTCGAGTGTTTGTTCTCTCTTTTGAGTACAATATTGGCTCAACGATTGAAAAAGCAAAGAACAAAGAGCTTCAGACTTTGGAACTTTCTTTCACGCACACTCTCGAACAACTTGAGAATAATCCTTATATACTCCTCCATGCCTTTACGATTGTTGGCACTTTCTACAAGAGTTCCTCCAATCTAACCGTTGGACAGAATCAATCAAAGGAGCTCTCGAGTCATTTAAGGAATGTGTTGATAGCCCATCAATCCTGTTTACCCATACAATCAGGATCTTGATTTTCATAAGTAGAACCTTCCAAGTAAACTTCGCCTTTCAAGAGATCTGATTATTCAAAATTGATTTCATTAAGAATAATTGATCACAAGGTGCTATCTCCAACCGTAAGATCTTCCACAAACCGTACGGACCAAATCCTTGAAGATGAACTCGCATTGGGATAAGTCTTCTCTTGTCGATTTGGAATCTGTCAGTGAGGTCAGACTTTGAACTTCAGTCTTTAGACTTTGACATAAGAGTCTTGAGATCTTCAAACTATAATACTAGAGTCTGCAACCTTTCAGGCTAGACTTAATGGAAAGGCATTGTCAGCTTCAAAACAATAAAGAGTCTTCTCAAACAATCTCCCCCTTTTTGATGGTGACAAAACTTTCCTGCAGATTTGAAACTTTTATCCTGCAAAACAACACTTAAGTAATCTATGCTTATCGATAATTCTGCAATCACATGAAACATGTTAGTCCTGCAAAAATAAACTAGTTATCCAGTCACAATCTGTATCACAAACTAAGTTGTTGCATGCATTAAAGTTCAAATCCAAATAGTCTAAAGCAATCCAAAGTCTCACCAAAGATAAAGTCATCAAACGTCATCAAACCAAACAAACCAAAACAAATCAAAACAGTTAAAATCAAATTTGCATAAACTCTCCCCCTTTTCGTCACGGCAAAAAGTGAGAAATGACGATAAAAAGGGTTTGGATGAAAATTAGGGCTTTTTGAGAACGTGAACTAGTTGGAAATCCCCCATAGACGTGATAGTCTCTTCCAGTTTCTTCAGGTCCTGCTTCAGTTGTTGAATATCTTCACCCTTGGCATTATCTTGAACTTGAAGCGAAAGGACTTGTACTTAATCATGCAACGTAACTGAAGAGGCTTGATGAACTGACTGCATGGTATGAAATTCACAATCCAATCCCTAAAGCTGAGCTTTGATCTAAAAAAGAAGCTCGAGCAATCTCTTGAAGTCTGCTGTATTGTCGGTTTGAGTACTTGCTTCAGCACGGGTAGTTTGAGGAGTGTTCACAAATGATGGGATCTCAGTGGGATATCCAGACTTGGAGATGAAGCCTCATGATCGCCTTCAGGAAACTGAGAGGCATACACATCCTCTGGTTTTGTAGGAGAACGACTAACATCATCACTAGCAAGTGAAGAAGTACCTTTTTGAGCAGCGGTTCCCCCTGTTTCTGTACCATCTGGTGGAGAGAAGTACTCTTCTTCTTCATCCTGTGGTTCTCCTTCTTTGTCTTCCTCTTCTGTTCTTCTTTCCTCTTCCTCTATTCTCATTGCTTCTTTTTCTTCATTTCTCTATTCTGCTTCTACTCTCGCTCTATTCTCTCGAATCTATGTCTCTGGAAAGCTAAATCTCTGTAAATTCCTTGAGGCAATAGCGGTGAGAGTGAGGTGATCCTCATCCTCTTCATCATCCTGCAAGAGGAGTGCTCTCTTCTTCTTGACTGGTTCAAAAGCTGGCTCTTTGCCTTTTCTTTTTCCTGCTGCAGAGTCTTGTCTAGCTTTGACAAGAGACTTCACCTTCATGCTCTCTAAAACCTTGCTTAGCTCCTTTAGACGCATTTTGGAAACCATTTTCAGTCCCACTACCATTGTATCAATTGTGCGAACACAGAGAATTTTGGGAGGCTGAATGTCGAGATGTTTGAATAATCGAGTAATAAGAGCAGAATAAGGGAGTCGTCCCTTGTCC
The DNA here is from genome assembly GCA_017140595.1 of Eucalyptus curtisii. NCBI lineage: Eukaryota > Viridiplantae > Streptophyta > Magnoliopsida > Myrtales > Myrtaceae > Eucalyptus > Eucalyptus curtisii. Next base: position 8,691,405 of record CM029502.1, read on the forward strand.
TTCACCACCGTTCTGTACATGTTCATGAGAATGGTATGAGGCAGAGAGAATTTGTATCCGATATTGATCGCATACATTAGTTTGGCTTCAGAGTTTGAGACATCAGTTTTTGATGTGGATTTAGGTCTGAGACAATTAATGACAATCTTGTGAAGCATTCATTCTGGAGTAAGAGATCCTGCCTTCAAGAATCCTATCCCGAACAAGCTCCAAAGTAGCATGACTAACAGACACACTAATTGGTTGGAAACTCCCTCTTTCCACCCTAATCACATCAGCCAGAGTGTCCGTATCAACCACAAAATCCTTGTCTCTAACACTGAAACAAAATCTATTCGCATATAAATAGGATAGATTCGAATACAAGTAAGCCGTGAGTTCCGGGTGAGCAACAGTTGTCTCAGAGCAAAAATGTTCAAGTTGTAAAAGACCAAATTTCTCTCTTAGATTGATTTTCAATGAATCAAGAAAATCAAAATCAACACTCCCGGGGTTCATCACCCCTCTCTTCAGCAGTTTAGAATAAGTCCTCTTGTGCCCTTTAGAACGAAAAAGTTCCGTCTTTCCACTATGAACATTTGCGGCTATGCCCATCCTAGGCTAGAAATGAAAGAACATTCTCTCATCATCATCTTTCCCTTTAGTCTGGTTAAAGCTACCAACACGTGGATCACTTGGAAAATTGGCAAATGTCTAATCAGCTAGTCCTTCTGGCGCAACGCCTATCTTTTCCATAGCGTTTAAGAAATAAGTCTCATTTTTGTAGCTATGTGCTTTCAAAAATTCGTCAATGAGCGTCATCGCCGAACCACACCTTTTTAAGTTAGAGTATAGTTTGAAAATAAACTGGGGTTTTTGCGACCTTACGGTTTCAACATCTTTGAGAATTTCTTCCTTTGGTTGTTGCTGCGGAGGAACTTGAGTCATAGACGGAGAAGATTGGCACGGTTGAGAAGGTTGTTGTTGACTTTGTTGATGCAGATGAGGAGAGTCTTCTTTCTTGGTTAGATCAAAGTGCGTAGGACCCTCATGCATTCTTTGTGGTCCCCTGCTTGCGATTCTGGAAGACTTTCTTTGAGAAGACATTGTCACTTTCTTTGAGGGATTTCACGAACTCGATCGTGACAAAAAGAAGTCTTTTTGGAATAAACTAGAGAGAAAGTGAAACAGGATGGAGTTATGTATTCTAGGGTTTGGGTGAAAACGAAGAAGAAGACTGTAGTATATAAAGAAAATGAAACGAGGTATACGGATCGTCAGTAAAAACTACCTTTTTGAAAATGATAACTTTCTTTTTGATAATGTTAACTGCCTTTTTGAAAATGAAAAGATGTTTTTTCGAAAATAAACCAAAACTGCCATAAATTAAAGAATTGTAAAGATAATTGCTAAAAATAATATAATTGATGATTCAGAATTTAAACATACATTTTCAAAATTTTTTAACTCGTAAATTAAATTACTGACATAGAATAGACTTACAGTCGCCATTTGAGGTTGTTCTGAGTCCGATCATCTTCAGACTTTAACTGATAAAAAATATAATATTTAGTCTGGTACGAATAGACTCAAATAAACTTTTCTCCAATGGCTTTGTAAATATGTCTGTCAACTGATTCTTCGAGTCAATGAATTGTACTATAACTTCTCCATTTTGAACATGATCTCTAACAAAATGATGTCGAATCTCTATATGCTTAGCTTGTGAATGAAGAATTGGATTTTTTTGTGAGATTGATTGCACTGGTGTTGTCGCATTTGATCTCAGTGCATGAGTCTTCGATTCCAAAGTCTCTTAGTTGTTGCTTTATCCTAAGATTTGTGAGCAACAACTTCCAAGAGCCACATATTCTGCTTTTGCTATTGCAAGAGTTATAGTGCTTTATTTCCTTGAAAACCAAGATACTGTCTTGTTCTCTAATAGTTGACAAATACCAGAAGTGCTCTTTCTATCAACTCTGCAACCTGCTAAGTCTACGTCTGAATATCCAAGAAGAGTAAAGTTTTCCTCTTTTGGATACCATAGACCTAACTTTGAAGTGGTTGCAACGTATTTGATGATGTGTTTTGTGGCACTTAGATGAGATTATTTAGGATCTGATTGAAATCTAGCACAAATGCAAACACTAAACAAAATGTCAGGTCTAGAAGCAGTAAGATAAAGAAGTGAACCAATGATACTTCTATAGATCTTCTGGTCAACTTTCTTTCCTCCTTCGTCTTTGTCCAGCTTTGAAGAACTTGACATTAGTATATCAGTCTTTTTGCAATTCTCCATTCCGAACTTATTGATGAGATCTTTTTCATATTTTTCTTGGTGAATGAAAATACCTTTCTTTGATTGTTTTACTTGTAGTCTGAGAAAGAAGGACAATTCACCCATTATGCTCATCTCAAATTCATCCTGCATAGACTTAGAAAATTTCTTGCACAAATTTTCATTAGATGATTCAAAGATAATGTCATCAACATAAATTTGAACGAGTAGAAAACCTTTGCCTTCCCTTTTAATAAACAAAGTGGTATATACTTTTCCTTTAACAAAACCAGTTTGAGTTAGAAATTTACTTAACCTGTCATACTAAGCTCGAGGTGCTTACTTTAATCCATATAAAGCATTTTTCAGTTTGAAAACTAAGTCTGGTCTTCTTGGATCTTCAAATCCAAGTGGTTGTTCCACATAGACTTCTTCTTAGATAAATCCATTTAGAAATGCACTTTTGACGTCCATTTGGAATAACCTGAAATTTTTATAGCAAGTAAAAGCAAGTAATAATCTAATTGCTTCTAACCTCGTTGTAGTCAGGTCTATCCTTCTTTTTGCATATATCCTTTGGCCACGAGTCTTACTTTATTTCTGACAACTTTTCCTTTCTCATTCATTTTGTTCCTGAAAACCCATTTAACTCCAATAATATACTTGGTGCATATGTCTCGTTGTAGTCTATCCCTTCTTCTTGCATATATTCTTTGGCCACGAGTCTTACTTTATGAGGCCCAACAGCCCTCACTTGGCCCGACTTCTTTTCTTGACATCCAATTTTCATCTAATAATTCCTTTTTTTTTCCTTTAAATACTTCATAAGAAAGTTTTACACTTGCCGATAAATTAATGGGCGAATGAGGCAATGTCCAAAGAATTAGTTTTGAAACTCTCAAAAGTTCGATATAAGAAATCAAATTAAATTTTATGGTTGAAATCTATCAAATGTGACTTTAATACAATCTAAACTATCGGGTGACTTTTAAGGGTTTTGATTGTGAGACGCGTGGTTGACAAGCTTAATAAAAATAACTTGAATCTCCATCATGTGTGATCAATAATTTTCCTTGCCACCAACCACCAACCAACCACGATGATGGTGCATATGTCTCGTTGTAGTCTATCCCTTCTTCTTGCATATATTCTTTGGCCACGAGTCTTACTTTATGAGGCCCAACAGCCCTCACTTGGCCCGACTTCTTTTCTTGACATCCAATTTTCATCTAATAATTCCTTTTTCGAAAGTTTTACACTTGCCGATAAATTAATGGGCGAATGAGGCAATGTCCAAAGAATTAGTTTTGAAACTCTCAAAAGTTCGATATAAGAAATCAAATTAAATTTTATGGTTGAAATCTATCAAATGTGACTTTAATACAATCTAAACTATCTGGTGACTTTTAAGGGTTTCGCGTGGTTGACCTGTGATCAATAATTTTCGATCCATGTTTATACCTCTTTGAATTATAAATGACCCTCGGTTGTCATGTGATCGCGAGGATTCAATTACATCCCTAAGTATAAGATCAATAGAAAATCAGTTTATCATCGTTCGATGCGAGTATTGTAATCATGCGAAATTACCCGTGAACCTACTATGTACTTTTGTCGAATCGATTTATATCTGTTCGCTAATTGACTTATAACAGTATAGTATTTACCCTTGTTGATGCTTATAGTCGAGCGACCGATCCCTAATCGAACGATTTATATCTCTATAACAGTATAGTATTTACCCTTGTTGATGCTTATATTTTCTCTAATTTTTTGCGTTTTAAACTTTTACAGTCTCGCCTAATAGATTAGTTAACTCATAAATGATCAGTTCATAGTAAATTGATTGTCAGTGCATTAATGAAATTATTTTATATATTTTGAAATGGGTCAAATTTCGGGATATCACATGAGACATGAGATCTATGGTTGGCTATTAATAAGGTTTATCCTGCTACATTTTCCTTGAGGCAACTAGGTTGAAGTCAATATTCCTGGACTTTAGTTGCATTTCAGAAACAAATGCGCTGCCTTGTGCAATTTTCGAATCGCAAGGCATTTCATGGACCGAAAAGCTTGGCAATATACTATATCAGATGATTTCTTCGCATAAAATCCTGAAAAAAATGATATTTTTTTGGCCGGTAAATATATGATTAAATGAGGTCCTTTATGACCAGAGTTTGCATTATGTATTTATTTCTTTGCCAGAATCGCTTGAATGTGCCGATGCTAGGTATGAGTGGTGAAAAGGGGTATAATTGACAAATCTTGCAAAATAATGGTACTATTTGGGTCCAAAAGGTCAAACTAGCAGGTTTTAGCTTGAATTCAGAAATATTTTAATTCTCTACACTCACAACTCTTATCCTCAAGAATGGCTTTATGGGTGTCTCTCTACCCGACCTCACGATGCTTCCAATTGGAATGTTTCTGACCTTTCTCATTCAGAAGCAGCACGATATATGAAAGGTTGGTGGAATTTGGATTCTTGACTATATTATGCTTCTTATTCTTAGTGAGAGAATTCTTGGCAAGCATACTGAACAATCCTCTTATTCTTCAAATCCTTTTGTGTGTACGCACAGATCTCAATGGCATGGAGACGTCAACGTGTGACAGATGCCCCCGGGAGGAAAAGTCAATGACCCTGCCACCAAACATAGGTTCTTTCTTTCTCTCTTGTTTCGATGCCGATTGACTTTGCTCACTTAGCTTTCATCTTGCACCTTTTCTTTGGAATTGATATTCCATTTTCAGCTTTCAGACCGTCCATCGCCCAGTGAAAAGATTTGTTTCCATGACCGTTGCCTGAACAGTACAATCCATATGTCTATGATCGATTAGACCGATTTATCCATTTCATTTGCAGATGAATTACATATGGACACATGAAAATTTCTTAGAACCCAATCTAGAAGTAATTTTTCAGTGAATTTTGGATAGAATAATCCTTCTTTGAATTGCAAGGGCCATAATTGAACCGGTTAATTTTCTGGTGTGGGGACACGAGATACTAACCCGTGTAGAAGAATGATAATACATGTGAACAATAGACTTAATGTTTCCACAAAAATCTCTCTTGCAAATGACCTTTCAAGCATACACTTGACGGTTGAAAGTTGCGGGAGTAAATGCAGGTAGATCTCGTCAACATTACCTAACTCACAAAATTTTGGACAGTAAATGTGCCAAAGACATGTTCAGAATGATTAAAGAGCTCCATCTCCGATGAACAAAATAGTCATACATCCCTGAAGAAGGCAAACCATACTGTGGTCTCTTGTGGAAGACGAAAAAGATCAGCAGACTCCTCTTCCCCACATACAACAGATAAAACCTGTGACTACATCGAAACTCTTTCCAGTCACTCAAGGCGACCAGATGAGAGCTTGTCAGTGGATGTGATGGTAAGAGCCAAGTAGCAGAAGAAGGCCAAATACGAGCAATCGAAAACCAACACCTGGTTGCAGAACTTGGTCACAAAGGCCATCCCAACCCTTCCACTCCTCCCCATAACGACCCCCATTCCCAATGGCTGTCCCCGCCGCACATCCAGCTATTATCAGCATTGTAATTGCAGGCGTCGTCAAAATGAATTCACCAGTTGTAGCCGAAAGTTAAGGTGAAGAAGCCATTTATGAGTAACAGTCCATTAATTTTTTTCAAGCAATGTTTCAACTAAAATTACATTAGCGACCTCTGATAAGCACGAGGAAACATGCCTGAGCTAACACAAGGCAAAAGCAGTTTCAGTTTCCACCTTTGTGTCATTACTACAGCCTGCTTGCCTTAAGCTCGCTTTTCTCTTTAGATTAAGTAATTAAATTTTGCGTATAGTTTTGGCTTGTCCTTTCTTCCTATAAGTCCCTTTGGTGAGCTATTGCCTCACCAACTGCTACACTGACTTCCTGCCTAGCTCACTAGTCATGCCCAAAAAGGGGTATGTGAATTAGGGGTTAGCGGTTCTAGTATTCATACAGGTTCCACCTGGAACCTAGAATCTACCAATTGGAACAGATTCTTTATTTTTTTGAATCTGAAATTTACCTTGCACACCTCGAAACTGATACCTACCCATTACAGGTTACAGGTTTGGTTTCAATGTCTATCCAAGTTCAACTTGTATTATAAATCGAAAGATTATAGAGAATTATCATATTTAATGATTAACACTTACTGTTAATACGCTGATTACAATTTATATTTAGATACACGAAAAAAATATGAATTATTAACGAAGTAAAAGTTTCAGTCATAAAATAGAAGCCAAACTAGTGATTTCTTATTATATACTCATCATCGGACATCACGGAACACTTTAAAATTGCATAAATAATAGATCAAGAAAAATACAAAAACTTGTTCTTGGTCTAAATTCTAGGTTTGAATTACCTAGAACCTAGAATCTACCGTTAAAATAGGTTCTTCGATTTTTTGATATTGGAATTTATCATGTATATCTCGAAATGTGAAACTGAATATGTTACTACTGGTCTGATTCTCGGTTCCAAGTTCTACCTTGGAACCATACTCAGCCCTATTGCACATCTTGTTTGGATGGTTAAGTTTGAGCTTTTAAGAATTGAGTCTTGGCAAGTATATTTGCGTATAAAAGATATAAAATAGAGAAAGAGAAAGTCAAATATTTTTTAGGAATAGGCAGACTCTAGAAGCAAAATACTAGAAGTGTCAAAAGTTATAGATGACACTACTTTAGTGCCCAAAGTTTTTGCCAGGTCACTTAATTGCCAAATCAAAGAAAAAATAATCACTTAGGACGGGCGTGAAAACCATTTTATTTCTATTCTAAAACTATTTTTCTGTTTTAGACTTGTTTCTAGAATAGAAATCTATTTGGTAAAACTATTTTATTTTTTATTTCTAAAATAGACTTTTCCTCCAGAAATAAGTTTGGAATAGAAATCAAATGTAAATTTTTTTTTTTTTTACTTCTCCATTCTAGAACATAAATGAGAAATAAAAGCCGTTCTCATCGTTCATCCTTGCTACTAGTTAGCTGCCTATCCATCGCCACTGACCACAGTCTACCATCCCCTCGGTCGTCGTCTGTCCACCGCCTCCGCCGGTCGCTGTTGTTCACTACCCTCTACCAGTCGCCGACCGCTGCGTTCGCCGATCGCAGGCTACCATTGCTCGTTGCTATTCGCCGTTCACTAGCCACCGTTCGCCATCACTTGGGAGAGAGAAATTTTGTGTCGTTATTAAACACGTTTTTTTGTTTAGAAACTCATCCAATAATAGAAATAGAAAAATCTATTTCTCTTTAAAAATCAATTTCTAACTAAAATGATTATCATTCGTGCTCTTAAGTGCCAATGATGAGAAACTCTGGCAAAAAATAATACATGGCTTTTATAATTACAAATTTTATATGACTTGGTCTATTATCTAAAAAATCCAATTCACGTGGCATTTCCACATAGCGTGCTTGGCACTAAACTGATCACTTTTTAATAATGATTGGCATTGAAATGATCACTTTAAGTAAAATTTGCTACTCAAACAATCACTATTTACAACTTTTAGTCGATGTTGTTTAGGGGTTATATGTTGAGTAGGCACGTCGGCGAGTGACGTAGGATTAAGAAATTAAAAATATATGGTCACGTCGAATCTCTGGTGACCCACATTGAAGTTGGTTCTTAAGTAATCAATTTTTTGAAAAAGTGACACTTAAGTGATTTAAAAATTCTTTTGACAGTAAGGTGAGCGCCGTAATACAACTATTGACATTTCTAGTGTCTTTTTCCCAACGAACTCCATATATATATATATATATATATATATATATAAAAGTATATTTATTTTCCAATTAGTGTTTGGAGGCATCGTTAGTACCATCTCAGAACAATCCATACCCTTCGGCAGCTAGAGGTCATTTTTTCAAGAAGAAAGGTTATTGAATTGGGGTGGCACCCTTGGACCCCAAAAGAAAGGCTTTGACCTACTGGCTATTGGAAAGTCTCTATGGAAAGTAGATTTACCACGGTGATCTTAAGGGCCACCAAGGAATATGAGGAAGTGGATCTTTATCTTAGTGTTACTATTGGATGTACCTACAATATCAATTTGGATATATAAATCTTATAAATTGTGTCTTAGGTGCATTAAGGGTAAATGATTCGGTAATCATAGAAAGGATTACATTTAAATGATATTTTTTATGACCTCTATTTGAGGAGTTAGTAAGAACATGAAATGTAGTTGAAGGTTATATAGATTACATGAGAGTTGACTTAAACAAATTTGAAGCAGATGATATGACATTCTTAGATTAACGAAAGTTTGAGGCATTGCACTTATGCTTTAGTAGACGTTACCATTATCAAATTTTGCGGATATCTTGAGATTATATTTTGAGTGTCGAAAAACAAGAAAGAACTCGATGGTGCTAGAGAAAATGGTCTTAACATTATTATGTGAACTGATAATTCTATGGAGATAGTGCAGAGCATTTAGGAATTGATTTTTGGCAAAACATAGATTGCTTGAATAGTTGATTGCTATATTCTTTCACTTTAGGCCATGACAAACAGATCACTTAATTTCAAAGGGTGTTGGATCTCCAACTTGGTCGAGCAATATACAAGGGCATACGATCCACCTTAAGTTGGATTAGCAGCAACATCCTTTTATAACATATCCTTTTTTTTTTTCAATCAGAATTTCTATCTTCAATCTTACCGGAGAAATGATGGGAAAACTAGTAAAGGCTTACTTGCATTGCTTGTTTGGGTACTTTGAAAAGGCATATGGTGAACTTGGAAATGAATATGTACTTTTAATCCAGTGTAAGAGTCAGAATATTTTACTCATCGTACCTACGATACATCAAAAGATAAGGGAGAGTAGAACAAAATGATATTGAAGCTTCCTAGACTGTGCGAGAGGTGGTAGTTGTTTTATAGTGGGAAAATTACCAAAGAAATCTTAAACATATTGAACTTGTGCCAATTAAATCTTAAATCTTTCAATTTAGTCAATTTAGTTCTTAACATTATGACAATTTATCAATAAAGTCCATCTTGCCAATTTTAGATGGAAATTGATGATATGAATGCTAGTTGTCCTTGCTAGGAGTGCGCAGCAGAAGTCCAATACCTTCATTGTAGAGATCACCAAGAAGAAACTCAAATCCGAGTATGTTAATATATTCAGTTGGACTCATCTTCACTCAAAAGCTTAAGCCAATGAGTTATGAGCCAACTGAGTTTGTTAATATATTTGGTCGACTCACCTTCACTCAAAAGCTTAAGCTAATGAGTTATGAACCAACTATGTATTAACTGCTCAACATTATATCAATTCTCCAATGTAGGACTTCTTTAAGAGAATTCACATGTGTATCTCAACAATTTTCCTCTTACATATGAGCTCCAATGGTAGACCTGCTCCCACATAATTCCGGTATCCTTCTAGCCACAACTTCATCCTTATAGGCCTGTGTTGCCACACCACAACGCCCACCTTCTTGGAAAGGTAACCATTGACTTTGATACCATTTGTTGGGAATGCGCAGTAGAAGTGTGATACATTCACTTGGAGAGATCACCAAGAGGGAGCCCAAATCCGAGCTTGTTAATATATCTAGTTGGATCTATATTCACTGAAAAAGTTAAACTAATGAGTTATGGGTCAACTATGATATATTAAGTGTTCAACACAACATCAATTCTCTTATGTGGGACTTCTCTAAGACAATTCACATGTGTACCCTAACAGTCCTCAGTGGCACATCCAATGTTAACATGGAAATTTTTGAAATTGACTCTCGCCCTAGCAGCTGGCGAGGGTTCATTGCCCCATCACACGGCCCTTGCCCAGTGTTCAATGAGGTTGCGGCCCTTGCCCAACTCTGAGCGAGGGCTGTGAGTCCTTGCTAGCCAAAGTGAGGGATCTAGCCCTTGCCTAGTGGCGGCCGACCCTTAACTCCCCGCCCCCAAAAAAAGGAAGAAAAAATAAATAAGAGAACAAAAAAGATCAATAAAACTTTTAAAAAAATTTCCATATCAGCATTGATCATGTCACGTAAAACGACTAGCATCCACATCATCAATTTCTAGCTAAATTTAGCTGGAAAGAATACAATGGCAAATTGTCGAAAGGTTTATGACCAAATAAACTAAATTGAAAGGTTTATGACTATATTGACATGAATATAATAGGTTTATGATTTTTTTAGTAATTTTTTCATTTATATTGGACCATAGGACACCTCTTTATTATACACATTATTAACTAGTTGACCTTTACATATGGAAAAAATTTGCTTGAATTTCTAGTTCACTTGCAGGAGAGTATATGGTAATAATTTCAAGTATATATGCCGTTCTGCAATAGTTTGATATCTTCCAGCATACGCTAATCTGGAAAATACAAGTGGGAGAAGATTTTATGTGATATTTTCCGTAAAAATATATGAACTTGCATTAAGGTTTCTAAAGTCCTCCCTGGATTAACACTACTTTGAATATGCACAATTTTTTTTCACACGACATCTAATTGACTCAATTTTTTTGCCTTGGTGTTGACGCCTAAATTTCGTTTTTTTAAATTAGGCTTTTTTTAATTATCAATTTTGCCGTTTTCGGATAATAAATAATAAAAACAAAACAAAAACAAAAACAAAAACAAAAATAAAACAAAAAAAAAAAAGCAGTCCCTTTTCCTTCCCCTTCTCCCTCCCGCACGGGCCAAAGCCCAATCCTCCTTTTCTCCCAGCCCGGCCCCCTCTTCTTCTTCTTCTTCCTTCTTCCCTCTTCTTCCCCTACGTCTCTGCAACTCACGCGCGCAGACGCGCGAAGGACAAGCTAGGGCAGAGAGAGAAGCATAGGCCGGTGGCTGAGAGGACGGGGCATTGATGACGAGCGAGCCTCCGTGGAGGGGAGGATCCACGCCGGTTCGGCCGGCGAAGGAAGGCCGGTCGACGCACCAAGGACCGCCGGCCTAGCCTCCGTCGATCGGCACCCCCGCGCCTATAAATAGGGTGTCGGGGGGAAGGCCAGAGGGCACGGCGAACTCGGAGATCTTCCCTTGAGAGACTTCAGGGGAGAATCAACGAGCGAGCACGCGAGAGATCGGGTCGCGAAGCTTGCCGACCTCCCTCCGAGAGACTTTGGGGAGGCGGGTGGCAAGCGAGCCCGAAGGGGAGAGATCCGAGCGGGTGGAGGCCGAGAGAGTGAGCGATCGAAAGCGAGCGAGCGTCGCGAGCTTCCCCGAGAGACTTCGGGGAGGCCCGAGTGCTCGCAAGCTCGATCCGAGGGAGAAGGACCAGATCCGAGGAGCCGAGGCCCGCCGTCGCGACCGTCGCCGCTCACCGTTTGCCTCCTCGCCACAGTAATAAGCGCCGCCGTCATCACCGTCGCCGCCGTCGCCATCGTCACCGCCTCCTCCATCGCAGTCGTCGCCGCCGTTGACCCGGCGACACTTCGCCCCCCCTTCGGCGCCGCGAATCAGAAACCCTAGGTTTCTCGATTTCCCGGGTCGCGGTCCCGGGTCGTCGGGTAGAATCCGGGCCAGGAAGCGGGTAGGGTTTTGCGCGATTTGGGGCGGCTGGGAACCGGGTCATCGCCGGATTTCGGGTCGGATCCGGGTAGGGTTTCGCCGAGGGTAGCGGGTCGTCGGGCCGGGCCGGGCGTCTCCCAACGCTCGGCCACGACGCCGTTTTTAAAAAAAAAAAAAAAAAAAAAAAAAAAAAAAAAAAAAAGAGAAAGAAAAAAATCGGGCCCGCGTTGCGGGCCCGTCCGCGTCGGGTCGTCGACCCGGGTCGGACCCAACCCGCGGATCCGACCCGGGTCAGTTTTTATAATATTTTTAATAATAAATAATAAATAATATTTCAAAAAAAAAATCAAAAATAATTTATTTTCGAAAAAAAATATTAAAAATGTTTTAATTTCCAGAAAATCGAAAAATATTTAAAAAATGTTAAAAAATGTTTTATTTTCTAAAAAATCGAGAAAAGTCAAAAATAATTTATTTTCCAAAAATATTTTGAAAAATATAAAAAAATAATAATATTTTATTTTCCGAAAAATCAAAAAATCAAAAATATTCCATATTTTCCAAAAAATGCCAAAAATCCAAAAAAAGCCAAAAATTCATGAAAAAGCCAAAAAAATTCAAAAAAAAAAAGCCAAAAAGACTTGTATTTTCCAAAAAATACCAAAAATCCCAAAAATCCCTGTTATGTCCAAAAAATTAGAAAAAGACTCAAGAAATGTTTTTCCTCCCAAAAATGCATGGAAAATCCCTCGAACATCCAAAAAACCTCAAGGTTTAAACAAGATTAGGTACCGAAAGGGCATTAGTGATTAACTAGTGTAATCAAGTCCCCGATCCTAATTTCTCGGTTGCGCAGAGTGAGTATTTCTCCCAATACTTCGCTTGGGTTTCTAATCAACCCACCCCAAATCGATTAGTGGCGACTCCATTTTAAAAATTGATTTACAGGTTAAAAACTTGAACCATTAAGTCGTGAATTGGTGGACTTGGGAGAGTCCGGGCTTAATTAATTTCAGCCGAGCCATTAGCCTCCTTAGGCGCTCGTACCCGATTGCGGGCGCTGAGAAAAATAGAGGTCGCGACAGCTTGGCGACTCCGCTGGGGAATATTGAAGACTTAGGCCATTTTTGTCTTGTTTAAATTCTTTACTGACTTAGGTTTTTTTCTTTATGCAGGTCAAAAGCTTAGAAATTTATTTTAAGTTTGCTTAAAATAGATTATCTTGTGATTATAAACTGTTGTGCATGCTTTACTTGTTTTAAACACTACACATGGCACACACAACCCGGCCGCCGGACTGGGGCCGCCATAGGATATTTAGGATGGTGTTAAGAAAGATACGACCTCGAACGCGAGACTGCGATGTAGAGGTTGCCTTTCTTTTCCCCGAATTTCTTAGCCGAGGTTAAGAGGGTACGCTGCCAACGCGAGACTATGACGGGCGGATACCTTTTTAATTTCAACAAGCCTTCGAGTTAGAAATCGAGCCGCACGTCCCATGTGCATGTCTCTCGTGCTTGCCATTTTATTTAAAAGTAAAGTAATTTCTTTATTTTTATACAGTCTTTTTATTGGCTCATGGCATAGGGTAGGATCGTGTAACTCCCTTTCTCATATGTGATGGGAAGAATCGATATCCAGTTCATTCCTACTCCCAAGAAAGAGCTCCTCGAGATGGTGGAATCGCTTAGATCACTCGGCCAAGAGCGTGTCAAAGCAAGCATCGGTCATCTCCTTCCGTTGCTCCAGTCAATATCCACTCGCGTCATGCAAGCACCGCCACATTTCTCGGTGCCCCGAAACATCCACCTTCATGTTCGGCAAATTTGAAATGACTCCGACCTTGGAAGAATACGGTCTCGCCATAGGAATGCCTGCGGTGAGAGAGCTTGTTAAGCCACCGATCGCATTGACCCCGTGGTTAGTCTATCACGGTTTTTGAAAAATCATTCGGTAAGAGAAATTGTTGAAGCCAACAACAATGCTTTCCCGCTATCATCTTTAACTGAATGTTTTGAAAAACAATCGATGAACCAAAAAAGCAAGATCTTCCTCTTAGCGTTCTTCGGATTTATTATCTTCCCCTATAGGAAGAATGCCATAAATCCTTCAATGGCATGGGTGATAAATCAAGTCACTTTTGGGGCAGGATATGTGAACATGGTTTTATCTGAAACATTTTTATCCCTTAACCGTTTTAAGGAAAACAAAGAAAAAATCATGAGGGCCGCCCCAGAAATTTTACAAATGTGGTTCTTTTCCCATATCAAAGGATTTGGGCACCTCATGCAAATATTTGAAATCAACAAATTCAAACATCCACTTCAAAAGTTTCAAAACTTGGAAAAGTACTCTCCCAAATGAGGAATATTCTCGATGGATTAACTTATTAAAAAACCCCGTCCCTGAGACATTCCTATGGCGAACTAAATGGTTCATTGCAGGAGAGGCGCGTTTTGCGCTTGATTATTACAACCCTATCCCACTGCTGGGCCTCTCCGGAGCTACCTCATATTATCCACATAGGGTGGCTCGTCAGTACAGGGTCCTCCAAGAAATCCCACCGCCACTCAAGCCGGGGTTGTTCCGAATCCCTTTCACCCATACCGGTTATGATTACTCGAAGAAATCTGCATGATCCAAGATGCATGGAGTAGATGTCACCCAGAAAAGATTATCGTACCCAGAAGATTGAAGGGGCAAGAAAAGGCTCATCATGCATCCACATTCTACATCCTCAACCACATAATTCCCGAGGAACTGCAACCAGCAATCCCCGACGTGGCTGATAAGCTTACTCTGCAAGGACGAATTAAAACTCTGGAAAGAAGTCTGGAGACAAGCAGGAAACACATATCAAAGCTAGCACGAAGGAGCAAGCGGCTTCACAAGACTGGAGCTTCCCATCACATATGAAAATGGGCAGTCTGGTTTTTTGTGAATATGTCTAAATGCAAATAGTTAGGATCGCTCTATCTTTTGTACCTTGTTTGAAGAGCCCTTTCGGCATTGTATATTTCCCCGTTAATAAATAAAAATGACTCGACCCTTGCCATGGGCCAATATTCCGTTTGTTTCTCTCGCTTATGTTCTTTCCGTTTTGCACAAATACAGTAATCACAACATAGTCGTATTCGCCAAATCCAAAAGTTAGGATGGCTGAAGAAAATGTGCCAAGCCGTGTCGAGATTATGGAAAGTGAAATGAAGCAAGTCTTCAATGTGCTTCAACAACTCTCAAAGCAGATAGATTCCATCCAAGGCAAATTGGCCCCGCCCCAAGGAATCGAAGTATTGTTACCACAATCGTCCACCCGAGGTGATCAAGGAAGAGATACCGATGATAATATGCCTGAATTGGAGGATGATACGCACCAAATCATAGTTGAAAAAGCAAAACCCAACAGTTTGTCTAAGACTGAGCATGACAAACGCCTTGAGAAACTTGAAGAAAGGCTAAAGCAACTCGCAGGGCCTTCAAGATCCTACTCCAACAGACCTCTCCATCTACTCTAAGGTCAAAATGCCGAAAAATTCAAAATGCCCGAGTTTGAGAAGTACGATGGCACGACCCGCCCAAGGGCTCACTTGCAAATGTATTTGGTTCGAATGACCCAAAGACGTTAATAATGTACCTTTAATGATCCAGTTGTTCCATCCAAGCCTGGTAGGTCCCGCCCTGAGGTGGTACATCAAAAAGAACATAAACCTCATTGAAACATGGAGTGAAGCAAGTGAGGCATTCCTCAAGCAGTACAAATTCATAATGGACATTACCCCTTCTCGTGAGGATCTCGATCGCACGGAAAAGAAAAAGCAGAATCTTTCAAAGAATATGCTATTAGATGGAGGAATCTCGCCGCCCGATCGATCCCGAGCCAACCGACTTTGAACTGAGAAAATGTTCATCAAAACCCTCCCCTATGAATACCGCAATCGTATGGTGACTACGATCGCTGAATCATTCAACCAGCTCATTCCAAAGGGGGAGAGCAGATTGAGACAGTTTAAGGGACGGCTGGTTCACCGAGCCTACACTGTCGGCGAAGGCTCAACATGAAAAAAGATAAAGAGCCCCGATTGATGTCAATGCCACCTACACCGCAAACACCAGTCACCTCCCGACCGTTCGCACAAACACAGCCAACAAAGAGACTAATAATCGTCCACCCCAACGCTACAACAACAAGACAATTCACTCCGCTTCCCGGATCTCCCTCCCGTGTTTTGGCAATCCTCCGAAACAAAGCCTCCTTTCAACCGAGCCAAGACGACCCAACGCCGAAAACTTCTCCAGCTATGACCCGTCCAAAAATGTGACTATCACATGGGAGAAGTAGGCCATTCAACCGATGAGTGTTTCGTCCTTAAGCATCGAATCCAAACCTACTGGATACTAAGGCCTTCTCATTCCAAACTGCAAAGCCAAATGTCCAAAGCAATCCGCTCCCTGATCATGCTGACAAAGTAAACATGATATCCAGTTCTGAAGCCGGTCAAATCAGGAATGTCAATACACATATTGTTGACATCTATCGAGGGCTAGTAGAAACCGGGTATTATCCAAGTGATGAAATACCACCCTTTGCAAAAATGAAGGAAAGGGTGTTAAGAATGATAGAGGCCAAAATAATCATGTACGCCGGCCACGCCAAAGATAGTTTCTACCATATCGCAAGTCCTCATCAACTGGGAGGAAGAATTTGCCGCGCTAAATGCAGAAAAGGAAAAGAAGAATTCCGCCTCACCTGAGAGCGTCTTTCAAAGGAAGAAAGCCATTGTTCAAGCATCAACAGCAGAAGCAGCTATAGTCATCGAGATTCCCCAGCCTTACAAATACGAGTACAACAATGCGGTACCATGGTCTTATGACCTTGATGTTGGTTTAGTCACGAGATCTGGGAGAACCTATGCTCAAGCAAATACTCGGTCCCGCTAAGCCCGTCACGACGAAGAAGCCAGGGAATTTTTGGCCGTAGTTAAGGCCAGTGAATATAATGTGGTGGAACAACTACGAAAATCACCAGCACAGATCTCTCTGCTGGAATTACTTCAAACATCTGTCAAGCACCAGAAATCCCTCATGAAAGTACTAAGTGAAGTACATGTCCCTGAAACGATTGAGCATGACAAACTCGAGGAATTTGTCAAGACCATCCTTTTAAAAGATCAAATGGCATTTTCTCGATGAAGAAATTCTGAGGAGGGTAGAGGACATACCAAGGGCCTCTACATATCGATCAAGTACAACACATCTCACGTCGCTCGAGTGCCGATTGACAACGGATCTGCTCTTAACATATGTCCACTAGCGACACTCCATCGCCTTAAAATAGAGAGATCATGGATCCAAGTACCCAAGACTTCTGTTCGAGCATTCGATGGAACAAAGAAGGAAACAAAGGGGAGAGATCGAGCTCGACATTCAAATTGGCCCAACCATATTCAAAATTTTGTTCCAAGTAATGGATATCCCCACCGCGTTCAATTTCCTCTTAGGGCGCCCGTGGATCCACGTCGCAGAGCAAGACCTTCAAGCCTCCACCAAAGTGTGAAGTTCGTGGTTGGAGGAAAACTGATCACGGTCCGAGGAGAAGAGGATCATCGCATCTACCACGAGACGGCCATCCCTTATGTCGAACCTAGTGACAAAAGTGAAGCCAGCTATCAATCGTTCGAGCTCGTGTCTACTATACACGAAACTCGAGGGACTTTGCCTCTCGTCCCCGAGGAATCAAGCGCTGCAATCATGGTAGGAAAAATCATGGTTGGACATGGTTTCATTCCGGGACGAGGGCTTGGTAGGAGAGGCCAGGGCATCCGTAAGCCTATTGAAGCCTTGAGGAGACCCTACACTATCGGTTTAGGATATTCCCTGGATAGAAAAGCAAAGAAGAAAGTCGGCCTCGTATATCCCCGTCTCAAGGAAACTTTCCCGAGTGCCCAGCCAAGATGATGCATGAGGAAGAAGAAGTGAATACTTCAAAATGGTTCAGCCCCGGAAGTGCGAAGTTGCCTATACTCCAGAGCACACGACTTGGCCCACACTTATAAAGAAGGAGGGGCCGATGACATGACCACCATGTTCGGGGACATTTTCATAGGTGCCATTGAGGAAGAGCAGTTAGAAGAGACAGCGATAACTTCTCGTTCATCCAGCTTCAACACCAAGTCGAAGAATTGCGCGAGACCGTACACCACCCGACGTAAAACTTCGCTCAAGCTACCCGTGCATTCCGCTCTCGTCACAATGAGGAGCTGGTAGTAAATGAAGAAGACCCTACTGACACGATTTGGCAAGGGGCACGGCTACCCTTGTCCCAAAGAAGCACTCGACCATATTCGCCTCTTCCTAAATCAATGACCATTATTCTCCCCATCCTCCTAGAGCAAGGGATAATCGGTAGGGAACCGAGCCATCCTACTCCCGAGTACTTCCTTGATTATGACCCATCCAAGCAATGTGATTATCATTCGGGGGAATTAGGACACTCGCTAGATAACTGCACCATCCTGAGAGACAAGGTTCAGGATTTTTTAGATGCTGGGGTATTCACGTTCCGCTCTCCATGGCTGTGTTTTGGCAAGGATCACCTTCTCGTGGTACCCAGCACCCGTACCATGTTCCCCGAGCATGCTAAGGAAGCACGTAGAGGAGAGGCGATCATGGACACCTTGGGCCAACCAAGTGGTAAATTTGACTACTATGTCGACTATTCAATCCCCCAAAATTTTTATGACCATCATCACAACATCGTCCCTGATGGATGGGAAGGCATGGATGATCTGAAATCCGCAAAACCGGGAGCACAGGGAGACACGGCTGGCGACTGGTATGAAGACTTCTTCGTGGGCGTTATCAACGAAGGACCGTCAAGGAAATGGGTGCAGACCCGCCGAGTAGAATCCTTTTAATTCCTCTCGCATACTCCCCTACGTGGGAACCCGTACATATTTCTTAAAGTCTCGGCTTGTTTTGTTTTCAACATCAGTTCCACTCAAGGAACTATTTTTTGAAATCACCCTGTAAATCCGTCTACTAATAAATAAAGTTGAAAACATTTTGAGGGCATGAGGAGACACACCAAACCGGCCCGTTGATGATAGCCAGCCGTCAAATGAAAGAAGAAATCTGAGGCCCGGGTCTCCTCATGTTTCCTTGTCCTAAATCTTCAAGAACAATTTATCACCTTTTCAAAAGAAGAAGCATGCATGCTACTAACCTTATTGGTTCCCTTAGCCTATCTACTCTATGACACAGAATAATCTAGCGACGGCGAGGGTATGGGAACGGTCCGGACCAACACCGTAAGTAGCCATGATAGCAATTCGATGACTCGATGATGATTTTGATGATTCCGACGAAATTCAACGGAATTGGAAGCGCCACGAAGAAACAAGGCCCCTACTACTGAAGACATCGTCATTGTCAATTTAGGCAGCACAGAAGGTCCAAGGGAGATAAAGATTGGCGCAAACCTTCCTAAAGAAGAAGCTCCAAGCTTAATTGCCCTCCTAAAGAGGTATCAAGACGTATTCGCATGGTCATATGCCGATATGCCGAGCCTCGATCCAATGATCGTGGAGCATAGCTTGCCAACCAACCCTGATGTAGCCCCCAAGAAGCAGCGGCTAAGAAGAACTAAGCCTGAGTTGTCAAAAAAGATTGAAGAAGAAGTAATGAAGCTCCCGGAAGTAGGCTTCCTCGAAGTCTCGCAATATCCTAGTTGGGTAGCAAATATTGTACCGGTGAAGAAAAAAGATGGTCGAATCCGGGTTTGTGTCGACTACCGCGATTTAAACAAAGCAAGCCCAAAAGATAATTTTCCGCTACCTCACATAGACGTTCTTGTGGATAGTACTGCTGGATTCAAACTTTTCTCTTTCATGGATGGATTCTCGGGATACAACCAAATAAAAATGAAGGAGGAAGACAAGGAAAAGACGGCGTTCATTACTCCATGGGGACTTTTCACTATAAGGTCATGCCCTTTGGCCTGAAAAACGCCGGAGCAACTTACCAACGTGCCATGACCACCCTTTTCCATGACATGATGCATAAAGAAATTGAAGTATATGTCGATGACATGATCGCCAAAACCAGACACGGAGAGGACCATGTAAAGACCCTAGAAAAATTATTCAATCGACTTCGCCGCTTTAAGTTGCGCTTGAACCCAGCAAAATGTGTGTTCGGGGCAACTTCTGGCAAATTACTTGGATTCATTGTGAGCTGTAAAGGGATAGAAGTGGACCCATCAAAAACTAAAGCGATATTTGAGATGCCTCCTCCCTCGACTGTAAAAGAAGTCCGGAGCCTCTTGGGAAGACTAAATTATATTGCACGATTCATTTCCCAGCTTTCCAAACTGCAAAACCTTTCTTTAAACTTCTCGGAAAGGTGCACAAATCAAATGGGATGATGACTGCCGATTGGCGTTTGAAAATTTAAAGCAGTACCTGATGAAACCCCTGGTTTTAGTACCCCCGACTCCAAGACACCCTTTGACCCTCTACCTTACCATCAATAATGAATCCTTAGGTGCAATGTTGGCACGTAAAGGACCCCATGATGGGAAGGAGCGAGCCATTTACTATTTGAGTAAAAAGTTCACCACTTCGGAACAAAACTACTCCAAGTCGGAAAAACATGCGCTGCATTGGTATGGGTGCTTTGCACGTACTCCGGCAAGATACCTTGCATTACCAAACATTCCTTGTAACTGAGAGTGACCCAATCAAGTATTTGCTCGGTTGCCCAGCCTTGGTGGGAAAATTGGCCAAATGGCAAATCCTGATCTCAGAATTCGACATCCAGATGACGTCACAAAAATCAGTTAAAGGTCGAGTAATTGCTGATATGTTAGCAGATTGCCCTAAAGAAGTACGCGAGGATCATTCCCCGTACGACCGAATTTTAACAAGAGAAGAGGACACATGGACTATGTTCTTTGACGGAGCTGTAAATTTGTCGTTCGGGCACCGGGCAGTCTTAATATCCCCAAATGGACAACATTATCCCGTGGCTGCAAAATTAATGTTTCCGTGCACCAACAATATAGCCGAATACGAAGCATGCATCCTCGGCCTGCAAATGGCTATTGAAATGGAAGTAACAAAACTAAAAGTGTTCGGTGATTCTGCCTTGATTATCCGTCAGACTTTGGGCAAGTGGAAAACAAAAGACGCCAAACTAGTGCCTTATCACGACTACTTGGAAAAATTGGTGGGAGAATTCCAGGACGTCTCGTTCGAATATCTACCTAGAACTCATAACCAGTTTGCTGATGCACTAGCAACGCTATCATCTATGTTGCAAGTGACAAAGGGGTTGGAAGTAGAGCCTTTGAAGATCGAAGTCCTGGCAAGACAAGCCCACTGCATGACTATAACTGAAGAACTCGATGGGAAACCCTGGTATTACGATATCAAGAAGTACGTCCAGAAGCAGGAATTCCCTAAAGAAAGCACTCCCTCTGATCGAAAATACCTAATGAAAATGGCTTCGAGGTTCTTCGTCAGTGGTGAAAATCTGTACAAAAGATCATATGACTCGATCCCCGCTAAGGTGTGTTGATGCAACCGAAGCCACACGGATAATGCAAGAAATACATGAGGGAGTATGTGGCCCTCACATGAATGGACGCATGTTGGCCAAGAAAATAATGAGATTAGGTTATTACGGCTCCTTTTAGAAGGCGATTGTGCCCAACATGTGCGAAGCCGTCATCGTTGTCAAATTCACGGGGACAAAATAAATGTCCCTCCAACCGAATTGCATCAATTATCTCGAGCCATGGCCATTTTCAATGTGGGGCATCGATGTAATTGGCCCAATCAACCCGAAGGCATCAAACGGGCACCGGTTCATTTTGGTCGCAATCGATTACTTCTCAAAATGGATCGAAGCCACATCCTATGCAAGCGTAACTGCACGAAACGTTATGAAATTTATCAGACGTGACATAATCGCCCGTTATGGCGTACCGGAAGCTATCGTCACCGACAATGGGTCAAACCCGAACAACAAGTTGATTGATCAATTGTTTTCTCGAGTTCAAAATCCAACACCCGAACTCGTCCCTTATCGTCCACAAATGAATGGAGCCGTGGAAGCCGCCAACAAGAACATCAAGAGAATCCTAGCCAAGACAGCTGAAAACTACCGCGATCGGCATGAAAGGTTACCCTTCGCACTAACAGATATCGAACTTCGATTCGAGCTTCTACTCGGGGCAACCCCTTTTTCCCGGTTTATGGTATGGAGGCGCTTTTGCTCGTGGAAGTAGAAATCCCTTCCCTACGGATCTTATCCCGGCAAGATTGTCTAAGGAGGAATGGACACAACAAAGGTTCGAGCAGCTGAACATGATTGATGAAAAGCGACGAAAGCCCTCTCACGGTCGTTGTTATCGCAGAAGGTAGCTCGATCATTTAATCTGAAAGTGCGACCCAAGCACTTCGAGGTAAACGAGTTAGTCTTGAGAAAGACGTTGCCAATCTTTCCGAGCCCGGAGGCAAGTTCGCCCCAAATTACAAGGGTCCTTATGTAATAAAGAAGATACTCCCCGGAGGAGCCTTGATCCTAACTGAGATGGATGGGCGAGAATTCTCTAAACCGGTTAATTCCGATGCTGTAAAAAAATACTACCCTTGAAAGATGTTCATCGTCAAGCATTGCCAAGCACTTCTCTATCATAATGAAAATGCCTATGCACCTTTATATATGAGTGATGTATTTACACCATCATAAAAAATGTGTGTTTGGTTGACTCAATGGAGAAAAATGAATGGTAATCACCAGCATTTAAGGAAGTGTCGAAAATCAAGTAGCAAACTCAATGGCATAACTTGAGCAAATTGACATTACCCGAGCGTACGCGTAAGAGTAATCCATTTCAATTTCGCCCAGCTCGGTATAAAGGACGCGTCATTCGGAACCACCGGTTAAAAAGAACCTTCTCGTCCCAGTCAACAATCTTAGAATATGGAGGCCTCACTTCTTGTCCCGCACACATGCTTTTGCAAGAAGTAATTACCATCGGAGAATTGGAAGTTTTGATTGTCCATCTCAAATTCCATAGAAGCTTGAGGTACATGACCTTGCCTAATGCTGCTATAATCAAAAGCGAAGGAAAAATTCCACGTAAGAAAAGCGTTGAAGATTAATCAACGACCAGCAATCATACATATGTGGCCACAAGTAGGAAAGGCCAGTCGAAGGAAGCTTTGAAATGTAAAAGAAGCCGTCAGCAACTTCCCTAAGAGCCAGCACAAATAAACTCTGAGGGAAAGGTAACTTGGCAGCATTTCTAAGCTCACTCTCGAACTCATATTAACAGGAAGCGTTGGGATTCGAGAACCAAGCTTAATGGTTAAAAAGTGGCAAATCAAGTGGTCCAGATCAATTTGCTTAACCCGAGGCAAAAGCGGAGATGCCCGGCCGATTCTCAACCCTTAGCCGATCATTCGTGTGTCATCCCCTTATTCAACAAGCAACCCATCAACACTCATTTGTAAATAACCATTTGTGAATAACTCTTTTAATGTTCAAATTTCAACACATTTGTGAATACTGTTCCACCAAGTAAACACTCCTAAAGCTGTTAATAAGTTTTTCTTGAGTAGAAAACCATTCATTTATTTTGAGAGTACAAACTCTATCACATCATACACCGCATGCATCTTTCCGTGAATTTTACATGATGATTTTGTCTGTCTAAATCTTTGATTCTATTAAGGATTATTAGAATAGACAGCTAAGTGAAGAATACAAGATTAATTGAGCATGCTGGATGAGGCGCGTCAGAATGATGACAGGCAAGCCATATCCTACACACAAATCCTTATCTATACACTCGTGAGATGAGTGCAGAAGATTCCATGGCTGCGGGTAAAGAGTTCTCTCGCGAATGGTACGATAACCAAAACAAGGAGAGGCATTTCATTGCTCACCCCTCTTGAGCCTCATACACTGATGAAGCTTCTCTCATCAAGAATCACCCCACACTGGGGCATGTCGAAGACAAGGCAAATCAGCATCACAAGGTGAGAAAAGGGATAGAGCTTGCTTGCACTTGCAGCAATCTTCGGGTGTCTTTATTGCATATGAACACTCGCGTTAATTTAAGTGCCTTAGAATGACGAAGAGCAATTCTTTCTTTACGCATTTGTATTCATTGTACAACCTAATTGAGTTTGTAAATTTACCCTCACATGGAGGCAAAACAGAAGTTACTGCCATTCGAGCAGCATAATTAGAAGTGCTAGCAAAAGATGAAGACTCAATAGTCTAACTAAAGACATTTGCTTGAACTTGCCTAGATCGTTCCTCAAGCAAATAAACAAAAAAACTAGGGGCATAAAAAAGCAGTGTACCTGGTAAAAGCAAGGTCAATGCCCATAAATGAAGAACTGGAATAAAAATAGGGGCATAAAAAGCAATGTGCCTGGTAAAAGCAAGGCCAATGCCTCCCAGTCAAAAATATAGCCATTTGTTGCTATTGTGGTTCAATTGATAGAACCTCCATCTGACATTGAAAAGAAAGATCGGTGACAAATGCCGTGAGCAATCACCAGCTCTCATCCTTTTACACATGAGTCAAGCCTACATCGCGTCCCACTTGTTAAAAGTCTCTTCGACTAGGGCACTTCAATTAACGTAGGATTTCATATGTTTATAAACATCGCTCGAAGAAGTACGAGCAAGACTATTCTATCTCTTTTCGCAGATTCCTAAGCTTGCAAACCCGAGATGATCGTGCAGTGTTCTATTCATAAGCCTTGACCGTGATGGTCCCCATTGACGAGCCAACAACCAAGCCTACATTACGGTCTCAACAAAAACCTCTCACACTGGTAAAATCGTACCACTTGCGAGAATACTCGGACCCCTGCTGACATGATGACAGTGAGATGTGTGGTCCTTATAAATCCTACATCAATGGTCGATAGCCTTTTCCATGAGAGTGAGTGAAAAGTCCTTTCAAACTGAAAGTCCTCATCTCGCATGCTCAAGACATCTATATTCCGAATAAAGGTTGTCTTTCAAAATCTTCCCCAAAGTGGAACTCAAATGATGTAAAACCGACAAAATTGTCATGCATAAATCACATTTAAACTCATAAATTTACAGCATATACAATCATGTGTGCGTATTGTGCAAATAATAGACATACTCTCAGAAATCAGAGATATTACCGGGTAAACATATCCCTATCCCATTTGTCTTAAAGTACCTACCACTGTCTAGGTACTCTTCTTGACACTCGACCTATTCGAGTCGTCCCTTGAGTTTGGGTGCTTGCAATTGTCTCGCATCCCTTTGTCCGTGAGTACCCACCACTTGCCGGGTACTCCTCTTATTGACACTCGACCTATTCGAGTTGCCCCCAGAATATTGATACTTGTGACTGACCAAGTATCCCTTTATCGTTGAATACCTACTGCTTTCTAGGTATCCCCATTGTCTTTGAGTACCGGCCATCGTTCGGATACTCCCTTCCCCTGACACTCGACCTATTCGAGTTGTCCCCAGAGTATTGATACTTGTGACTGACCAAGTATCCCTTTATCGTTGAATACCTACTCGCTGTCTAGGTATCCCCATTGTCTTTGAGTATCGGCCAACGTTCGGATACTCCTTCCCCGACACTCGACCTATTCGAGTTGTCCCAGTATTGATACTTGTGACCACCAAGTATCCCTTTATCGTTGAATACCTACTGCTGTCTAGATATCCCCATTGTCTTTGAGTACCGGCCATCGTTCGGATACTCCCTTTCCCTGACACTCAACCTATTCGAGTCGTCCCGCAGTATTGATATTTGCGACTCCGGTCTGTATCCCCATGTTTTTGAGTGCCCGCCGCTACTCAGGTGCTCCCTCTGTTGACACTCGACCTGTTCGAGTTGTCTTTTAAGTTTGGATGCTTGTGATTGTCCAAGTATCCCCTTGTCTTTGAGTACCAGCCACCGTTCAGATACTCCCTTTTCTTGACACTCGACTCGTTCGAGTTGTCTTCATAGCTAGGATGCCTGCAACTGACCAAGTATCCCATTACCTTTGAGTGCCTTTCATTGTCTAGGTACTCCCTTTTCGTGACACTTGACCTCTCCAAATTGTCCTCAAAATTATACCATTGAATACTAGCACCATTCAAGTATTCCATCGCTTTGTGCGCCGTGGTTACCTGTATGCTTTCTTACACTTGGACCAGCTTGAGTGGTCCCCGATCATATCATTAAATACTTGTATTCATCCAAGTATCCCAAGATTTTTGTACACTGCGGCTACCTGTGTGTTCCAGCCCTTTTAAAGTGCCTGCGGCCTTCCAGGTAAGCCCTGTGCTGTGCTACATTCAAGTTTATTTTACCAGGAGGTGAGAGAACTTCACGAATATCCAAGGTACGTCCTCGATATTCCCAACTGCTAGGAGGTGAGAGACCTTCACGAATATCCAAGGTACGTCCTCGATATTCCCAACTCCCAGGAGGTGAGAGACCTTCACGAATATCCCGGGTACGTCCTCGATATTCCCCAACTGCCAGGAGGTGAGAGACCTTCACGAATATCCAGGGTACGTCCTCGATATTCCCAACTGCCAGGAGGTGAGAGACCTTCACGAATATCCAAGGTACGTCCTCGATATTCCCAACTGCCAGGAGGTGAGAGACCTTCACGAATATCCAAGGTACGTCCTCGATATTCCCATTTACCAGGAGGTGAGAGACCTTCACGAATATCCAAGGTACGTCCTCGATATTCCCATCTCGCAGAGGTGAGAGACCTTCACGAATATCCTGTGCACGTCCCTCGATATTCCCATCTACCAGGAGGTGAGAGACCTTCACGAATATCCAAGGTACGTCCTCGATATTCCCATTTACCAGGAGGTGAGAGACCTTCACGAATATCCAAGGTACGTCCTCGATATTCCCGGAGGTGAGAGACCTTCACGAATATCCAAGGTACGTCCTCGATATTCCCGGAGGTGAGAGACCTTCACGAATATCCCGGAGGTGAGAGACCTTCATGAATATGCGAGGCATGCCCTCAATATTCCCAATTACCGGAGGTGAGAGACCTTCACGAATATCTCGTGTACGCCCTCGATATTCCCAATTACCGGAGGTGAGAGACCTTCATGAATATGCGAGGCATGCCCTCGATATTCCCCAATTACCGGAGGTGAGAGACCTTCATGAATATCCGAGGCACGTCCTCGATATTCCCCATTTACCAGAGGTGAGAGACCTTCATGAGTATGCGAGGCACGTCCTCAATATTCCCAATTACCGGAGGTGAGAGACCTTCACGAATATCTCGTGCACGCCCTCGATATTCCCAATTACCATGAGGTGAGAGACCTTCACGAATATGTGAGGCATGTCCTCGATATTCCCGCTTCTAGGAGGTGAGAGACCTTCATGAATAGCCGAGGCACTTCCTCAATATTTCGACTACCAGGAGGCGAGAGACCTTCAAGAATATCTCAGGTACGTCCTCGATATTCCGTCTACCAAGAGACCTTCGAAAAATGACCAGGTATTCTTCAAGAATTTGTACTTGTCATCATCCAAGTACCCCTTCAACGCCCGCGAATGTCCAAGCACCCTTCGACTTCGCACTTGTGATCATCCAAGTACCCCTTCAACGCTTGCAAAGGCCCAAATATCCTCCAGGTTAGTACTTGTGAATATCCAGGTACTCTTTCAAATACCTATAAATGTCCAGGTATCTTCCAAAACCGATGCCCTAAGAAAAGTCGGTGCATCTCCCGAGAAAGGTCGGGTACCAATTGGTGTCCTCGACTGAGGTCAGACACCCCAAAACCGATGCCCTGAGAAAGGTCGGTGCATCTCCCGAGAAAGGTCGGGTACCAACCGGTGTCCATGACGAGGTCGCACCCCACAAATCGATGCCCCGAGAAAGGTCGGCGCATCCCCCGAGAAAGGTCGGGTACCGCCGGTGTCCATGACGAGGGTCGCACCCCACAAATCGATGCCCTGAGAAAGGTCGGCGCATCTCCCGAGAAAGGTCGGGTACCAACTCGTGTCCTTGATAAAGATCAGGCACCCACAAACAGATGCCCTGAGAAAGGTCGGCGCATCTCCCGTTAAGGCGACCGAAGAAAGGTTCGGGTCCTCGACAAACCACTTATTGCTCTAACAGGCGACCGAAGAATGGTTCGGGTCCTGGAAAGGCAATTTCCCGTCAAGGCGACCGAAGAGAGGTTTGAGTCCTAGACAAATTATTAATTGTTTTAACAGGCGACCAAGAATGGTTCGAGTCCCGGAAAAGCAACTCCGCTCATATCACCGTGTAAGATGACACCTTGATACTTACCAAACTCGGGTTCACACCCTATCTCACTCACTCCCTAAGTAACTATAGGTATCTTCTTATCTGTCTTAGTATATGTAAAGTTATATTGCTCTTTTTCTGCATAGAATGATAGGTCCCAAATAAAATCTGCTACGCATGCATAGATAAAATTTAGGCATCGGTTTGTCTTTGAACGCAACCTCTGCGAACTCACATTCAAAGAGGGGCAAATTGACGCCTAAATTTCGTTTTTTTAAATTAGGCTTTTTTTAATTATCAATTTTGCCGTTTTCGGATAATAAATAATAAAAACAAAACAAAAACAAAAACAAAAACAAAAATAAAACAAAAAAAAAAAGTCCCTTTTCCTTCCCCTTCTCCCTCCCGCACGGCCAAAGCCCAATCCTCCTTTTCTCCTAGCCCGGCCCCCTCTTCTTCTTCTTCTTCCTTCTTCCCTCTTCTTCCCCTACGTCTCGCAACTCACGCGCGCAGACGCGCGAAGGACAAGCTAGGGCAGAGAGAGAAGCATAGGCCGGTGGCTGAAAGGACGGGGCATTGATGACGAGCGAGCCTCCGTGGAGGGGGAGGATCTGACGCCGGTTCGGCCGGCGAAGGAAGGCCGGCCGACGCACCAAGGACCGCCGGCCTAGCCTCCGTCGACGGGCACCCCGCGCCTATAAATAGGGTGTCGGGGAAAGCCGAGGGCACGGCGAACTCGGAGATCTTCCCTCGAGAGACTTCGGGGAGAATCAACGAGCGAGCACGCGAGAGATCGGGTCGCGAAGCTTGCCGACCTCCCTCCGAGAGACTTTGGGGAGGCGGGTGGCAAGCGAGCCCGGGGGGAGAGATCCGAGCGGGTGGAGGCCGAGAGAGTGAGCGATCGAAAGCGAGCGAGCGTCGCGAGCTTCCCCCGAGAGACTTCAGGGGAGGCCCGAGTGCTCGCAAGCTCAGATCTGAGGGAGAAGGACCAGATCTGAGGAGCCGAGGCCCGCCGTCGCGACCGTCGCCGCTCACCGTTTGCCTCCTCGCCACAGGTAATAAGCGCCGCCGTCATCACCGTCGCCGCCGTCGCCATCGTCACCGCCTCCTCCATCGCAGCGTCGCCGCCGTTGACCCGGCGACACTTCGCCCCTTCGGCGCCGCGAATCGAAACCCTAGGTTTCTCGATTTCCCAGTCGCGGTCCCGGTCGTCGGGTCGAATCCGGGCCGAGAAGCGGGTAGGGTTTTGCGCGATTTGGGCGGCTGGAACCGGTCATCGCCGGATTTCGGGTCGGATCCGGGTAGGGTTTCGCCGAGGGTAGCGGGTCGTCGGGCCGGGCCGGGCGTCTCCCAACGCTCGGCCACGACGCCGTTTTTAAAAAAAAAAAAAAAAAAAAAAAAAAAAAAAAAAAAAAAAAAGAGAAAAAAAAAGGCCGGCGTTGCATGGCCCGTCCGTCCGGGTCGTCGGCCGGGTCGGACCCAACCCGCGGATCCGACCCGGGTCAGTTTTTATAATATTTTTAATAATAAATAATAAATAATATTTCAAAAAAAAAATCAAAAATAATTTATTTTCGAAAAAAAATATTAAAAATGTTTTAATTTCCAGAAAATCGAAAAATATTTAAAAAATGTTAAAAAATGTTTTATTTTCTAAAAAATGGAGAAAAGTCAAAAATAATTTATTTTCCAAAAATATTTTGAAAAATATAAAAAAATAATAATATTTTATTTTCCGAAAAATCAAAAAATCAAAAATATTCCATATTTTCCAAAAAATGCCAAAAATCCAAAAAAAGCCAAAAATTCATGAAAAAGCCAAAAAATTCAAAAAAAAAAAAGCCAAAAAGACTTGTATTTTCCAAAAAATACCAAAAATCCCAAAAATCCCTGTTATGTCCAAAAAATTAGAAAAAGACTCAAGAAATGTTTTTCCTCCCAAAAATGCATGGAAAATCCTCGAACATCCAAAAACCTCAAGGTTTAAACAAGATTAGGTACCGAAAGGGCATTAGTGATTAACTAGTGTAATCAAGTCCCCGATCCTAATTTCTCTGCGGTTGCGCAGAGTGAGTATTTCTCCCAATACTTCGCTTGGGTTTCTAATCAACCCACCCCAAATCGATTAGTGGCGACTCCATTTTAAAAATTGATTTACAGGTTAAAAACTTGAACCATTAAGTCGTGAATTGGTGGACTTGGGAGAGTCCGGGCTTAATTAATTTCAGCCGAGCCATTAGCCTCCTTAGGCGCTCGTACCCGATTGCGGGCGCTGAGAAAAATAGAGGTCGCGACACTTGGAAAGTTCATGACGAATGTATTAAACGATGTGGCTTGGTGATAAATTTTACACCGACAATGGATTTCGTGAACAACACAAAATATTATGATCTGCTCAACTTATTCCACACAGTACGGTCATTGACTAATGTGCCGGACTGATCAGCAGCTCAACCATATGAAACGAGTAAACACCTAAACGAGTAACGTACATCCTTCACATTAACCTAGAATGAATGTATAGTCTGGGTAAGGAAGCAAACATTTCAACTAATAACCACTTATACACCTCTAATTATGAAAATACTAAATACAAACGTGAGTCTTACCTTTAGCGGAGATTATTTTTCACTTTTACGTAACTTATCCTCGTATCCCTATTCATGGAAATGGCATCTACTTTCCATAAATATCCATCCCCAAATCCTGAAGCCTTGCACTCATGCGAAACGCTAAAAACTAACTGAAATCCAGATCACAAAAATCTTTAGCAAGATGCTAAAATGAGTTTGTAAGTGATCATTGGGTTAAATATGAATGATATTTTGCTATTTTCCAAATTTTCGGTTATTGTAAGTGTCAAAAGCTTTAGCAATTCTGGCATATATATTGGAGTTGAGCCCCTTCACCATTCTGTATAAAGGGGCTATTCTTAACCGTCTAATTTGAAAACTACACGTGATCTAATAAGGGTTCTTATATATTTGTCAACATTTATATCATGCCCAAGTCGAATGTCTCTTCTTGTTATGGAATTGAAAAAGCAAAGGCACAGACATGACATGAAGTGAAACCTAGGCCAATGTTGATAGTATGTAAAAGCAAGGTATCAATCTTGGTGAGAACTTCAGGAACTGGTATCATGAATGATCGTATACTCTTGTCCAAAATGAGGGAGTAAACATTACTTGGAGAGTGATTGAATGTTCCGACTTAAGTAGCACCAACACTAACACGCGACACGCAACATGCGACACGACACGACACGACACGTTGACACGTTGACACGTCGTTTATAAAATATAGAGAATTCCGACACGTTGTATATTAAATATATATTTTTTATATACATAATAAATTATCATTTTTATGCTTATTTCAATCAAATTAATTTGAATCAAATTTATAAATAAATAAATAATCCTAGAATGAATATACACTAAAAAAATTAATCTGCAATTTATTAATATCATTCATTGTTTCAATTTGACAAATTCAACTCTATTTCAATAATTCATAAAACTTGGAGAAAAAATAAGCGATCCATATTCTGGACTCGCATGTTATATATGTTATAAGAGGAGACAAAAACTTAGGGGGTGAATTGTGTATCATAGGTTATAGGAGTTAGAAGAGAAGAGAATACTAGATTTTTCTTATTTCTCAATTTATTATTTTTATTATTTTGTTTTATTTTTTTCGCATATATATATATTTTGACATCTTATTTATTGAATTTTTAAAATTGACATTGATATCGGAATCATGTGTCAGAACTCATATGTCAGAATTCTGACTCGAGTGTTGGAGAGTGTCGAGAAAGTTGATCGAGATGTCGGATTTTCCGACACATATTGATCGAGTATCGGAAAGTATCAGAAAGTGTCGGACACGTGTCGAAGTGTTCAACATGACACGAAAGCTCTTTGAGAGTGTCGGTGCTTCATAGGTTCCAACTCCTCAATGAAATACCGTCGATTTGCATGTATCATAGAAAGTACATTGAACCACATGTTCTCGATGTATTCAACACTTGCACGTAGCCATGCGCTGAAGTATCCCTCAAAAGATGGTTTTGATAATTAAGCCTTCGCAATAGTGTTCTTTCTCCAGATAGCAAAACCGCAAAAACTAATTTTCAATTTTCCTTTCCTTTTCGGTGTTTTATGATAGTATAAGCCATTGAGAAACCTTGTTGCGCTGACTTCCAATGCACCTGTGGCCCAAGAAAGGTAGGAGCCTCAAAGAAGAAGATGAAGAGTGCGTCAGATAAACCAGGATGACCTGCCTTGTCACTCTGTAATCGTACGCATCGATCGACGAGAACGGCTCCCCTAATGGAATCTCTCTTGCAAGATGTAGTCAAGTCATCCTTGGCTAACAAACAGGAGTCGTCATGTCACGTACGGCCTCTCTTCCTCACAAATACATTCCAACACCTCAGTGTGTAACATGAAGAATAAAAAAAAAAAAAAAAAAAAAACGGCAAATTTGTATCTTCTAGGACTAGTTGCTTTTAGAAGGAAGAAGAAGCCTAACATGAAAGATAAGAGACTTTCTGATTAGCCAAGGAGACTGCCTGATACCAGCACAAACTACTCAAATACTCAGTTCAAGTCGAATAGATCGAGTCAGAGCAGGCACGTCATCCTTGGCTATTTGTCCTTTTTTTATAAGCATGTAATAATTCTTATCGCTCTCATAAGTGATTAATAAGCTCCTCATATTAGAATATATTCTCTTTTATAAGCGTTCGGTTTTTAGGGGTGTAATGTTCACTGAATTGAGCAAAAAAGCCTGCCCAAAAAATAGGAGAAGATATCGATGGATGGCTATAAATCAGGTATTTATCAGCATTATTCTGTTACATTTTCCTTGAGGCAACTGGGTTGAAGTAATTATTCCTGGGCTTTAGTTGCATTTCAAAAAGTGTGCTGCCTCGTGCAATTTTTGAATTGCAAGGCATTTCATGGACCGAAACCCAGCTTGGCAAAATCCTGAATAAAATGATTAAATGAGGTCCTTTATGACAAGAGTTTGCACTAAGTATTTACTTCTTTGCCAGAACCACTTGAATGTGCCAATGCTAGATATGAGTGGTGAAAAAAGATAAAATTGACAAATCTTGTAAAATAATGGTACTATTTGGGTCCAAACGGTCAAACTAACCATGCAGGTTTTAGCTTAATCTCAGAGGTAATTTGATTCTCTATGCCCACGACTCTTATCCTCAAGAATGGGTTCATGGATGTCTCTCTACCTGACTCTCGCAATACCTCCACTTGGCATGTTTCTGACCTTTAATTATCAATAGCGGCACAGTATCTGATACGGAAGGTTCTTGTTTTAATTTGGATTCTTGACTAGAGATATTTTATGCTTCCATCTTTTAGGGAGAGAATTCCTGGCAAGCATACTGATCAATCTTCCTGTCCTTTAATTCTTTTTGTGTGTACGTGCAGATCTCAATGGCATGGAGACATCAACTTTTGAAGATGCCCTCCACAGGAACGGCCAATGACGCTGCCACCAAACATAGGGTTCTTTCTTTCTTTGTTGTTGTTGTTGTTATTTTATTTATTTATTTATTTTTTGTGCTGATTGACTTGGTTCACTTGGCTTACATCTTGCACCTTTTCTCAGGAATTTATATTCCATTTGTCTCAATCCCTTCAAAAAATACCTTGATGCGGACCAGTTAAATTACATTTCGTGGATCAATAATAAGATCATCAATCATAGTGAGAATATCACCAAAAGGAAAAGAATAAAATGCTTTCTACAGTTGGGACTCGTTCCCTTCTGAAATTTTAATTTCTGGAAAGATTTTAAATTTGGGTTGCCAGAGATGTGTATATAGCTTCTAAACAGAAAGAGAAAGAGAAATACTTGAACTAGGCTAGTTCAGGGATTTGACAGCGTGCATCAACACTGAATCAGACCTTCCTTTCTCCAATTGAAAAGCACTAGCGCAGAAATGGTTGTAAGCACAGAGGCTTTAGTTCTGTTACGGTAGCTGCAAAAGAGACGTGCATGTTTAGAGTAAGTCAGACCCATGACTGGCCGAGAGAAGGGTAATCGAGAACCATTTCACGATAAGCTTTTGTCTTGTCCATCGCCCAGTGTAAAGATTTGTCTCTATGACAGTTGCCTGAACAATACGGTCTACATGCCTATGATCGATTAGATCAATTTATCCATTCCCTTTGCAGATGAATTCCAGATGGACATGTGATGATTTTTTACAACCCTCTCTAGAATTAATTTTTCAGTGAATTTTAGACAGAATAAACCTTCTTTGAATTGCAAGTGCCATGATTGAACTGGTTAATTATCTAGTGTGGGTACACAAGATACTCCTTACCTGTGTAGAAGAATGATTATACGTGTGAACAATGGACTTGATTTTCCCACAAAAATCTCTCTTGCAGAAGACCTTTCAAGCATACACTTGACGGTTGAAAGTTAGCAAGAGTAAATGCAGGTAGACCTCATCAATATCACCCACAAAATGATGGACACTAAATGTGAAAAAGACATGTTCAGAATAATTAAAATGCTCCATCTCCAATGAACAAAATAGTCATACATCTCTGCAGAAGGCAACTCTACTGTGATCTCTTGTGGAAGACAAAAAAGATCAGCAGAAGAAGAAACTCCCTAATAGAACAGACAAAGGCTGCGACTGCATCGAAACTCTTGTCACATCGAAACTCTCGTCACTCAAGGGGACCAGACGAGCTTCTTGGCGGATGTGAGGGTAAAAGCCAAGAGGCAGAAGAAAGCCAAACGCAAGAAATCAATAGAAACCAACACTTGGTTGCAGAACTTGGTCACTCTGTTGCAAAGGCCATCCCAACCCATCCACTCCTCCTTGCAACAACCCACATTCCGGATGGCCGTCCACGTCACACATCCAGATATCATCCGCATCATCATTGCCGGCATCGTCAAAATGAATTTACCAGTTGCAGCCGAAAGTTAAGTTGAAGAAGCCATACGAGTAACAGTCTAATAATTTTTTTTTTAAAGCAAGGTTTCAACTAAAATCACATTGGCAACCTCTACTATTCTTCTTTGAATTTTATATAAAGTAGATAATTCGGTGAATTTAGGTAGCACTAAAGAATATGAGGGAGCGGATCTCTTAGTGTTACTATTGGATATACCTACAATATCTATTTTGGTATTAAATGTTGTTGATACTTAAATTTTAATGACCTTATTTAGAGTTTATTGCAAAAACATATTAGGGATTGACCCTAAACATTAATGTCAGTTAAATTGCATATAGATTTTAGGAGAATTTGTATTTATTGGGCCGGTGGAGGATGGAGTTAAGTGAATAGTTATTAATACAACTTAATAAACTGAACTGAGCCAATATAATTTTGTAGGATTTGAGCTCATCGAACTAACTTGGGGACGTTTCGAGCTTAATTTTATCCAAGCTCACGGGAGAAGAAGGAATATGCGAAGCTCATTATGGCAAAAAATTATGATAATTGAAACAATTTATTTGTTAGGATATACTTTTTTGTTGGTCGGATTGTTAGGATATACTTAGTGGATAATTAAGTGTTATAGAGTTAAATATTACCTTGAATCAAAATAGGAAATAAGAGATCACTACTCATTCCTAAAAGCACTAACTTATGACCTATACATTAAGTAGCACTAACATTGACACACGACACGCCACCACACGATATACCGACATGTCATTTCTAAAAAAATAGAGAATTTTGACATTTTGGGATGTTATATATTAAATGTATATTTTTATATATACATGATAAATTATCATTTTTATGATTATTTTAATCAATTTAATTTGATTCAAATTCATAAATAAATAAATAATGATAAAAAGAGTCTAGAATGAATTTACATTAAAAACATTAATCCATCATTTGTTAATATTGTTCATTGTTTTAATTTGACAAATTCAACTCTACTCCAATAATTTATAAAACTTGGAGAAAAAACCAGCAATCCACATTATGCACTCGCGTGTTCAAGCATGTCAAAAAAGAAGAGAAAAAAAGCCCTAGAGGTGAATTGTGTGTCATGGGAAATGAGAGTCGGAAGAATTTTATTACTTTTTCATTTTCTTACATATTTACATTTTGACCCTTTATATTTATTGAATCTTTAAAATTGACCTCGTGTGTCTCAGAATCATGCATTGGAATTCCAAACTTGCATGTCGGAAATCTTGACTCGTGTGTTGAAGAGTATCGAGAAAGTTGACTAGGTTTCAGATTTTCCGACACATATTGACCAAGTGTCGGAGAGTGTCGAGCACGTATCGGAGTGTTCGACATAGCATGAAAGTTTCTCGAAAGTGTCAGTGCTTTCCAACCTCTACAAGGGACTTCGCTTGTGATCCAAGCTCAGAGACGGAGGTGGAGGTCAGAAAGAGAAAGAGGAAGAACTCAGGCTTGGGCTTTTGGGCTCTTTGCTTTTATACTTTAGAGGCTTTAATGGACTAATTATCTATAATTGGGTTCAATTTCCTTTGTTAATGGGCTCAACTATTTTAGGCTCTACATAAGCCGAAACAATGAGTTTGGGCATAGCCCATGCGAATTAAACCGGCTGAAGACGAGTTGACCGAGTTGATAGACAAATTGGGCTGAACAAATGAGTTTGAAATGAAAATGAGTTGACCGAGTTTCGGTGGGTTGTCATTGTTTGTTTTTGTATTTTTATTTATTCATTTTTTGCATGTTTTAATGATAAAATGCATGTTTGATTTGTCAACAATAATTTAAGTGTCAATAGTGGTCTAATTACATTGCATGTTAGTTTATTTCATATTATGAAAAATACAAAAATTGCATGGCACATTAGAATAGATTAGTTTTCTTATATTAATATTGTATATCTAGGTATCATGTAGTAAATTAGGAGATTTTCTAGCTTAGAATAGGATTTAATTTAAGTTATTTTCTAGATGAAATTAGATAATTAAATATTGGGTATGGAGATTTTAAGAGTTTGACGTCTGTCTTGAAAGAAATATATTAAGAAGATTATTGGACATTTTAATATGTAATTAGCTAAATCTGTAAGTACACCTTCAGTGAAGCACTATAAACTTTCCGATAATTTATTGCCACAAATTGATGATGATGAGGAGGAGGAGTGTATCATGGGTTCCTTATTCTAGGGCAATTAGGTAGTATTATGTATGATGAGTGTAGTTAGCCATCATTTGAAATGTTTTGGAAAAGCTCATGGGGAGTTGTAAAGTAGATCTAGAAATATTTGAAGAGGACAACAAATGTTGGCATAGTATAACGAAACGACGACAATGGCAGTAAGGCCACCAGTTATGTGGATTTGAATCACAAAGGCGACTTGGATGAGTGTAAGACTTTAATAGGGTATGTATTTATGTTAACAAGTGGTGCAATAAGTTTTAAGGTATCCTTATAGGTTCATGTTGCCTTGGGCAACATACATGGCACTAATCTTTATAGTGGAGGAGGTGATATGGCTAAGGAGTTCTCAAACTTTGGGTTAAAGCAAAAAGGTGTTGATATATTCTGTGATAACCAATGTGCAATCATGAGCTATCAAAGCATATCAACATTAGGTATGACATAATTGAAAATGTCTATTATTGTGAAGAAGATTGTGACAACGAAGAACCCGGTAAACATGATGAAGAAACCCGCTCCTTCGGCGAAGCTCAAGGTTTGCTTGAGCACAATTGACTTTTATAGAGAGTGAGTGCTCGCCGGGGTGTTGGGAGAGCAGCATTGATGATGGGTACTATGACTTGGCTTTAAAAGCATAGTCAAGGTAGAAACTTGTTGATTTATTTTTTAAGTTTAACTCACATACGAAACCCAATCCAAAATTAGATGAGGAGGATTAGAATTCTTGACTGATTGCTTATCGTGCGTTTGATGACCCTTTTGTAGAAATAATTTCTACTAAAATATAGTTTGATTATTCTGTTTTTTGGATGAGTTTCTAAGCATTTAAAGGCATTTGGTAATTATACAAAATTTCTTTCTTGGAATAGAAATGCATTTACTACAACCCTTTAATTCTTTTGTGATTTAGAATTTCATTTAATTTTTAAATAATTTTATTACATTTTTCTCTTTTTTCTTTTCTTCTTCTTATTCTTCTTCTTCCTTTAGTTAGTTGCTAGCCTTGCCAAACGAGGGTCGACAACCTCATCAAAGCATCGTTGGCCCCGGTAAGGCTCAACCTCACCTTGGCTGGGCGAGGATGAGCTCTCCCAACCATCGGCAAGGCTTAGCCTTGCCGGGCCACTTTGAGGTTGGCCTTGCCATTGGCCTCGTGGTGGCTCATGAGGTCGAGCCTCGTTGGTGGCTAGGTGAACTCTGCCTTACTAGATTTGGGCTAGGTCAACCTCGCCTAGCCAAGGGGAGGCTGAGCCTCACATAATCATAGCAAGGCTCAACCTCGCTAGGCCATGGCAAGGACGACGTCACTCAGCCATGGCAAGGCCAACCTTACGATGGCCCACGATCTCCTTGGTGGCTAGGTGAGCTCAACCTCGCTAAGGGCTAAAGATGCTCCAGTGAGGTTGCCGGCCCTCAC
Organism: Eucalyptus curtisii; assembly: GCA_017140595.1. NCBI lineage: Eukaryota > Viridiplantae > Streptophyta > Magnoliopsida > Myrtales > Myrtaceae > Eucalyptus > Eucalyptus curtisii. Next base: position 8,730,081 of record CM029502.1, read on the forward strand.
TTGGCTAGTCGGTGGCCATGGCCAAGGCTAGTGACTAGCAAAAGGAAGAAGAAGAAAAGAAAAGGAAGACAAGAAAATAGGAAAAAATATAAAAGAAAAGACTTGATTCTAGACTTGTTCTCATGAACAACAAAACAATTTTTTTTTTTTGGTTATTTTTTGATTTTGCTCCATATCTATTCTTAGGAACAAATTTGTTCTCGTGAACAAAAACTTTACTAAACTGATTTCTATTATTTTTTCGTTTCGATGAACAAAAGAGTAGAAATCATTATTATTTGACCAATTAATAAATAGGACCGATACCATTGAATGGGTCTATGCTTAGAACCAAGGAAAACTGAGTCAATTTTCTACAAGTATACATTCCCACAATAGGCGAACCTCTATTCAAACCCTTTAAGGACAACTTTTTAACAGTAAACTACTTAAAATTTTAGTTCAAAGCATAAAGACACCCAGGGGTGCTAGGACAGTAACATTTCGAGCTGCATTTCTTAGAGGATCCTACCAGGCTGGAAAATAATAGGTGTTTAGAGAGACATTGAGAATTTTTCACAAATACTCACTTTACTTCAAGGGACTCTGCCCAACACATTACATCATCTTTGCCTTTTATAAGCATTAAGTGGTCACAAACAAACAAGGACCAAGCTCACGGGTCCGAAAACAGACAAAGGCTTTGGAAAGTCTGGTCGGGAATTATTCGAGATGATATGAATAGTAAATGTGAACAGTTATTTCCTTAACCTATTAATATAATACCTTGGTATAGTGACTTTACTATAGTGACTTAGCTACCGGCCTATCTTCCATCACGGGCATTGGAGTCATAGTCTGAATCATCAGAGCTATGCATCTCTACTACAAGAATATGTTCTTTGTATTTTTGTTCAAGTTTTGAAAGTCTAATATCATAAGGGATTTAGGTGACTTGTGCTATTAGAGCATTCCACATGTTTACGCGCTTGATGAGGATGCTTTTTCATGAGTCATGGAGGATCCTAGAGTGTTAGCAAGCAAGTTTGGCTGAGGCTAATTTGATGGTTAAGTTTAGTAAGACATGTCTAGTCTGAGGGATAAGGACAAGGGTGCTTGATCATAGAGATCTTGAGAGAGAGGGCCTCCTCATTTGGCATAAGGATCTTGAGATGACTGTGCAGGATCATCGGTGTCTGTCATTTCTTGCTCTTGTGATGGAGGTGCCATTGCTTGCTTAAATTCTTTGAGTGCTTCTTTGGGCTCTAGTGTAAAGCTATAATGATCCCATATAGTAGATACAATACAATTCTATATGTCTTCAGGGTTGGTTTTGTTTTCCTAGCATAAAACTCTCTGGAGTACTTTATACTGGTGCTCATCACAACCAACACAACTAGGAAAATACTTATAAATACGAGCTTTCGTAAGGTGTGGTCGAGGTTTATAGGATGTGGTTCCTATACTTTGTGGCGCATTAGCAATGGTGCCATTATTTTGCACAAAAGCCCATGGATGTCGAAGAAATACAATATTGTGAATTTTCGGGTTTGGTCGGACAGTTCTCAGCTCTTGTTGTAAGAGGTGCTTCCAATGAGTGGGAGGATAGAACTAGTTGAGGACTGTTAGGAGGTTCTTGTCACTTTCTTTTTCAGTTTTGGCCGGGCATGAATATCTCGGTTAGGTTGACAATGAACCTTCTGGTTGGAATCTCAATGACTATTAAGTACTTATTAGTTTGGTACCATAACAACCATAAGAGTTTATCATGGAAATCATATTCCTTTTAGATTAAAGAGTATATGAATGGATAGCTGAAGGTTAATCTAATAGGGTAAAGGATCAAGCCTCCATGAAGTCTGAATAGATTAGTGTGGCATTGCCATATTAGGTTTTCTAGATTTTCAGTGAGGCTGTCATTATAGATTTGTCTAATAATCTCCCGGGGGTATTCCAAACTTGGCCAGCCTCATATCCTCTCGATCTTATAGTTATCATTGTGATGAAAAGTATGAAAATCATGTCTCATGATGTATATATTGATCACTTCGCATGCTTATGGCATGGACAAGAAATCAGCAAGCATATTCATTTTTCCAGCAATATATTTGGTGTAGAAAGAATATTTTGAAAAGCACTCAACCCATCGAAGCAGTTGGGAATTTGGAATTTGCTTTATTTGAACTTGGTCATCTAGGGAAAATATGCTATGTCTAGTTCCACAAGGAAGTGATGGCCAATAAGAAGGAATTCAAACTTTTTTATTCCAATTTTTACCGCCAAGATTTCTTTGAAAGTATAATGATAATGCTTTTCAGTTTGGGAAAATTTTACACTTTTGTAAGCACAAATGTGGAACTTATTATCAATTTCTACAAACATAATGGCCGCCCAGCATTCGTCACTGTATCAGTATGGAGGATTCTCTTTCCGTAGATGGAATTTGCAACGGGGAAAAAGTCTACATGATCTCCTTAAGTTTGGTGATTGTTTTGGTTTAGGATTTTCCCTAAGGTTGAGGACTTCTCTTTAGCATTGATTGTAGTGGAATCATCAATTTTGCAATATTTGGAACAAAGTCTCTGAGAAAATTAATTATCCCAAGAAATTGTTGAACTTGCTTTATTGTGAAGTTTTCTTTTGGAAACTTTTGCAATTCCTGAACAATGTGTGGCCCTGGGTAGTACATATCTTTGTTAAGGAGCATACCAAGAAATTTGATTTTTGTCTAGGCAATATTCATCTTTCTTTGAGAAAGCATAATCCCATACTTCTTTATAATGTTTGCAAAGTGCCCAAGGAGTTGGCGGTGAGATTCTTCAACAGGGCTGTGACATCCTGAAATTTGACCTTGTCCCATAATATGAAATTGTTGTTTTCATCGACGTGCCGATGGTCATTTTACTTTGAGTTGGCCACTCACTAGTTAACTAATTTATTAGATGAAGCCGTTAAGGGATATAAACGCGACAGACTAGAGAATTCGATCGGAAATCGATTGCTCGACTGTAATAATCGACAAGGGTCAATACGGCACCAATATAATTGAATTGTGATTGGATATAAGTTGATTTGATGGAAACACGTAATTGAATTGTGGGTGATTCTGCATGATTGCGAAATTTGCGTTGAACGACAATAACCCGATTTTCTGTTGATCGGGACAAGTAATTGAAACCTTGCGATTTTTATGACAATCGAGAGTTGTCTATGAGTTGGAGATGCACAAATGTGGATTTAAAATTATTGACCACGGGTTAAACGCGTTAAAATCCCTAAAAGCTACCCGATAGGTTAGGTTGTACTAAAATCGCATTCGGTCAATTTTAACCACGAAATTGAATTCGATTTCAGGAATCAAATGTTTGATCATGTCACGATTCATTTTTAGGATGTCGTCTCATCTTTTACCGAGTTTTCATCGAGTCTGAAATTTTGCGGAAAAATCAATTTTGGACAAAAGAAAATAATGGAAATTCGGATGAGCTGATCAAAAGGTTTATTTGGCTACCAAAATGAGCTATTTTGTGAGGAATTGAAAGGAAAATGGCCATTGGAGGAGCCCTTGACTTCAAGGGCTAAAGACTTTTGAGGCTAAGCAATGATGGGCTTGATATTTGTTGAGATCCCTCATTGGCTGCAGCTTGGACTTCCATTTTCCCTCCCTCTCTTCCACTTCTTCCTTTCCCTCCATGCGTGTGAGTCCCTTGCAGAACAACCCATCTTCCCCTTTTGCTTCCTCTCCTTCCTTTCTTCCCTACTGCGCCACCACCCATCAGTCCACACTGCCCAGCCGTCTGCCCCTCACACCAGGACTCCAGCAGCCGTAGTAGCACCTCACCGTCTCCACCACCTCACACCAACCAATGCCTCAATCGAGCAGCACCAGTGTCCCCACCCATCTCACCCTCCATCTCAGCCCGCGGCCAGCAACTAGCCTAGCTTCGTCCAGCCCGCCAACCACCACAGCCAGTCACCGCTCACCAGCCCTCACTACATCACTGTCTGACCCAGCTTCCGCTGCCACCAGCCGCGCCAACAACCCCAACTAGCTCCCTTGGCCGAGAGCCTTGTAGTGCTTTTCCTCCGCCGTTTGAGCTCCGTTGGAGACACGGTTGTCTCGGGTTCTCATCGCCTTCGCGTCGCCGTCCCGTGAGCCCACTCTCAATGAATTCTGGTGAGTTAACTTTCTAATCTTAATTAGGTTGTTAATTGCGCATAGGGGATTAGATTAGTGTTAATTAGGATTAATTAGTTAATCCTAGTTAGTGTAACTAAATTAGTTAGGTTAGTTAGTTTAGTTAGGTTATGCTACCTTAGTTTAGTCTACCTTAGGTTAGATTAGTTAACTTGGGTTAGATTAAGTAATCATGGTTAGGTTAATTAAATTGGATTAATTTAATTAATCACAATTTAATTAATTAATTGTAATTAGCGTAAATTGTGACGGATTAGCTGTTTTTCAAAATTTTGTGCTTGTCTCGTGGATGAACTTTTATGTGAAATTGATTGCTTATACGTGCAATTGAGTGCTTGGTGGCTGTTATGGATTGTTATTGCAAAATTCGATTTTATGGTGTTTGAATAGAAAATACCGGGTGTCGATTTTGACGCCAAATTTTTATGTTCTATATAAAATCGTGGAATTTTGAAATGGGAGCATACTATGTTTAATGGTTCAATTTAAATACGTGACCACGCACGATTATTTTTAGCGAGATTTTTAATACGAAGAAAAGTGGCCAAGTTCATTATTTACATACAAGGTATTTGGATGCAAAGCATGGCATTCTTGGCCAAGTATGTGCTCGTGTGGTCACTAAGTGGAACCCGTCTTGATGCGTATGATTACGCAGGATGATGCTCCTCAGTGGAATGCCGTCTACGAGGAGAATGCTAGACGTTGTCGTTCATGGATGGATTTCAGAACGAAGCTCCTCAGTGGAATGCCGTCTAGGCAGAGGATGCTAGACGTTGCCGTGCTTGACAGAGCGGGACGACGCACGGTTATGCCAGATGGCCGCTGACTGTTGAGTTGGCCGTGGCCGATGGGTCGTAAAAACTGGAACACGCTTGAGTGGTTATGATAACTGCACTTGATTATGAGGCAAAATTGTGTGGCACGGTATGGGACGTGTCATAACGGTTTTACCTTATAATCGGGACCCATGTGATTGATTGCAAGATGAAATGATGTGTTCCGGTTAATAAATACGCTTGTTGTATTCATATGGCATATGTGACGCACTAATTTGCAGGGATGTGCGCAGGCGAGGTAAGTTTGTTTGTAATGCCTGTTTAGGCTACCTCTAGGTGAATTTGCGTCATAATCGGGGTTTAAGGTTTTGACTTACTGAGATTTATCTCATTCCGTCATGGTTAATCCTTTTTTAGGTCCTTAGTATGGAGAGACATCTCGTCGGTTTTGGGGTTCCGAGGGAGATAGACTATGAGCCCTCCTATTTCTATATTTCCGGGACCACCAAGACCCATGAGGCACCAAATAGTGAGGCTCGGGTGGGTCCTTTACATGGTTTTTATAGACCGCCCGTCGGAACAAAGGATGGGAAGGTAGCTCACCCCATGGACATCGACATCCCGGATAGTGTCCTGGAGAACCCGGAGCCCAAGGCGGAAGGGTCCGGAGCGTAGTTGATTGAGTAGTTTCTTTTTGGGATAGACTTTTGTTTATAGACTTGTAGAGCTAACCTAATGCGTGGCACCCCTCGACGGCCCCCGATCCGTTGGGGTCGCCACAGTTAGCTTACCTTTCTCTTACTTAAACTGAAGGTCTATCAATCCTGGGGATTTATATCTTTTAGATCGGTCCCTGCGCAGTATATATATATAGATAGTGGAAGCTAAATCAGCATCTCCCTATCCCAAAATTAGAAACGATGCACACCTACGAGACATTTTTATAAGTCAAAGCCGAACACTTTTATTTACATAGATTTGATAGACAACATCAGTCGGTACATCAAAATTTGCCGTGGTTTTCTATACCCGGCTTCATACCAAAAGATAACCGACTTCCCTTTTCCTTTTCTTTCCAAACAGTCATATACATAAGTCTATCAATCAGTGTCGGCGGTCCAAAAATGCTTCATCTGCTAACCGTCACTCTTGGCCACACCCAGCCCGGTCCATCAGCTGGCGGCGGCGGCAACATCCCCAAATGATCCCATCACGACGGATGTGCACTGATAGAAACTCCTGAATCACTTGGCCGTTAGGTGAACCGATGTCATACATGACTAGAACCCGCACTCGAATAAAAACCAACCCTTGTATCTCTGGATGAGGGTGCTCCGACCACTCGCACTCAACGTCAACCGGAACATCGTAAAATGTGCCGGGGGTGACTGGTAGCAGAGGCATATCTTCTAGTCTGAAATGTTCATCCCCAAACGAGGTGAGTACAGCCAGTCAGTAGTAAAAGATTCATTAAACTATATCAAGCAGTACCGTCAATATCTAGATTCATGCAAGATAGACAAAAACAAGTAATCCAGAAATAAGTATGCATCAACATCGGGAAATTCTTTGAATAAGTATGCATCAACATCAGGAAATTCTTTCATACAATGGCAAATGCAGTTTCAAAGGATTAAGATGCATCATGTCCAGTTACACAAGTCCTGATCATGGGGCCAAACTGTAATGACACGTCCCATTCCATGCCATACAATTTAGTCCCATAACCAGACCACATGCACACTTAGTAGAACCATTAGTTTTATTATTCAAAAGGTTTCATCCCCCAGAGGACCAACGTTTGCATCCTTTTAGGATTTCGCACCCAATCCTCATGTCGCGAAAGCCTTCGGCATTCAGCCTCTCAGGGCCACCGGGCATCTAGAGCGTGTCTCGCCACACCTCTAGGCATCTCACATCCCACCTAGCATCACGAGGAACCTCCGGGGCTGTCCATGAAAATGGTTACCCGGCCCTCCGGATTTACGTACTGACAAGCATACAACTGGGCATCCGGAAGCCCTCGGGGAAAAACCTCCGGCATTCAGCCACTAGGGCCACCAGGCATTCACAAGGCATCGACTCATTCGATCCTTTGGGCATCTCGACTCCAGGGGCATCGTTGACCCGAGGGTCCAACGGTAACAATTAACATCTTAATTTCCAAAAACACTTTTCAATGCAATGACAAGATGTCCCATGAACCTTCATCAAATCTCAATATTGCATAATATGCTGAATGCCAATATCATCATGTCAAATAACAACTCAAGATGCATTCACCTTTTTGGAACAATTTGAGCCAATTCGGAACAAAACAGTTCAAACATCACAATGCACAGTTTTGGTAACAATTTCGGAATGACCCTTAAATGAACTCAGAAAATTATGAAATTTTGACATATTATAAATAAGATCTAAAAGAAAAAGTTATATGTAGAACACTAAGTCGGATTCCGTGTATATCAAGAGTAGTAATTGCTATATTCTTTGTTAACATTCTGTAATGGCTTCCAGATTTAACATTTACGAAGAAAATCGTTTTACCAATCAAACCTTGTTCATTTATTCTCAATTTTTGATATGTCATTCCTAAGGATGTGCCCTACAACTTTCATTAAGGGTTCAAAGTTAAATTCGGACTAGATAATTACAGAAAATTCATGGAATCATCGAAGGTCATACTGTTTTTCTATGAAACAATTTACTAGTTTAAAGAGAACTACTTCTACTCACTTAAAATTCATCATCCAACGTCCACAACCCAATATTTACAAGTCTATTGCATACATTACAGCTAATTCACTTCAAAAATCCACTATGGGTAGATCCTTCAATTCTTATTTCAGCCAAAAACCGAAACCACATACAACAAACTCTGTTTTTACTCAATCTCTTAGTCCAACTTCATCTCAATCATCCAAAATCAACATCCAGTTTCCATTTCTGCATTTTCTCACATCTACCAGCATTTCACTAGATAATCACAGCATGCAATGACATAGATCAATGAACTTCTACTTGCCTCTAGCTCTTTTTCGATTGCAAGCAAAACAGGGGCTCGTGGGTCTCGGGCTCGGCTCAACGGTGGCAAAGGCTATCGGCGTCGACGACGGCAGCTCGATCACGGCAGAAGACAGTCTCTTCTTCCTCTCCGTCGTGCACCCGCTCGTTGGTCACTCTCGCTCGAACTCTCTTTCTCTCTTTCACTCGCTCGCCTGCTCACTCTCGGTTTCTCTCTCTCTCTCTTCCTTCTCGACTAATCTGCCCGTTTGTCCCTCAATTAATTAATTTACCAATTCTTTGCATGCAGATTAATTTCCAGTGGCTGCTTGGTCGAGAGACACCTGGGGAGGACGTGTCTTCTGCTTGCCCTTCCTTGAATTTTGCTGACCGTCCACGAGGAAGCAACGTGGCTGTTGCTGGGAGTAATTTGGTCAACAATCTCCATTAGCTGTTGACTCCATTATGTCAGTAATTAGAAGAGAGCTTGGGTTTACTTGGGCCGAGATAATCCCACGCATGTAGTCCCCAAATAAGTTAATATTTCCTCCTTACTTGACTAACTTCAAAAAGAAACGTGACTAAGATTAGTATTCAAAAGACTTCTCTTGTTGCGTGGTTGGTCGGTCCATGAGATAAAAAATAACGTGGCCATTGGTGCGATTGTCCATATTGTCCGTATGGCCATTCAAAGACGAATTTCTTTTTCTCCCAAAAGTAAATATTTTGGGACATCGAGTGGCGATGAGACTAGGCCAAATGTGGTACCTGCGATGCTCCCTTCGATTACTCACGGCCATTGCATATTTGAGGGTCGTCGAAATTTCCGGATGCCACATGATGTATATATAAAATATGGTTTGTGAAAAAGCGTTAGCATGTTTTGACTATCCAAATGTTTGTTGGTTGTCCGAGTTTTTGTTTAATTTGCTTCTGCATGTGCTTAATTGAAAGATAAAAAGAAAGGGTTGGCGACACATCTTGGGAAGTCATATTTTTAATCGACTGCCGAGGGATGTGTGCGTGCCCAAGGTTTGGGGCGTGACATCCTAGCCCTAAATGGTATCAAAACTTATCAGTGTCTGGAGTGATAAGGTGCGATGGGTTATGGGATAGTTAGTTGGGCAATGCTTTTTCCTTACACTAATGCTTGTGATTGATTGATTGTTTTGTGCGGGTTGCTCATATTCCTAATTCCGTGTTAGAATTGAAAAGGCAGGTTTTCATAAAGAGTCTGCATTATGAGTGATCCTGAGCAGATGACTCCTCGTAAGAGGGCAGTTGCGTCTGTTTCTTGGGGAAGGACGCCGACTAGGGTCAGTACTTGAGGTAGAGAGCCGGCTCAGGCCAGCTGAGGGAAAGAGTACCGCCACATGATGATACTGGAGTAAGAGCATTAGGAGATCCCAGTATAGATGGGATTGTGTAGGCGCTAGAGATCTTGGGGGACATGATGGGTCAACAAACACAGAACCAAGCTGCTACTACCGGCGCCGCCACTACTGCCGCCAATGTCATTGCTGCTGTTGTCGCCGCACTTGCTGAGGTCCCACTAGGGAATGGGAATGGTGATCGACCCATGCATAAGTTGGTAGAACAGTTTCTGAAACTGAATCTGCCGAGGTTCACTGGAGCAGACGATCGTGAGGCTGCAACTCTTTGGATCAGGGAGCTAGATCGTGAGGCTGCAACCCTCTAAATCAGGGAGCTAGAGAAGGTCTTCGTATTGCTAAGGTGCTTTGAGGAAGACAATGTAGTCCTAGCGGTCTACTAGTTGTAGGGCAATGAAAGCACTTGGTGGGAAGCCACTAGGGGAAGAGTGTTTCCCGAAGGCATGGTTCCGGTGTGGAATGCCTTCGTGGAAGTCTTCTATGGGAAGTACTTTTCTGACTGCACCAGAGAGTAGAAGATGGCATAATTTCAGTGTCTCCGTTAGGGTTTCATGTCAGTGGATCAGTATGAGGCAAAGTTAGCCGAGTTGTCCAAGTACGCATCGAGGCTGATTGAAGACTCAGTGGATAGAGCGAGGAGGCTCAGAGACTGCCTAAGACCAAAGATCAAGGATCTACTGGTGCCGCTGAATCTGAAGGATTATAACGATCTGTATGAGAGAGCCCAGCTGATCGAGATAAACCTTAATGAGCGAGCCGCCACATCTGGGTTGCGATTTGGGCCTAGTAGAGACAACAATCAAGAAGAGGCCGATGATAGGTGGAAGGTATTCCATTCCGCCCAACTGGAAGGGTGGGATTGAAAAGTCGGCACCCAACCCGAATGGTGTGTGCCGTTTCTGTGAGAGAAGACATGGATCAGCCCTGTGTTGTCCTAGAATGAGAGCTTGCTACGGATGTGGCCAGTACGGCCACCGGATTAAAGATTTTCTGCGCAGGCCTATGGGATCACAGTCGCCACTACAGCCGATGGGACAGAACAGAGAGTGCATCGCAGAACGCATCGCAGGGTGGTTTGAACAGGCCTCCGGTGCAGGGAAGGGTGTATGCTGTCACCCGACGGGAGGCGGAGGACTCATAGGATGTAGTTACAGGTACGGTCTCGCTGAACGACCATGCTGCTTATGCTTTATTTGACCCTGGAGCTACGTTTTCATTTATTGCTGAACAATATTTTAAGTTGGTAGGATTGAGTCTAGAACCGTTGGGGACAGTCATTAGTATATCGACTCCATTAAAGGATAAAGTGTTGTCTGCAATAGGGTGTCCTGGTTGTAAGTTAGTTGTTGGTGAGCGAGAGAAAAAATATAGATTTGATTGTGCTGGCCATATTTGATTTGATTGTGCTGACCACACGGGTTTAGGGTTTTGACTCACCGAGATTTATCTCACCCCGTTGTGGTTAACCCTTTTTCAGGTCCTGAATATGGAGAGACGTCCCGTCAGTTTTCGGGTTCCGAGGGAGATAGATTATGAGCCCTCCTATTTCCCTATTCCCGAGACCACCCAAACCCGTGAGCTAGTGGTGACCACTATTTGGGTCGATGAGGGCCTTGCTCACTTGGTGCCTCTTCGCTTCAAAACGTGGTTCATTAACTATAGTAATGGGGCTCGGGTGGGTCCTTTACAGGGTTTTGATGTACCGCCCATTGAAACAGAGGATGGGAAGGTAGCTTAATCCATGGACATCGACATCCCAGATGGTGTCGTGGAGAACCCGGAGCCTAAGGCGGAAGGGTCTGAAGCGTAGATGGCCTAGTAGTTTCTTTTTGGGACAGACTTCTTTTATAGACTTGTAGGGCTAACCTGATGTGTATATAAAGTGTGGTTTGTGAAAAACGTTAGCATGTTTTGACTATCCCTTTGTTTGTTGGTTGTCCGAGAGTTTGTTTAATTCGCTTCCGCATATGCTTAATTGAAAGATAAAAAGAAAGGGTCGGCGACGCGTCTTAGGATGTCGCATTTTTAATCGACCGTTGAGGGATGTGCGCGTGCCTGGGGTTCAGGGTGTGACAAGGGCTATAAAGCAAGATATCATCAATGTATACTGCTGCACTTGACAAGATATGTTGAAAAATTCGACACTTGGCCTTTTGGAATAAAGATGGGACTACCTTGAGGCTAAAATGAAGCATTTTCCATTAAAAATGCTAGTTTGGAATACAAACCCCGTCTTAGGTCTATCTTCGGATGAATGCCCAATTGCCAAAATCCAACTTTAAGATCAGATTTGGAATAAATGTAGGTTTTGGATAATTCTGCAAAAAGGGAATTTCTTGAAGGTAGAGGGAATTTATTATTTTGGAGAAAAAAGGTTGAGAGGCTGATAGTTTATTACCAACCGCACTTTCCTTCTGTTTTGCTCAACTTGCTTGTTGACATAAAAAGCTTTGCAAGCCCATTGAGAATATGAAATTTCAATAAGACATTGTTACAACAGTTTTGAGCATTCTTTCTGAGCATAAGTAAGAGGTTCTGGATTCATTCCCATATGACTCGCTTTGGTTGGATTTATATCTTCATTTTTTTTTTTGAAATGGAGGCGAACAAAGAATTTTGTATTTTTCCACAAAGGATGAGAATATTTTTGAAAAAATTTAGAATGAGATTCTGAACAAGATGCTAATAGCTTTTGCATGATCGGATCTAACGAGACTCATTTGGATAGAAAAAAGTCTTTAAATATTGACGAATTCAAAGAATTTGTCTTTATACTTAAGGCATTTTTCAGGGTTGATACGGAGTTGAGAAGTTTGAGTCATGATATGTGGCATCCCAAAATTCATGACGACCTCTAGTTACATTAAAGTCTATGAATAGGTGATGGAAGTACCATCAAGTTATTTTATAGCCATTTAATCCATAATTTGCATAAGATTTATGGCCAAGCTTTTAATGGATAATTATGTGATAGGAAAGAAAATTCTATCATTGGCCATGTGCATTATAAATTGGAATTTATGGATTTGTGACTACAAGTTTTATGGCCTTATTATTATTATGCAATTAGGTATTTATTTAAATGAGGATTAAGATGTATTATTAAAAATAAACTTGGGCCATTTAAGTTTGGACTTTAGGCCCAAGAGTGTTGGCCTAAAGTGGGCCAAGAGGCCCAGCCCAAGGAGTCCATCAAGTGGTCGACCAAGCTGGCCCAAGCCCGGCCCATTGAAGGCCCATCATGTGCATGGCAAAAATGCCAAGTGGCAAGAAAAGCTTGCCAAGTGTTGCCCCTTTGTAACAAAGTGTCCCTCCATGCAAAAATGGGAGCATGCAAGGGTTTTAATTTGACTAAAAGGAAAAGGGGGAGGGGGATTTCGACCAGAAGAGAGAGAAGAGAGAGAGAGAGAGAGAGTACCGTCCAAAGAGAGAAAGAGAGAAAGAGAGGAAGAGAGGAAGAGAGGAAGAGGAGACGCCGTCGAGCCCGCCTAGTCCCGCCGTCGTTCTTGCTGTGTTTTCTTTGAATTGAGGCAAGTGAAGTCCTAAAACCTACTCTTTGCATTGCTGTGTGTAGTTGTAGTAGATGGTAAGTCTTGGTTGTGGTAGATGGGATGAGATTTCGGAGCTTTGAAGAGAGATTCGTTGGTCATGCATGCTGATTTCGGAAAGACCAGTCCGACCGTCCGCGAGTTTGTGTGTTGCATGTGACTTTTTAGATAGAATCTTGCTTTTACCTCTTGATGAAAGTTGTAGAGAACAACTTTAATTATAACATACTAAAATTTGAGACAAAATGGACAAGTATTAAGGGATAAAACCCTTTTTCTACGAAAACATTAGATCTGGAAACTGTTTTGTTGACCTCTTGGTGATTTCGTGTGTTGCATGTGACCTTTTAGTTGGAATTCCACTTTGACCTCTTCATGAAAGTGGTAGAGAACATCTTGAAGAATAACATACTGAAATTTGAGATAAAACGAAGAAGTATTTCTTGGTGAAACAATTTTTCTTTGGAGAGACTAGATCTGGAATTCGTCGTGATGACCTTCAGTGGTTTCGTGGTCTGTAAAGTAACATTCTTGTTGAAATCTCACTTTGATCTCTTAAAGAAAGTTGTATTATACTTCTTGAGGTAGAACATATCAAAAATTTAGAGGAAATGAACGAAAATAGGTCGGTGAAACCGTTGTCTTTTGAATAAACTGGATCTGGGAAAAACGCTGCTTCGACCTAGTATAATTTCGGGATTTTTATAAAATCATACAGTTAAAATTTGATAGTGTGTCCTTAATAAACGTTGTAGATAATATTCTGTGGAATAACATACTGAAATTTTAGAGTAAATAGACCAGTAATGACCAAGGAAACGATTTTTCTTCAACACGGGTAGATCTGGAAAAACGATACCGAGAATAGGAAAAGTAAATCGATTTTATCTTTTAATCCAGAACGAATTGGACTATGATTTCTTCATGAAACTTGTACCTATAGGTCTTAAATACAGTGTGTCCAAATTTCAGAATTTTCTGAATTTATTTAAGGGATTAATCGAAATTTTTTTCAAAACTGTGCATGGATGATGTTAAAATCTTTTTTTTCGGTGATGCATGGACCTGTACGTATTCTGTGAAGCCTTGTTTGATATGGTGTTCTTCACGAAATGTGTTTTCTTAGATCTTATCTACATTTTGGTAAATTTTCAGAATTTATTTCCATCGTTTACTAATTTTCTAGAATTTTTCATGAATAGCACGCATTCTGTTTAAGATGGAAATTGTTTTATTTACTGTTTATTGGATTTATTATGTAAATCATGATATCCTGGATTATTACTCGTGCAATGACATGATGACATCCATACATTTCATATGACATCAAAGGATTGATGGATTTTCATGAACTCAATGAAGTTTCAGAACCATTGCATCAAATGATACTTTTTCCAAGGCATATTATATGATTTTAAAAAGGGCTGTTGTCAAATCATTGGCATTGTTGCATCAAATGTGAAATTGAAAATGAGATGTATGGGAATATGCATTGTGGTGATGAGAAGGCCGTCGGAGGTGTGAGCCAACGATGCCTCGGGAGTGTCGGGATGCCCAGAATGTGGGGGTGCCGGATGCCCGGTGGCCTAGTGGCGTGATTCCGGAGGGTCCTCGGGAGTTTCGAGATGCCCGGTGGTATACGGTACGTAATTCTAGAGGGGGGGGATCCTGGTGGTATGTCGGTACGTAATTCCAGAAGCCCCGGAGGTTTGTGCCAGGGGGGATGCCTCGTGATGCTAGTTGGGATGCGAGATGCCCGAAATGTGGGGGGCCGGATGCCCGGTTGTATTTTGAATACATGCCCGGAGGTTCCTCGCGATGCTTAGTTGGGTGCAAGCGATGAATTGTGGGATGCAAACATTGGTCCCTGGAAAGAAAAACTGATGAGATCCTTGTGAAAGATAAGAATTGAAAATGAATCATGTGCATGGGTGTATGCATATGGCATGATGCATGATCGGCTTATGAAAATAAATTGATGCTATTTGATATTGAAAATGCGATCATGAAGGCATGAATGGATCTCATGGTGATGTATGCTTGATAGCATGGATGATATGAATCATGGTGGTATATGCACGATGGCATGGTGAGATATGCATGACTGCATGGTGGTATATGCACATATGGCATGGATATGCATGAATGCTTGATGATGAGTGCGTAGTGGTATATGCACATATGGCATGGTGATGTATGCATGAATGCTTGATAATGAGTGCATGGTGGTATATGCACATATGGCATGGATATGCATGAATGCTTGATGATGAGTGCGTAGTGGTATATGCACGTATGGCATGGTGATATATGCACGAATGCTTGATGATGAGTGCATGGTGGTATATGCACATATGGCATGATGATATAAGCATGGCTGCAAGGTAAGTTATGCTTGAATGCATGGACGATATGTGCTTTGTATGATGCCTTGATTGTTCTATTTGATGCATTGAGTAGTTTGGTGGATCTTTACTGCTGAGTGGTTGTACTCACCCCTTTTGGGGATTAACATTTCAGAATAGATAAGATACCTCTGCCGCCACTGCCACCAGTAGATGGATCAAGTGGTTGGATATGACCGTGAGGAGGAGGAGGATAGCAAATGAAGGAACTTTTGGACGCCGATCTTGATCGATGGACTTTAAGTATACGATCATTGGAGGAGATGTCGGTCATCTTTAAAGTATAGCCAAGTATAGAAAACCATGGCATTTTGATGTACCGATGAATGATGCCCATCTCGGTTTAAGTAAATAAAAGTGTTCGGCTTTTACCTATAAATGTTTAGTTGGTGTGCATCGTTTTCTGAATATAGGGAAGGGAGTTGATGGATGTGCTTCCGCTATATGAATAGCGCAAGGGACCGATCAAAAAAAAAAATGTAAACCCCCAGGTTGTATGGACCCGCTGCAATTGAAATGGTATCAGAGTGACATGTTAGTAGGAAAAGTGAAAGGTGAGCGAACTGTGGTGACCCTAACGGATCGGGGGCCGTCGAGGGGTGCCACATGATATTCTGGTCAATGATTAAATCTTTGTTGGGGAGATTGGATTTGAAAACTTTAGTAGCTATGGAGCATTGAGGGAAAAATTGGATAGATACTGGGGTAGTTCGTACATTCGTAGAAAAAGTATCTCCTGTAGCAGAATTGAAATATCAAACACAAGAAGTCCAATATTCTTTAGAAATTATTTTAGTGTCTAGAATCAAAGAACTTGTACTAGTATCTATGAGAGCAATGACTCTGATGGGTTTAGCAAATTTCGATATGAAGATTTTAACAAGAAAATGAGGACAATGGATTTGGCTTGAAAATATACTAGAGTTTTGTTCTGAGGAAGTGAGAGATATATGAAAATGATCTTTAGAATTTGAGTCAAATTTAGTTTCACTATGAGTATGATAACAAGGAATGACACAAAGAGTATATTCAGATGGTTCTTCATCCGAGTGAAACATTAGTTGTAATCTCTATATGATGTATCAAATGATTCGACATTTTTTCGCTTGATGGAAACTTTTGACGAAATGACCCTTTTGATTGTAGATGAAACATTGAGTTGAATTTTTGCGGTTTGAGCAATCTTTACTTTTGCGCAGGAATTATCATTTATTCTTTCTTCGGAAGTGCTTAGATCCATGCTTGGATTTTCCTACCCAAAATTTCTTGAAATGCTTATTCTTTCTGGAAGACTTTCCGCAAGAGCCGTCACAATTTCTTTTGGAACACTTAATCTTTAGCTTTTGACGTGACAATACTCCATCAAGTTCTCTATTATTTGTGAGGTAGGTTTTCATCATTTGGCACTTTAAGCACAAATCGTCAAAGCATAAATGGATATCTTGTTGTATTTCTCCCAAAGGAATGTCCACAATTCTCCTTTGTCTATTGAGAAATGCTCTCTCAACTTACTGAGATAACTCTTTGGGAATTGAGGTTAAAAAAAACTTGTTTTAGGTTTGGATTAGCTTGAATACCATAAAAGAGCTTGAGCATTTCTCGATAATGCTTGTTGAGATGTCTTTTTTGAAGAGAGAAGCATTTTCTTTTAAAAAATTCTCTTCTCTTGAGCTCATGAGGTAAGAAGGTTTACCAATGAAAAAAATGGTAGAGGAGGGTAATGGCTTGGCCAAAGTTTGGTGAAAGCAAAAATTGAACTTGGTCTTGTTTTGTCACCGATTACCACCAATGTTTGAAACTACCTATAAACCTTGTTATAAACTCAAAAAGGACATCATACTTGTCATGATTTGTGAGAGCTTGGGTGTTTAGCCAAATATGGAATTCTTTAAATCTTTCTAACCATTTGGAGTAGGGAACATTGTCGACAGTAAAAAACTATGTAGAAAAGGGAGTTAGATTCTAGGATGGATTACTTGGTTGGACAACCTCTAGTTCAGAAGGGTTACATTTCATCTTTTGATCTAGGGGATTAGCTATAACTATTGATGAAGTGGCCGGTACAATAGGAAATGATTCAATGGCAGGGATTGAAAAGGAAGAAGAGGATGAAAGAGATATCGAATTTGATTTTGAATCAAAATTGATCGGGAAAATCGGTTCGATACAAATTGAGTCCGGTCTTTCAATATAGCAGGATCATACTATTCTTTCTAATTGCCTAGATCTCTCAGGAATGATTCTAATGGGTTGGATAGCATTACTTGGTTTGGCTTCTCCCTTATAGAAATTGAGGATTCTTCAAGTATCTTTTTTTCCCTTTTTCTTTCCTTAATCGATCTAATTCTTTAAGGCAGTTTCGCATTTCTACCACATAAGTCTTGTCACATTTAATAGGGGCTTCCGTGAGAGCAACAAAGATAGACGTATTATGAAGTGGTGGTGGAAGCGAATACTCAGTACGCAGCACAATTGGAAATGGATTAGAAGGCTTGAATTTTCCATATTCAAGAAATTGGATTTGCCTATTGAGTTTCTCTATTTCCGCCTTTGAGCTTTTGAGACGATAATATCCCAAATGTTGTTCGGATTCCAAGGCATGAAGCTTTTTCTGAAAATCCAAAAACATCTTGATGGTTTCATCATATCTCTTAAGATATCTTTGCACATCCGTAAGTTTGGAATCAATCGTCTTAGAAGTATTGTTATGTGTTAGGAGAGTCTCTGATTGCCAATTCAGGACAGTTTCAGTAACATGAGTTTTATTATGTCATCCATGTTCGTCCACGTCAGTGGGGGGAGGTATTTTTGGAGCATGTTGATATCTCTCTTACAGGTCGATGAATTCCTCGGGAGTAGAGAAAGAAAGTCTTGAACTTTTTCGAGTAAAAGAAGGAAAGTCTGCCTCCTGGAACATAGCAATGGAATAATTAGGTGATATTTTATGGCTGGGTGATGTTTTTGCTGAAGTCTCAGGTATGAACGTTTCTTTGCCCACTTTAAGATTAGAAACAGCTAGTTTTTTATGAGATGGGGGTGATGTTGGTGGTAAGGTTGGTGAGATAGGAGGTGACGAAGCAAATTTTGGCAGTGGAATTGAAGCATAAGAAACTATGAATTGAAACTTATCATACTCACCAAGGGTATCAACGGAAAGGTCTCTGTTCAAGTACCTTTGGTACATAGTATCCTTTGGCTTTTTGGCTTTTTGCTTAGGTCTTGCATTCGGGTCTACTTCATCAAGAGAGTTTGTGTAGTAAGAACATTGACAAAAAGCGTCCCAAAAACAATAACCATAACAGTCCTTATAGTAATGGATAGGATTTCCATTACTTTGAAAGTATTGAACTAGCCTTTTGAGATCTGGCTCGGAGATTGATTCTGAAACACATGGTTCAATCATGAACATGGTTTGGAAGATGGAAGGATTCTCTTCCTTTTCCTTGCCGAAATTAATGGCAACAATGCCATCCCTCTTTCGTACAAATTCATAGTCTGAGGATTGGAGATGCTTGTTATTCTGATGTAACTTTTCATAGTTAGTAATCCAGGCCTCCAGAAGAAGCTTGACCAACTTATCCTTTAGAATCTGTTTGGGAACATGAATACAAGATGCCTGATCATTTTGCATGGAGATGAATAGAACATCTTCATTTCCATTTTGGAAATTTAGATCAAGAGCATGATTTTGCACTAGATAAACCATATGGTAATGTAGTATTGTTGCAATAGAGTCAGTAGTCTGGGGTGCTCCCGTGAGTTGGATATGAATTTTTAAAAAGGAAAATAGTTAGGATTTGAGAGAGCAACATTGAAATTGGGATACAAGGTTACAAAGACTGTTCTAGTATTCAAAGTGGTTTGAACGGTACCAATACAAGCATGCTGGTATTTTAGGAACTAGGTATCCAATAGAGCCATTTTGGCCACAACTAGCAGGCCTTTACGGCCATGAAAGGTGAGAGCAAGATGAGAGTATCCCTACTGGGTCCATTGTTTGAGAAATTCTAGTGGAATTTGAAGAGTAACAAAATACTCATTTTCAGTGGCTAAAATGGGACGTTGATCAAACTTGTAGGATTGTATGTACTCTTTAACTTATTTGGGAGTTTGATGAATAAGTTGTCGAATGGAGTAGATGAGAGAAAAAAGCTAAGGCGGTTTGGCAATAGCAGAATATGGGTTCATTAGAGAGAGTTGAGTTTAAGAGATTTTGATTTCATCACTAAGAGAGACTTCATAGAGGTAGTAAATCTTAGAAGTATTTGACATACAAAAGTCTGAAAGAGATGAGGAAGATAGAGAGGGAGTGAGAGTAACTAGGGCTTCTAGTATCTCAGGGTTAGTCATGGTGTGGAAAATGTCTTCTCAGCACTGAATTCACTTACTGAGCGCATAGAACAGACCATGTTATAAGGATTTTACTACATAAAGAAGAGGGAGAAGTTCCCTCCACTAAAGAACAAAGGGTTACTATCATGAAAATTCTCAAATTAATACACCAATGACAAATTTTTTCTAAACTCATTTTTTGACCACCAAACACCACAAAACCGATACACATATTTACCCCTTATTAGTTTTCATTAAATTTTACTGTTACATTACTGAGTTAGATGACACATGAGAATTGATAGATATACCAATTTCGGATTTTACCCTCCGTTTGTCATAAGTGTACTAATTTATGTTTTTCTATGGTATTAATCAAATTTAATAGAATTTAATGGAGGGTAAATTTGTCACAAATATACAAGTTTGAGATTTTTGGCGGTCAACAAATTAGTTTTGAGTAAATTTAGTATCGGTATATTAGTTTTAGGTTTTTCGTAGTCAAAAAATTAATTATGGTAAATTTGTCACAAGTATGTCAATTTAAGGTATTTTGTGATATTAACCTAAAGACAAAATAAGTCACTTATTTTATCATTTTACTTGTGGGGGCAGAAAGGTCTTAGTCAAAGGAAGCAACAAAAATTGTGTAGGTTTTGTTTAGGGTTAATACTATGAGAAATCCCAAATTACTATAATTGTAATAAATTTACCTCAAACTAATTTTTTAACCACAAGAACCCAAATTAGTACATTAAGGACAAATTTACCCTCCGATAATTTCTGTTAGATTATATTATCAAATTGCTAAGCTGAGTGATACGTGGTAGTTAATGGATGTACTAGTTTAAGATTTTAGCCTTCGCTTATTACGGTTATTCCAGTTTATGATTTTTCATGATATTAATTTATTTAATGAAAGTCAACGGAGGGTAAATTTGTCACAAATATACTAGTTTGTGATTTTATTGTCAAAAAAATTAGTTTTTGGTAAATTTATCATAGATGTGTCATTTTAAGGTTTTTGGTGGTAAAAAAAATTGGGTTATAATAAATTTGTCATAAATATATTAGTTTAAGATTTTCTATGGTGTTAACCCTTTTGTTTATTCTCCCCTCTTGTTGCAGCCCTACAGTGGACTTTGATAAAAGTCGAATAGTGGTTTCTTTTCTTTCAGTGAAAAAGACATGCCGTACAGTAAAAGAAAAAGAACATAGAAGACGTTCTTGCTTCCTGCTATGACAAAAGCTTTTGCTTTGGGCTTAAACACTTGGAGATTTATGCTATGAATTTTACATTCAAATTAAGTTGTTTATTTGTAAACACCGTGGATATGGACTTAATTTAGGTATGGGATTTAGGTATGGGAAATACCCGAGTGTATAAGCAATTATAAGTCTAATTTTTCAATTATAGTGAATTATTTATTACTCACTCTCTCCATAAGTGTAGATACCAACACTCAAATTGAACCACATATATCTTTAGCACCTCTTAGCGTTTCTCGTTTATACTAGGAGTAGTTATTTACAACCAATTATAAATTTTGAATCCATGAATAGCCCCCTAGTACTTCTTATAGTTATCCATAAGCACTTGTAATCCTAGGCACAATTCATTAGGGCCAATTCGGAAAAGAAAAGAAAAGAAAACTCTAAATTTTAGGTCTAGTCTGAAATCTGCTTCGAACTTTTTTATTTCTATCTTTCAAAAATCTCCAGACTTTAAGTTTAGTCCCAAATCTACCCCAAACTTTTTTTTTGTCTAAAAAAAATTCCCAAACTTTAGGCTTAATCCCAAATCTGCCCCGAACTTTTCTTTTGTCCAAGAAAACCCCAAACTTTAGATCCAATCACAAATCTACTCGAAATTTTTTATCGAAAAGAAAATCATCAATTTTTACTCTAGTCTTAAATTTGCCCCCATTAGCCCTTTGTCCATGTCGCCTTGTTGATGTGTATTTATTATTGATGTGAAAATGCCACATAAAGTTGGGACTAGACCACGGGGTAGATTTGAAAATAGATTAAAAGTCGATGATTTTTTTTTGTACAAATGGAGGGTACAGCCCCAAATTGATATACCTGTTAACAGTCACGTGTTATCTAACTCAGCAATGTAACAGTAAAATTTAACAAAAACTAAGGAATGGTAAATTTTTCACAAGTGTATCAGTTAAGGATTTTTTGTGGTCAAAAAATCAGTTTTGAGTAAATTTATTATAGGTGTATCGGTTTGGGATTCTTTGTGGTTAAAAAACTAGTTTGCGGTAAAATTGTCATACATGTGTCGGTTCGGGGTTTTTCGTATTATTGAACCCCTTTTTTTAGACAAAATAAAATTTATGATAGGTTTGGGACTAGACTTAAACTTTAGGATTTTTTTGAGATAAAAGAAAATTTTGGGATGTATTTGGGATTAGACCTAAAGTTTGCGATTTTTTTCAAGAAAAAAAAGTTTGGGGCAAGTTTGGGATGCGACCCATTTGGGATTTTTTTTTGGAGTTGATCCCAATTAGTTATAATTTAATAGTTGTTATCCACAAGAACTTACATTCTCCAAGATCATGAAGATAACCAACAAAAAATCATGTGCTTGCATCGATCCATCATCCTTTTTTTTTTATTTGAGCTCCAATGCTTAGTGAAATCTACATTAATTGACTATCAATCCTTTACAAATGTTTTAGAGTTCCAAATTCATTACGAATGCGTTTCCATGAATGTAATCAACCAATCTCTTATAGAAAAATTCTTGTTTATACTATCAACAGATCCTATCCATGTAGATCTGACCAATCACATCTTAGGTCAATTGGGCATGAATCACTCGTGAGACCGGGTGACCTATGACAATAAGCAGTCTATTCAAGAGTATTGAGAGAATAGAGCGATGAGATTTGGATCATTGAAGATACAAATTCTAAAGCAAACACATATACGCACGCTCTTGTCACTTTTTTCTTTCTTCACATTTTCTAAGAGAAATACCGAAAGCATACCCCACAGTTAACCTAATAATCATTTATACACCATACACATACATAAGTTTTGCCTTTGGTGGACATTTTTCACTTTTACATCAATTATCATCGTGTTTTTATTTACGAAAATGTTATTATCTTTTCAACATGTCCATTACCATATTCTAGCTAATAGCACCAGTGCATAGCACTTAAAATATTATCTTTTTAAAAATGTCAATTTCCAAATCCTAAATTTTCGCGCCAGTGCATAGCACTTGAAATGTTCACTTCAAGTGCGTGCTGGCAAAATCCAAAATGGGAGAGTGGACAGCACCCGGAAAGTGATCGGATGTTTAAACTTGTCAGTGAAAAATTGTCAATTTGCATGTATCATCGACAGTGCATGTAGTCCCACATTCTCGACGTATTCATCACATAGCCATGCGTTGAAGTGTTCCTTCAAAGTCAGATGGTTTCGACAATCAAACCTGCACAATTAGAGTGTTCCTTGTCCATAGCAAAACTGCGAAAATCAATTTTAAATTTTCATTTGCTTTTCAGCTTTGTATGTTCATATAAGCCGCCATTCGCAGATTTCACAGACCTTGTGCTGATTTCCAATGTACTTGTCGGTCAAGGAAGGTGGGTGCTTTCAAAGAAGAAAAGAAGGCCTAACATGAAAGTGAAGAGCACATTAGATAAGCCAGGATGACCAGCCTGGTGACCATACAGTTGTGTGCATCAATCGACGAGAATGGCGACCGTAATCGAAGCCTCTTGCACGAAGCAGGTAAGTCATTCTTGGCTAACAAACGAGACTCGTCATGTCATGTAAGGTCTCTCGGTGTGTGATGTGATAAAGAAAAAAAACAGGCAAATTTGTATCTTCAAGGAGTTGTTGCTTTTAGAAGGAAGAAGCCTGACATGAAAGATAAGAGACTTTCTGAATAGCCAAGGAGACTGCCTGATACCGGGATATACTACTCGAACACTCAGTTTAGATCGAATAGAGTGAGTTCGGAGCAGGCAAGTCATCCTTGGCTACCAAATGAGACTCTCATCTTCATGCTAGCCTCTCTTCTTCTTCTCCTACTCAAGTCCAACGCTTCAATCTTTTCCTTGCATTTATATCTCTGTTTATAGTGAATGGAAGTGAATATGAGATACGATCAGAGCCAATTCATAACTTTGTTAGTGGCGTATTTCGAATGTCAATATTTGTAGGACCTCCTTGAGTCAATTTGCCTCATACAAATCTTCTCTTTTAAATTTGTCCTTTTTTTGTATTGTTTCTGTAAAAGCATGTAACAATAGTTATCATTGTTTTAGAATATCAACGTTTTATGCGGAAGGCCTACAGGTGTGCAACTGTGCAAAAGAGCCAGTCGATAATTACGAGAAGATATCGATGGAGGGCTCTTAATCAGTCATTTATCAGCTTCATGTGTTACATATTCCTTGCGGCATCTTGGGTTGAAGTCAATATTCCGGGATTTTAGTTGCATTTCGGTGATAAATTTGATTCCTATAACTCTTTATCGCATTGCATTTCATGGACCAGCTTGGCAATGAACTATACCAGATGATATTTTGCCATATTATCCTGAATAAGATTATTAAATGAGGTCCTTTATGATGCAGAGTTTGAACTAAGTATTTATTTCTTTGCGAGAACCTCTGGCCGACTCTAGATATGAGCGGCTGAAAAATAAAATTGACATTTTCCAAAATAAGTACTACTTTGGTCCCAAAAGCAAAGCTAGCCATGCAGCTTTTAGCTTGAATTCAAAGATAATTTGATTTTCTATACTGACAACTTTTATCCTCAACACTGCGTAGGTGTCTCCGTTCCCGACCTTCATAATACCTCCACATGGAATGTTTCTGACCTTTCTCCATCAAAAGCAGCACAATAGGATTCTTGACAAGAGTTGAATTCTATTTTAAGCTATCAGCACAATAGGATTCTTGACAAGAGTTGAATTCTATTTTAAGCTATCAGCACAATAGGATTCTTGACAAGAGTTGAATTCTATTTTAAGCTATCTTCTTTTAGCGAGAGCATTTTTGGCAAGCAGAATGATAAACCTCTTATCCTTCGATTCTTTCCTTTCTTCTTTTGCGTGCGTAGGGGATCCAAATGGCATGGAGACATCAACTTGTGAAAGATGCCCTCCAGGGCAAAAGTCTATGACTGCCACTAAACAGAGGGTTCTTTTTTCTGTGTTGTGATTGACTTTTCTCACTTGGCTTACGTCTTGCACTTTTCCTTGGAATTGATATTCCATTTGTTGCAGTCTCTCCCAAAAAATACCCCGATGGGGACCAGTTGACTTACATTTCGTGGACCGATAATATGATCATCAATCGACTGGGAATATCATCAAAAGGATAAGAATGCAATGCTTTCTACAGTTGTAACTCTCATTCCCTTCTGAAATTTTCAATTCTGGAAAGCGCGAAGACAATTCTATGCATAGCTCCACAAGTGCAGCTGAAGTTAAGTTTTTTGAATTAAAGGTTGCCAGAGATATGTACAGCTTCCAAACTGAGAGAGAAATAGAAATGCTTGAAGTACACCTGAGATGCTACTTACCCATGCAGAAGAATGATCACATATAGGAACATGAGACTTAATGATTCCTCCTCAAAGTGAGAAATATATATACATCTCTAATGAAGGCATACTAAACTGCGATCCCTAGTGGAAGACGAAAAAGATCTGCAGAGAAGAAACCAAGTGTCAATATTTCTCTTCCCTACATACGACAGACAACCTGCGACTCCATCAAAACTCTTTCAAGTCACTCAAGGGGAGGAGATGATAGCTTGTCGGCAGAAGTGATGGTAAGAGCCAAGTAGCAGAAGGCCAAGTAAGAGAAAACAACGAAAACCAACACTTGGTTGCAGAAGTTGTTCACTCTGTTGCAAGGCCAACCCAACCCATCCTCCTCTCCCTGTATTGACCTGCATACCCGATAGCCGTTCCCTCTGCACATCCACATATCGTCAGCACCATCGTTGCATGCATCATTAAAATAAATTCACCAGTGGTAGCTCGAAGTTAAGTCAAAGAAGCCATATACGAGTGACACTCCATTTATTTCTTCCCTCAAGTCCTCTTAAGTTAAGAATGAGCTTTCCAATATCTATATGACCAAGTCAATACCACAGAGCAAGTTCGTTAATAACTGCTTCACCTAGACTCTCTGACAGGTGCAGGGTAGGTTTTCAAATAATTTCATTTGAGAGTCCACACCCACCATAGTAAAATCACAATAGCAAACTCTGATATTCTTCTTTGAATTTCAGGAAAGTAGATAATTTCTTCCCTCGGTGATCTTAAGAAGCACTAAGGAATATGAGGGAGTGAATCTCTTAGTGTTACAACGGGATGTACCTACAATATCTAGTTTGGTACAAATCTTTACAAATTGTGTCTTGCATTAAGGTTGCATTTGGCAATCAAGATAAAGTTCAATTTATCCTATCTTGCGTTTGTTACATGCTCAAAATAGGATAAAGTTGAATGTAAGGAGGATATAGATCGGATAAAATTATTCTATAGGGAAGACGAGAGAAAGGTAGATATGATTTCTAACATCCATAATAGGAAAGTTATTTTTCTCAAATAAAAGACTTCTTAAATTAACAAAACTAAAATTATATTTCAATATAAGTAATATTTGAATTCTAATATAAGAAATTCAAAATAACAAAAAATGACAATTTAGTTATTTTAATTTTATCTTATTTTTATTTATATATTTGAATTTAATGCTATTTTACAATATAAATTTAATATATAAATATAAAAATAAATACATATTCATATTTATTACATATTTTAGGTATTTTAGGTATATTAGTACCGTTTATTATTTAATAAAGTTTTATTATAGAATGATGGAAAAGGGAAGAAAGAAATAAAAATAAATTATTTTAAAAAGAGGAAAATCAAAAAATACAAATAAAAAAAGTAGGCAACAGTGTTGTGAGAGATTTTTACCATCTCCTTTTGCAAAGTTTTTGATTTATTTATACTAATATGTTGTTTATAGCAAACACCGCACATGATATGATATCAATATGTCAGACTTTATTATTACAATCACTAAATTATGGGTAGGATATAGGAAAATCCTTGAATTTTATATCATATCTTATCTAGTCTTATCATGATTAGACATTCGTACGATCAAACCCAGCTTAAAAGTTAATGATTTTGAATAAGTAGAAAGGATTATATTTAATGATATTGTGGATGATCTTTATTTGAGGAGACAGTGAAAACGTGAATTTAGCGGAAGATTTTCATAGATTACATGAGAGTTTACTTATACATATTTTAAGGGAATGATATGGTATATTTAGACTATGTAACTGAAACGAAGGGAACATTGGAGGACTAATTGATGGCCGGTGAAAATAAGAGGAATTAAACTTATGCCATAGTAGATGTTACGATTTCAAATTTTGGGGATATCTCGAGATTAGGTTTTAAGTATCAAAAAACAAGAACATGATTTTTGTATTTAACTTTGTTTACAATTCAATTCAGATCGAGTTTATGCAACGGCTCAAACTCGAGACATAGTTTTAACAAATATATTAATTGATAATCGCTTAAAGATATTAGAGAAAATTTAGGAATTGATTTTTAGAGTTGGCAAAACCTAGATCACTTGAATAATTATTGCCATGGTGCTGTCCTTTTGGGCTAAGACAAATTATAATGATTGAACCCCTGTGACTTTGCTTGAAGATAGCATTGTAAAAGTGGAAAAGACTAAGCAAAGGTTTTGAAATTAGTAAGTAGTTTTAGTGTGACATCCTGAAAATTCCATCCCGTTTCGACTAAATGAAATGGGTTTTTCATCGACGCGCCTATGGTCATTTTTTCTATGAGCTGATCACTCACGAGATAACTAATCTATCAGGTAAAGCCGCTAAGGGATATAAACATGACAGACTTGAGAATTCGATCAGAAATTGATTTCTTGACCGTGCTAATTGGCAAGGGTCAATACGACACCATTATAATCGATTAGAGATCGGAGATAGGTTGAGTCGATAGAAGAACAAAATTAAATGGTGGGTGATTCCACCTGATCGCGAAATTCGCGTCGAATGGCACTAAACTGATTTTTTTTTGTTGATTTTGTACCCAGTACCTGTAATTGAAACCTTGAGATTTTTATGACAACAGAGTCGCCCACAAGTCAGAGATGCACAAACGTGGATCGAAATTATCGACCACGGGTCAAACGCACTAAAATCCCTAAAAGCTACCCGATAGGTTAGGTCACGCTAAAATCGCGTCTGGTCAATTTTAATCACGAAATTAAACTCAGTTTCGAGAATCGAATGTTTGACCGTGTCACAATTTATTTTTAGGACATCATCTTATCCTTCGAAGAATTTTCGGGCGAGCTCGGAATTTTGGCGGAAAAATCAAGATTGACAAATTAAAATCAAGAAATTCGGATGGCCACTTTTATGTGGATTTTTGGCCTTCAAAATGGATGGGTTGGTGAAGAAAATGGTGGAAATTCGTATGGCAACTCCAAGGGGATATATTGGACACCAAATTGACACCAAATTGAATCAATTTGGTGAGGAATTGAGAAGAAATGGGTGCAAATTCGTAGGAGTTGCTGCATGGGCAATTTTGGTTACCTAAATGGCTTTGTTTGTGAAGGATTTGAGAGAAAATTGGCCATTGGGTGTTGGCTTGACCATATGGGCAGAAGACTTTGAGGGAAACCACTTGAGTGCTTAGGATATTTGTGCTTGGCTTCCATTGGCTTGTTGCAAGACTTTCAAGGCCTTTGTTCCCCCCATTGTCCCCCTCTCCTTCCCCTTCTTCCCCTAAATGTTCGACTAGCCCTATCCCCCACAAAAAACAGCCTTGCTTTCTTCTTCTTCTTCATCTCTTCCTCCATTGTTGTTGTTGCAACATAGAACCTCCACTAGCCAGCTACCAGCCCTACACCGCCCAACCGGTCATGCGAGAACCACCATCCCGCTGTCCGAGTGCCACGGCTTCTTCGCGAGCTTGGCCTTGCCGCCCGCTTGCTCTACCGGCCCGCGTCACAGCCCCAACGCCAGCCCTTTCTGGCTGCCGTTCAGTCCAACCGAGCAACCGCCAGTTAGCCCCGTCGCCGCCTGTGTCCAGCTCACCTGTAGTCGCGCCGTCCCCGCGCCATGACCAACCAAGCCCTGTGACCAATTCCCTCAAGCAAAATCGGTTTTCTAGCTTGAGCTGTGAGCTTACTGGGCCATTTTTAGCCCCTTGCGAGCCTCCTTTGGAGTCACCGTAGGCTCGGTTCTTGGTCATCGTCGCGCCGCCGTCCTAGTGGACCCGTTATCTCACTAAATCGGTGAGTTAACATCCTAACCTCTAATTTTTGGGGTTAATTGCACTTAAGGGGGATTAGTTAGGCTAATTATGGATTAGTGGATTAGTTAGGCCTAATTAGGATTAAGGTTAGTTAGTTAGTGTAATTATTTAGTTAGTTAATTTAGTTAGATGACTAGGTGGTTAGATTAATTTAGTTAGGGGTTAATTAGGTTATGTAGTTAATGTAATTAAATTAAATTAGCTAGCTTAGTTAGATTAATTCAATCAGTTCAATTAGATTATCCCGGTTAGGTTATTTAATGTAATTAAGTGGTTTAATTTAAATAATTTACAATTTATTTAATTAAATGTAATTTATTTAATTAATTTTTTAATTAGCGTAAATTATACCGGGATAGTCGGTTTGTAAAATTTTACGCTGATCATCATGGATGTGTCGATTTGTGAAATTGATTGCTAATTTATGCGATTGAGTGCTCGATGATGATTTTTAATTATTGTTGCAAAAATAGGATTTTATGGTATTTAATTAGAAAAATACCGGGTGTCAGGTTTTGACACTAAAAATATTTTAGATATTATATAAAATCGTGGAATTTTAAAATGGGAGAGTATCACGTTTTGTGGATCGATTTGACTGTATGACCATGCACAATTATTTTACCAGGTATTTTTAATATGAAGAAAATAAGCGAGGTCCATTATTTGAAATTGAGACATTTGAGTGCAAAGCACGATGTTCTTGGCCGAGCATGGATGTGCATGTGATCATTATCGGAACCCGCCACCCGATGAAAGTCGAAGGCGATGCTTGATTAAGTTCAAATGCCCCACGTCAACGGATGCTGGTCGCAGTAGAGGTTGGGCCAATTCTTCTTCAGGAATGCCGTCTAGATGTAGACGTTGTCGTGCCTGATGAAGCGGGACGATGCCTTGTTATGCTGGATGACCACCGACTAATGAGTTGGCCGTGGCCGTTAAGTCATAATTAACCGGGATACACTTGAGTGCGTTTATATATGTTATAGGAAAAGGTATTAACGTGCAGGGAGGTGCTAAGGTGAGGTAAGTCTTATATGTGTATGTCTAGGCTGCCTCTATGTGAATTCTCGTTCTTATCGGGGTTTAAGGTGTAGACTCGCTAAGATTTATCTCAACCCGTCGTGGTTTAAAATTTTACAGGTCCTTAGATGGAGGTGCGCCACATACGTTTTGGGTGGTCGCAAGAGGCAGAGACCGAGTGTACCATCTTCCCTATCCACGGGACTCCCTAGACCCGTGACCTCGTCGTGACCACGATTTGAGTCGATGAGGGCCTACCTCAGTTGGTACCTCATCGATTCAAAAGCGCGGTTCCGTCACAGGCCTAACGGGGTTCGGGAGGGCTCCTTGGACGGTTTCGACGGACCTGTCATCGATGCCGAGTATGATGTGATACTCAACCCTGTCGTGGATGCCAATATTTTGGTTGATATCGAGGCGAACCAAGGGCCTGAGGTGGAGGAGCCCGGAGTAGAGGTAGTCGATCCTCTGGACATCGACATCCCTAACGATGTCGTAGTGGACCCGGATCCCAAATAGGTAGGATCCGAGGTCGGATTGGCTTAGTAGCTTCTTTTTGGGTCTGGACCTTTTGTATATAACTTTATAGGGCTGACCCGGTTTGTTTATAAAATATGTTTTGTGTTATTTGGCTATCTTGCTTCTACTATCCCATGTGTTTGATCGTTGTCTGGAGTTTATTAGTTCGCTTCCGCATGTGCATAAAATTAATGGGTTGGCGACGCGTCCTGGGAACGTCGCAATTTTATCGACCATCGAGGGATGTGCGCATACTCAAGATTCGTGGCATGACATTTAGAGTCTACAAAAGCTAGTTTTTTAGGAGCAAGGTGGTGAACCATTTTGAGGATTTGGTAGGGAAAAGCTATGACATCCTAGTAGTTCTTCACTTCTTGATGTCAAGAAGGATATTAAGAAAGGCTCGTGCTATTTCCACCTTTTATTGGCTCCTAATACCCATTTTCACGTTGAATTGACTATATTATCCTTTGTGGGTCCCACTCTTGATTTAAGATTATTTCTTATTGTTTTGTTCTTCTTTTTCTTTTGTTTCATTTTTTCTAGAGATGAAATTACCCATACTCCTCTCAAACAACACTCTTTAAAATGTGGGGCCTACTCTTGATCTAAAATTATTGCTTGCATTCTTTTCTTCTTTTTTAGTTTTCCGAAAAAATTATTTGGTATATAGTGGATAATTATTTGACAAAAAAAAGCTAATTGTTTGGTATATAGTTGTATATTTATTTCAAAAAATAATAGCCTAAGCACATTTAAGAGTGAAAAGAACCATCTACCAATTCTAGTACGTGTTTTTTTTTTTAAATTATTACTTTTGTATGTGTCATTGTGTTGTAGATGGTGTATTTTAACTACTCAACTTTCATTTTATTCAACGAATCTAATTGTCAAATTTTTAATTATTCATTGTGCAATGCATTAGACATTTTACATGACCCTAATACATTTTTCTACTTATAGCAATGAAATTGAAGAGGATAGTCAATCAAATGAGATCCGATTTTCTTCTCTGACTTGCTATAGAATGTCAATCACGATAACTACCTCCCCTCTCACAACCAAAAAGAACAAAATTGTCTCTCCTTGAATTTTTTTTTTATAGAGACAACATAATATTGACCAAGAAGATGCATCCACACACTACTCAAAAGATCCTCTAGCATTAAAAAATTAACTAGTAAAGTTTCAAATGAATTTGTACACTCGATGAATTGCTATTCTTCTTTCACAGTTTCATCATCAATAGATACATTCAAGCAAAAAACGATATTGTCTTCCACATACACTCCAAAAAACAGTGCAAATGAAAGATGAGTTAATTGTGTATAATATATACATCAACCACAATATCAGAGTCGAAATTCACAATCAGGAGGATAATTTATGGAAATAATGTAACAATTTGCAAAGAGAACTAACATCTTGTTACTCCAATATATAAATATTGCTTGCTCAATTCCCAACAATGGAGATAACTTTAGAAGAAGACATACATGAAGGAAATGCAGTGATGTAATAGGTATGAAAGAAGGGGCGAGGGTGAAAAAAAATTGTTCGATAGTGATGTTGATAGTTTTGTCTTTTAATAAAATTGAAACAAAAGAAAAGAAAGAAAAAATGTAAGAAATAATCTTAAATCAAGAGTGGAACCTATAAAGGATAATATAGTCAATTCAATGTGACATGGGGTGTTAAGAGCCAATAATGGAGGTGAAAATAGCGTGAGCCTTAATAAATTAAACGGTTTGTGTAGATGACTGGATAACTTCAAAGAACATACCACTCTGCCACTAAATTTGTGAAGCTTGTAAAATTCTAATAATTAGTTTATAAAACCCTAATTCATGACTTTGTTAAGTGTTATGAGAATTATAAAGTGTCGAGAAGTGCTATGTAGAGTTGGAAACAATCTATAAGTATTGATAGTTCATTGAGCCTTAACCCCACTAGATTTGCAACATCCAAGTACGATGCCGATGAGGAAAATCAATTAACAAAATGAATCTAGTAGTCTTAACTTTAGTCAGTGTAAATCAATAAATATTTTTCTATGATGAAAGTGAAAGACATATGACGTAATTATTTAGGGTAAATTCCAAATAAGGCTCCGAAATGCCCTCAATTTCTCAAATGAGGGCTTGAAGTAAACAATGTCTCAAATAAGGCCTATAGTGCCATCTTTTTTTCAAATAAGGGCTGCAAGTGAACCTTGTTTTAAATAAGGGCCTGAAGTGACCAATGTTGGTCTCAAAGAATGACCTAACCTAACCAACTAGTCAAGAGCATTTCCGTCCTTTACATTTTCTTATTTTCTTTTTCTGTTTTTATAAAAAAAAAAGACAACAACTTTTTAAAAAGAAAACACACAATTTTTTTATAAAAAAAAAAAAAAAAATCCCAAGCAAGAAGCCCTCCTGCCGATGAGGCATCAACCATCGCCGATAGGCTTGCTAACAACTCGTGTGGGCTAACGACCTCACTAACCAAAGGCAAGGGCTAGTAGGTCCTTCCTAGAATCAAGGGAGGACTTCAACCCTCCCCTATTGGCCAACGCTCCACTGGTGATGGGGTGGCGACCACAAGCAAGGGAGGGCTTGTTACCCTCCTGCCTGTATTTTTTTTTTCTTTGAGTTTTAGCCCTTTTTTCTTTTGGAATATTTTTTTTAAATGGAAAAAAGAAAGAAAATAAGAAAATGTTCTTCACCAAAAAAAGAAAAAAGAAAATAAGAAAATGTAGCGGATGGAATTGCCCTTAACCCGTCAGTGAGGTTAGGCCCTTCTTTGAAACTAACATGGCCATTTCAAGCTCTTATTTAAAATAATGTCTACTTCATTCCCTTATTTAAGAAAATGAAGGCACCTGAAGCTGCTATTTAAAATGTTCACTCATGTCCTCATTTGAGAAATTGAGGGCACTTCATACCCTCATTTGGAATTTTTCATAATATTTATTGGCGGTGGCTAGCATACCCCTAATTACAAATGGCGGCTATCAAAAGTATAAGTAGCAATTTACAAGCCATCTTATAGATTTATAATTATTATCGATCAACAACTACTTTGTAGCTTATGAATGCTCCAAATAGATACTAATTTCTCTAATTGTTTATTGAAATTTAGAATTTTTTTTCAAAATTTCTATTTTACCCTCAGACTCACGTTGACTAGCCACTTATCATTCAAATAACTTATCTACCTAATTGATTTTTTGGCATTAAATTTCACCCACCAACATTGCATTATACATTAAATCAACATTGTATTATGTCATGCATGTTCCAACCAATTCTGTCCTTAGACCGTTAATATTCAATTGCTTAAATCATTTTGATCCATTTTTCGCCCTTGCAGCCCAACATGTTTTTTTTTTTAATCTCCGAATGCTCACTAAAACCAAATACAAGTCCCTTCTAAGTTACTAACCACAAGGATAACAATGTGGAGCAAGAGAGTTTGGCCCTTAATTTAAATTTAGTTTTATAGGCAAGACCCTAACAAAAGTACCATCTCTATGTACAACCTCCTAGGGATCAGTGCATCCGCAATCATTGAGAAAAGATGGTTCCTAGAAAGTGTATACTTTGATGGTCTGTGTACGGCTAATTGTGAAAATATACTATCCTTTTTTTTCTCATTTTTTCTCACTAATAGAAGAGGGGGAGAACATCAGTGATAGAGTTATTCTTTAGAAAAATCCTTTCGTATTAGCTCATGCATCATAGTAAATTAGTACCAATTGTGCAGCTAAGCATGCATTATCCTCATTAGAGTTTGGATCAAGACAATCAAGGATGGCTATGTAGTCCAAAATAGGAAAATTACAGGAGCCAATGTCACGCCTCTATCCTCGAACGCGTGCCCATCCCTCACATGGTCAATTAATAGCAATGTCCTAGGATGCATAGCCGACCCATTCATTTCATATGCGCATGCGAAAGCATATAATTTATCCTCACATAATAAAACATTGGGATAGAACAGTAGGACTAAATTTCAAACCTTTAAAAACATTC
Source organism: Eucalyptus curtisii (assembly GCA_017140595.1). Lineage (NCBI taxonomy): Eukaryota > Viridiplantae > Streptophyta > Magnoliopsida > Myrtales > Myrtaceae > Eucalyptus > Eucalyptus curtisii. The sequence continues at coordinate 8,764,643 of CM029502.1, forward strand.
ACTCTTATATACATTGCAAACCAGTGCACATATATATACAGGGTGAACTATTAAGTCAAATTCAACTTAAGCCAGTTTAAAAACAAGTCTACAAGCAGGAGTGGGGTTCTACAAATTACGGATCCTCGTCCTCCTCTTCATCATCCTCCACACTCCAACTGGAGCCTTCAGCAGACTGCACCGGACTTTCGAGATCTTCAAAATCCAAGTCTGCTGCATCTAGGGACCTGAAATGGTAATTCAATAACCAATGAGACTACGTCTCAGCAAGTTCTGCCCCCTAAGACTCGATTAATAAACCAATACACCTTAGGGTTGCCTATGCACAACACGAGTTGGAGGATTTACCTTGGCCTCAGTCCCAACTTGCAAATCAGTACAATTCAATAGGCACCCAACTATCTCAACAGATTGAAGCATCGATCAAATCGACGTAGTCGATTACATGTCAGCTAGACCAACTCTTGGTTATTTCACTCCTCACTATATAACCTCCAATAGTACACTTAGTCACATAGCTACATTAATGCTCTCGGGCGTCGTTTTCGTCAAGGTGACGTATGCAATAGACAGTAATGTGTGTTCTTTAAGGCGCCGTTTTCACCAGTGATATCCTTAATCACCAAACCACGTTTGTCCATAATGTTGTATGTACTAGACCGTAACGTGCGTTCGTTAAGGAGCCGTTTTCGCCAGTGATATCCTTAATCACCGAACCACGTTGGTCCATAATGTTGTATGTACTAGACCGTAACGTGCATTCTTTAAGGCGCCATTTTCGCCAGTAATATCCTTCATCACCGAACCACGTTGGTCCATAACATCATACCCGATTGGTCTTAACCAAGAGTATTTCCAATCCGCTCTCACAATTCTCTCTACTTTAGCCCATCAAAGCATTATTGGTGCCAAATAATTATACTCGGCCATCTACCAATCAATCACTAAATTTCCATTCAATTTAGAATAAATTCTCGAATTATCCCAAACAATTCAATTCAGCACAACGTAGAACTCAAATAAATAAACGGACTGCACCACGACAATAAGCATAAAATTTCAGTCGTCGGCTATTTCAGCCTAATTTCCCAAAAAATAAATAAATAAATAAATAAATTTCGAAAATTAATAAAAAATACTAAAAATCCAATTTAGTCCCGTAATGCCTAATTGGAGCCCGTGACGGGTCGGAAAAAATCCCGAGATGCATTCAATAAATAATATAGGCTATCCTCTAGCTAAATGCATTAACCATATTCCTAACATGCATCACAATTAATTAATAATCACTAATCTACTCTAATCTAACCATCTAATCCTACTTAATTAACACTAATAAACCCTTAAGCATCATTAGCAACTAAGCAAGGATTAGTGAGCTAAACTCACCCGTTTAACGATTTACTCGGATCGAAATGTCGGGAACGTCGCGGGGGACGTTTTTCTCCAAAGCAGGCCTAGTGTTCGGGGCCCGCAAGCACCTCAAAACGGCCTCCGATGCTTGCTGGAAACCGACTAAAAAGCTTGCTGGTCTCTGCTGGAAATGGAGAGAAAATAGCTCGGTTTAGGCGGGAGTTGCTCGGGAAAGAAGAAATAGGCCAAACCAAGCCTAGATGTGGACTCACAGAGGTTGAATGGGCTTGGGACTACTCTGGATGAGCTGCAATAGACCTGGGACAATAGCCGTGTCGCATGAGAGGCGAGGCAAGGGGTGGTGTGCGCAGGTGGAGCACGTGCGGGTGGCAACGCGCGAACCGGTGTGGGGCGGCTGCAGCTTCTTCCTTGCTGCGGGTAGGCTGTGAAAATGAGGAAAGATGGGAGGTATGACCGGCCAAGAGGGAGAGAGAGAAGTGTGTGGGGGCAAGCTTGACATTGGTGGGGTCCTTTGGCCCATTTCTTCCACTATTTTATCTCCTAAATACTTGCCAATCAAGCCAATAATCCATGGCTGTCATTGATCCACCAACACACTTCTTACAACCCCTCAAATAGTCCATTTTGCTAGGCCATGGGGGGAGTTACGAATTTGGCTCAATCTCCCCTCAATTGGACACCATTCCTCTCTAATTCTATCTCATATGACCTCAATAAATTCAATTAATACCTCTATATCTCCATTGACATTTTTCCTCACCCCATAATCCATGTTGCATCTCAAATTCGCAACTAAAAATAATCCCCGGCCTTGTTCGAACAAAAACGGTCCTCAACCGACTTTTTCCCAAAAAGTCTCAGTTGTCAGAAAAATCTTCTGACATCAACGCTCCTAGAATTTATTGTGACACAAAAGAATCTTCAATTTTTCAAATCGGACTCAAATCGGCAGTTAATTTCACTCCGACGCGTTTTTAGTGTGACCTAGGCTACCAGGTAGTTTTCAGAACTTTTTATGGCAAATAACCCGTGGTCGATTTTCTTCTAGCCACACTGAACCCACTCGACACATTAGTGACTGTCGATTGTCGTGAAAATCTCGAGAATTTAAATACGGACATATGGTACCAAAACGACAGTAAAATCAAATTAGTGCTGGTCGACAAGAATTTTCTAATTTAGTGGAGTCACCCACGATTAGCCACACATCTCGGTCAAACTGACCTATCTATGATCTTAATTCGATTTTTAACTATGCTGTAATGACCTCTAAAGATGAGCACGGCCGAGAAGCCGATTCCTGGTCGAATTCTCAAGTCTATTGCCTTAAAATTCCTTAATGGCTTCCCTGTATAGTCTAGTTATCTCATGAGTGGTCATCTTAGAGAAAAACACTATACTCGTGTCGATGAAATGCCCCAACTTATCCAATCGAAATCAGAACTTGAAAATCAAGATGTCACAACTCTTCCCCTCTTATAAAAATTTCATCCTCGAAATTTAAACATTTACCAACTCTCAAACAAAAGGTGGGGGTGTTGTCGTCTCATTAAGTCTCACCTTTTTCCACACTATTTCTTCGATCTCGTGGTGTTGTCAGACCACTTTGATCAAGGAGACTATCTTGGTACACAAAATTTGCTCTTTTTGAACCAACAACTGAACTGGGCTTCTCACGTATGACACTTTGTCATTCACGTTTGATTCTTTATGATTTAGCACGTGCGTCGGGTCAGGCTCATACGTTCTCAACCTCGTCACATGAAAGACGTCATGCACTCATGCCTACTTTGGCAACAACACAAGACGATACGTTAGGATCCTGATTCTTTCTCTAGAATCCCTAAGGAACCTACGTACCTCGGTCTCGGCTTTCCCTCCTTGCTAAAGCGCAAGGTATTCCTCATTGGTGACACCTTCAAAAAGATGCAATCACCAATTTGGAACTCTAAAGGTCTTCAATGCTGAACGATTCAACTTTTCTGGCGGTCCCGTGTGGTCTTTACCTTGACACTAATCACGACGATTGCAATCACGACATCGAGCGACTACGGCCTGTGATCTTTCTTCACTTCACTTTCTTTTCACCACCGAAATTCTGTACACTCTGTTATGCACTGTTTAAGAAAAAACCATCTGAAAGCTCTGCCAAACTTGTAACCTCTGATCCAGATTTGTAATATAATTCATCCCCAGCACTCAATGCCGGTGAATTATCTGATACACACACACACACACACACACACACACTTCGGTATGCACGATCAAATTGAGATCTATTCGTACTGTACTAAAGTGAGTCGGCATCATCCATCTGTCGACCACAACCCCATAGGGAATCAGTACTCCCCTGACTCCTTAGTAAGCCTGTCGTAATGTTCCATCAGGATATACTTCCATTCTCACTCGGCACTTCCGAGTGATTGAAAAGTCCTCTCAACTTGCATTACTAAACTTTCACTTACTGACACATCTGACACTTACAATGTGTCCGGTGATATCTACCTTTATATCGGTCTACCAACCGAGCTGATGTCGATTCTGATCTACTTTGAATTGTTTGATTAAATACTGTAATTGCTACAATGAATTTCTAACAATGTTTCTTACCTGAGTGCTACAATATCAAGTACACTCAATTACTCTCGGAACTTGAGTGTTCCATCCTCAGAAGTCTGAAAGTCAGATTCTTGCTTATCAGTATCCTTTTGTAGGATCTTCTGAACATCCTAGTCTATCACTGAGGTGTCTGATTTAAACCTGAATATTTGGTTCAATTTTGAGGGCGGCCATAACTTCGAAAGATGACCTACCTCAAATTTGAAAACCCAATTTTGAACCCTTTTTTTAAATAAGGTCTATACTTTAACCAGACTATGCATAATTGAAGATTCTCGACTCAATGCCTCAATGACTTCTTTCGTTCTTCCAGGATGATATTAGATATCACCATCCTAGTCCTTTCAAGTTTTTGATTCACGACACCGTTTCATATTCAACTTAGGAGGTCTTAATTGGTGGGACGCATATGCAACAATCTTCTTATGTTGCATCAGTGCGCACTCAGTTTTCTGTACGACACATCACTATAGATCTCATGTCTTCTAGGGCCAAATGGACAGTACAGGTGTGGTATTCAGCCTTTGCTTCCGCTCTTGAAAACTACACTCACACTTGTCTGTCCACATGAACTGTTCTTCTTTCTTTAGGAGTCGAGTCAATGGCAGTACTGATGTTAAGGCTTCTTCCACAAATCCTCTATAGTAATCTGTCCAATCTCCACGGCTTCTGATCTCTGACATTGTTGTCGGTCTTGGTCCATTAATAATTGTTTTGATCTTGGCTGGTCCACGGAGGATCCTTCACTTGAAATCCCATGACTTAGGAACGCAATACGAATTAACCAAAACTCAGATTTGCTAACTTAGTTTCCAAATCACGAGTCCTTAGGGTCTGAAGTACCATCCTCAGACAGCTCTTATGCTCCTCAGCACTCCTCAAATACACATCAGAATAACATTGATGAATATGATCATGAACTGATCTAGGTATTCCTCAATTGCTCAGTTCATCAAATCTATAATAGCAGCTGGGGTGTTTACCAGACCAACCGGCCTTACAATACTCTCGTAAAGACCATCTCATTTACTAAATACTGAATTCAATAAGTGCTTCTTTCTGATCCTCAACTGATGATGCCCTGTCTCAAGTCGACCTTTAAAAATATCAACACTCTTTGCAATTGGTCACACAATTTGTTTGGTCTTTAGCCATGAATACTTGTCCTTGGTCATCACCTAACTGAGTGGACGATAGTCGATGCTTAATTACAACAAACATTCTTCTTCCTCTCACACACAAACTGATGTTTCCTTAAGTGATGTACTGGCGTGTATAAATTCTTTAATCAGGAATTCTCGCATCTGTACCATCAATTCTTTCAACTTAGACAACGACCACTGGTAAGAAGTCTAAAAAGTGACCCTGTCCTGAGTGCTAGCTCCATTGCAATTTCTACCTCCTCTATTGTCGACAAGCCTGGTATTTCCTGCGACAACACCTCTAGAAATTCTTGGACTACCGAGATGTCCTCCATCTTTAATTCTTCAATCTGTCTTATCTATGACCACTGTCAAGTAATCTCGGTAACTTCTGTCTAATAAACAGGTTGCCTCAAGTGGCGAGATTAAAGAAGTCGAGGACCCTTCTCAACTCTCAGTAAAACTTGACACTTCTACATGCTCCTGGAATAAGCTGGGTTACTCCACCATAACAATTTATCATCACAAGACGCTCCAGGAGTTAATTCCTTTCGCACTTGGCGATAAAGTTATACACCAATGGCCAATCAAGTGCAACTCTAGTTAGTGGTTCTTTTCCTACAGCTTTAACATATAACTGAAATTCCACAATTGTATTCCCAACACTCTCTGGCACCATTTTGATAAAATTACCTCAAAACATTCTTCTATTGAATAAGGCATGGTCGGTTCTGTTCCTATTCCTTTTGCCATCCTAGTGGCGTTTTATCGGTGGTAGCAATGTTGGTGTTTTTCCTGAACTCCAACTGACAATCTCTCACCTGATGGCTATGCTGGTTACAATCAAAGCACGTTCTAGTCATACTCAGACACAGGATTAATCCATGCATTCCTTCCATACTTTTGGCACTCACTTGGTGGGTCCTCTATCTCCTGTTGGATGACAGCATGCTCACTTACTTGCACCGGGGTCTGTCCCAAAAACCCTGTGGCGTGCTCTAAGGTACACTCCCGTTGATCTATCCTATCAACAGTGCTGGCACTTGCGATCTCATCAGCGGTGACAACAATTGTTGTTATGGTCCCATCTACCTTCTGGAACAGTTTCTTGCCAAGTGACCTTATCGGTCACAGTCAGAACAACCACCCGTCCTCACATGGCACGGGGCCGATTCATGTTGTCTTCCATGACACACAATGTTCTAATTCAATGATGACTTGTCTATCCCGTCTTTCTTAATGGGCGGAATAGAATATATTTTTTCCGATCATAGGCTCCTTTCCAAACTGATTTCCACCTCTACTGAATTTGAACCTCGTCTCGGATGCAACGGCTTGCTCCCAGATCACATCTCCATATTGAACCTTGGTAGGTGTGGCAACAACTGCGGCTTGACCCCGAGCTTACTAGCTCGACAAGTTCCTTGGGAAAAACTTGCGCCTAAACGATCTTGCTGGACCTAGGATTGCTCGGTGCTACTACACTCTTAGTACCTACCTACGGCGGTACTCTTACACTCGTGCTGGCCTAAGCCGACGCTCTGCCACAACCACCTCGGGCACCGATCCTTGTCGGCGTTCTTTCCCGAGTTCCAAAGGCTACTGTCCTCTCACTAGGAGCTCTTAGCTTCGGATCACTCATACTACAAGCTCTTATAGACACATGTTTTCAAATTCTAATAACATATTAGAATTCAAGTGATCCACAAACAAGCTACCAATCAGCTATCACAAACAAGCACCATCATGAAATAAAGGTCTTTCCTACTAACTATCCCATGACTCATCGCATCTTATCACTCCAATCTTGAACTTCGCTCTGATACCACTTAAACGGGATGTCACGCCCCGATCCTCGAACACGTGCTCATCCCTCACTTGGTCAATTAATAGCAACGTCTCAGGGCGCATCGCCGACCCATTCATTTCATATGTGCATGTGGAAGCATATAATTTATCCCCAGACAATAAAATATTGGAGTAGAACAATAGGAATAAATTTCAAACCTTTAAAAACATTCACTCTTATATACATTGCAAACTAGTGCACAGATATATACAAGGTGAATTATTAAGTCAAATTCAACTTAAGACAGTTTAAAAACAAGGTCTACAAGCAGGAGTGGGATTCTACAAATTACAGATCCTCGTCCTCCTCTTCATCATCCTCCACACTCCAATTGGAGCCTTCAGCAGATTGCACCGGACTTTCGAGATTTTCAAAATCCAAGTTTGCTGCATCTAGGGACCTAAAATGGTTATTCAATAACCAATAAGACTACGTCTCAACAAGTTCTGCCCCCTAAGAGTTGATTAGTAAATCAATACACCTTAGGGCTGCCTATGCACAACACGAGTCAGATGACTTACCTTGATCTCAGTCCTAACTTGCAAATCAGTACGGTTCAATAGGCACCCAACTATCTCAACAGATTGAAGCATCGATCAAATCGACCTAGTCGATTACATGTCAACCGGACCAACTCTTGGTCATTTCACTCCTCACTATATAACCTCCAATAGTACACTTAGTCACAGAGCCACATTAATGCTCTCGGGCATTGTTTTCGCCAAGGTGACGTATGCAATAGACAGTAATGTGCGTTCTTTAAGGCACCGTTTTCACTAGTGATATCCTTAATCACCGAACCACATTTGTCCACAATGATTTATGTACTAGACCGTAACGTGCGTTCTTTAAGGCGCCGTTTTCGCCAGTGATATCCTTAATCATCGAACCACGTTGGTCCATAATGATGTATGTACTAGATCGTAACGTGCATTCTTTAAGGCGCCATTTTCGCTAGTGATATCCTTAATCACCGAACCACGTTGGTCCATAATGATATATGTACTAGACCGTAACGTGCGTTCTTTAAGGCGCCGTTTTCGCCAATAATATCCTTAATCACCGAACCACATTGGTCCATAACATCGTTCCTGATTGGTCTTAGTCAAGAGTATTTCCAATCCGCTCTCACAATTCTCTCTACTTTAGCCCATCAAAGCATTATTGGCGCTAAATAATTATACTCGGCCATCTACCAATCAATCACTAAATTTCCATTCAATTTAGAATAAATTCTCGAATTATCCCAAACAATTCAATTCAGCACAACGTAGGGCTCAAATAAATAAACGGACTACACCACGACAATCAGCATAAAATTTCAGTCGTTGCCTATCCCAGCCTAATTTCCAAAAAATAAATAAATAATTAAATTAATTTCGAAAATTAATAAATAAATACTAAAAATCCAATTTAGGCCCGTAATGCCTAATTGGAGCACGAGACGGGTCGAGAAAAGTCCCGAGATGCATTCAACAAATAATATAGGCTATCCTCTAGCTAAATGCATTAACCATATTCCTAACATGCATCACAATTAATTAATAATCACTAATCTACTCTAATCTAACCACATAATCCTACTTAATTAACATTAATAAACCTTTAAGCATCATTAGCAAACTAAGCAAGGATTAGTGAGCTAAACTCACCCGTTTAACGATTCGCTCGGATCGAAACGTCCGGAACATCGCGGGGACGTTTTTCTCCAAAGCGGGCCTAGGGTTCGGGCGAAAAAGCTTGCTGGTCGCTGTTGGAAATGGAGAGAAAATAGCTCGGTTTAGGCGGGAATTGCTCGGGAAAGAAGAAATAGGTCAAACCGGGCCTAGATGTGGACTCACAGAGGTTGAACGGGCTTGGGACGGCTCCGAATGAGCTACAACAGACCCGGGACAGTAGCTGTGTCGCGTGAGAGGCGAGGCAAGGGGCGGTGTGCGCAGGTGGAGCACATGCAGGTGGCGGCGCGCGAACCGGCGTGGGGCAGCTAGAGCTTCTTCCTTGCTGCTGGTGGGCTGCGAAAAATGGGGAAAGATGGGAGGTATGACTGGCCAAGAGGGTAAATGAGGGAGAGAGAGAAGTGTGTGGGGGCAAGCTTGACCTTGGTGGGGTCCTTTGGCCCATGTCTCCCACCATTTTGTCTCCCAAATACTTGCCCATCAAGCCAATAATCCATGGCTGTCATTGATGCACCAACACACTTCTTACAACCCCTCAAATAGTCCATTTTGCTAGGCCATGGGGGGAGTTACGAATTTGGCTCAATCTCCCCTCAATTGGACACCATTCCTCTCTAATTCTATCTCATATGGCCTCAATAAATTCAATTAGTACCTCTATATCTCCATTGACATTTTTCCTCACCCCATAATCCATGTTGCATCTCAAATTTGCAACTAAAAATAATCCTCGGCCTTGTTCGAACAAAAACGGTCCTAAACCGACTTTTTCACAAAAAGTCTCGGTTGTCAGAAAAATCTTCTGACACTAAGTCGACGCTCCTAGAAATTATTGTGACACAACAGAATCTTCAATTTCTGAAACCGGACTCAAATCGGCTGTTAATTTCACTCTGACGCGTTTTTAGCGTGACCTAGGCTACGAGGTAGTTTTCAGAACTTTTTAGGGCAAAAGACTCATGGTCAATTTTCATCGAGCCACACTGAACCCACTAGACACATTGGCGACTCTCGATTGTCGTGAAAATCTCGAGGATTCAAATACGGACATAGGGTACCAAAACGATAGTGAAATCAAATTAGTGCCAGTCGACGAGAATTTTCCAATTTAGTGGAGTCATCCACAATCGGCCACACATCTCAGTCGAACCGATATATCTCTGATCTTAATTCTATTTTTAACTGTGACGTAATGACCTCTAAAGATGAGCACGGCCGAGAAGCCGATTCTTAGTCGAATTCTCAAGTCTATTGTCTTAAAATTTCTTAATGGCTTCCCTGAATAGTCTAGTTATCTCATGAGAGGCCATCTCAGAGAAAAGTATTGTAGTCGCGTCGATGAAATGCCCAACTTATCCAATCGAAATGTGACATCCTGAAATTCGACCCCGTTTCGATAAAGTGAAATGGGCATTTCGTCGACGTGCCTATAGTCCTTTTTCTCTGAGCTGATCACTCACGAGTTAACTAACCTATTGAGTGAAGCCGTTAAGGGATGTATCCGCGGTAAAATCCCTAAAAGCTACTTAATTGGTTGGGTTGGACTAAAATCGCGTCTGATCGATTCTAACCACGAAATTGAACTCGATTTCGGGAATCGAATTTTGAGCGTGTCATAATTCATTTTTACGACATTGTCTCATCGTTCGTCAAATTATTGACGAGTCCGAAATTTCAGGAAAGAAATTATCGGAGGAAAAATTGAAGACCGGTAGAAATTAATAAGAGAAAGGGGAAATAATAGAAGTAATTTGAATAGTAGGATTTTTTTTTTTACTATTTGATTATTTTTTTTTCTTTGCTCTCCCTTTCTTTTTCTCTTTCCTCTCCTCTCCTCTCCTCTCCCCTTCGTGCGAAACACCCCCCCCCCACGGAACACCTACCCCTTGCCAATTTCAAATTGGCTTCTCCTTCTCTCTCTCTCTCTTTTTGACTAGTCAACCCTTATCCTTCTCTCTCCTCTCTCCTTCTCTCTGGACGCTCTCTCTCCCCCTCACCGTTCGAAGAAGACGGAAGCAGAAACGAGACAGCCGTCGCCGAGGGAAGACAACCGGAGAAGCTCACGTCGCCGCCCCGCACCGCCGCAACTCGCCGCCGGGCCGTCGTCCCGCCGTCCGCGCACGCCCCGCGTTCGCCACTCGCTGCCGTTCTTCCCTTGGGCGACTTCGCCCTCGTCCGGCTCGGCCCCGACGCCTCCAGCCGCCGCCCAGCTCCGCCCGGCTGCCGACCCGACCTCCCCGGCGTCCCCCTCACCCTCCGCCGGCCTCGCCTCGCCGTTTTGGCCACCGGACTAGCTCCGGCCAGCCAAGGACAGAAACCCACGAGTGGGTTTCCAGCCCCTTTGGGCTCGCTTTTGGGCCGTTTCCGGGCCCCGAACCCGAGCCGTGCTTTGGGAAGTATTGTTCCTCGCGTCGCCCCCGTCGGATTGATCCGATTTGCGCGCGATTCCGGTGAGTAATCTCACTAATCCTTTCTTAGTGGACTAATTACACTTATTGGTTGTTTAGTTTTATTTAATTAGGTTTAGGTTGTTAGATTAGTATTTATTAGTCAATTGTGATGCAAATTAGACAAATTGAATGTATATTTAGCAAGTAGACGTGGTCTACTATTTATTGAGGGTAGCCCGGGATTTTTCCCTACCCTTATCGGGCTTCAATGTGATAATTCGAGCCTAAGTGGAATTTTTGGCATTTAAATATTATTTTTCGGAATTAATTAATTAATTATTTATTTTCCGAAAATTCAACTGGGATGGCCAGTGACCGGAATATTATGCTGATGACCATGGTGAAGTCCATTTATTTAATCGGGCTTTATTTTGAGCTAAATTGATTTTTTAATATTAATTATTTAATTTTCGAAATTAATTAATTATTTATTTATTCATCGGAAATTAAGGCTGAGATAGCCGGCGACCGAAATTTCGTGATGATTGTCTTGGTATAGTCCATTTATTTAATTGAGCTTGATTTTGTGCTAAATTGATTTATGAATGATTTTAAGATTTATTCCTAAATGAAATAACTTTGGGAAATCAATTGACAAATAATTGGGCATCGGTTGATAATGCAAAAATGTTTTGCGGACTATAGAGAATGGTGGGAATTATGAAAAAGGAAATTATAGTATTTTGGCTAAGGCCGACCGTGTACCCACGCACGGCTATTTTTATCGGGTATGATAAAAATAATAGAAATGTTAGATGTTGGAGATGGTATGCTATATCGGCCTATGGGCGATACGCCAGCTTTGGGTGAGCAGTATGTCGGTATATTATATCGACCTACGGGCGATATGTCAGCTTTGGGTGAGCAATATACCTTATTATCAGCTTTGGGCGAGCAATTTATTATCAGCTTTGGGTGAGCATATATAGTATACTAAATTGGCCTGGGGGCCCTACTCTATCAGCTTTGGGCGAGCATATACATAGTATACTATATTATCAGCTTTGGGCGAGCTATACTATCTATTTGTCAGCTTTGGGTGAACAGTCCTGATTTGAAAGGACTTTATAGATTGTAGTGAATGTGTCGACCAAGCATGGGGCGTGATGACATGTAATCGACTAAGTCGATTGATCATTGCTTTGATTTGTAATGTGGTTGCTTGGGGGCCTATTTGAACTGTGCTAATATGCAGGTGGAAACTGAGGCCAAGGTGAGTCCTCTGACTCATGCTGTGCTTAGGCAACCGAGTAGTGTATTGGTTCCCTAATTGAGTCTTAGTGGGGTAGAACTCGCTGAGACGTAGTCTCATCTCGGTTGTGGGACAATATTTCAGAAACCCGATGATGAGCTGAGGAGGAGGAATCTGAGAAGGAGAACTCTGAAGTGAAACCTGAGGAGAAGGATTTTTGGAAGAAGAAGATAATATCGAGAGAGATCTTGAGTACGACCTGAATGGACTAAGATCCCATCCCCTTTTGGGAATTTCGTTTTGTTGTGAATAGAGTGAAAGTAGAAAGTCGTGAATAGGTTGTGAAATACTTTGAGTTATGCTCTGTATAAAAGTATAGTTGTGAATTTCAATATGAAGGGGATTTTCTATATGCTTCCGCATGCGTATATTAAATGAACAGGGTCGGCGATGCGTCCTGGGACGTCGCTATTATTCGACTAGGTGAGGGATGGGCATGCGTTCGAGGATCGGGGCGTGACATCCCATTTAAGTGGTATCAGAGTGAAGTTCAAGATTGGAGTGATAAGGAGTGTTGACTATGGGATAGTTGATAGGAAAGGCCTTTTAATTCAGTACCGGTGCATGTCTGTGGTAGCTGAGTGCTAGAATTGCTTGTTGTTTTGATCGTTCTGTTTCTAATTCGGTGTTGAATTGGAAGCAGGTGTCAGTAGATTAAAGCTACACTATGAGCGATCAGGAGCCGAGAACTCCTAGGCAGAGGACCTTATCCTCAATGACTCGGGCTAGAACGCCGACTAGAGGCAGTGCCCGAGGCGGCCGTGGTAAAGCACCCGCTGTGGCCGGTGCTAGTGGAGAAGCACCAACTGTTGTCGGTGCTGGGGTTACAGCCCCGGGCGATCAGGAAAATGTAGGGATCACCCAAGCCTTAGATGCTATGCGAGAGTTGATGGGGGCAACAGGCCCGAGATCAAGCTGCCACCTTTACGGCCGCTGTTGAAGCCGCCGCCACGCGCGCCAATGCTGCCGTTCTTTGCCGCAACCGCCGTCGTACTGCTGCCGGACACCGTCGCGCACATCCCGCTGCACTGTGAAGGTCCACCGGGATTGTGGTCGCTGCAAGACCAATCCATAAGCTGGTGGAACAATTTATGAAATTACACCCACCTTTGTTCACCGGGATAGGAGATCCCGAAGCTGCTGCTTTATGGGTACAGAAGTTAGAAATGACGTTTGCACTGTTGATGTACAACGAGACTGAGAAGGTAGTACTTGCGACGTACCAACTTGAGGGAGTTGCAAGCACTTGGTGGAAAACCACCTAGGGAACAGTATTCCCAGAAGGTGTGGTCCCAGAATGGAACGCCTTCCTTGAAGCTTTTAATGGTAAATATTTTTCAGAAACTGCCAGAGAGATGAAAACGGCAGAGTTCCAGCGTCTACGCCAAGGTTCCCTAACTGTCGATCAATATGAGGCGAAGTTCACTGAATTGTCGCAATATGCTCCTGAGTTAATTGCAAATCCAACAAACCGAGCGAGAATGTTCAAAGAAGGATTTAGGCCGGACTTAAGGAGTACATTGATTTCTTTGAACCTGAGGACTTATAATGACCTTTATGAGAGAGCCCAGATGATCGAGAGAGATCAGAATGATAGAGCTGCCTCATCTGGATCAAGGTTTAACTCTCAACAAGAAAGCATTCGCCATGGGAAGAGGCCCATGCCTGGAAATAGATTTCAAGTCCCACCCAATAGGAGAGGTGGAGTTAGCAAGCCAACGCCAAATCAGAATGGCCAGTGTCGCTTTTGTGGAAGGCGACATGGTTCAGCTCCATGTCCTCGAAGGTCGGGTGTTTGTTTTGGATGTGGCCAGCAAGGCCACATGATCAGAGATTGTCCTAATAGACCAAGAGGACAACATCAACTACCGCCGCCACCACCGAGAGGACAGATAAGAGGGTATGCCCCTCAGAACGTGCCGCAAGGAGGACAGCAGAGACCCCCAGCTCAAGGCACGATTTATACACTCACTCAAGGTCAGGCGGAAGCTGCGCCTGACGTGATCACAGGTATGGTTTCACTCAACGACCAACCTGCTTATGCTTTGTTTGATCCGGGAGCAACTCACTCTTTTATTGCTGAGCAATATGTTAAGTTGATAGGAGTCAGTCCTATATTATTGGAGTCAGCAATATGCATATCTACACCCCTGAAAGATAAGGTCATTGCTGCTTTGGGTTGTTTGGGGTGCAAGTTAGTGATTGGTGAGCGAGTGGGGAAGATAGATCTTTTAGTCCTAGCCATGTATGACTTTGATTTAATAATTGGCATGGACTGGCTCACCAATCAACGAGCTAAAATGGACTGCTATCGCAAGACGATTCAGTTTGACCCGTTAGAGGGTGAGAGCTTCAAGTTTGTAGGAAGTCGAGGAGGATCCTCGATTGTCTTGATCTCGTCGCAAGAGACATCTCGTCTATTAGACGAGGGTTGCCGAGGGTACCTGGCAACTGTTGTGGACACGACAGTTGAGGAACTGAAAGTGGAGGACATTTAAGTTGTTCAAGAATTCCAAGATGTCTTTCCAAAAGAATTGCCAAGATTACCGCCAGAAAGGGAGATTGAGTTTGTAATTGAGTTAGCACCAGGGATAGAACCAATCTCAAAGGCACCTTATAGGATGGCATTATCTGAACTAAAAGAACTGAAGAATTATTGGACAAAGGATTTATTCGTCCTAGTGCATCGCCTTTGGGAGCACCAATTCTATTTGTTAAGAAGAAAGATGGATCATTGCGCCTGTGCATCGACTACCGACAGCTTAACCAAGTAACCATCAAGAATAAGTATCCCCTCCCAAGGATCGATGATCTGTTCGATCAATTACAAGGAGCGTCAATATTCTCGAAAATTGACCTAAGGACGGGATACCATCAGTTGAGAATTAAGAAAGAGGATATTCCTAAGTCAGCATTTCGTACTCGGTATGGTCACTATGAGTTCACAGTGATGCCATTCGGGTTGACGAATGCTCCAGCTGCCTTCATGGATATGATGAACCGAATATTTAAGGAATATCTAGATCGGTTTGTAATAGTGTTCATAGATGATATCTTAGTCTATTGGAGAAGTGATGAAGAGCACGAGAATCACCTGAGATTAGTGCTCCAGACCTTAAGGACACATCGCTTGTATGCTAAGTTTAGCAAATGCGAGTTTTGGTTGACTCGTGTTGTGTTCCTAGGTCACGTGATTTCCGGAGAAGGAATCTCCGTTGACCCAAGCAAGATAGAAGCCGTGATCAATTGGCAGAGATCGACATCAGTGACAGAAATCAGAAGTTTTCTGGGATTGGCAGGGTATTACAGACGGTTTGTAGAAGGTTTTTTAGCGTTAGCATCGCCTCTAACTAAGCTCACGAAGAAAGATGAGAAGTTTGTATGGTCAGACAAATGCGAGCGTAGTTTTCAAGAGCTGAAGGAGAAGCTGACTACGACTCCTGTGCGACGATTCCATCTGGTCCCGGAGGATTTGAGATCTATAGTGATGCGTCATTCAGAGGATTGGGTTGCGTATTAATACAACATGGTAGGGTAGTTGCATATGCTTCTCGCCAGTTAAGACCTCATGAACAGAACTATCCGACGCATGACTTAGAGCTCGCGGCGATTATCTTTGCCTTGAAGATTTGGAGACATTATTTGTGTGGTGAAAAATTTCAGATCTTCACGGACCATTAGAGTCTCAAGTACCTGTTCTCTCAGAAGGAGTTGAACATGAGACAGCGCCGATAGATGGAATTACTGAAAGATTACGACTGTGATATTCTATATCACCCGGGGAAGGCAAACAAGGTCCCCGATGCATTAAGTCGAAAGTCTTCAGTAGCCTAGATCTTGATTAAAGAGTGGAACTTAATCGAGAGAGCTCGGGATTCGGAATTCAAGTTTGAGGTTGGCCACCTTTCAAGTTTTATGGCCACCCTCAGAATTGAATCGAATGTCCAGGTTAGAATTAAACAACTCCAACCAACAGATCCAGATGTAAAGAAGATTCTTCAGGAGGACACTGAGAAAAGAAGGACTGACTTTCAGATGGCTGATGACGGGACATTAAGGTTCCGAGGACGTTTGGTTGTACCTAACGATGTAGAGCTTAGAGAAGAGATTTTATCTGAAGCACATCGTAGCAGTTACAGCATTCATCCTGGAAGCACTAAAATGTATCAAAATCTGCGTCAACACTACTGGTGGTCAGGTATGAAGGCGCACATCGCTAAGCATGTGACCAAGTGTTTGACTTGTCAACAAGTAAAAGCCCAGCATTGTAAGCCGGGAGGACTCTTGCAACCTCTTACGATCCCAGAATGGAAGTGGGAGCATATCACGATGGACTTCGTGACTGGACTACCAAGGAGTCAGAGAGGAAGTGATTCAATTTGGGTAGTAGTTGACAGACCGACAAAGTTGGCTCACTTCATTGCAGTTCGAAAGGACCTTAGTCTTGATAGGCACGCAGACTTGTACGTGCGTCAGGTGGTTCGAATGCATGGAGTGCCGGTTACGATAACCTTAGACAGAGACCCGAGGTTTACCGCTACTTTTTGGAAGAGCTTGCAGAGTGCTTTAGGTACAAAATTTCAGTACAGTACGGCATATCATCC
This sequence comes from Eucalyptus curtisii, assembly GCA_017140595.1. Classification (NCBI taxonomy): domain Eukaryota; kingdom Viridiplantae; phylum Streptophyta; class Magnoliopsida; order Myrtales; family Myrtaceae; genus Eucalyptus; species Eucalyptus curtisii. Next base: position 8,781,609 of record CM029502.1, read on the forward strand.
ACAGACGGATGGTCAGTCTGAGAGGACAATTCAGACCCTTGAAGACATGCTGAGAGCTTGTGTGATAGACTTCAAAGGAAGTTGGGAAGATCAGTTGCACCTGGTAGAGTTTGCCTACAACAACAGTTACCAGCAGAGTATCAAGATGGCTCCATTTGAAGCGTTGTATGGCAGAGCATGCAGAACTCCAGTATGTTGGGAGGAAGTCGGAGAAAGGAAGATAATAGGCCCAGAGTTAGTTCAGCGATCGGTAGATCTTTGTGGCGTGATCGAGGCGAGATTAAATACAGCGCAGAGCAGGCAGAAAAGTTATGCAGATAAGCGTCGAAGGCCTTTGGAATTCCAAGTTGGTGATCACGTTTTTCTGAAAGTGTCACCAATGATGGGAACTTCGCGCTTCGGAAAGAAAGGCAAGCTGAGTCCGAGGTACGTAGGTCCATTTGAAATTCTCGAGAGAATCGGGACCTTAACGTATCGTCTTGCCTTGCCGCCAAAGTTGGCGCAAGTGCATGACGTCTTCCACGTGTCGATGTTGAGGAAGTACGAGCCTGACCCGACCCACGTGCTCAATTTCGAGGAATTGGATGTGGATGACCGTGTGTCGTACGTGGAGAGCCCAGTCCAGATTGTAGACAGAAAGGAGCAGGTACTGCGTACAAAGACCATTCCGTTGGTCAAAGTGGTATGGCAACACCACGGTTACGGAAGGAGCAACATGGGAGACTGAAGAGTCGATGAGACAGTTGTACCCCCACCTTTTTCCTTAAGTGTGTAATGGTTTAAATTTCGAGGACGAAATTTTTATAAGAGGGGACGAGTTGTGACATCCTGAAATTCGACCCCGTTTCAATAAAGTGAAATGGGCATTTCGTCGACGTGCCTATAGTCCTTTTTCTCTAAGCTGATCACTCATGAGTTAACTAACCTATTGAGTGAAGCCGTTAAGGGATGTATCCGCGGTAAAATCCCTAAAAGCTACTTAATTGGTTGGGTTGGACTAAAATCGCATCTGATCGATTCTAACCACGAAATTGAACTCGATTTCGGGAATCGAATATTGAGCGTGTCATAATTCATTTTTAGGACCTTGTCTCATCGTTTGTCAAATTATTGACGAGTCCGAAATTTCAGGAAAGAAATTATCGGAGGAAAAATCGAAGACCGGGAGAAATTAATAAGAGAAAGGGGAAATAATAGAAGTAATTTGAATAGTAGGATTTTTTTTTACTATTTGGTTTTTTTTTTTTTTTCTTTTTCTCTCCCTTTCTTTTTCTCTTTCCTCTCATCTCCTCTCCTCTCCCCTTCGTGCGAAACACCCCCCCACCGAACACCTACCCCCTTGCCAATTTCAAATTGGCTTCTCCTTCTCTCTCTCTCTTTTTGACTAGTCAACCCTTATCCTTCTCTCTCCTCTCTCCTTCTCTCTAGACGCTCTCTCTTCCTCGACACTCTCTCTCCCCCTCACCGTTCGAAGAAGACGGAAGTAGAAATAGAGACAGCCGTCGCCGAGGGAAGACAACCGGAGAAGCTCACCGTCGCCGCCCCCGCACCGCCGCAACTCGCCGCTAGGCCATTGTCCCGCCGTCCGCGCATGCCCCCGCGCCCGCCACTCCGACCCTGCCGTTCTTCCCTTGCTCGACTTCCGCCCCTGTCCAGCTCGGCCCGACGCCTCCGGCCCGCCCCGGCTTCGCCGGCCGTGCCGACCCCACCTCCCCCGCGTCCCCCTCACCCTCCGCCGGCCTCGCCTCGCCAATTTGGCCACCGGACTAGCTCCGGCCAGCCAGGACAAAACCCACGAGTGGGTTTCCAGCCCCTCTTGGGCTCGCTTTTGGGCCGTTTCCGGGCCCCAAACCCGAGCCGTGCTTTGGGAAGTATTGTTCCTCGTGTCGCCCCCGTCGGATTGATCCGATTTGCGCGCGATTCCGGTGAGTAATCTCACTAATCCTTGCTTAGTGGACTAATTACACTTATTGGTTGTTTAGTTTTAATTAATTAGGTTTAGGTTGTTAGATTAGTATTTATTAGTCAATTGTGATGCAAATTAGACGAATTGAATGTATATTTAGCAAGTAGATGTGGTCTACTATTTATTGAGGGTAGCCCGGATTTTTCCCGACCCTAATCGGGCTTCAATTTGATAATTCGAGCCTAAGTGGAATTTTTGGCATTTAAATAGTATTTTTCGGAATTAATTAATTATTTATTTATTTTCCGAAAATTCAATAGTGATGGCCAGTGACCGGAATATTATGCTGATGACCATGGTGAAGTCCGTTTATTTAATCGGGCTTTATTTTGAGCTAAATTGAATTTTTAATATTAATTATTTAATTTTCGAAATTAATTAATTAATTATTTATTTATCGGAAATTAAGGCTGAGATAGCCGGCGACCGAAATTTCGTGCTGATTGTCGTGGTATAGTCTGTTTATTTAATTGAGCTTGATTTTGTGCTAAATTGATTTATGAATGATTTTAAGATTTATTCCTAAATGAAATAACTTTGGGAAATCAATTGACAAATAATCGGGCATCGGTTGATAATGCCAAAATGTTTTGCGGACTATAGAGAATGGTGGGAATTATGAAAAAGGAAATTATAGTAATTTGGCTAAGGCCGACCGTGTACCCACACACGGCTATTTTTATCGGGTATGATAAAAATAATAGAAATGTTAGATGTTGGAGATGGTATACTATATCGGCCTATGGGCGATATGCCAGCTTTGGGTGAGCAGTATATCGGTATATTATATCGACCTACGGGCGATATGTCAGCTTTGGGTGAGCAATATACCTTATTATCAGCTTTGGGCGAGCAATTTATTATCAGCTTTGGGTGAGCATATATAGTATACTAAATTGGCCTGGGGGCCCTACTCTATCAGCTTTGGGCGAGCATATACATAGTATACTATATTATCAGCTTTGGGCGAGCTATACTATCTATTTGTCAGCTTTGGGTGAGCAGTCCTGATTTGATAGGACTTTATAGATAGTAGTGAATGTGTCGACCAAGCATGGGTCGTGATGACATATAATCGATTAAGTCGATTGATCATTGCTTTGATTTGTAATGTGGTTGCTTGGGGGCCTATTTGATCTGTGCTAATATGCAGGTGGAAAATGAGGCCAATGTGAGTCCTCTGACTCATGCTGTGCTTAGGCAACCGAGTAGTATATTGGTTCCCTAATTGAGTCTTAGTGGGGTAGAACTCGCTGAGACGTAGTCTCATCCCGGTTGTGGGACAATATTTCAGGAACCCGATGATGAGCTGAGGAGGAGGAATCTGAGAAGGAGAACTCTGAAGTGAAACCTGAGGAGAAGGATTTTTGGAAGAAGAAGATAATATCGAGAGAGATCTTGAGTACAACCTAAATGGACTAAGATCCCATCCCCTTTTGGGAATTTCGTTTTGTTGTGAATAGAGTGAAAGTAGAAAGTCGTGAATAGGTTGTGAAATACTTTGAGTTATGCTCTGTATAAAAGTATAGTTGTGAATTTCAATATGAAAAATATGGCCTTGCTTTTTTTTTTTTTTTTTTATCCCATCGTTTTATTGTCTGGGGATTTTCTATATGCTTCCGCATGCGCATATTAAATGAACAGGGTCGGCGATGCGTCCTGGGACGTCGCTATTATTTGATCAGGTGAGGGATGGGCACACGTTCGAGGATCGGGGCGTGACACGAAATCAGAACCTGAAAATCAGGATGTCATAGCCGACCGAACTTGTTTTTTCAGTTCTGGTTCTACATAGGTTGGGTGTGGAGTTGGGTGACAAAACAAAACAAACCTGTGCCCTTCATGTCTAGATCAGGCCAGGTATCAGTTGGGACCTAAACTGAACCAGTATGTTGACACCCTTAGTATTCCTCGACACTGTTTTACTGCCTAGTTAGCTTTGCGCAATATACTAACCACAAATGGCAGGTCAGTAAAGTGGGGGTATGCGGGGGCCTCCACACTGTTGTTTATGTAATCTTCCTGAAAAGGACAGGAACCACTTGTTTTTTTGGATGTTCTCTCTCTGCAAGTTTGGAGAGCCATTTTGCAGCTTCATCTTGTTGTTCCTGGAGATCGGGAGACAAGTTACTCGGGCTTTTTCTGTTTTCAGAGTAAAGGCATTCCCCCATTTGTTAAGTTCTCTTAGTGTGCTTTCATTTTCTATATTTGGAGTGCAAGGAATAGTTGTTAACTCCTCTTTTCTTGTCAGCTCTTCATCAATTCTCGCTCATACAAATAGATTGATTAGGGATAAGATTTGGAATTTTTTGAATGTTCAAAGAAAGGTATCTATCGAAAGGCCTAAAACTATGCGTTGCAACCGGGGAATTGATCTTAGTTTGATGATTGTATCGAGCTTGTAGCACGTTTGCTGATATGCTTTGTGATTTGTTTTGAATAAAACCAGAATTATCAAAAAGAAAACTCACCGACATCGTTATGAAATTATCTTTTCAATCACCAATTTTGGCTATTTATTGATTGAGGAGTTGAGGTTATATTTGGGAAAAATTGAAAAGTCAAGGTTTTCAGAAGCCCCGACCAAGTTTTGTTCTCACCCTTTGGTGGAATTCAAGAATTGAAAATGGCACATGGCAAATGATCAAATATTTCGCTTGGGAGTCACGTCGGATATCCTACACTTGGATTCTGGTGATGGCAAGCTTGACATTTGATTGGGACTTCCTAAACAAGTCTTCATTTGACCAAATGAACCTTCAATGTCTAAAATTGACTAACAACCGAAACTTTAAAGCTTGTTTCGACACTTACCAATAAATTCTTCGCGAATGGGGTGAAGTTAATATTTTTTACTAATAATTTTTTGACACTTATCAACTCTTTTAGGAATTTCTCAGTATGGAAAAGAAAATTTCTTCTTTGTTCAATTGAACAATGGAACCGTCTAAATTTACCAAAAAAGAAAAAAAAACAATAGAACCGTCTAACATAGAATCACCGAGAGAGATGATGCTAAACAATTGTTTAACTTGGATATCATTTATTGGCCGATGCTTAAAAAAGGGAATGAATTCTATGATCTAATTCTCAAAATCCTTTAAGTTTGAAGTCCAGTTACAGATTGAATTTAGATTATTTGGAAGCTGAACTTAACTTGAATCTATATACTTGTATGCATAATGAACATCCCTCCTAATCAGTGTGTTATCTCTCTCTAAAATATGATGCTCCAGCAAAAAGTGAAAATCTAATGATATGGAAGAAATTGATGGATTTTAAGGGAAAAAGAAGAAGAAGAAGAAGAAGAAGATCTTCTTGAATTTTGGATGGGAAAGTAATAAATGAAAAAGTGAAGGAATTGAAAATGCAAGTACATGAATCAAAGATTTCATGAAAGGCAATGGTTCTAGAATTTAAAGCACTGAAAAGGTAAATTTGCGAAAACTTTAACATGAGAATAAATTGCAATAACAGGTATTCTGTGATTGATCGAGCGAACATTTATAAAGATTACCACACAGGTACTTATATCCTACCGGCAACAGTTATTTACAAATAGTTAAGAATTTTGAATCTACAAACGACTCACTAGTATTATTTACAATCATTGATAAGCAATCATGATCCTACGCACAATCCTTTATAATCTAATAGTGGCTATCCACAAGGAGTTGCATTTTCCAAGATCATAGGGATAACCAATGGGCAATCATGTGCTTGCATCGATCGAGCATCATTTTTGTTTTTGTTTCTGAGCTCCAACTTTGCGAAATCTACAATAGTTGGCTGTTGACAACGCTCGTTGAGTAGTAAAGGACCTCGGTCTATAACTGCTGTGATGTTGGCCGTCGGTTACTTAATAAGCAAATTATCGATTTTCTGTAGGTTATTTGCTTTATTCATCAATGACCTTCAATTTTATCAAATTTTGCTCTTATTGACTAAACTTACCACTTGTCGATAATTGAAAAGTTAATATCTTTTTATGGTCTAGCACATGCTCTAAAAGCGAATTTAGCATCTATTCCATGCATGGACATGGTGACATGGCGTTACCCGTTACCCAAATGTTTATTTTAAATTCCAAGTTCACTATTAATGCGTCTCCATGAAAGTTATTGACCAATGTCTTATGAAAAAATTCCTGTTTACTCTATCAACATATCCTATTGATGTGGATCTGACCAACCACATATTAGATCAATCGGGCATGAATTACCCAAATGATCCGGTAGACTATGACAATGAATCGCGGATTCTAGGGTGGTTCGATTGAGAGAATAGAGGGATAAGATTAGGATCAATGAAAATACATATTCTTGAGCACACACGTGTGAGCGCGCACTTTGCCACTTTTTTCTTTCTTCAAATTTTTTAAGGAAAATACCGAAAGCATACCTCACAGTTGACCTTATGATCACTTATATTCGATACACATGCATAAATTTTGCATTTTGTGGAGACCATTTTGCACTTCTACATCAATTATCATGGTGTCCCTATTTACAAAAATGACATTTTATTTTCAAAATGTTCATTTCCAAATCCTAACTTTTCGCACCAGTTTATAGCACTTAAAATGTTTCTTTTAAAAAAATTTAATTTCCAAATCTTAAATTTTTCGCACCACTGCATAGCACTTAAAATGTTCCTTTCAAGTGTGTGCTGGTAAAATCTAAAATGGAAGAGTGGACAGCACCCAGAAAGTGATCGGATGTTTGAACTCGTTGGTAAAAAATTATCGATTTGCACGTATCATCGACAGTTCATATAGCCACACATTCTCGACGTATTCATCATCTGCACATAACCATGCGTTGAAGTATTCCCTCAAAGTCAAATAGCTTCGATAATCAAACTTGCACAATTGGAGTATTCCATCTCTATAGCAAAACCGCAAAAATCAATTTTCATATTTCCTTTCCTTTTCGGCTATTTATGTTAATATAAGCTGTCGTTCGCAACTTTCATAGACCTTGTGCTGATTTCCAATGCACCTGTGGCCCAAGGAAGGTTAGCGCTTTCAAAGAAGAAGAGAAGGCCTAACATGAACCTGAAGAGCACGTCAGATAAGCCAGGATGACCTGCCTGGTGATCATGCAATCGTGTGCATAAATGGACGAGAATGGCGTTCATAATCGAAGCCTCTTGCACAAATCAGGCAAGTCATCCTTGGCTAACAAACCAGACTCATCATGTCACGTAAGGCCTCTCTTCCTCAAAAAAACATTTCAATGCCTCTCAGTGTGTCATTTGATGAAGAAAAAGATTAGTCAAATTTGTATCTTCAAGGAGTAGTTGCTTTCAGAAGGAAGAAGAAGCCTGACATGAAAGATTAGAGACTTTCTGACTAGCCAAGGAGACTGCCTGATACCGGGATGAACTACTCGAACGCTTAGTTCAGCTCGAATAGGGCGAGTTCAGAGCAGGCAAGTCATCCTTGGCTACCAAATGAGACTCTCATCTTCATGTTAGCCTCTCTTCTTCTTCTCCTATTCTAATGCTTCAATGTTTTGCTTGCATTTGTATCTCTATTTATAGGGAATGGAAGAGAATATGAGATCAGATCGAAGCCAATTCAGACTTTTATTAGTGGGGTATTTCGAATGTCAAATTTTTGTAGGACCTCCTTGAGTCAATTTGCCTCATAGAAATCTTCTCTTTTAATTTGTCCTTTTTTTTTTTAAAGCTTGTAACAATAGTCATTACTGTGATAGGTATAATTAGGCTCCCCATATTAAAAAATCGTTTTATATATGGGGGCCTTACTGGTGTGTAATGTACACTGAACTGCGCAAAAGGGCCTGTCAAAAATTTATGAGAAGATTTTGAAGGCTCTTAATCAGGTATTTATCAGCTTCAATTTACTATATTTTCCTTGCGGCAACTTGGGTTGAAGTCGACATTCCTGGGCTTTAGTTGCGTTTCAGTAATAAATATGCTTCGTGCAATTCTGGATTGCATTGCATTTCTTGGACCAAAACCCAGCTTGGCAATGAACTATATCAGATGATTTTTTGCGATATTATCCTCAGTAAGATGATTAGATGAGGTCCTCTATTATGCAGAGTTTGAACCAGGTACTCATTTCTTTGTGAGAACCGCTTGAATGTCGTGATGCTAGATATGAGCGGCTGAAAGATAAAATTGAAACTTTCCAAAATAGGGGTACTACTTTTGTCCGACCTTCACGATACCTCCACATAGAATGTTTCTGACCTTTCTCTATCAAAAGCAGCACAATATCTAATACCAAAGGTTCTTGTTACAAATTTGGATTCTTAACTAGAGTTGAATTATATTTTAAGATATCTTCTTTTAGCCAGAGAATTCTTGACAGACAGACTACAATCCTCTTATCCTTCAATACTTTCTTTTCTTTTTGTGTACGTACGTGATCCAAATGGCATGGAGACATCAACTTGTGAAAGATTCCCTCCAGGGCAAACGTCAATGACTCTGCCACTAAACAGAGGGTTCTTTTTCTTTTTTTTTTGTGTTGCTTGACTTTGTGCACTTGGCTTTCATCTTGCACTTTTCTTTGGAATTGATATTCCATTTGTTGCAATCCGTCCAAAAACCCTGAGGACACCAGTTGAATTGCATGTCATGGACTGATAATAGGATCATCAATCGAGTGAGAATATCACCAAAAGAAAAAGAACGCAATGCTTTCTACAGTTGTGATTCTCATTCCCTCTGAAATCTTCATTTTTGGAAAGCACAGGGACATTTCCATGCGTAGCTCCACAAGTGCAGCTGAAGTTTAAATCAATTTTTTTTTTAATAAAAGGTTGCCAGAGATGTCTGTGTAGCTTCCAGACGGAGAGAGAAACAAAAATACTTAAAGTAGGATAGTTCAGGGTTGTGATTTCAGGGTGTGCATCAACACTGAATTAGACTTCATTTCTCCAATTGAAAAGCACTAGTGCAGAAATGATTGTCAAAGCAAAGAGACTGTATGTCATGTCCCGATCCTCCAAGCACGTGCCCATCCCTGGTTGGTCGATAAAATAGCAATGTCCCAGGACGCATCCCCGACCCATTCATTTTAATGCGCATGCAGAAGCGAATAATAAATCCTCAGACAACAACAAGATGGGATAGAAAAGCAGGGCCAATTTTTCACAAAAGACCTTTTTATAAACACATAGGTTTGTACACAGGAGCCTACGAAAAGGGATCGGCTTTCAACAAAAAAGAATTGTCCTAAGACTAACTAGTCAGACAAGCTTGGCGATTCTTCGGGCTTCACCTTCTAAACTTCGGGCTTCAGGTCCTCCACCGATATCAACTAAGGACCTGAAAATGTTATCCCACAACGGGGTGAGACGACGTCTCAGCAAGTTCAACCCTCTAAGCCCCGACTAGCAAAAACGGCTATTTCCTTCAATTTCGAATTCCATTTCTTTTTTTTTTCTCGGAATCTGATTTTTGAACAAACCTCTCCGATTGATGTCCAATTTGATTGTAGAAAAAGCCCACAAAATTTCCTTTTACCAAGTAGTTCACACCAGAGGCCGAAAATCCCTTCAAATTGGCCAATCCGAATTTCTGTTCGTTTTCCGAATCATGTGACATCCCAGATTTTTCGATCATGTTTTCTATTGAATAGATCAAGCATTTCATTGACGCGCCTATAGGGCTGTTCTCCGAGCTTATCACTCTTGAGATAACTAGACTACCTGGAGAAGCCATTAAAGAATTTTAATGCAATAGACTTGAAAATTCGACCAGGAATCGGCTTCTCGACCATGCTCATCTTTAGAGGCCATTACAACACAGTTAAAAATCGATTTGAGATCAGAGATAGGTCGGTTCAACTGAAATGTGTGGCTTATCATGGGTGACACCACTAAATTGGAAAATTCTCGTCGACCGGCACTATACTGATTTTTCTATCGTTTTGGTACCCTGTGTCCGTATTTAAATCCTCGAGATTTTCACGACAACCGAAAGTCGCCAATGTGTCGAGTGGGTTCATTGTGGCTCGAAGAAAATTGACCACAGGTCATTTACACTAAAAATTTCTAAAACCTACCAGGTAACCTAGGTCACGCTAAAAATGCGCCTAAGTGAAATTAACCGCGAAGTTGAATCCGATTTCAGAAATTTAAGATTCTGTCGTGTCATAATAAATTCTAGGAGCGTCGACTCAGTCTCAAAAGATTTTTCTGCAATCCGAAACTTTTTGAGAAAAAGTCGATGTATGGCCGTTTTGTTCAAAAAAAGCCAGGGATCGCTTTTTATCACAAATTTGGCAAGCAAGTGAGTTGTATTGGTAAGGAAAAATGCCAAGATGATCGGAGGAGTGTCGATTGAATTTATTGAGGCCGAATCATGTTGATTTAAACAAGAACGGTGTCCAGTTGGAAGGAAACCTAGCCAATTTCGTAGCTCCCCCCTTTCCCTATGGTTTTGGACATTTCAAGTGTCCATTGTGAAGCATTGTTGGCTGAAATTGCAGGCCTAGGAAGTGCTTGGTGGTTGGAAGTTGGTCAAGGGAACAAAATGATGGAAGATCAAGGCTTGTGCCCCCCTCCAATCTCTCCTCTCTTCCCCTTTCTCCCTCAGCTGGCCAACAACCCTCATCTCCTTCTTCATTGTGCAAATTTCGGAACAAGCAGGCAAGGAAGCCACCGGAGCAAGCCGCCTAGACCACGCCACCACACGCGCCGTCACACCCGGACCACCATTCGCGCTCCTCGCGCCGTGCTGCCCGTGGATCACCCGCCCATCATCCGCCCCTCCGCGCAACCTCCGTTCTAGCACGATCAACTTGTGGAGCTCAACCGTGATCCTTGTTCCGCCATCGTGAGCCCGTGTCCCCACCTACACCCGCTTGGCCCTTGCCTTCCCCAGTCTTACTTGTCTTGTTCAGCCTTTGTTTTCTTTATTTACAGCCAAGAATAAAGCAAACAGAGAGGGTTTCCAACGGCTTGTTGGACCCGTTTTGAGGTGGTTCCGGCCCCCAAAGTTAGGCCCGCTTTGGAGTTTTCCATTCCATTTTTCCGATGTTTTGAACCGATCGGATCAAAACAAGTGAGTTGAACTCACTAATCCCCGCTTAGTCGGTTAATTGTGATTAGGGATTGATTAGGTTAATTAAGCATGGTTTAGGTGGATAGATTAGATTAGATTAGTTAATTTAATAATCTACTGATGCATGTTAGGTGGTTAGTTGGTGACATTAGCAAGTAGACTCGTGCTATTAATTATTGAACAAAACTTGGAATTTTTTCGGGTCTGTTTCGGCTTCCAATTAGGTATAACGGGCTAAGTTTGATTTATTGCATTTATTTATTATTTTTCATAATTATTTAATTATTTTTTTTTTTTTTGGAAATTCAGACCAGGATCAATCCTTATCTTGGAGAAAGTTGTGGTGCTCTGTACCATTTAATTGACTCGGATTGTCGTCTTGGAGATACCAAAAATTAGATCATGTGGGTATAAATCTAAGAAATTGTCTTGGAGAAAGAACATTATACTATAATATGCTCGGTGACTCGACATGTCATCTTAGAGAAGGAACAATATTTTATATCGGTGGGTGACTCGATGGTCATTAGATCAAAGAATATACTATAATTAGCTTTGGGGCAAGCTTACTATTTATATATCACCTAGAGTGAATAATCTTGGATTTTGATCGACTTATAGATAGAATGATTAATCGAGGTGACCGTGTGTTGGTCTCGATGACATGTAATCGACCGAGTTGATTGATCGATGAGTCGATCTAATTGAATTGAGTGGATGATGTACCAGTCAACATTTATGAATTGAATTGACTTGCAGGAAGGAACTGAGGCCAAGGTAAGTTCTCTGATGCCTGTTTGTGCTTAGGTAGCCTTTAGGGCGTATTGGCTTCCTAATCGGGTCTTAGGAGGTAGAACTTGCTAAAATGTAGTCTCACCCCGTTGTGGGACAACATTTCGGATCCCTAGATGGCAACACCTCTCCCTCCTCCTGTGCATTTTGGTATACAGGAGGAAGTCACAGATGTAGGTTATCATATTCCGATACACCCTCACCCTGAAGGATTGGAGTATGTAATGACAAAATCCACTGTCTGGGTCAACATGGGTAAACTCGAAAAGGTGCCTCATAGGTACCGGTCATGGTATCGCCACTATAATGACGGGGGAAGGGAGGGTCCTGTGCCGGAATCTGATGTACCTCGGTATGTTTTGGAGGTTGCACTTGGGAAGAGCACAGCAGATCCTAAGGGTGGATCAGTAGTGGATGCTAAGGATCCCAAACTCGAAAGCAATCCTGACTCTTCGGTGTACTCAGCGGAGGCCGCCAACTGGAGTGAGGAAGAATGGGAGATCAATGAGGACGAGGAGGCGGAACGGGAAGAATTTAGCGATGATGAATAGTTGTGGTTGTTAAACGCCCACCCCCTGTTTGAGAACGTGTCGTAGTGTATATGTTTTTATATACCTAGACCAACTTGTATAATATATGACATAGTCTTCTATGATGTATGTATGTATATAAGCGTGGTTGTGTGGTTTGAAATTTTGTGGCCCTACTTTTCTATCCCATTGTTTTATTGTCTGGGGATTATTATTTATATGCTTCCGCATGTGTATTAAAAAGAAAGGGTCGGCGATGCGTCCTGGGACGTCGCTTTTTAATTGACCAAGGTGAGGGATTGGCACATGTTCAGAGGATCGCGGCGTGACATCCCCGTTTAAGTGGTATCAGAGCAATGGTTAGAGATTGGAGTGATAAGGTGCGATGGATATGGGATAGTAAGTTGGAGAGGCCTTTAAATTCGTGATCGGTGCATGTCAGTGGTAGTTGTTTGGTAAAATCGCTTGTTGTGTGTGGATCGCTCCTCTTCTAATCCAGTGTGGATTTAGAAGACAGGTTTCAGTAGAAAAGACTGAACCATGAGCGAGCCGAAGCAGAGAACTCTGAGTAAGCAAACTATTAGGCCTGACTTGGGTTAGAACGCCGACAAGGGTCGGTACCTGAGGATGCAAAGCTAGGGCACCAGCATAGGCCAGTGCCAGTGGAGTAGCACCACCTCCTGTTGGTGCTGGGGTAGTAGCCCCTGGTGATCCCATAGGATCGGGATCATGTGAGTGCTAGAGGTCATGGGGAATCGGATGGATCAGTAGGCTCAAAATCAAGCTGCTGCTATTGAAACCGTTGCTCGCCGCTACTCGCGCCCGTTGTCGCCGCCGAGGCCGAGGCCACACTTGTCCGCACCCGTTGTTGCACCCGCCGGAGTTCAACTTGAGAATGTCATGGTGCAGAGAGAGAGGCCAATCCATAAACTCGTCGAGCAGTTTCTGAAGCTGAGCCCGCCAAGATTTTCGGGTGCTGGAGACCCCGAGGCCGCTTCACTAGGGATTCGGGATCTTAAGAAAGCGTTTGCACTGTTGATGTGCAATGAATAGGAGAAGGTGGTACTGGCTGTGTACCAACTTCAAAGCAATGCAAATATTTGGTGGAGAGTCGCCAAGGATACCGCATTCTTGAAAGGTGTGGTCCAGGTGTGGGACACCTTCCTCAGAGCTTTTAATGATCGTATTTTCGAGTCTTGCCTTGCGGAACAAAAGATGGAGGAGTTCCAACGTCTCCGCCGGGGATCGATGTCGGTTGACCAATATGGAGTCAAATTTGCAGAATTCTAACGGTATGCTCCGAGGTTGGTAGAAGACCCTGAAGAGAAAGCCCGAAAATTCAGAAGCGGTCTTCATTCTGAATTGAAAAAACCTCTGCTACCGTTAGATTTGACAAATTATCGAGAAGTCTATCGTCAAGCTCAGATGATAGAGAGAGGTTTGAACGAACAAGCTGCCTCGTCTGGATCAAGGTTTAGCTCTTACAGAGAAGGAATCCGTCAGGGAAAGAGGCCCATGACCGGAGGTGACCCAAGTCCCACCAAATAGAAGGTAGATTCCAAGTCCCACCAAATAGGAAAGGTGGAGTTGGTAAGATTCTCCGGTGTTGTTCGTGCCTGAAACAAAAAGGGAGTAGGAATGATTTATGTCACTTTTATGGAATGCGACACGGATTTGTCCCATGCCAATCTAGGCCAGGCACTTGTTTTGAGTGTGGCCAACTAGGTCATATAGCCAGGAATTGTCCGAGAATGATAAGAGGATAACCACAATTGCCACCGCCGCCACCGTTGGGACAAATCGCTAATAGTAAGATTAGAGGGTATGCACCTCGGGTGTGAATATTTTAAGAACATAATGAACGCACCATGGAAAGGTTACAGCTCAGACCACCAATTCAAGGCACGGTGTATGCCATTACACAAGGTCGGAGGTTGCGCTAAAGCATGCCACGACGTGATCACATGTATGGTTTTGCTAAACAACCATCCTTCTTACGCTTTATTTGACCCAGGAGCAACCCATTCTTTTGTTGCCGAGTAATATGTTAAGTTGTTAGGATTAAGTCCTATATTGTTGGAGTCGGCAGTTTGCATATCTACACCATTGAAGGATAAAGTTATTGCTGCTTTGGGTTGTTCTGGTTGCAAGTTAGCGATTGGTGAGCGAGAGGGGAAAATATACTTGTTAGTCCTAGCCATGTATGAATTTGATTTAATAATTGGCATGGATTCACCAAGCAATGAGCTAAGATGGACTGCTATCGCAAGGCAATTTAGTTTGACCCGTTAGAGGGTGAGAGCTTCGAGTTTGTCAGAAATCGAGGAGGACCCTCGATTATCTTGATCTCGTCGCCAGAGGCAACTCATTTGTTAGACGAGGGTTGTCAAGGTTACCTGGCAACTATCGTGGATACGACAGTTGAGGAGCTGAAGATGGAAGACATTACCAATCTGCAAAAATTTCCAGATGTCTTTCCAAAGGAATTGCCAGGATTTCCACTAGAGAGAGAAATTGAGTTCGTGATTGAGCTAGCACCCGGGACAGAGCCAATCTCTAAAGCTCCTAATCAAATGACGTTATTAGAGTTGAAGGAACTAAAGGTGCATATGCAAGAGCTACTGGATAAAGGATTCATTCATCCCAGTGCATCACCTTGGGAGCACCGGTTACGTTTGTAAAGAAGAAAGATGGTTCGTTGTGCTTATGCATCGACTATCGACAACTCAATCAGGTAACGATCAAGAATAAGTATCCACTCCCGATGATCGATGATTTGTTCGATCAATTGCAAGGAGCGTTGATATTTTCGAAGATCGACTTGAGGATAGGATATCATCAATTGAGGATCATGAAGGAGGACATTCCTAAGTTAGCATTTCGTATTGGGTATGGTCATTACGAGTTCACAGTAATGCCATTCGGGTTGATGAATGCTTCAAACTCTTTTCATGGATTTGATGAACCGTATATTCAAGGAATATCTAGATCGGTTCGTGATCGTGTTCATCATGATATTCTGTGTATTCGAGGAGTGATGAAAAGAGCATGAGAGTCATCGAGATTAGTCTTTGCAATGCGAGAGTTCATCAATTGTACGCCAAGTTTAGCAAGTGCGAGTTTTGGTTAACTCGTGTTGCTTTCTTAAGTCATGTGATTTCAAGTGAAGGAATCTCTATGGACCCGAGCAAGATTGAAGTCGTGATCAATTGGCCAAGACCGACTACGGTGACAGAAATCAGAAGTTTTCTAGGTTTGGCAGGTTATTATAGACGATTTGTGGAAGGATTCTCATCATTAGCATCGCCATTGACAAAACTCCTAAAGAAAGAAGAAAAATTTGTATGGACAGACAAGTGCGAAAGTAGTTTCCAAGAGCTGAAGGAAAAGCTGACTACCGCACACCATTCCATCTGGTCTTGGAGGATTCAAGATCTATAGTGATGCGTCATTCAGAGGACTGGGTTGCATGCTGATGCAACATGGTCAAGTTGTTACATACGCCTCCTATCAGTTGAGACCTCATGAACAGAACTATCCGACGCATGACTTAGAGCTCGCAGTGATTATCTTTGCCTTGAAGATTTGGAGACACTATTTGTGCGGAGAAAAATTCCAAATCTTCAAGGACCATCAAAGTCTCAAGTACCTATTCTCTCAGAAGGAGTTGAACATGAGATAGCGCCGATGGATGGAATTGCTGAAGAACTACGACTGTGATATCTTATATCACCTGGGAAAGGCGAACAAGGTCGCCGATGCTTTGAGTCGGAAGTCTTCCATTGCTCTTATATTGATGAAGGAGTGAAATCTAATCGAGAGAGCTCGAGATTCAGTATTCAAGTTTGAGGTAGACCACCTTTCAAGTCTTATGGCCACCCTCAGAATTGAACCGGATGTCCAGATCAAAATTAAGCTACTCCAACCGATGGACCCAGATGTGCAAAAGATTCTTCAAGAGGACACTGAGAAAAGAAAGGCTGACTTTCAGATTTCTGATGAAGGAATACTGAGGTTCCGAGGACGTTTGGTTGTACCTGACGATGTAGAGCTTAGAGAGGATATCTTATCAGAAGCACATCATAGTAGTTACAGCATCCATCCTGGTAGTACCAGGATGTATCAGAATTTACGTCAACGCTATTGAAGGTCAGGTATGAAAGTGGACATCGCCAAGCATGTCGCCAAGTGTTTGACGTGTCAGCAAGTCAAAGGTCAGCATTGCAAGCCGGGAAGACTTCTACAACCTCTCAAGATCCCAGAGTGGAAATGGGAGCATATCACAATGGATTTCGTGACCGGACTACCGAGGAGTCAAAGAGAAAATGATTCGATTTGGGTAGTGATCGACAGACTGACGAAGTCGGCTCACTTCATTGCAGTTCGAAAGGACCTTAGTTTGGATAGACACGCAGATCTGTACGTGCGTCAAGTGGTTCGCTTGCATGGAGTGCTGGTTACGATAACTTCAGATAGAGACCCGAGGGTTTACCGTTGCTTTTTGGAAGAGCTTGCAGAGTGCCTTAGGTACCAAGCTGCAATATAGTACGGCATATCATCCTCAAACGGTGGTCAGTCTGAGAGGACAATTCAGACCCTCGATGACATGCTTAGAGCTTGTGTACTAGACTTCAAAGGAAGTTGGGAGGAACAACTTCACCCGGTGGAATTTGCCTATAACAACAGTTATCAGCAGAGCATACAGATGGCTCCATTCGAAGCGTTGTATGGCAGAGTGTGCAGGACACCAATGTGTTGGGATGAAGTTGGAGAAAGAAGATTGGTTGGTCCAAAGCAGTCAATAGAAATGCCGTGCGGTGATCGAGGCGGATTAAAGACCGCTCGGAAAGCGATAGAAAAGTTACGCAGATAAGCGTCGAGGTTTTGGAATTCCAAGTTAGTGATCACATTTTTCTGAAGGTGTCACCAATGAGGGGAACTTCGCGCTTTAGTAAGAAAGGAAAACTGAGTCCGAGGTATGTAGGTTTGTTTGAAATTCTTGAGAGTATTGGGACCTTAGCGTATCGTCTTGCATTGCCACCGAGATAGCGCAAGTGCACGACGTCTTTCACGTGTCGATGTTGAGGAAGTATGTGCATAACCCGACCCACGTGCTTAATTTCGAGGAATTAGACATGGATGACCATGTGTCATACGTTAAAAGCTTGGTTTAGATAGTAATCGGAAAGAACAAGTTCTTGGTCAAAGTGGTCTGGCAATACCACGGTACTGAAGGAGCGACATGGAAGACTGAAGAGTCAATGAGACAGTTGTACCCCCACCTTTTTGCTGAAGTTTTGTAATGGTTTAAATTTCGAGGACGAAATTTTTATAAAAGGGGAAGAGTTGTGACATCCCAGATTTTCAATCTTGTTTTCAATTAAATAAATTGGGTATTTCATCGACACGCCTATAAGGCTGTTCTCAAAGTTGATCACTCTCGAGATAATTAGACAATCCAGAGAAGCCATTAAGGAATTTTAATGCAATAGACTTGAAAATTTGACCAGGAATCGGCTTTTTAGAGTGCTCATCTTTAAGGCCATTACGGCACTTAAAAATCAATTTGAGATCGAGAGATAGGTCGGTTTCGACTAAGATGTGTGGCTAATCGTGGGTGACACCACTAAATTTGAAAATTCTTGTCGGCCGGCACTAGGTTTATTTTTCTATCATTTTGGTACCCTGTGTCCGTATTTGAATCCTCAAGATTTTCACGACAACCGAGAGTCGCCAATGTGTTGAGTGGGTTCATTGTGGCTCAAAGAAAATTGACCACGGGTCATTTGCACTAAAAATTTTTGAAACATACCTAGTTGCCTAGGTCACGCTAAAAACGCGCTTGAGAGAAATTAACCGTGAATTTGAGTCCGATTTCAGAAATTAAAAGTTCTGTCATGTCACAATTAATTCTAGGAGCGTCGACTTAGTCTTAGAAGATTTTTTTGCAAACCGACACTTTTTGAGAAAAAAGTCGTGCTAGCCCGTTTTTGTTCAGAAAAAGGCAGTGATCGTTTTTCATCACGCAATTGGGAAGCAAGTGGGGTCAATTGGTGAGGAAAAATATCAATTGGATTGGTGAGGTGTCGATTGAATTGATTAAGGCCGAATTGTGTCGAATCAAGCAAGTTTGAGTGTCCAATTAAGGGAGAAATGTTTGAAATTCGTAACTCCCCCTTGCCTAGGGCTTTTAGACCATCTCAAGAGTTGTATTTGAAACATTGTTGGCTGATTTGAGGCCTAGGAAGACAGCTTGTGGTGGAATTTGGTCAAGGGGACCAATTTGGATGAAGATGAGGCTTGGTGGCCCCCTCATGTCTCCTCTCTTCCCCTTTCTCCCTCAGCTGACTGACCGCCCTCATCTCCTTCTTTATTGTGCAAATTTCAAAACCTGCAGGCAAGGAAGCCACTGGAGCAAGCCGCTCGCCACCTAGACCCGTCGCACGCCCTCGCCGCGCGCGCCACCTCCCTCTCGCCGCTCCTTCGTTCCAACAGCTGTTTAACTTCCTGGAGCTCGTTCCATGAGCTCGTTCCACCTTCGTTCAACCTCCGTAAGTCCCCACCTAGGCCCGGTTTTGCCCTTGCAACCTTCCTCGATCAATCCTCGCCTTAAACCAGCCTTGTTACCCTCTGTTTTAGCCAAGCACAACAACAAATAGAGAGGGTTTCCAGTAGCTTGTTGGGCCCATTTGGAGGTCATTTCTGGCCCCGAAAGTTAGCCCCGCTTTGGAGTTTTCCGTTCCTCGTTGCGTCCCCGACGATTTGAGCCAATCGGATCGCAAAACAAGTGAGTTTAACTCACTAATCCTTGCTTAGTAGGTTAATTATGCTTAGGGGTTGATTAGATTAAATTAAGCATGGTTTAGGTGGATAGATTAGATTAGATTAGTTAATTTAATTATCTGCCGATGCATGTTAGGTAGATAGTTAGTGCAATTAGGGCCTAGACGAGCTCTAATATTTATCTAGAGTGACTCGAAAATTTTTCGGGTTCGTTTCGACGTCCAATTAGGCATTGCGGGCCTAAGTGAGATTTATTGGCAAATTCATTAAATATTTTCCGTAATGATTTAATTAATGATTTATTTTCCGGAAATTAGACCGAGATAGTCGGAGACCAGAATTTTATGCTGATTGCAGTGGTACTCTTTGTTTATTTATTTGAGATTGCAAATAAATTGTGGTTGAATGGATTTAATTATGATTTTGGTAATTAGCTGGAAAATTACCGGGCGTCGGTATACAACGCCAAAAATCTATTTCGGACTGTTGAAAATAGTGGGAAGGTTCAAAAGTGAAAACCTTGTATTTTTGGCTAAGGCCGGCCGTGTACCCACACGCGTATATTTTTATCGAGTATAATAAAAATGGTAAATTGATTGTACGATTGGAATAGTATACAATACCGGCTCAATGACTTTATATGTCGTATTGGAGAAAGAACGGTATACAATACCGGCTCGATGACTCTATATGTCGTCTTGGGGAAATAACGATATACAATACCGGCTCGATGACTCTATATGTCGTCTTGGAGAAAGAACGTTATACTATAATATGCTCGGTGACTCGACATGTTGAAAGGGCTAGTGTGGCACCCCTCAATGGCCCCCGATCTGTTAGGGTCGCCACAGTTCGCTTACCTTTCACTTTCCCTAATAACATGTCACTCTGATACCATTTCAATTTGCAGCGGGTCCATACAACCTGGGGGTTTACATCTTTTAGATCGGTCCCTTGCGCAATTCATATAATGGAAGCATAACCAACAACTCCCTTCCCTATATTCAGAAAACAGGCACACCAACTAAACATCTTTTATAAGTTAAAGCCGAACACTTTAATTTACATAAAGCAGATGGACATCTTTAGTCGGTACATCGAAATGTCATGGTTTTCTATACTTGGCTATACTTCAAAAGATGACCGACATCTCCTCCAACAGTCGTATATTTAAAGTCCATCGATCAGCGTCGGCGTCCAAAAGTTGCTTCCTTTGCTACCCTCCTCCTCGCAGTCATATCCAACCACTTGATCCATCTACCGGTGGCAGTGGCAGCAGAGGTATCTTATCTAGTCTGAAATGTTAATCCCCAAAAGGGGTGAGTACAACCACTCAGTAGTAAAGATCCACCAAACTACTCAATGCGTCAAACAGAACAATCAAGGTATCAGGAACAAAGCACATATCATATATTCATTCAAGCATAGCTTACCCTGCAGCCATGCATATATTACCTATGCCATATGTGCATATACCACCATGCACTTATCATCAAGCATTCATGCATATATCACCATGCCATATGTGCATATACCACCGTGCACTTATCATCAAGCATTCATGCATATAACACCATGCCATATGTGCATATACCACCATGCACTTATCATCAAGCATTCATGCATATATCACCATGCAATATGTGCATATACCACCATGATTTATATCATCCATGCTATCAAGCATACATCACCATGAGATCCATTCATGCCTTCATGATCGCATTTTCAATATCAAATAGCATTAATTTACTTTCATAAGCAGATCATGCATCATGCCATATGCATACACCCATGCACATGATTCACTTTCAATTCTTATCTTTCACAAGGATCTCATCGGTTTTTCTTTCCAGGGCCCAATGTTTGCATCCCACAATTTATCGCTCGCATCTAACCAAGCATCGCAAGGAACCTCCGGGCATGTATTCAAAATACAACCGGGCATCCGGCACCCCCACATTCCGAGCATCTCGTATCCCAACTGGCATTACAAGGTATCCCCTCGGCACACACCTCCTAGGCTTCCGGAGTTACGTACCGCCATACCACCAGGCGTTCCCCCTGGAATTACGTACCGTATACCACCGGGCATCTCAAAACTTCCGAGGACATCCGGGCATGTATCGTAATACAACAGGGCATCCGGCACCCCCATATTCCGGGCATCCTGACACTCCCAGGGCATTGTCGACTCACACCTCCGACGGTATCCTCATTTTCATACTTTACTTTTCACATTTGTGGCTCATTATCAACATGGCATATGATGTGATGGCAACAAAGTCAATTTCAACTTTTGATTTTATATGTAATGCCAAATATCATCACATGTGCAGCAAGATTCAATCACTTAAAAACAATATAATTCATGGGGCAAACTCATGGATTATTGCTATTATTTTAGAAACGGAATGCGTTCTTTTAATTTACACTTTTTAAAATTTAGTGATTGGCCCTAATAATTTCTAAGAATTTAATACATCATAGACAAGCTCTAGAGACATTTATCTCATAAAGAACACAACACCACCAGAATTTCATACAAAGCAGAATAGTCCATGCATTACAGCTTTTGAAATTCGCACAATCCAGCTTGCACAGTTTTAGAAAAACTTTTAGTTAAATACCCAAATGACCTTCAAAAATTATGAAATTCGAACATGTGATAGTCAAGAAATAGAGGCAGATATTTCATGATGAACACTACACCAAAAGACCCCCATATAATCCGGTATAGACTATGAATGGCAGCACTACTATTCTAACAGTTTAACTTGCACAGTTTTTGAAACATTTTTTGTTAAATAGGAAAATGAACTTCAAAAATTCTGAAATTTTGATATGTTATAGAAAAGACATAGAGGTAGATATCTCGTAAAAAAATCTAAATCCAATTCGTTCTAGATAAATAGATATAGACAGTAAATCCCCCCTGTTCTCGGTGCCGGTGCTCCAGATTAGTTTCTTTTCGAAATAATTCCGTTTCACCGACCTACCCATGTCCGTTTCTTCTAAATTTTCAGTATGTTATTCCTCAGAGTGTTATCTATAACTTTTATTGAAGACACAAGATCAAAATTTTACTATATGATTTTATAAAAATCACAGAATCGTACTAGGTCGAAGTAGCATTTTCCAGATCTAGTTTTCTTCGAAGAACAGTGATTTTACCTACCTATACTTGTTCATTTCCTCTAAATTTTTGATATGTTATACCTCAAGATGTCCTTTACAACTTTTGTTAAGGAATTGAAGTGAGATTTCATCAAAAAGGTTACCTTACAGTCCACGAATTCATCAAGAGTCGACACCACAAATTCCAGATCTAGTCCCTCTAAAGAAAAATCATTTCACTAACTAATACTTGTTAGTTTTGCCTCAAATTTTAGTATGTTTTTTTTAAAGGTGTTCTCTACAACTTTCATGAAAAAATGGAAGCAAGATTCCGACTAAAAAGTCACATGCAATGCACAAACTCAAAGATGGTCAAACTGGTCTTTCCAGAAACAGCATGCATGACCAACGAATCTCTCTCCATAGCCCCGAAATTTCATCCCATCTACCACAACCAAGACGTACCATCTACTACACATACACACAGCAACACAAAGGGTAGGTTTTAGGACTCTACTTGTCTCAAATCGAAGGAAAACACAGCAAGAACAACGGCGGGACTAGGCGGGCTCGACGGCATCTCCTCTTCCTCTCTTCCTCTCTTCCTCTCTTTCTCTCTTCTTGCTTTGGACGCCCCTCCCCCTCTCGAGCTCTCCATCCCTTTTCTTTTCTCCCCTTCAATGATTTGATTGCATGCTTTACTTCTTGCATGGAGGGACACGTGTCCCTAAGAAGGAGACAAGTGTCTCCCTTGTTGAAGACACTTGGAGGAAGCCCATCCGGCTCCTCTCTCCCCTTTCCATGTGGTCAACAGCCCTATGGGCTCTATGGGCCGCCCCTCTTGGCCCACTTTAGGCCAACACTCTTGGGCCTAAAGTCCAAACTTAAATGGCCCAAGTTTATTTTTAATAATACATCTTAATCTTCATTTAAATAAATACCTAATTGTATAATAAATTGGCCAAAAGACTTTGTGACATTAACCCATAAAATCAAATCTATAAAGTGCATAGTCAAGGACAATGTCTTCTTTATCAAATTGTCTTATAGCACCAACCTTGATCATCCATTAACATAAGATGTATTTCTACCCAAATAATTCTCCATTAAAATACTCGGCATTAATCTATTAAAATTCTTTGGTCTAAAGGCCATAACATAAATCAATAACACTTCCATCACCTTTTCATAGGTCGTAATGCATCCAGAGGTTGCCATGAAATTTTGGGATGCCACAGCTAGTGAGTACACCTAAAGGGGGGTGAATAGGTGTAAATAAAATTTTTCACAAGACTTAATGAAAGTATTTTGATTTTAGAAGATGTTAGACATAAATCGTATTTCAACTTTAAGTAAATAGACAATGAGTAAATAAATGTAAGGAGTTTAGGGATAAGAGAAAATGAACACAGAGTTTATAGTGGTTCGGCTTCGACCAAGCCTACGTTCACTCTCCTTGCTGACAGCCTATTGGCTGGATTCCACTAAGGATCAAAATAGATGTTACAGCTTGTGATCTCGACTATCGTAGTGATGACTTTTTATCTAACTCTCACACAATCTCACTAAGAGTTTCTCTCTTTTGTATACAATGTTCAGCTCAATGAATAAAAAAGCGAGAGAC
This sequence comes from Eucalyptus curtisii, assembly GCA_017140595.1. Lineage (NCBI taxonomy): Eukaryota > Viridiplantae > Streptophyta > Magnoliopsida > Myrtales > Myrtaceae > Eucalyptus > Eucalyptus curtisii. The sequence goes on from CM029502.1 coordinate 8,805,466, forward strand.
TGGAAAGCTTCAGACTTTAGAATTCTCTCTTAAGCACCATATCGAACAACCAAAGAGTCAATCCTTAAATACTCCTTCATGCCTTCTCGACTGTTGACACTTTCCAAAGAAATTCTTCCAATCTACCCGTTGGAGAGAACCAATTAAGGTGATCTCGAGTCGTTAGATAATTTATGTTGAAAGTCCGTCAATCCTGCTCGCCCATACAAATCAGGATCTTGAGTTTCCATAAGTAGAACCTTCCAAATTTAGCTCGTCTTTCAAAGATCTTCATATAGTAGTAGTTTCCAATAAGAATAATCAATCAAGTATGTGTGAAATCCAGCTATAAGATCTTCCAATAACCATACGAAACAAAACTTTGAAGATAATCTTCATCTGGATAATAATCCTACGTTTGGATAAATCTTCATACTTTAGTTTGGAACTGTTAGTGAGGATAGCCTTTGAGATTAAAATCTGGTGGTATATCGGTCTTCAGACTTTGACGATAAAGTCTTCAGATCTTCTAATATAGACTTGGGAAGGTTTTGTCAACTTCAAAACAATAAAGGAGTTTTCTCTAACAATCTCCCCCTTTTTGATGGTGACAAAACTTTCCTGCAGATTTGGAAAACTTCTTGACTTGCAAAACAATACTTATGCAATATAAATGTTCTTGAAGAGAGTCTCCTTGACAACGGTCATCATGTGCTTCATTTCAAACTCACGGGCATATTGCTATCCCTTTAATTCTAAAAGAAGTTCCATCATTGATCTATAGCTTCTCCAAGAGTTTGAAAATGAGGGGGAACATAAGTTGCTCTATCGCCATGATAGGAGTGTATGCCTCGTAGTTTGCTTCAGGAAATTGAGAGGCATTGGTTCAAATCACTAGTAAAGATGGGTCATCATCTCCCCCTGCGCCTTTAGGTGGAGATATATGTTCTTCTTCAAGTTCCTTCTTCATTTCTTTTCTCCGAATTCGGATGTAGCCTTCTTTCTTCACTTCTTCTTCCTTCTTGTTCTTCTCTTTCTTCTTCTCTTCTTTCTTCTCTTCTCTCTATTCCTTAAACTTCTCTGATCTTTGTAGGGCTTACATAACTCTGTAGGTTCCGCAGGGCAAGAGCTGAGATAGTGAGATCATCATCATCATCTTCTTTGTCTTCTAAGATAAGAGATCTCCTTTTCTTTATGGGTTCTGTCATAGGCTCCTTGTCTTTCCGTTTCTTTGCAGCAGAGTCTTGCTTTGCCTTCACAGGAGACTTCTCCTTAAAATGCTCTAGCTCCTTGCTCAAGTCCTTCAACCTCATCTTAGAAACCATTTTGAGTCCAATAACCATTGGAGCAATGGTTCTAGCACAAAGAGGAGCATGAAGTTTGATCTTGAAGTGCTTGAAGAGTTGTGAGATAAGCGCGGAGTAGGGAAGTTGTCCCTTGTCTTTCACCACAGTTATATACATGTGCATAAGAATCGTGTCGGGAAGAGAGAACTTATGGCCATAGATGATCGCGTACATGAGCTTAGCTTCGGAACGAGAAACGTCTATCGTTGAGGTAGACTTTGGCCTAATGCAATTAATCACCACCTTATGAAGAAGAATGTTATAGGCATTCATTCTTGAATAAGAAATCTTGCCTTCGACCATTCTATCATTTACAATGGACAAGGTAGCATGGGCATGAGACACGCCAATTGATTGGAATCTCTCTCTTTCCACACCAATTAAGTCGGCCAAAGTGTCTACATCAACTATGAAATCTTTATCCCTCACAGAAAAACTAAATTTATTCGCATCTATAAATGACAGATTTGAATAAAAATAGGTAGTAAGGTCGGGATAAGCAACAGTCGTCTCGGTGCAAAAACGTTCAAGTTGAAGCAAACCAAACTTCTCCCTCAAATTAACCTTCAGGGAGTCAAGAAAATTGAAATCCACGCTCCTGGGGTGCATAACCCCTCTATTCAGCAAACTCAAGTAACACTTTTAGTGGTCCTTGGAACGAAATAAGTTCGTCCCTTCTCAAACAACCTTCGCAGCAACGCCCATCTTGGGCTGAAAATTAAAAAAACATTATTTCATCATCATCCTTCTCCTCTGGCTACCAAATCTCGGATCACTAGGAAAATTTTCAAATGACTATTGTGCCAAACCCTGAGGCGCAATGCCTAGTCTTTCCATATTGTTTAAGAAAAAGGTCTCATTTCTGTAACCGTGTGCTTTTAAGAACTCATCAATCAAGTTCATAGCAGAACCACCCCTCTTGAAGTTCGAATACAGTCTGCAGATAAATTGGGGTTTTTGAGTCCTTACAGGTTTAACATCTTCAATAACTTCTTCTTGTTCTTGCTGTGGAGGATGATCTTGTGTTGCTTGTTGGCGCGGTTGAGAATGTTGTCTTGGCTGTTGTTGTTGTTGAGGAGAATCTTCTTCCTTGGTCAAATCGAAATGCGTAGGTCCCTCGCACATATGCTATGGTCCCCAACTCGCGATTCTCGAAGATTTTCTTTGGGAAGACATTGTCAAAGTCTAGGAGAATTTCTCGAACTCGCTTTTTCGAAAAAGTTAAAACTTTTTGGATGAAACTCAAGTAGATGAGAAAAGGTAAGATCACAGTATTCGGGGTTTCAAAAGGAGAGCGTAAATGGAGAAGACGAGTTTCAACAATATATAAAGCAAGTAAACGAAGCGTTGCAAGGAAAAGGTAAAAAACTACATTTTTTGAAAATGATAAACTGCCTTTTTCAAAATAAATAACTGTCTTTTTCAAAAATAATAACTTCCTTTTCGAAAATGAACAATCATCAATTAAGATAACTTTTAAAAATAAAATAGACAAAAAACAATTAAAGGATAACGTACATTTTCAAAATTTTATCCAAAAATAACTTCACGTTAAAATAGAAAAAAATTTACTTACAGTCTTAACACTGGAAATCTTGAGTCTAAACATCTTCAGACTTTACTCGGCAAAAGATAAAATGTTCAGTCTTGCATGAATAGACTCAAATGAGCTTTTATCAAGTGGCTTTGTAAATATGTCCGCCAGTTGATTTTTCGAGTCAATGAATTGAATCAAGACTTCTCCATTCCGAACATGATCTCTAATAAAATGATGACGTATTTCTATATGCTTTGCTCTTGAATGAATGATTGGATTCTTTGTGAGATTGATGGCGCTTGTGTTATCGCATTTGATTCAGTGCATGATTCTTCAATTCCAAAGTCTCTTAGCTATTGCCTCATCCATAAGATTTGTGAACAACAACTTCCAAGTGCCACATATTCTGCTTTAGCTGTTGAAAGAGCTACGGTACTCTGTTTTCTTGAAAACCAAGATACAAGTTTGTTGCCAAGCAGTTGACATGTACTAGAAGTACTTTTTCTATCCACTTTGCATCTTGCCAGATCTACGTCTGAATATCAAAGGAGAGTAAAGTCTCCTTCTTTGGGATACCATAGACCTAGTTTTGGAGTAGTTGCAACATATTTGATGATTCTTTGGGATTTGATTGGAATCTAGCACAGATACAAACGCTAAAGAATATGTCATGTCTAGATGCAGTAAGGTAAAGAAATGATCCAATTATGCTCCTGTATAGCTTTTGATCCACATTCTTTCCTTCTTCATATTTATCTAGCTTTGAAGAATTTGACATAGGTGTCTCTATCTTTTTGCAGTTTTCCAATCCAAACTTCTTGATGAGATCTTTCGCATACTTTTCTTAGTGAATGAAAATTCATTCCTTTGACTGTTTTACTTGTAATCCTAGAAAGAAATTTAGGTCACCCATCATACTCATTTCGAATTCATCCTACATGTATCTAGAAAACTTCTTGCATAGACTTTCATTAGGTGAACAAAAAATAATGTCATCAACATAAATTTGAACAAGTAGAAAATCTTTACCACCCCTTTTAATGAACAAGGTAGTTACTACTTTTCCTTTAACAAATCCATTTTGAGTTAAAAAATTATTTAACCTTTCATACCAGGCTCGAGGTGCTTACTTCAGTCCGTACATAGCCTTTTTCAGTTTGTAAACTGAATTTGGCTTTCTTGGATCTTCAAAACTAGGTGGTTGTTCCACATAGACTTCTTCTCGGATAAATCCATTTAGGAATGCGCTCTTTACATCCGTTTGGAATAACCTGAAACTTTTAAAGCAAGCAAAAGCAAGAAGTAATCTAATTGCTTCTAACCTCGCTACTGGTGCATAGGTCTTGTCATAGTCTATCACTTCTTCTTATGTATATCCTTTGGTCACGAGTCTTGCTTTGTTCCTGATCACTTTTCCTTTCTCGTCCCCTTTGTTCTTGAAAACTCATTTAGCTCCAATAATAGATTTACCTTTTCGTTTAGGAATTAATTCCCAAATATTGTTAATGCTGAACTGTCTGAGTTCTTCTTGCATATCTTCAATCCAACTTTCATCAGCCAAGGCTTCTTTTATACTTTTGGGTTCAATTTCAGAAATAAGTGCCAAAGCACTAGACTCTTCTCGCTTTTGGATCTGGTATGAATTCCTTCATCAATGTTGCCAATGATGAGTTCTTTGGGATGACTAGACTTATGCTTCCAATTGCTGGTTGATTTGTGAGTCTGCTCATCCTCTGCTTCAGTTGAATCTTTTAGTTCTTCCTGTTGTTGAATTTCAAGAGTTTGAACTTCTACGGGGGAAGTAGACATTGTAACATCTCGAGCAAGTTCAGTTTCTTCTAGTTGAGTCTCTACCACTTGATTTTGTGTAGAGTCTTGAAACTTAACATTCATAGACTCTTCAATAGAGTGAGTCTTTTTGTTGAATACTCTGTATACTTTGCTTGATGTTGAGTAGCCAAGAAAAATACATTCATCTGATTTTTCTTCAAATTTACCAGTTTGATCATTTGCATTTTTCAAAATAAAACATTTGCAACCAAATACGTGAAAATAAAAAACATTTGGCTTCTTTCCTTTAAACACCTCATAAGGAGTTTTCTCTTAAATAGGCCTAAAAAATACTCTATTAATGATATAACAAGTTGTAGAAACTGCTTCAGCCCAAAAACGAGAAAAAATATTGCTTTCAATTAAAAGAGTTCTAGCTATTTCTTGTAACGATCTATTCTTTCTTTCCACAACTCCATTTTGCTCTAGAGTACATGGCGATGAGAAAACATGCTACAAACCAAATTCATCACAGAAATTTGTAAAGTCTTGATTTTCAAACTCACCTCCATGGTTTGTTCGTATGCTTGTAATAGTATATCCTTTCTCATTTTGAACATCTTTAGCAAACTTTGAAAAATGAGAAAATACTTCATACTTACTTGCCAAGAAGAATACCCAAGTAAAACGAGAGTAATCATCCACGGTTACTAAGCATTATTTCTTTCCACCAATCCTTTGTGTTCTAGTTGGTCCAAAAAGATCCATATGCAGAAGTTGCATAACACATTAGTAGAAACCTGATTTATAGGCTTAAAAGAACTTCTAACATATTTTCCCAATACACATGGTGTGCATAATTCGGACTTTCGATAACTCAAGTTGGGCAGTCCACGAACAAGCTTCTTGGAGGAAATTTTGGCTATCTGCTTCATATTGACATGACCGAGCTTTCAATGCCAAAGATTTTCTTCATCTTGAATAGAAATTAGACACTGAGAGCTTTTTGGTTTTATATCCAGTAGATAGATGTTTCCATGTCTTCATCTAGTAAAAGATTGAGGCAAATCTTTACTAGTTCCTGAGCAAATGCCTTCTTGAAAGTTGATTTTGAATCTAGTGTCGCATAATTGACTTATGCCGAGTAGATTATAGTTCAAGCCTTCCACCAAGGAGACGTTGTTGATTGTGAGACTTTCAATCTTCACAGTTCCACATCCAATGATTCTTCCTTTGTTATTTCCACCAAAAGAAACTTTTCCACCATTTATTTGAGTAAGCTTTATAAAACAGTTTGAATCTCCCGTCATATGTCTCGAACAGCCACTATCCAAATATCATTTAATCTTTTTATTGATAGTGACCTCCAATTATAAGAAGATTTCAAGTTTTCTTTGGTACCCATATTTTCTTGGGTCCAGGGGAGTTAGTTCCAAAAACAATCTTTGCTCAATCTCTCTTAACAGGTCTCCAAACTTTAGGACAATCCTTCTCGAAATGTTCTGAGCTGTTACACTTTGAACATTTGAGAACACTTTGGCCAACAAGTTTTACAAAAACTTTTTGAAAATGATTTTTGTAAAAGCTTTTTGTAGGTCTTTGTTTGATTCTATCTTTTACTTTTGGAAAGTCAATTAAAGGAATAGTTTCTGGTGTCATTCTTAGACCTGATTTGTTGAAATAAGGTCTTTCAATTGAAAGCATTTTATCTAGCTTTTCAGATCCATTTGAAAACTTCTTTGAGATATTTAAAATATCTTCTTTCAAAAAGATGTTTTCATTTCAAAAATCAACAAAGTTTTTGTTTAGATTTTCAAATTTTTCTTTCCAAGAAATTTCCTATTGCTTCAATTTGGAAATTTCCTTTTTTAGTTTGGAAATTCTTTTAAGAGATATCTTGAGGCTAAGATAGAGTTCATCAATATACTTTGAGACTTTAGCGGGAATTTTAAAATTACTTACCTCGATTTCCTTATCTGAGTCCGAGTCTGAATCTATTTCAGAATCTGAGTCTGATTTTGAATTTCCCATTAAACAAATGTTGGCATATTTTTCATCACTCTTTTCACATTCTTAGACCTGATTTTTTGAATTTATCTGTATTTCCCTTCTTTTTCTTCAATAGATGACAGTTGGGTCTGATGTGTCATTTCTTCTTTCATTCGAAGCAAATCACATCTTTGTTGAATTCATCGTCTTCAGTTGATTTATTCTGAGATCTTTGAGTACATTGCTTCCTCCAATTGTACTTTCTTCCTATTCTATTTAACTTTCTAAACTTACTAATCATGAATGCTAATTCTTCATCGTCCAGGTCATCTTCTGAATCTGTATCATTAGAATTATCATTAGACTTTAAAGCAATTGACTTCTTCCCTTTAGGATCTTCTTCCACTTCATAAGATTGAAGTGTGCCCACTAGTTCATCCACCGATAGAGGCACGATCCTCTGTGTTTCTCTAATGGAAGTCTTAATGTGATTCCAATCTTTGGAAAGTCCTCGCAACAACTTGTTGACTTTCATCTGCCCTGAGATTGGTTGTCCATGATATGCTAGACCGTTTACAATCTTTGTAAAACAACTGAACATATTAGTGATGGATTCTCTTGGCTTCATTTTGAAAGCTTCATACTGTCCGAATAGAATGTTGATATTTGTTTCTTTAACTCAATCAGTTCCTTCATAAGTAACATGCAACCTGTCCCAGACTTCTTTTGCTGTTTCACAAGATGAAATTCTGTTATACTCAGTAGGAGATAAGGCACAATATAAAGAGTAGATAGCTTTAGCATCAAGAGCTTGTCTCTTGGTTATGTCAGCTTGTGTCATCTCGCTAGCATCTGCCACTTCCTTTCCTCTTTCTGAAGTTGATGTATTTGTAGGAATAATTCATTTTTCTACTACATCCCATTCTAGGGGATCTTTTGATCTTAGGAATGCTTTCATCTTGTTCTTCCATACGTTGTATCTCCTTCCCATCAAAGTAAGGAGGTCTGGTGTTGCTTTGACCTCCAACCAATCCTAGAGCCAAAATACTAGTCATAGATCTTTAGATTAAGAAGTAAAATACTTCGACAAATAAGCACAAAAGCTCTGATACCAATTGAAAGGGCTAGTGAGTACACCTAGAGGGGGTGAATAGGTGTAAATAAAAATTTTCACATGACTTAATGAAAGTATTTTGATTTTAGAATATGTTAGACATAAATTGTATTTCAACTTTAAGTAAATAGACAATCAGTAAATAAATGTAAGGAGTTTAGGGATACGAGAAAATGAACACAGAGTTTATAGTGGTTCGGCTTAGACCAAGCCTACGTCCACTCTCCTCCCTGACAGCCTATTGACTGGAGTCCACTAAGGATCAAAAGAGATGTTATAGCTCGTGATCTCGACTACCATAGTGATGAGTTTTTATCTAACTCTCACACAGTCTCACTAAGAGTTTCTCTCTTTTGTATACAATGTTCAGCTCGATGAATAAAAAAGCAAGAGACTTGAAAGCTTCAGACTTTAGAATTCTCTCTCAAGCACTGTATCGAACAACCAAAGAATCAATCCTTAAATACTCCTTCATTCCTTCTCGACCGTTAGCACTTTCCATAGGAATTCTTCCAATCTACCCGTTGGACAGAATCAATTAAGTTGATCTTGAGTTGTTAGATAATTTGTGTTGAAAGCCCGTCAATCCTGCTCGCCCATACAAATCAGGATCTTGAGTTTCCATAAGTAGAACCTTCCATGTTTAGCTCGCCTTTCAAAGATCTTCATATCGGAGTAGTTTCCAATAAGTATAATCAATCAAGTATGTGTGAAATCCAGCTATAAAATCTTCCAATAACCATACGAAACAAAACTTTGAAGAGAATCTTCATCTGGATAATAATCCTGCGTTTAGATAAATCTTCATACTTCAGTCTGGAACTGTCAGTAGGATAGATTTTGAGATTAAAATCTGGTGGTCTGTCGGTCTTTAGACTTTGACGATAAACTCTTCAGATCTTCCGATATAGACTTGGAAAGGTTTTGGCAACTTCAAAACAATAAATAAGTTTTCTCTAACACATGTCATCTTGGAGAATGAACAGTATTTTATATCAGCTTGGTGACTCGATAGGTCACATTAGAGAAAGAACAATATATTGTTATTAGCCTTTGGAGCAAGCTACTATCTATATATCACCTAGAGTGAATAGTCTTGGATTTTGATTGGACTTATAGATAGTATTGACTGAGATGATCGGGGAATGGTCTGGTTGATATCGAATCGACAAAGTCGATTGATCGATGACTCGATTTATGGTGATTAGAATGGATGTCTATTTGAATTGAACTGATTTGCAAGGAGGAATTGAGGCTAAGGTAAGTCCTCTGACTCGTGTTGTGCTTAGGCAGCCCTTAGGGTGTATTGGCTTCCTAATCGAGTCTTAGGGGGTAGAACTCGTTGAGACGTCGTCTCACCCTGTTGTGAGATAACATTTCAGGTCCATATATGGCAGTATCTCCACCTTCTCCCGTGCATTTTGCCATACCTGAGGAGATCACTAAGATAGGTTATCACATTCCGATGTACCATCACCCTAAAGTATTGGAGAATGTTTTGGTGAAATCCACCATTTGGGTTGATGTGGGTAAACCCCAAAAGGTGGCCCACAAATACCGGTCCTGGTATTGGCATTACGATGATGGACGAAGGGTGGGCCCTATACCAGAATCTGATGTACCTCCGTACGTTTTGGAGGTAGCATTCAGGAAGGGGACAGTAGATCCCAAGGGTGGATCGGTGGTTGATGTGAAGGATCCTAATCTCGAAGGAAATTCTGACTCTCCAGTGTACTCAGCCGTGGGCTCCAACTAGAGTGAGGAAGAAGGAGAGATCATCGAAGAAGGGGAGGATCCGAAGGAGGATCCAGAGGAGGACCTAGGAGAGGATCGAAACCCCATCATGTTTTGCAAACCCTGAGTGATGTGTGATAGAAACAAATTTTGTTAATAGTATTGTAATATATACTATATGGTTTGCATTGTATAAAAGTGTAGTTTTTCAGGTTCGAAAAATATGGCCTTACTTTTCTATCCCATTGTTTTATTGTCTGGGGATTTTATATCTACTTTCGCATGCGTATAAAAATGAATGGGTCGGCAATGCATCTTGGGACGTCACTATTTAATCGACCAGGTGAGGGATGGGCATGTGCTCGAGGATCGGGGCGTGACAAATCATCCGAATCGATTTTCCGTAAAAATCCTGAACTCGTTGAAAATTCCTCAAAAGTTGAGTCGAAAGTTCTTAATATGACTCATGACATGATAGAACTTTAAATTTTCGAAATCGGGTTTAAATTTGCGGTTAATTTGAATCTAACATGATTTTAGCGCGACCTAACCTACCGGGTAGCTTTTAGGAATTTTTGGTGCAATTGACCAGTGGTCGATTTTCTTCGAGCCACACGTACCTCTTCGACACATTGGAGGCTCTCGGTTGTCATGAAAATCTCAAGGTTTCAAATACGGACACATGGCACCAAAACGACAGAAAAATCAATCTGGTGCCGATCGACGAGAATTTTGCAACTTAGTGGAATCACCCACATTTAGCCACACATCTCAGTCGAACCAACCTATCTTTGATCTCTAATCAATTTTTAACTGTGCAGTAATGACTCTTGCAGACTAGCACAGTTGAGCAGTCGATTCCTTATCGAATTCTCAAGTCTATTGGGTTTATATTCCTTAACGGCTTCACCTGATAGGCTAGTTATCTCGTGAGTAGCCATCTCAGAGAAAAACACTATAGTCGCGTCGATGAAAGGCCCGACTTATCCAATCGAAATTAGAACTAAATTTTTAGGATGTCACAACTCTTCCCCGCTTATAAAAACTTCGTCCTCGAAATTTAAACCTTTACCAATCTTTAAACAAAAAGGTGAGGGTATCGTCATCTCATCGAGTTTTACTTTTCCCGGTTGCTTCTTCAATCCCATGGTCTTGTTAGACCACTTTGACCAAGGGAACCATCTTGGTACCCATAATCTGCTCTTTCTGAACCACACTCTGAACCGGGCTTTCCACGTATGACACTCTATTGTCCACGTCTAATTCTTCAAGATTTAGCACGTGGGTCGAGTCAGGCTCATACGTCCTCAACATCGACATGTGGAAGCCTACCTTGGCGGCAATGCACGATGATACACTAGGATCCCGATTCTTTCTAGAATCTCAAAGGGACCTACGTACCTCGGTTCCATATTTCCCTTCTTGCTAAATCGCTAAATATTCCTCATTGGTGACGCCTTCAAAAAGATGCAATCACCAACTTGGAATTTTTGGTCTTCGACACTCAACAAGACAACTTTCTTGGCGACTCTGAGTGATCTTTAATCTATCTCCGATCACGACAACTGCAATCACTGACTGCAATCACTTACTCTGGGCTACGATCTTTCATTCTCTGACCTCATCTCAACAAACTGAAGTTCTGTATACTTTGCTTTGCATTGCTTCAAAAGGAACCATCTGACTATTCTACTAAAACTAGGAACCTCGTGTGTAGATCTGATATAAATTCATCACTGGCTCTCCACGCAAACGAACTATCTAACACACATATGCTTTTGCAAGCCTATTCAAATCGAGGTATTTTCGTACTACGGTGAAGTGAGTCGACTTCGTCAATCTAACAACCCCTATCCAAATGGAATCATTACTTCTTCAGCTCCTTGATAAGTTCGTCACAAGGTCCATTATGACATGATCTCATTTCCACTCAAGGATCTCGAGAGGTTACAAAAGTCCTACTCGGCTCACAGTGATGTGCTTTCACTTGTTGACACATTGAACACTTGGCGATGTGCTTGGCAATGTCTGCCTTCATACCGAACCACTAACTATGTCGACACAGATTTTAACACACCTTCGTATTGCCATGATGAATGTTGGAACTACTACGATGCTTCTGATAAAATCTCCTTCCTAAGTCTTGCATCGTCAAGTACACATAATCATCCTAGGAACTTGAGTGTTCCATCCTCAGAAATTTGAGGGTCAACCTCTCTCTTATCAATCTCCTCTTGCAAGATCTTTTGAACATCCCAGTCTGTCGACTGAAGTGTCTGATTCTAACCTGAATATCCGATTCAATTCTGAGGGTGGTCATAACATTCGAAAGGTGGCCTACCTCAAATTTGAAAACCAAATCTTGAACTTTCTCAAGTAAGGTCTATACTTTAACTAGCATATGCACAATTAAAGACTCTCGACTCATCGCATCAGTGACTTCTTTTGTTCTTCCAGGGTGATACTAGATATCACCATCCTAGTCCTTCAAAAGTTCTTATTCATAGCGCTATCTCATTTTCAATTCATTTTGAGAGAATAAATACTAAAGACTTTGTTGGTTAGTGAAGATCTAGGATCCTTCTCCACACAACTAACATCTCCAAATCTTCAGTGCGAAATTTTATGCTGCAAGTTCCAAGTCATGCATCGGGTAGTTTAACTCGCAAGATCACAGCTGATGGAACACGTATGCAACAATCCTACCATGTTGCGTCAATACAAAATCCAATCCCCTAAACGACGCATCAACTATTGACTCGTGTCTTCCAGGATCAGATGGAATGGTCAGCACAGGTGCGGTAGTCAGCTTCTACTTAAGCTCTTGGAAACTACGCTTGCACTTGTCTATCCCCATGAACTTTTCTTCCATCTTCAGGAGTCGATTCAACGCGAACACTGATGCTGAAAATCCTTCCACGAACTTTCTGTAGTAATCTGTCCAACCTAAATGGCTTCTGATCTCTGACACCGTTGTTGGTCTTGGTCCACTGATAACTGCTTTGATCTTGGTCGAGTCCACGGAGATTTCTTCGCCTGAAATCACGTGACCTAGGAATGCAACACGAGTCATCCAAAACTCGCACTTGCTAAACTTAGCGTCTAATTGATGAGTCCTTAGGGTCTGAATTACCATTCTCAGATGACTCTCATAAAGGCCATATCGAGTACGAAACGATGTCTTTTATAGAACCTCCTTTCTAATTCTCAACTGATAATATCCTGTCCTCCAGTCGATCTTTGAAAGTATCTATACTCTTTGTAACTAGTCACACAATTCATCGATCTTCAGCCATGAACACTTGTTCTCGATCGTCACTTGATCGGGTTGACGATAGCCGATGCACAGATACAATGAACCATCTTCCTTTTTCACAAACGAAACTAGTGCCCTCCAAAGTGATGCACTGGTATGAGTAAACTCCTTATCCAGTACTTCTCACATCTGCACCAACAATTCTTTCAACTCAGACAATGACGTCTGGTAAGAAGCCTTAGAGAGTGGCTCTGTCCCGGGTGCTAATTCAATTACCAATTCTATCTCTTTCTCTAACGACAGGCCTGGCAATTCTCTTGGAATCATCTCAGAAAATTCCTGTACCATGGCTACGTTCTCCATGTTTGGTTCCTCAATTGACACATCTATTACAGTTGCCAAATAAATCTTGGCAACCTACATCCAATACCCGGTTGTCTTAAGTGACAAATTAAAAGGGGATCGAGGATCCTCCTCGACTTCTGATAAATTCATAACCTTCACTTACTAACGGATCAGGTGGTAATATAATACTATCATAGTTCATTACAACAAAAGCTCCTCGAGCCATCCTTTTATACATAACATTAAGGTCATACATAAGCAACTAGTCCAGTACAACTATAGTCTGTGATTCTCCTTTTTACAGCCTTATTACAATCACGAGAGTTCTACAACCTTCACTCAAAATCTTGTTGAGCTACTCTTGATAAAAACACCTCAAAAACACTCCTCCCCTGATCGATGCAAGGTCGGTCCATTCATGTTCCTTTAGCCATCTTAGTGGCATCCTATTTGCAGTGGTAGTGCTTACGCTCTCTTGGACCTACGCGGGTGGTTCATCGCCTGATGGCCGTGTTGGCCACATTCAAAGCACGCTCCCGATATATTCGAACATTAGGCTGACCCATGCCTCCTTCCACAAATTAGGCACACATTCAATGAGCCCTTTTGTCTCCTGTCGGGCGACAACCTGCACCCTTCCTTACACTAAAGGCCTGATCCAAGTATCCCACTGAATGTCCCACAGCGCATTCCCTTTGTTCTAATCTATCCCATCAATGGTGATGGCACTTGCGATCCCATTGGCCTTCTAGAATAGTCTCTTGCCAAGTGACCCTGTCGGTCACAGTCAAAACAACCACCCGTCCTAAAATGGCACGGGCTCAATTCATGTCGTCTTCCACGACACACGACATCCCGATTCGATGCTAACTTGTCTATCCCACCTTTCTTGATGGGCGGGATAGAATACTTTTTTTCCGGTCATAGGCTCCTTTCCAAACCGATTTCCATCTCTATATGACAAAACCTTGCCCAGATGTGGTAGCTTGCTCCCCAATCGCAATCCTAGGTTGGACCTCAGCAGGTGTGGCAATCACAACGGTTACAACACTGGCAGCAGTAACAACAATGGCAACAATGGCGGCTCGATCTTGAGCTTACTGGCTCGACAAGGTCCCTAGGAAAACTTGTTCGCTAACAAGGTCCGTTGAAGCTAGGATTGCTCGGTGCTGCTACATTCTCAGCACCAACCTTTGACAATACTCTTACACTTGCGTTGGCCTGAGTTGGCACTCTGTCACAACCACCTCGGGCACCGATCCTTGTCGGCGTTCCACCCCGAGTTACGGAGGCTACTGCCCTCTTACTAGGAGTCCTCAGCTCCTGATCACTCATACTACAGGATCTTTATAGAAACCTATTTTCTAATTCCAATACTAGATTAGAATTTAGTTACCCACAAATAAGCTACCAATCAGCTATCAATCATATGCACTAGCATGAAACAAAGGTCCTTCCTACTAACTATCTTATGACTCATCGCACCTTATCACTCCAAACACAGACCCGCTCTGATAGCACTTAAACGGGTTTGTCACGTCCCGATCCTCCAAGCATGTGCCCATCCTTGGTTGGTCGATAAAATAGCAATGTCCCAAGACGCATCGCCGACCCACTCATTTTAATGCGCATACGGAAGCGAATAATAAATCCTCAAACAACAACAAGATGGGATAGAAGAGCAGGGCCAATTTTTCACAGAAGACCTTTTTATAAACACATAGGTTTGTATACAGGAGCCTACAAAAAGGGATCGGCTTTCCACAAATGAGAATTGTCCTAAGACTAACTAGTCGGACAAGCTCGACGATTCTTTGGGCTTCACCTTCTAAACTAAGGGCTTCGGGTCCTCCACCGATATCAACTAGGGACCTGAAAATGTTATCCCACAATGGGGTTAGATGACGTCTTAGCAAATTCAACCCTCTAAGCCACGACTAAGAAGAAAATATGCTCGAATGGCTGCCTAAGCACAATCACGAGTTAGAGGGATTACTTTGGTCTCAATTCTTTCCTCCAAGTCAATTCAATCCACACAATCATCGAATCACATCATCACATCAAATCAAGAATTCAGATCGAATTATCGATCAATCGACTCAGTCGATTACATGTCAACGAGACCTTTCTCCAGTCATCTTACTTACTCAACCCCAACGCTGAATTACGGCTCAGTGAGCACAACCTACTAAATCTTGGCGGTAATGGTGAATTACGGCTCAGCGGGCACAACCGATTCCAAATTTGGTGGTAGATTACAATCCAGTGGACACAACCATACTTTTGTGATAATGTTGAATTACGGCTCAGCGAGCACAACCTAGATTAGGTGGTAATGTTGAATTACAACTCAGCGAGCACAACCGATTCCAAATTCGGTGGTATTCTTGATCTAACCCACATCATCACACGATTATTCACCTTCGGCCAACAACATTACACTTCTCAACTTGATTCCTCAATTAACAAGACCTCTTGGCCTATTTCCCTCATTTTAAAGGTACTCGATAAAAAAAAAATAATCATGTGTGGGTACACAGTTGGCCCTAGCCAAAATACAACATTTTCCTCTTTATAAATCCCACCATTTTATATGGTCCACCAAATATTTTGGAGTTGCAAACCGACGCTGGGTTATTTTCTAATTAATTACTGAAAATAAATCAATTTAGGAATAAATTTCCAAATTCACAAATCACTCACAATCAGCACAAATTCAAGCTCAATTAAATAAACAGATCATACCAATTGAATCAGCATAAATTCCGGTCACTTGCTATTTGGGTCTAATTTTCCGAAAAATAATTAATTAATTAAATATTACGGAAAATAATAATTAAATACCGAAAATGTGACTTAGGCCCGAAAAAGCCTAAATAAAAGCCAAGATGAGCCCAAAAAATTTCCAAACTACTTTAGATAAGTTTTAGAGCTTGTCTAGGCCATAATTGCACTAAATTATCCACCTAACATGCATCGATAATTAATTAATTTACTAAACCGTTCCAATTATCCACTAAACCAAGCTTTGTCTAAACTAATCAACCCTTAAACGTCATTAACTTACTAAGTGAGGATTAGTGAGTTAAACTCACTTGCTTTGCAATCTGCTTGGACCAAAACAACGGGGACGCGACGGCGGCCGATAAACTCCAAAGTGGCGGTGTCGAAGGGGGCCTGGGACGGGCCGAAAATGGCCTCGCAAGGCCCACAAATGGGCTACCGGTTCTGAGGAGAGAAGAACAGCAGCTCCTCGGGTGCGGCCTGGATCGGTTTCGGAGGACGCGGAAGGAGATGAGGGCTAGTGCGGGCATGGCTTGAAGCTGAACTCGGCGGCCAAGAGTGGTGGTGCGAGCCACGACCAAAACGGCTAGGAATGGGGCTGAGTGGCGGCTGCTGGCTCGCTGGATTGCCGGAACACTTGCTGGAACAAGTTGAAGCCGCTAGTTGCCTCGGGCATGAAGCAGTGGCGTTAACGCAAGGGGGGCTTCTGAAGTCTTCAACCGAACCCAAAATTAAAAGGAAATAAAGCAGCATATGGATGGGCAGATGGAGGTGGTCGCTCAAAGGGACAAAGGGAGGGGGAAACATGTGGGTAAAATGAAAGAAAAGGGAAGAGAAAAGTAAAGAGATGAGGGTGAAGAGAGAGACCATGGGGCAAAGAGTGTTAGCCAAAGAAAAGTAAAACAAGAAAGGGAGAGAGAAGGAACGTGGATGGATGAGAGAAGACCGGTCAAAGGAAAAGAAATTGAAGACAAAGAAGAGGCTGTCGGCAAAAGGTGGGGGTCGCGAGAGAGAGAAAGAGAGAGAGAGAGAGACCGGTGGGGGAAAAATTAAATAGAAACATTCTATAATTAACCACTCTTGTCCCACAAACTTCCATTCCATCCAATTTGGTCCCTAAAAAATCCCCAACTTAAAATACTTGATCCTCACTTGCATTCTTGCACCATAGTTCTCCTAAAATAACGAGTCTTGGGTAGCAAAAATGGTAATTTCCTTCGATTCCGCATTCCATTTCCTTTTTTCTCGAATCCGATTTTTGAACAAACCTCTCCGATTGAGGTCCAATTTGGTTGTAGAAAAAGCCCACAAAATTTCCTTTTACCAAGTAGTTCACACCAGAGGCCGAAAATCCCTTCAAATTAGCCAATCCGAATTTCCGTTCGTTTTCCGAATCGTCCGAATCGATTTTTCGTAAAAATCCCGAACTCGCCGAAAATTCCTCAAAAGGTGAGTCAACGTTCCTAATATGACTCGTGACATGACAGAACTTTCAATTTCCGAAATCGGGTTCAAATTGGTTGTTAATTTCAATTTAACACGATTTTAGCGTGACCTAACCTACCAGGTAGCTTTGAGGAATTTTTGTGCAATTGACCCATGGTCGATTTTTTTCGAGCCACACGTACCTCCTCGACACATTGGCAGCTCTCGGTTGTCGTGAAAATCTCAAGGTTTCAAATACGGACACATGGCGCCAAAATGACAGAAAAATCAATCTAGTGTCGATCGACGAGAATTTTGCAACTTAGTGGAATCACCCACATTTAGCCACACATCTCAATGTAATCGACCTATCTCTGATCTCTGATCAATTTTTAACTGTGCAATAATGACCCTTGCAGACTAGCACGGTCGAGCAGTCGATTCCTGGTCAATTTCTCAAGTCTATTGCGTTTATATTCCTTAACGGCTTCACCTGATAGGCTAGTTATCTCGTGAGTGGCCATCTAAGAGAAAAGCACTATAGTCGCGTCGATGAAAGGCCCGACTTATCCAATCGAAATCATAACTGAATTTTTAGGATGTCACACTATAGTTTTGTTTTGGTACCTGCAAAAGAGATGTGCATGCTTAGAGAGTCAAAACCCATGGTCGTGGTCGAGAAAAGGGTAATCGAGAATCATTTTACGATATGGCTAATCTAGAATCATTTTACCATAAGTGGTAATCAAGAATCATTTTACGATTCTTCAAGATTGATGATTGCAATTCTTTTAGAATGTAGGCTTTAAAAGCTTCAACTCTTCAAAAACAAAGTGAAAACTCTTATAGGTTTTCGAGAGATTTGAACTCTTCAAGGTTTAAGGGAATTGCATTAAGCAAACTTTCATTAATCAAATTCGGTGTGTGTTTTATAGAGACTTGATAACCTTTTATGGTAAAACAAAAGAAGAGCAAAAAACTAGACTCAAATCTAGAAACTAAAACTTCATTAATGTACATAGAAATTAGAAACATTTAGAAACTATGAGATATTAAATGTACAACATTTTCAATGCTTATGGCCATTCCGAAGTGTTCTGATGCAAGCTTTGATGCAGGGGAAATGACAGTCTTTATGACAAAGTCAAAGATGAGGCTCTTCACTTGTCGATGAGGCTTTTCTATATTAGGTTTATTGATTAGAGTGTCATCGATCTTGAATACACGCTAATCTTCTTGGTTGAATGAGTTGGTCTTGAATACAGGCTACATCAATTAGTCTGAATGTTTCCTCCACCTCAAAGTGAGAATATATGTATACATCTCAAAAGAAGTGTTGTGAAAGCAAGTGGATCAGACACCAAATTTATGTAGTTCATTCATTGGGAGAGCAGTAACAAATTATACTATAGATGAAGCGATACAATGAAAATTATAATCACACTAAGAGTCATTTAAATACTCTTGGTATTTCTCAAACCCCAATTATACCCAATAACTCATAAAGTGTTAAACTCCATAATTTCTCGTGAAATAATCTCTCAATTTTACGAATGAATTAACACAAATCTTACTACATGATTATAGTCGGCTTCAACACTTGAATTGTTGGTGCAATTTCATGAACAATAGCCACGAAGATAACCCTCAAGCCCTCAAGATGGCGCTGCAGGACCTCACATACAGAGGCGTTACTTCAAGGCTTTTATTTCCACTTCTAGCGAACAGATATATATGAGCTCAGGTTGACCGAATCTTGATAGATTCTCTAAAACAAAGTCGGTGTTGGACTTTCTAGTTTCTCGCCCAAGACTCCTACACAAAATAGGAACGCTGATGTGCGTGTTTCCTGGACTTCTATTATTTTCTTTTTCAATTTTCATTGACCATACCAAACAGGAAATATATCTCCATGACACACGGCTGCGGACATCCGCATATAATCAATTTATCTTGAGTTGGATTTCATTCACGGACTTAAAATCAAGGAAGGCATACCAAACTGAGATCCCTAGTGGAAGATGAAAAAGATCAGCCGAGAAGAAACAAAAGTCAAAGTCCCTCTTCCCTACGTACGACAGAAAACCTGCGACTGAGTCGAGACTCTTTCAAGTCAATTGAGGGGACGAGACGAGAGCTTGGAGGCGGATGCGATGGTAAGAGTCAATTACAGAAGAAGGCCAAGTATGAGAAACCAACGGAAACCAACACTTGGAAGCAGAAATTGGTCACTCTGTTGAAAGGCCAACCCAACACATCCTCCTCTTCCTGTAATGACGCGCATACCTGATTGCCGTCCCCGCCGCACATCCAGATATCATCAGCACTCTCATTGCGTGCATCATCAATATGAATTCACCAGTTGTAGCCCGAAGTTAAGTTAAAGAAACCGTATACGTGTGACACTCCATTTATTTATATATTCAAGTCCTCTTAAGTTAAGAATGAGCTTTCCAATATCTATATGACCAAGTCAATGCTAGACAGCAAGTTCGCTAATAACTGCTTCACCTAGACTTTCAAATAAATCCATTTGTAAGGCCACGCCCCCCATCGTAAAATCACATTAGCAAACTCTAATATTCTTTGAATTTTTTGGAAGTACATAATTTCTTACCTCGTTGATCTTAAGGAGCACTGAGGAATGTGAGGGTGTGGATCTCTGTGTTAGTATTACTATTAGATGTACCAATAATATCTATCTTGCGATATAAATCCTTACAAATTGTGTCTTAGGTGCATTAAGAGTTAATGATTCTGAAATACTTGAAAGGATTATATTTAAATGATATTATGGATGACCACCATATGATGAAATAGTAAAAATGTAAATTTAGCGGAACATTTTTATAATTTTTTTTTTTTTGGTGAAAGAACATTTTTATAGATTACAAGAGAGTTTACTTGCACATATTTTCAGGGAATGATGTGTTATATTTAGGCTATGTAACTGAAATAAAGGGAACATCGGAGGACAAATCGATGGCTAGTGAAAATTGGAGGAATCAGACTTATGCTTTGGTAGACGCTAAAATATCAAATTTTGGGGAAATCTGGAGATTAGGTTTTAATTGTCGAAAAACAAGGAAGAACTTGATGGTGCTAGAGAAACCCTCTGGTTACTATGTTAATTGATAATCCTCTAGAGATATTAGAGAGCATTTAGGAATTGACTTTAGAGTCGGCAAAGTATAGATCGCTTGAATGGTTACTTGCTATAGTACTATCATTTTGGGCTAAGACAAATTATAATGATTGAACCTTTGTGAATTCGTTTGAAGATAGTAATGTAGAAGTGGAAAAGACTAAGAAATAATTTGGAAATTAGAAACGATTCCAAGGATGAAAGTAGTTTATGAGGCTACAAAAGTAGTGTTACTAATTTTTGAGGAGCGAGGTGTTGAACAATTTTGAGGATGCATTTCTTTTGGTAGGGAAGAGCTGTGACATCCTAATATTTTTTCACTTCTTGAATGTCACTAAGGATATTAAGAAATTGAACAGTTTGCATGAATTACTAGATAACTTCGATGAACTTATAGCTCTCCCGCTAAACTTGTGAAGCTTGGAAGTTCTAAGAGTTAGTTTCCAAAGCCCTAATCTTTAGATCATGACTTTGTTAAGGGTTATAAGAATTATAAAAGTGTCAAGAAGGGCGATGTAGAGTTTAAAATCATGAAAATTTCCCGACAATTTATAAGTATTGATTATTCATAGAGCCTTAACCCTACTAGATTCACAGCATCTAAAAACGATATTAGTGAAGGATATCAATTAGCAAAATGAATCTAGTACTCTTAACTTTAGTTGGTGTAAATCAATAAATATTTCTCTGTAATGAAGGCAAAAGACATATGACGAAATTGTTTAGGATATATTTTAAATAAGGGCTTAGAGTACCCTCAATTTCTCAAATAAGATCCTGAAGTAAACATTGTCTCAAATAGGGGCCTAAAGTGCCCTCATATTCTAGGGGGACGAAAATGGACATTGTTTCAAATAAGGGCTTGAAGTGGTCATGTCGGTCTCAAAGAATGACCTAACATCATCGGCTGGTCAATCTCATTTCTATCCTTTACATTTTCTTATTTTCTTCCTTTTTCTTTTTTTTTCTTTTTTCCCCTCTTTTTTTTGTTTTACATAAAAAAGAAAAACCCATTGCCAATGGAGCATTAGCCATTGCCGATAGGGTCGCCAATGCCTTAGTGAGGGCCGACGACCTCGTTGACCAAAGGCGACAACCAGCAGGCCCTATGACATCCTAAATTTTTGACCCTATCTCGACTCAATGAAATGGGCTTTTCATCAACGCGCCTATGGTCTTTTTTCTCTAAGCTGATCACTCACGAGATAACTTATCTATCAGGTGAAGCCGTTAAGATATATAAATGCGACATACTTGAGAATTCAATAAGAAATCGACTACCCGACCGTGCTAATTGGCAAGGGTCAATATGGCACCATTATAATTGATTAGAGACCGGAGATAGGTCAATTTGACAAAGGCACGTAATTAAATTTTTGGTGATTCCACCTGATTGCAAAATTCATGTTGAACAGCACTAAACCGATTTTTCTGTCGATTCCGTAACCGATGCCCGAAATTGAAACCTTGAGATTTTTGTGACAACAGAGAGTCGCTTAATTAGTCGAAGATGCACAAATGTGGATCGAAATCATCGACCATAGGTCAAACACGCTAAAATTTCCTAAAGGCTACCCGGTAAGTTAGGTCACGCTAAAATCGCGTCCGATCAAAATTAACCATGAAATTGAACTCGGTTTCGGGAATTGAAAGTTCAAGCGTGTCACGATTTATTTTTAAAACATCTTCTCATCCATTGAAGAATTTTTAGCGAGCCCGGAATTTTGGCGAAAAAAGCAAAACTGGCAAATTAAATGGTGGAAATTCGGATGGGCAAATTTGAGGGACCTTTTGGCTACCAAAGTGGATTAATTGGTGAGGGAAATTATGGAAATTCGTATGGGCTGAGTGGGTGTGATTTTTTGCCATCAAATTGAAGTATTTTGTGGAGATTTGAGATGAAATTCAAGGGAATTCATAAGGCTGCTGCCATGGGATATTTTGGCCTTCTATTTGGCTTTGTTTGGGTGGGAAAATGCTGGAAAATAGCCATTAGAGGCTGTCTTGACCTTTGGGGTGGCTGAAGATTTTGTGTCTTGCACTTGAGTGCAAGATATTTGCCTTGCAAGCCCATTGGTCACAAGCAAGACTCTCTTGACCCTTGTCCCCCCTTGGTTCCCCTCCCTCCCTCTCCTTCTTCTCCCTTGGTCGACCACCCCAGCAGAAGCCCCCTTGCTGCTGCTGCTTCTTCTTCTTCTTCTTCTTCTTCTTCTTCATTTCAGCCTCTGCATTCTCCATTTTCTTCTCTGTCCTTGCTACAACTTGAAAACAAAACCAGAGAACCAGCCCTTGCCGAACCAGCCGAGCCACTAGCCCGTGCGTCTGCCGGTCCAGCAACCGCCAAGGCTAGCTCATGTTGTTGCCCTTCGTCCACTCGCTCAAGCCGAGTCCAAGCCGCCGCCCGTCCTAGCTCCGACCAATCAGCTCCTCCTCACCCCTATCCGCGCCGTTCCAGCTCGCCACCGCCTTGACCAACCATCGTAGCCCCTTGAACTAGCTCAAAGTAGAACCTATTTTCTAGCTTGAGCTGTGAGCTTGCGAGGCCTTTTTCAGCCTTGGTTTGGCCTCCTTTGGTGTCATCGTAGGCTCGGGTTTAGGTCGCCATCGCGCCACCATTGCCGTGAACCGGTTTTCGCGCTAAACCGGTGAATTAACCTCTTAAGCTCTAATTAGGAGTTAATTACACTTAGTTGGGTTAGTTAGGCTAATTAGGGATTATGAATGGTTAGTTCATGTGACTAGGTTAGTTAGACTTACTTAGTTAGGCTAAGTATTTAGTTAGGTTGTTAGTTAGGTGGTTTAGTTAGCTTAATTAGTTAATGTATTTAGTTAATTAAATTAGTTTAGTTAGCTTAAGTAAATTAGCCCGATTAGCTTATGTTAATTTAATTAAGTCTTTTAATTTGAATAATTTGTAATTTATTTAATTATTGATTAATTAGCGTAAATTATATCGGGATAATCGGTTGTTAGAATTTGTGATGATCGTCATGATTGTATTGGTTTGTACAATTAAGTACTAAATTGTACAATTGGATGCTTGGTGATAATTTTTAATTATTATTTCAAAAATATGAATTTTTTGTATTTAATTAGAAAAATACTGGATGTTGGGTTTTGACGCCAAAAATGTTTTATGTAATATATAAAATTATGGAATTTTTAAAAGAGAGTATATCAGGTTTTATGGTTCAATCTGACTGTGTGACCACGCACAATTATTTTACCAAGTGTTTTTATTATGAAGAAAATAGGCCAAGTACATTATTTGAAATTGAGGCATTTTAGTGTAAAGCACGATGTCCTTGGCGAAGATTATATGTGTGTGTGATCGCTATCGGCACCCATCATGATGTGTTTACGCCGGACAATACTCCTTCGGGAATGCCCCATATCAATGGATGCCGGTCGCAATGGAGGCTAGGTCGATGCTCCTTCGGGAATTATGTCTAGATATAGACGTTGTCGTGCTCGACGAAGCGGGATGATGCTCGGTTATGCCAGATGACCACTAACTGTTGAGTTGGCCATGGTCGTTGAGTCGTAATTAATTGAGACACGCTTAAATGATGAAAATAGCCGTGCCCGATTATGGGACAAAATTGTGTGGCACGAAATGGGACGTGTCATAACGATTTGGCCTTATAATCGGGACCCCTATGATTAATTGATATATGTGATGAGGTGTTCCGATTAATGATTTACGCTTGTTGTGTTCGTATATGTTATATGTGATGTACTAACGTGCAGGGAGGTGCTGAGGTGAGGTAAGTCTTATATGGTGCTTGTCTAGGCTGCCTCTAGGTGAATTATCGTCCTAATCGGGGTTTGGGGTGTAGACTCGCTGAGACATTGTCTCGCCCTATCATGGTTCAAAATTTTCAGATCCATAGATGGAGGTACGTTATGTACGTTATGGGGTCCCACAGGAGAAAGACTTTCAGCACTCCTATTTCCCTATCTTAGGACTAACCCCACCCGTGAGCTAGTTAAGTCCACAGTCTGGGTTGAGGAGGGCCAAACTCAGTTGGTACCTCACTGATTCATAGCGTAGTTCATTGACTTTCCTAATGGGGGTTGGGAGGGTCCCATATAGGGTTTTGACGGGCCTCTCGTCGGGACTGGGAGTGGGAAATAGGGCATCCTATGGATATCGATACCTCTGATGGTGTTATGGAGGACCTGAGCCCATGACTGAAGAGTCCGGAGCTTAGGTGGCTCAGTAGCTCTTTTTGAGATAGACCTCATGTACATAAACCTTAGATTTGGCTTGACTATATATAAACCTGGGTTGTTTATAAAGTATGTTTTGTGTTAATTGGTTGTCCTGGTTTTTTATCCCATGTTTCTTTGTTGTCTGGAGTTTATTAGTTCGCTTCCGCATGTGCATAAAATGAATGGGTCGGCAACGCGTCCTGAGAATGTCATAATTCTATCGACCATCGTGGGATGTTCACGCGCTCGAGGTTCGGGGCATGACATCTGTGGCATCCTAGAATTCCTTACCGGTCATTAGGGGTGCTCAAATTAATGTCTTGTATTAAGGACTATGGCCAAATTTAATGGATAAATTTTTGGAAAGGGATGATCTACCTTTGGCCATATGTATTGTGGGTTAGAATCTATGGATTTGTGATTTCAAGTGTATAATTATTTAATTTATACACTATAGTACTTTGATTCAATAAGGATTTAATTAGTATTTAAAAAGGGGTTGGAATTTGATTTAATTAGGCTTGGGCCTTAGGCCCAAGCGTGTGGACCTTTAATGGGCCAAAAGGCCGGCCCATGAAGCCCATGGAGAGGGCTGCCGTCGACCAAGGAGAGGGGGAGTGGCCGGCCCACTTCCAAGCCCATTATGCATGGGATTTGCCAAGTGGCAAAAAGAAGGCTTCATCCATTGGTCTTCTTGGGTGGCTTCTAATGATGGCTAATGATGGTTTAGAGGGGGGAATAAAAGGAAGGAGTGACCGGTTATGGGGGGTGTCGCCCAAGCCAAGTTAGAGAGAGAGAGGGTTGCGAGAGAGTGAGGAACCGAGAGAGAAAGGGAGAAGCCACGCGAGGGGGAGGTCCGCTCGTCCGTTGCCGTCCATGTGCCATTGTTTGCTTGATTTGAAGGCAAGTTGGGATCTATATTCTGTTCTTGCATGTTGTGTCTTGCTTGTGTGTTTGAATGGTGGTGAATCTCGGACGTTTAGGTGTGAGAAACCGAAGCTTGAGTGTGTTGTTCTTGAAAATGTGTTCTGTTTTCGAGTGTGCCGCCTGACCCAGAATGTTGTAGAGGCTTGCATGTGGGTTTTGAGTCGGATTTTGGCTTTGACTTCTTCATGAAAGTTGTAGACAACATCTCAAAGTATAACATACTAAAATTTGAGACAAAATGGCTGAGTTTTAAGGGGGTGAAACCTTCCTCTACGAAAACGTTAGATCTGGAACTGTTTTGTCGACCTCTTGGTGGTTTTGAGTGTTGCATGTTACTTTTTACCGAGAATCTCACTTCGACTTCTTCACAAAAGTTGTAGAGAACATCTTTAGTAGTAACATACTCAATTTGAGGTAAAACGAGCAAGTTTAGCCTAGTGAAAAGATTTTCTTTTGAAGACGGCAGATCTGGAAGTATGGTACTGGACTCCCGAGACTTCGTGGACTATATGGCGACTATCCTTTGAGAATCTCACCTAGATCCCTTAATTAAAGTTGTATTGGACCTCTTGAGACAAAACATATCAAAATTTCAGAGGAAAAGAAGAAAGATAAGTAGGCGAAACCTCGATTTTTCGGAGACAGCTAAACTGGACTGTTCGGTACTAGGAACAGGAGCTTCGACCGTCTATAGTTAATTACCTAGAGCGAATATGGCCTATATGTCTTCAAGAAAAGTCTACCTTAGGGTTTTGACTATAACCTGGTAAGATTTCATAATTTTTGGAGGTCATTCGGGTATTTTAATCGAAATATTTCAAGAACTGCGCAATCTGACTTTACCCGAATTTTGCATGCGGTATTGTGTGAGCCATATCTTATTGTGTGAAGCTCTTTTGGGCACGTGTTCTGCATGAAATTGCTACCTTTATGTCTTGTCTATTACATACTCTGATTTTATGATTTTTGAAGATCATATGGATATTTAATTTATATGTTTTCCGAAATTGTGTAAGCTGGAATTTGATAAATTTCAAAGAGGACATGATGTATGGATTATTCTAAGTTGTGTGGACCCCATGGATTGTATTGTCATAAGTGGTCGTATCTTGCTGCATGTATGATGATGATTGGAAATGCATATAAGAATCAAATGATGAAAATGATCTTGTTTGGCATCACCTCATATGCCATATTGAAATTGAGCTATAATTGAAAATGTGAACTAAGATAAGTGAGAAGGCTGTCGGAGGTGTGAGCCGACGATGCCCCAGGAGTGTCGGGATGCCTAGCTAGAAGGGTAAAGGCCGGATGCCCGGTGGCCTTAAATTGCTGAATGCCGGAGGGTCCTCGGGAGTTTCGAGATGC
Source organism: Eucalyptus curtisii (assembly GCA_017140595.1). NCBI lineage: Eukaryota > Viridiplantae > Streptophyta > Magnoliopsida > Myrtales > Myrtaceae > Eucalyptus > Eucalyptus curtisii. The sequence continues at coordinate 8,832,400 of CM029502.1, forward strand.
CCGGAGCGTAGGGGGCCATAAGCCCGGAGGTTTGTGCCGGGGGATACCTCGTGATGCCAGTTGGGGTACGAGATGCCTGGCAGGTATTGTGCCGGATGCCCAGAGGTTTGTACCGGAGGTTCCTCGCGATGCCAAGTGGGTTGCGAGCGATAAATGTGGTATGCAAATATTGGTCCCGGGAAAAAGAGAAATGTGGCGATTCAAAATGAAAAGATAAAATTTGGAAATTGAAATTGAATCATGCATGGTACGGCCATATGTATGCATGGATGCATGATGATGAGTGCATGGATGTATGTGCACCTATAGCATGAGGGTATATGTGACATGATGATGGTAAGTGCATGGACGTATGTGCACCTATGGCATGATGGTATATGTGACATGATGATGGTAAGTGCATGGACGTATGTGCACCTATGGCATGATGGTATATGTGACATGATGATGGTAAGTGCATGGACGTATGTGCACATATGGCATGATGGCATATGTGACATGATGATGGTAAGTGCATGGATGTATGTGCACCTATGGCATGATGGTACATGTATGATATGATGGTGATGATTACATGAGGATGTGTGTACATGTGGTATGATGGCATATGCATGGCTCCAAGGTAAATTATGCATGGATGCTTGAATGATATGTCTTATGCTATGATTGTTATGATTGTATTGTGTGATGCATTGAGTGGTTTATTGGGTCCTTTACCTGCTGAGTAGCTGTACTCACCCATTTGGGGACCAACATTTCATATTAGAAAGATGCCGCTCCCCGCTGTCACGCGGGCGTCTTTACGGCCTTCCTTCGGACGTGGAGGTCGAATGTGTGGAGATCGACTGTCCCACCATCCCCGGTCTGACGTTTATTCGGGTTCGTGCATTAGTGATGTATGATGTGGGCCTGGTTGGGGGCTCAGTCATACAAGAGTTCATATATGTTCACGTTCGTCGAGACGGAGTGATGTGAGGGATGTTGCCGCCGCCGCCACCTGACGCACCGGGATGGTTGTGACGGCCCGTGCGTGAAGAGTAGGAGCTGCAACTTTTTGGTCAATAGCCGACACTAGTAGATGGAGGATTTTGCATGATCGACATAGAGGGTCGAGTTGTCTCTTTTTGGGGATTATGGTCGAGTGTAAAAGTCTTGGCCTTTCTTTTGTTGTACCGACCCGAGAAAATCCATCTTGAAAATATGTAAATAAAAGTGTCATGGCTTTATCTTTTCTAATGGTGTTTAGTGGTGTGCAATTGTATCATGATTGTTGGGAGGGAGAGTTAGTAGAACTTGATTATGCTTCCGCAAATAAGATGCGCTAGGACCAATAAAGGAAAAAAAAACAAATATATATATATGCCTAGGAACTAAGGTTCTTCTTTTGTAAGTACCTTGGCGCTAGGGTGCCAACCCCCTTTTTGGTATCGTGAGCCATGGTTATAGATTGGAGTGATAAGGAGCCTCATTTGGAAATTGAGGAACATGATGAGAATGCACACCATAGGATATAAAACAGAATAATTGATTAACTTTGAATAACGGGTGATGAGTATTCACTCGTAGATCCCTAGTAGTCTATTTCGAGTTGTCTTTAGGTACTAGTAACATGTATAAGCTGGGTAGTTTTTGGAGTGATAAGGGGCAACGGGGTATGGGATCGTCAGTAGGAAAGGCCTTTTTCTTATGTAGATGCATATGATTGATAGTTGATTGGTAGATTGTTTTGTGTAGGTCGCTGAGTTTTATAATTCTGTGTGGAATTAGAAAGCATGTTCTATAAAGAGTCCGCACTATGAGCGATCAGAAGCAGAGAACTCCTAGGAAGAGGACAGTAGCTTCTGTCACTTGGGGTAGGACGCCGACAAGGGTCGGTACCCAAGGAAGAGAGCCAGCGCAAGTGTAAAAGTGCCACCGCAGGTCGGTACTGGTATAGCAGCACCTGGCGATCCTAGAATCGATGGGATCGTACGGCGCTCGAGACTTTGGGGAATTTGATGGGGAAGCGGGCCCAGAATCAAGCCGTCGCCACAGTTGTTGCCACTACTGCTACTGCCAATGCCGCTGCTACAGCCACACCTGCTGAGGTTCCACTTGGGAATGTGATCGGGGAGAGACCAATGCACAAGTTGGTTGAGCAATTTCTAAAGCTGAACTTGCTGAGGTTCACTAGGTCAGGTGATCCCAAGGTTGCAACCCTCTAGGATCTAAGAGTTGGAGAAAGCCTTCGCACTGCTGAGGTGCATGGAGGAAGATAAGGTGGTCCTTGCAGTCTACCAACTATAGGGAAATGCAAGTACTTAGTGGAGGGCCACCAGTGAGAGAGTATTTTTTGAAGGTCTGATTCCGGTGTGGAATGTCTTCGTTGAAGTGTTCAATGGCAAGTATTTCTCTAACTATGCCAAGGAACAGAAGATGGCGGAATTTCAACGCCTTCATCAGGGTCTAATGTCTATAGACCAGTACGAGGCGAAGTTCACCAAGCTGTCGTAGTATGCCCCCAAACCGATTGAGGATCTCGTAAACAGGGCATGGAGATTTCGGGATGGACTGAGACCAGAGCCAAAGGATCCGCTAGCGCCGTTTAATCTGAAAGACTACCACAATTTATATGAACGGGCCCAGCTGATAGAGAGAAACCTGAACGAATGAGCCACTGCATCTGGGTCGCGGTTCGGGTCTAACATAAATGGAAATTGGTTTGGGAAGAAGGCGATATCTGGAGGAAGGTATCCCATTCCACCCAACAGGAAGGGTGAGATTGGAAAGTCAGTGTCGAATCAGAATGGTGTGTGTCGTTTCTGCGGGAGACGACATGGATCGGCCCCATGCTATTCTAGGATGGGTGCTTGTTATGAGTGTGGCCAGTAGGGTCACCAAGTCAAGGACTGTCCCCGAAGGCCGATGGGATCACAGCCGCCACCGCCACCACTGATTGGACAGAACAGAGGATATACGCCGCATAATGCACCGCAGGGTGGTTTGAACAAGCCTCCAGCTTAGGGAATGGTGTATGCTGTCACCCAATGACAGGCATAGGACTCACCTGACGTGGTCACAGGTACGGTCTCGATGAACAACTATGCTGCTTATGCTTTATTTGACCCTTGGGGCTACGCATTCATTTATTGCTGAGCAATACGTTAAGTTGGTAGGGTTGAGTCCTGAATCGTTGGGGTCAATCATTAGTATATCTACCCCGTTAAAGGAAAATATGTTGTCTGCAGTAGACTGTCCTGGTTGCAATTAGTTATTGGTGAGTGAGAGGAAATGATAGATTTGATTGTCCTAGCCATGTATGATTTTGATGTGATAATTGGCATGGACTGGCTCACCAAGCAACGAGCTACTATAGACTATTATCGTAAAGCGATTCAGTTTAACCCGTTAGCGGGTGAAAGTTTCGAGTTTATTGGGAATTAAGGAGGACCCTCGATTACCTTAATATCATCACTTGAGGCAACCCGTTTGTTAGACGAGGGTTGCCAAGGTTACTTGGCCACTGTCGTGGATACGATAGTTGAGGAGCCAAAGATGGAAGACATTGCAATGGTATAGGAGTTTGCTAATGTGTTTCCGAAGGAATTACTCGGTCTACCCCTGGAAAGGGAGATCGAGTTCGTGATTGAGTTGGCCCCCGGGACGGAGCCAATCTCTAAGGCTCCCTACCATATGGCGTTGTCAGAGTTGAAAGAACTGAAGGTGCAAATGCATGAGTTGTTGGATAAGGGATTCATATGTCCCCGTGAATCACCTTGGGGAGCACCAGTTCTGTTCACGAAGAAGAAAGATGGTTCATTGCATCTTTGCATTGACTATCGGCAACTCACCAGGTGACGATCAAGAACAAGTATTAGCTACCGAGGATTGATGACTTGTTTGACCAGTTGTAAGGAGCGTCGATATTTTCCAAGATGGACCTGAGGACAAGGTATCATCAGCTGAGGATCATAAAGGAAGACATATCGAAGACGGCATTTCGTACGCGTTACGGCCATTATGAATTTACCATAATGCCGTTTGGTTTGATGAACACCCCAGCTGCTTTCATGGATATGATGAACCAAGTGTTCAAGGAGTATCTAGATCAGTTCGTAATAGTGTTTATCGACGACATCCTAGTGTACTCGAGAAGTCCTGAGGAGCACGAAAGACATTTAAGGACAGTGCTTTAGACTTGCAAAATCATGGACTGTACGCCAAGTTCAGTAAGTGCGAGTTTTGGTTAACTCGTGTTGCTTTCTTAGGTCACATGATTTCAAGTAAAGGAATTTCCGTGGACCCGACCAAGATTGAAGCACTGATCAACTGGCCAAGACCGACGACAGTGACCGAGATCAGAAGTTTCTTGGGCTTGGCAGGTTATTACAAATGATTCGTGGAAGCATTCTCAGCGATAGCCATGCCTTTGACTCGACTGCTGAAGAAGGAAGAGAAGTTTGTATGGACAAATAAGTGTAAGCGTAGTTTTTAAGAGCTTAAGCAGAAGCTGACTACCACACCCGTGCTGACAATTCCGTCTGGACCTAGATGATACGAGATCTTTAGTGATGCGTCATTTGGAGGACTGAGTTGCGTGTTAATGCAACATTGCAGAGTTGTTGCATATGCGTCCCATCAATTGAGACATCATGAGTTGAATTACCCGACGCATAACTTAGAACTCGTTGCGATTATCTTCGCTCTGAAGATTTGGAGACATTATTTATGTGGAGAAAGGTTCCAGATCTTTACGGATCATCAGAGTCTCAAGTATTTATTCTCTTAGAATGAGTTGAATATGAGACAACGTTGTTGGATGGAACTTGTCAAGGACCACAACTACGACATATTGTATTATCTTGGAAAAGCTAATAAGGTCGCAAATGCATTGAGTCAAAAGTCATCGATTGCGCAGATGGTGATTTAGGAGTGGATCTTACTTGAAGTAGCTCAAGATTTGGTTTTCAAATTTGAGGTAGGCCACCTTTCATGTCTTATGGCCACCCTCAAAATTGAGCTGAAAGTACATATAAGGATTAAGAAGCTACGGATTTCGAGGATGGAACCCGAAGTTTCATGGACGATTATGTGTACCGATGATCGAGCTTAAGATTTTGCTAGAAGATGTTGAAAAGAGAAAGATATGATAAATTGTATATGCGAAGTGAAGGCACAACATTGTAAGCCGGGAGGACTTTTGCAACATCTCGTACGTGGAAATGGGAACATATCACAATGGAGTGCTAGTGACAATTAAATCAGATCGAGTTTTGAAGTTCACACTTCATCATCGTGCGAAAGGACTTTGCATTGGATAGATATGACAAATTGATTCTGAGACTGCCTTGGGAACAAAAATGCAGTATAGTACGGCCTATCATCCGTAGACGGTCGGAGAGGATGATTCAAACCCTCGAGGACATGTTGCAAGCTTGCGTACTAGACTTCAAAGGAAGCCGGGAGGAACAGCTTCATCTAATCGAATTTGCCTACAATAATAGTTATCAGCAGAGCATTCAGATGGCACCGTTTGAAGCGTTGTATGGCAGAGCATGTAGAACTCCAGTTTGTTGGGATGAAGTTGGAGAGCGGAAGATTACCGGCCTAGAATTAGTACAACAATCAATTGATGCCATTACAGTTATTCACGAAAGATTGAAGACTGCTCAGAGTCGCCAGAAAAGTTATGCAGATAAGCAACGAAAACCATTGGAGTTTCAAGTTGGTGAACATGTCTTTCTGAAGGTGTCACTGATGAGGGGTACTTCGCACTTCGGCAAGAAAGGGAAGCTGAGCCCGAGGTACGTCGGTCCCTTCGAGATTCTTGATAGAATAGGGACTTTGGCATATCGTCTTGCGTTACCGCCAAGATTGGGGTAAGTGCGTGACATCTTCCACGTGTTGATGTTGAGTAAGTAAGAGCTTGACCCGACCCACGTGCTGAATTTTGAAGAATTATACGTGGATGATAGAATATCGTACATGGAGAGACCAGTTCAGATTGTAGATCAAAAGGAGCAAGTTCTGCGTGACAAGATGATCTCTTTGGTCAAAGTGGTTTGGTAACACAACGGAATAGAAGGAGCGACTTGGAAAAGTGATGAATCGACGAGACAACAATACCCCCACCTTTTTGAAGAAGAATTGTAATGGTTTAAATTTCGAGGACGAAATTTTTATAAGAGGGGAAGAGTTGTGAGATCCTGAATTTTCGACCCTATCTCGACTAAACGAAATGGGCTTTTCATCGATGCGCCTATGGCCTTTTTTCTCTGAGCTGATCACTCACGAGATAATTGATCTATCAGGTGAAGATGTTAAGGGATATAAACGCGACAGACTTGAGAATTCGATTAGAAATCGATCGCTCGACCGTGCTAATTGGCCAAGGTCAATACGGCACCGTTATAATCGATTAGAGACCTAAGATAGGTCGATTCGACAAAGGCACGTAATTAAATTGTGGGTGATTCCACCTAATTGCAAAATTCATGTCGAACGGCACTAAACCGATTTTTCTATTGATTCTGTACCCGATGCCCATAATTGAAATCTTGAGATTTTTGCGACAACCGAGAGTCGCCGATGAGTCGAAGATGCACAAACATGGATTGAAATCATCGATCACATCAAACCCGTTACAATTTCCTAAAAGCTACTCGATAGGTTAGGTCACGCTAAAATCGCGTCCGATCGAAATTAACCACGAAATTGAACTCGATTTCGAAAATTCAATGTTCAAGCGTGTCACGATTCATTTTTAGAACATCGTCTCATCCTTTGAAGAATTTTGGCGGAAAAAGCAAAATTGGCAAATTAAATGGTGGAAATTCGGATGGGCAAATTTGATGGACCTTTTGGCTAGCAAAGTGGATTAATTGGTGAGGGAAATTATGGAAATTCGTATGGGTTGAGTGGGTGTGATTTTTGGCTATCAAATTGAAGTATTTAGTGGAGATTTGAGATGAAATTCAAGGGAATTCGTTGGGCTGTTGCCATGGGCTATTTTGGCCTTCTATTTGGCTTTGTTTGGGTGGAAAAGTGCTGAAAAATTCCCATTGGAGGCTGTCTTGACCTTTGGGGTGGCTGAAGACTTTGCGTCTTGCACTTGAATGCAAGATATTTTCCTTGCAAGCCCATTGGCCATAAGCAAGACTCTCTTGACCTTTGTCCCCCCTTGGTTCCCCTCTCTCCCTCTCCTTCTTCCCCCTTGGTCGACCACCCCAGCAGAACCCCCCTTTTGCTGCTTCGTCTTCTTCTTCTTCTTCTTCTTCTTCTTCAGCTTCTTCTTCATTTCAGCCTCTGCATTCTCCATTTTCTTATCTGTCCTTGCTGCAACTCAGAAACAAAACCAGAGAACCAGCCCTTGCCGAACCAGCCGAGGCACCAGCCCGTGCATCCACCGGTCTAGCGACCTGCCGGCTGAGCAACCGCTAAGGCCAGCCCACATCACTACCCTTCGTCCACTCGCTTGAGCTACGTCCAGGCCACCGCCCATCCCAACTTTGACCAGTCAGCTCCTCACCGCCCCTATATGCGCCATTCCAGCTCGCCGCCGCCTCGTCAAGCCGTCGTAGCCCTTGAACTAGCTCAAAGAAGAACCGGTTTTCCAGCTTGAGCTATGAGCTTGCGGCCTTTTTCAGCCTCACTTTGGCCTCCTTTGGTGTCGCCATAAGCTCGGTTTTGGTCGCCGTCATCGTGAACCAGTTTTCACGCTAAACCGGTGAGTTAACCTCTTAAGCTCTAATTAGGGGTTAATTATTACACTTAGTTGGGTTAGTTAGGCTAATTAGGGATTAGGAATGGTTAGTTCACGTGACTAGGTTAGTTAGGCTTAGTTAGTTAGGCTAAGTATTTAGTTGAGTTGTTAGTTAGGTGGTTTCGTTAGCTTAATTAGTTAATGTAGTTAGTTAATTAAATTAGTTTAATTAGCTTAAGTAAATTAGCCCGATTAGCTTATGTTAATTTAATTAAGTGTTTTAATTTGAATAATTTGCAATTTATTCAATTAAATGCAATTTATTTAATTATTTATTAATTAGCATAAATTATATTGGGATAGTCGGTTGTCAGATTTTTGTGCTGATCGTCATGGTTGTATTGGTTGGTACAATTGAGTGCTGAATTGTGCAATTGGATGCTTGGTGATAATTTTTAATTATTATTTCAAAAATATGAATTTTTGGTATTTAATTAGAAAAATACCAGATATCGGGTTTTGACGCCAAAAACGTTTTATGTACTATATAAAATCGTGGAATTTTTAAAAGAGATTATCACGTATTATGGTTCAATCTGACTGTGTGACCACGCACAACTATTTTATCGGGTGTTTTTAATATGAAGAAAATAAGCTAAGTACATTATTTCAAATTAAGGCATTTTAGTGTAAAGCACGATGTCCTTGGCCGAGATTGGATGTGCGTATGATCACTATCGGAACCCGTCACAATGCATTTACGTCGGACGATGCTCCTTCGGGAAAGCCCCATGTCAACGGATGTCAATCGCAGTGGAGGCTGGGCCGATGCTCCTTCGAAAGCCCCATGTCAACGGATGCCAGTCGTAGTGGAGGCTAGGCCGATGCTCCTTCGGGAATGCCATCTAGATATAGACGTTGCCGTGCCCAACGAAGGGGACAACACCCGGCTATGCCGGATGACCGCCGACTATTGAGTTGGTCGTGGCCGTTGGGTCATAATTAATTGGGTCATGCTTGAATGAATCAAATAGCCGCGCCTGTTTATGGGACAAAATTGTGTGGCACGGAATGGGACGTGTCATAACGATTTGGCCTTATAATCGGGACCCATGTGATTGATTGATATATGTGATGAGGTGTTCCAATTAATGATTTATGCTTGTTGCATTCATATATGTTATATGTGATGTACTAACGTGTGGGGAGGTGTTGAGGCAATATAAGTCTTATATGGTGCTTGTCTAGGCTGCCTCTAGGTGAATTATCGTCATAATCGAGGTTAGGGTGTAGACTCGCTGAGACATTGTCTCACCCTATCGTGGTTCAAAATTTTCAGGTCCTTACATGGAGGTACGTCATGTACATTATGGGGTCCCACAGGAGATGGACTTTCAGCACTCCTATTTCCTTATTCCCGGGACTAACCTGATCCATGAGCTAGTTGAGTCCACGGTCTGGGTCGAGGAGGGCCTACCTCAGTTGGTATCTCACTGATTCAGAGCATGGTTCATTAACTTTCCTAACGGGGGTCGAGAGGGTCCTATACATGGTTTTGATAGGCCTCCTGTTGGGACCGGGGAGTGGGAAATAGGGCATCCTATGGATATCGACACCCCTAATGGTGTTGTGGAGGACCCAGAGCCCATGACTGAAGAGTCTGGAGCTTAGATGGCTCAGTAGCTCTTTTTGAGATAAACCTCCTATACATAAACCTTAGGTTTGGCTTAACTGTATATTAACATGGGTTGTTTATAAAGTATGTTTTGTGTTAATTGGTTGTCTTGCTTTTCTATCCCATGTTTTTTTTTTTTTTTTTTGAAAGGTAAGAAATATATTGAGGAAAGGCCAAATGTACAAAAGATCTTGGCACCAAAACTTACACTCACAATGAGAAAACATTAAGAGTGGAGGGATGCCGAGATGTAAGAACCACCTAACGCGTGGCAACGAAACAAAACAAAACAAACGGGTCGGCTACGCATCCTGGGAACATCGCAATTCTATCAACCATCGAGGGATGTTCGCGCGCTCGAGGTTCGGGGCGTGACAAGCCTTTAGTAGAACCAAGAGAGGGTCGTGATCCTCCCTCACTAGCCAACACCCTACTAGCAATGGGCCAACGACCATAGGTGGGGAAGGGTTGTCAGCCATCTCACCTATATTTTTTTTCTTTTTTTTTAAAGTATACATTTTTTTTTTCTTTTTTGAGTTTATAAAAAAAAAAGGGAAAAAGAAAGAAAATAAGAGAATGTAAATGGTCAAAATGCCCTTAACTAGTTGAGGTCAAGTCCTTTGAGATTAAGATGGCCACTTCAAGTTTTTATTTGAGAAAATGAGAGCACTTCAGGCCTCTATTTGAGACAAGGTTCACTCGAAGCCCTTATTTAAGAAATTAAGAGCACTTTAGGACCTTATTTGGAATTTTCCTAATATTATTGCAAATGGGGGTTATCAAAAGTAAAAGCAGCAATCCACAATCTTATAAATTTATAATTATTACCAATAAACAAATAGTTTTCTGGCGTATTAGTGCAGATACTGATTTCTCTAATTGTTTATCTATATTTATAATATATTTTCAAAATTACTATTTTATCCTCAGACTCACCTTGACCAACCACTTATCATTCAAAGAAATTGATTTTTCAGCCTTAGATTTCACCCATCAACATTGCATTATACATGATGTCAACATTGTATTATGTCGTGCATCATCTAATCATTTTTTTTCCTTAGACCATTCATAATTAATTGCTTAGATCATTTTGATCCATTTTTCGCTCTTGTGGCCCAACATGTCTCTCTAAATTTCTCACTAAAACCAAATGCAAATCCCTTCTAAGATACTATCCACAAGGATAACAAAGTGGAGCTAGAGAGAGTTTGGTCCTCGATTTAAATATAGTTATGAAGGCGAGACACTAATAAAAGTACCATCTCTCTATATAACCTCTTTAGATCAAATCACCTCGCCAGCAATCATTGAGATAAGATGGTTCCTGGAAAGTGCATACTTTGATTGTTTGTGTATGGCTAATTGTGAGAATAAACCATCTTTTTTTTTTTTCTTACTAATAAGAGGGGGGAACAACAGTGATAGAGTTATTCTTCAGAAAAATCATATCATATCATATTAGCTCATGCATCATAGTAAATTGGTACAAGTGCGCAACTAGGCATGCATTAACCTCATTAAAGTTCGGATCAAGACAATCAAGGATGGCTATGCAGTCCCATATAGAAAAATTACATGAGCTGACCTAAATTGTTTTTTCAATTTTAGTTCTATGCAGGTTGGGTCTGGAGTTTGGTTACAAAACAAACATATGCCCTTCATGTCAAGATTAGGTAGTGTATCAATTGGGACCTAAATTGAACCAGTCTATTGACACCTTTAGTATTCCTCAACACTATTTTACAATGATGCAGCCCGTATTCAACACTAGCTTTCTCAACCAAGAAGATTTGCATGAATTCAAGATCAACAACACTCTCATTGAAAAATCTTTCATCGATAAGGTTGCATCTTTAACTTTGTCATAAAGACTTGGTCATTTCCTATACATCGAAACTTACATCACAGCACTTTAGGATGAGCAAAAGCATTGGAAATATTGTTTGGACATTAACCGCTCCTAGTTTCAATGTAACTTATAGCTTCTAGAATAGAATTTAGACTCTTGCTCTTCTTTTGTATTTCTATAAAAGGTCATCTAATCTCTGTAAAATAGACACCGAATTGATTAATGAAAATTTGCTTAATGCAATTCCTTTGAACCTTGAAGAGTTCAAAATCCTTGAAAATCTAGAAGAGTTTTAACTCCATCCTCGAAGAGTTGCGGCTATCAATCTCGAAGAATTAATGCCATTTTAACTTCCTTGGTGGCCTAGAAGAGCAACCATTGAAGTTCTTATTTTTTTTTTTCAATATGTTCTATCCCATTTCGCCCACTTCCATAAAAAGTTTGACAAGTCTACAGTGCTTATTTAAAAAACTCAACACGAAAGTTGTAGATCTTGAGTCTTTGTTCTTTTGGCTTTGGAATCAGGCCATTCTAATATTAATCAACAAAGTTATGTTTATTTTCCCGAGCTACCATAGAATAGAAAGTTCTACTCGATATTGTGACTAAGTTTCCATACCAGTAGGTCACTCTTCTGATCTTATCGTCAGAGTAGCCGACCTTGGGCTACATCATATAGCCTAGCTAGCTGTGCACAATATGCTAACCACAAATGATAGGTTGGTAAAGTGGGGAATGCATGTCATGCCCCGAACCTCGAGCACGCACACATCCCTTGGTGGTCAATCAAATTGCGACGTTCCCAAGACGTGTCGCGACCCATTCATTTTATTGCACAGGTGGAAGTGAAATAACAATCTCTAGACAACAATCAACATGGGATAGAAAACCAGCACAATAAATTTCAACAAAACACACTTTTATAAACAAACAAGTTTATATACAAAAGAATCTAAACCAAAAAGAGAGAGAGCTATTGAGCCATCTAGGCACTAGACTCCTCATCCATGGGCTCTGGGGGCTCTGGGTCCACCACGACACCATTAGGAGTGTCGAGATCCATCAAGTGGGCTGCTTCCCACTGCCTGGTCCCAACAGGAGGCCCATCGAAACCCAGAAGGGGACCCTCCCAACCGCCTTGTCAAATACCAATGAACCATGCTATGAATCAGTGAGGTACTAACTGAGGTAGTCCCTCATAAACCCATACCACGGACTCAACTAGCTCCCGAGTCAAGGTGGTCCCGGGAATAGGGAGGAAAGTATGCTCAAAATCCATTGTCTGCGGGACCCCGTATCGTACCTGACGCTCCTCCATCTAAGGACCTGAAAATTGTAAGCCACGACGGGGTGAGACAATGTCTCAGTGAGTCTACACCATAAACCCCGATTAGGAAGGTAATACACCTAGAGGCAGCCTAAACACACATCAGATGAGACTTACCTCGCCTCAGTTCCTCCCTGCACGTTAGTACAGTTCATATAACTTATGCATACAGTCAATGTACTCAATAATTGGAACGCATCCATTTCAAACATCAATCAATCACAAGAGTCTCGATTATAAGGCCAAATCATTGTGACACGTTCCATTCCATGCCACACAATTTTGTCCCATAATCAGGCGTGGCTATCTCATACAAGCGTTCCAATTAATTATGGCCCCACGGGCACAGCCAACTTAACAGTCGGTGGTCTTTCGGTATAACCAGGCATCGTCTCGCCCCATCAAGCACGACAACGTCTACCTCTACACTATCTAATTAAATAACTAAACTAGCTAAATTACTTTAACCTTACTTAGGCTGAACTAAACCACTAATTAACTCCTAATCCACCCTTAAGCATAATTAGCATCCTAATTAGAGTTTATGACATAAAATCACCGAGTTAACAAGCCGATGAGTCCATGGTGAGGGTGACGCGGAGGCGAGCAAGACTCGGGCCTACGATGACGCCAAGGGAGACTTGGAATGGCCTGAAAATGGCCCACGAAGCTCTCAGCCCAAAGTTGAGAGTTCGGTTCTAGCTTAGGCTGAAGAAGCTGGTCGAGCGGGTTGGTTGGCGTGGGAACGGCAAGGTGGGACTAGGCGGAGGCGATGGCGGCTCGGGGACCAGCGCCGGCGGCCAGGGCACGGACGTGCTGGCTTGAGGCGGACGAAGAAGGTCGGACGACGAGCTCAGGACGGCGAGGATGCGAGCGGGAGGCAGGCCAGCGCTCGGGCGGCTCACAGGCGGTGCAGGCTGCTCGAGCGGACTGGCAAGGGACTTAGCGGTGGCTAGCTCGGCTTGCAGGGGTGGTGGCTGCTTTGCTGGTTCTCTGGTTTGACGATACGCCAAAGTCCCTATTCTCTCCAGAATCTCAAAGGGACCGACGTACCTTGGACTCAGCTTCCCTTTATTGCTGAAGCGCAAGTAGCCCTTATTGGTGACACCTTCAGAAAGATGTGTTCAACAAGTTGGAATTCCAATGGTCTTCGATGCTTATATGTATAACTTTTCTGGCGACTCTAAGCGGTCTTTAGTCTTTCCCGGACAACTGCAACTACATCCATTGATTGTTGAACTAACTTTAGGCCGGTAATCTTCCGTTCTCCGACTTCATCCCAACAAACTGGAGTTCTACATGCTCTGCCATACAACGCTTCAAACGGTGCCATCTAAATACTTTGCTAATAATTGTTGTTGTAGGCGAACTCAACTAGATGAAGCTATTCCTCCCAGCTTCCTTTGAAGTCCAACACGCAAGCTCGCATCATGTCCTCGAGGGTTTGAATCGTCCTCTTAGACTGGCCATCCATCTGCGGATGATAGGCCGTCTTGTCTTGTAGCTTCGTCCTCAAGGCAGTTGTAAACTTTTCCAGAATGCTATTGTGAACTTCGGGTCTCGATTAGATGTAATCGTCACTTGAACTCCATGCAAACGAACTATCCGACGCACGTACAATTCTCCATATCTATCCAATGCATAGTCTTTTCGCACGGCGATGAGGTGAGTAGACTTCATCAATCTGTCAACCACAACCCATATAAAATCATTACCCCTCTGACTCCTTGGTAAGCCCATCACAAAGTCCATTGTGATATGTTCCCACTTCCACTCGGGAATCTCGAGAGGTTGCAAAAGTCATCTCGGCTTATGGTGTTGTGCCTTCACTTGCTGACACGTCAAACACTTGGCACATGTTTGGCGATTTCCACCTTCATATCGGTCCACCAATAGTGTTGACGCAGATTTTGATACATCTTCGTACTGCTTGGATGAATGTTGTAACTGCTACGATGAGCTTTTGATAAAATCTCCTCCTTAAGCTTTGCATCGTCAGGTACACACAATCGTCCACGAAACTTCAGTGTTCCATCTTCAGAAATCTAAAAGTTAGGTTTTCTCTTTTTTCTATCTTCTTGCAAAATCTTATGGATCTTTGGGTCCGTCAACTGCAGCGCCTTGATTCTTACCCGCACTTCCGGTTCAATTCTGAGGGTGGCCATAAGATTTGAAAGGTGACCTACCTCAAATTTAAAAATCGAATCTCGAGCTCCTTCGAGTAAAATCCACTCTTGAATCACCATCTGCGCAATCGAAGACTTTCGACTCAACGCATCTGCGACCTTGTTATCTTTTTCAAGATGATACAAGATGTCGTAATCATAATCCTTAAGAAGTTCCATCCAACGACGTTGTCTCATATTCAACTCATTCTGATAGAATAAATACTTGAGACTATGATGATCTGTAAAGATCTAGAACCTTTCTCCACATAATTAATGTCTCCAAATCTTCAGAGCAAAGATAATCGCTGCAAGTTCTCAGTCATGCGTCAGGTAGTTCAGCTCATGAGGTCTCAACTGATGGGACGCGTATGCAATGATTCTACCATGCTGCATTAACACACAACCTAGTCCCTTAAACAACGCATCACTATAGATCTCATATCCTCCAGGACCAAACAGAATTGTCAACATTGGTGCGGTAGTCAGCTTATGCTTAAGCTCTTGGAAACTACGCTCACACTAATTTGTCCATACAAACTTCTCTTCCTTCTTTAGCAGTCGAGTCAGCGGCATAGCTTTTGCTGAGAACCCTTCCACGAACTATTTGTAATAACCTGCCAATCCCAAGAAACTTCTTATCTTTGTCACTGTCGTCGATCTTGGCCAAATGATAACTACTTCGATCTTGGTTGAGTCCACGGAGATTCCTTCACCTAAAATCACATGACCAAGGAATGCCACACAAGTTAACCAAACCTCGCACTTACTGAACTTGGCGTACAGTCCATGATCTCGCAGAGTCTGAAGCACTGTCCTCAACTGTCTTTCGTGCTCCTTAGAACTTCTCGAGTACACCAGGATGTCATCGATGAAAACGATCACAAATTGATCCAGATACTCATTGAACACTTAGATCATCAGATCCATTAGATCATCGCTAGGGCGTTCGTCAAACCAAACAACATTATGGTGAACTCATAATGGCTGTAACACATACGAAACGCTGCCTTTGATATATCTTCATTCCTGATCCTCACTTGATGATACCATGTCCTCGGTCGATTTTAGAAAATATCGACGCTCCCTGCAGTTGGTCAAACAAGTCATCGATCCTCGATAATGGGTACTTGTTCTTCATCATCACCTGGTTGAGTTGTCGATAGTTGATGCAAAGACGTAATGAACCATCTTTCTTCTTCACGAACAAAACTAGTGCTCCCCAAGGTGATGCACTGGGACGTATGAATCCTTTATCCAACAACTCTTGCATATGCACCTTCAATTCTTGCAATTCTAACAACGCCATGGGGTAAGGAACCTTAGAGATTGGCTCCATCCCGGGGGCCAACTCAATTACAAACTCGATCTCCCTTTCTAGGGGTATACCAGGTAATTCCTTCGGAAACACATCTGGAAACTCTTGAACTACTGCAATATCTTCCATCTTCGACTCATCAACTATCGTCTCCACGACAGTCGCCAAGTAACCTTGGCAACTCCCGTCTAACAAACGGGTTGCCTAAAGCGACAAGATTAAGGTAATCGCGAGTCCTCCTCGACTCCCAATAAACTCGAAACTTTCACCCGCTAACAAGGTAAATTAAATCGCTTTACGATAACAATCTACAATAGCTTGTTGCTTGGTGAGCCAGTCCATGCCAATTATCACATCAAAATTATACATGGCTAGGACTATCAAATCTATCTTTCCCTCTCGCTCACTAATAACCAACTTGCAACTAGGACAACCTACTGTAGATAACACCTTATCCTTTAACGGGGTAAATATAATAACAACTGACGCCAACAATTCGGACTCAACCTTACCAACTTAACGAACTGCTCAGCTATAAATGAATGAGTAGCACCAAGATCAAATAAAGCATAAGCAGCATGGTCATTTAACGAGACCGTACCTACGACCACATTAAATGAGCCCTCTACTTGTCGTCTAGTGACAGCATACACCCTTCCTTGAGTTGGACACCGGTTCAAACCACCCGGCGGTGCGTTCTGTGGCGCAAATCCTCTGTTCTGATCCATCAATGGCGGTGGCAACAATTATGATCCCATCGGCCTTCGAGGACAATTTCTGGCCAGGTGACCCTACTGGCCATAGTCATAACAAGCACCCATCTTAGGATGGCATGGGGCCAATCCATGTTGCCTTCCACAAAAGCGACGTACGCCATTCTAGTTCAACGCTAATTTTCCAATCCCACCCTTCCTGTTAGGTGGAATAGAATACCTTCCTCCAGTCATCGGTTTCTTCCTAAACCGATTGCCATCCCTATTTGAACCAAACCACGACCCAGATGTGGCTGCTCGTTTGTTAAGGTTCCTCTCAATCAGCGGGGCCCGTCCATATAGCTCATTGTAATCTTTTAGATTGAGCGGCACCAACGGATCTTTCAACTCCGATCGGAGGCCATTCCTGAACCTCCTAGCTCTATCCTCTGGATCTTCCACCAATCTCAAGGTCATACTGCGATAGCTCAACAAACTTTGCCTCATACTGGTCTACAGACATTAAACACTAACGAAGGCGCTGGAATTCTTCCATCTTCTGTTCCCTGACACTATCAGAAAAGTTCTTGCCATTAAAAGTTGCAACGAAGACGTTCCACTCCGGAATCACACCTTTAGGGAACACTATACCTCTGGTGGCCCTCCACCAGGTACTTGCTTTTCCCTGCAGCTGATAGACTACAAAAACTACCTTCTCTTCCTCCAAGCACCTTAGCAGTGCAAAGGCTTTCTCCAACTCTTGGATCTAGAGGATTGCAGCCTCGGGATCACCTGCTCCTGTGAACCTTGGTGGGTTCAACTTCAGGAACTACTCTACGAGCTTATGCATCGGTCTCTCAACAATCACGTTCCTAGGTGGAACCTCGGCAGGTGCGGCAGCAACTACGGCAACAGCGGCGGCATGGGCTGCAGCAGCAACGGCGGCGGTAGCGGCGGCTGTAGTGGCGGCGTCGGCGACTTGATTATAGGCCTGCTGCCCTATCATGTTTCCCAACATCTCAAGTGCCTGCACGATCCCCTCAATTCTAGGATCAAAAGGTGCTGCTACACCAACACTGACCTGCAACGGTGTTATTCCACTTGCGTTAGATTGAGCCCGCGCTCTTCCTTGGGCACCGACCCTTGTCGGTGTCCTACCCCGAGTAACAGAGGCTACTGCCCTCTTCCTAGGAGTTCTCTGCTCCTGATTACTCATACTGCAAGATCATTATAGAACCTGCTTTTCAATTCCATAGAATTAGAAACTGAGTGATCCCACAAAACAATCTACCAATCAACTATCAATCACATGCATCTACATAAGAAAAAAGGCCTATCCTACTAACTATCCCAAGACTCATCGCACCTTATCACTCCAAACACTAACCAGCTCTATACCACTTTAGGCGAGGATGTCACACCCCGAACCTCGAGCATGTGCACGTCCCTCGGTGGTCGATCAAATTGCGATGTTCCCAGGACGCGTCGTCGACCCAACAACCTCTAGACAACGATCAACATGGGATAAAAAAAGCAAGACAATCAATTTCAACAAAACACACTTTTATAAACAAACAGGTTTATATACAAAAGAATCTAAACCAAAAAGAGAGAGCTATTGAGCCATCTAGGCACTAGACTCCTCATCCATGGGCTCTAGGGCTTCGGGTCCACCACGACACCATTAGGAGTGTCGAGATCCATTGGGTGGGCTACTTCCCACTACTCGATCTTAACGGGAGGCCCCGTCAAAACCCAGTAAGGGACCCTCCTGACCCCTTTTTTGAAAACCAACGAACCATGCTATGAATCGGTGAGGTACTAACTGAGGTAGTCCCTCATCGACCTATACCACAGACTCAACTAGCTCCCGAGTCAAGGTGGTCCTGGGAATAGGGAGGAAGGTATGCTCAAAATCCATCATCTGCGGGACCCCGTATCGTACTTGACGCTCCTCCATCTAAGGACCTGAAAATTGTAAGCCACGATGGGGTGAGACAATGTCTCATCGAGTATACACCCTAAACCCCGATTAGGAAGGTAATACACCTAGAGGCAACCTAAGCACACATCAAATGAGACTTACCTCGCCTTAGCTCCTCCCTACACGTCAATACAGTTCATATAACTTATGCATACAATCAATGTACTCAATAATTGGAACACATCCATTTCAAACGTTAATCAATCACAAGGGTCTCGATTATAAGGCCAAATCGTTATGACACGTCTTATTCCATGCCACACAATTTTGTCCAATAATCAAGCGGGCTATCTCACTCATACAAGCGTTCCAATTAATTACGGCCACACGGGCATGTCCAACTCAACAGACGGCAATCGTCCAGCATAACCGAGCGTAGTCTTGCCCCATCGAGAATGGCAACGTCTACCTCTAGATGGTATTCCCGAAGGAGCATTGGTCCGGCCTTTACCACCATTCAACATCTATTGATGTGGGGCATTCCATATAGGAGCATCGCCCGGCGTAAACGCTCGCAATGGGTTCTCATAACGATCACACACATATCCAATCCCGGCCAAAGACATCGTGTTTTGCACTCAAATGCCTTAATTAAAATAATGTGCTTGGCCTATATTCTTCATATTAAAAACACCAGGTAAAATAGGTGTGCGTGGACACGCGGTCAAATCGAACCATAAAGTGCGATACCCTCTTTTTTGAAAATCTCATTATTTTATCTAGTACTTAAAACCTTTTTGGCATAAAAAACCGACACCTCGTATTTTTCTAATTAAATTCCAAAATTTCATAATTTTGGAATAATAATTCAAAATAAACACTCACCATCAAATTGCACAAATTAGCACTTAATTGCACAAACTAACTGCACCACAACAATCAACACAAAATTCTAACGATCGGCTATCCCGGTATAATTTTTGAAAATAATTAAAAATAAATTACAAAATAATTAAATAAATGCAAAATAATTAAATAAATCACTAATTAATCTACCTAAGCTAATCTAACCACCTAATTGGACTTAATTACCTAATCTAACCTACTAAGCTAACTAACTAAATCACTAACCACCTAATTGCTAAATTAATCTAATTACACTATCTAATTAAATAACTAAACTAACTAAATTACTCTAACCTTACTTAGGCTGAACTAAACCACTAATTAACCCTTAATCCACCCTTAAGCATAATTAACATCCTAATTAGAGTTTAGGACATAAACTCACCAATTTAACGAGCCGGTGAGTTCACGGCGACGGCGACGTGGAGGCGAGCAAGACTCGGGCCTATGGTGATGCCAAGGGAGGCTCGAAAGGGCCCGAAAATGGCCCACGAAGCTCTCAACCCAAAGCTGAGAGTTCGGTTTTGGTTGGGCTGAAGAAGCTGGGAGCGGATCAACTGGTGCGGGAACGGCAAGGCTGGATCAGGCGGGGCGACAACGGCTCGGGGACCAGCGACGGTGGCTAGGGCGTGGATAGGCTGGCTCGAGGTGGACAAAGAACAGCGGACAACAGGCTCGCGATGGCGAGGACGTGAGTGGGAGGCAGGTCAGTGTTGGGGCGGCTCACGGGCGGTGCAGGCTACTCGAGCGGACTGGCGAGGGACCTAGTGGTGGCTGGTTCGGCTTGTAGGGGTGGTGGCCGCTTTGCTGGTTCTCTGGTTCTACTTCAGCAACAATGGAGGATAATGAAGCAAGGAAGAAGAAGAAGAGGTTGCTGCAGGTTAGGGGAGGACAAGAGGCCACAAAAGTCTTGCCAAAATATCCAAACACTAAAGTAGAGGCCCCCACCAGCTTCAGCCTCATCTTGCAGCTGATTTCCCCTCCCAAGCTTCCCCAACAAGCCACAATGGAGGTCCAAATGTTGCAACCCCCCATGGTCTACGAATTTCACCACTTCCCTCTTCAATTTCACACCAAGTCTCTCCAATTCAATCTAATTTGGTTCCCAAAAATACCAGCTAAGGTGCCCACATCAATTCCATGATTTCCCTCACCATTTGATCCAACTTGAAGGCCAAAAGTGCACTCAATTTAGCCCATTTGAATTCTTGAATCAACTTCACCGAATTTGGATCTTTCACCAAAAATCCAGGCTTGCCGAAAATTCTTCAATGGATGAGTCAACGTTCCTAAAATAAATCGTGGCGCACTAGAACTTTTGATTCCTGAAATCGGGTTCAATTTCGTGGTTAATTTCAATCGGGTGTGATTATAGCGTGACCTAACCTACCGGGTAGCTTTTACAAATTTTAGCGCATTTGAACCATGGTCAATTATTTTTTATCCACATTGTGCATCTCTGACTCATAGGTGACTCTCGGTTGTCGTAAAAATCTCGAGGTTTCAAATACGGCACAAGGTACATAATCAACAGAAAAATTGGTTTAGTGCCGTTCGACACGAATTTTGCAATTAGGTGGAATCACCCACACTCTAATTACATGCCTCTATCGAATCGACCTATCTCCAGTCTCTAATCAATTTTAATGGTGCCGTATTGACCCTTGCAGATTAGCATGGTCGAGCAATCAATTTATGATCGAATTCTCAAGTCAATCGTGTTTAGATTCCTTAACGGCTTTACCTGATAGAGTAGTTATCTCATGAGTGATCAGCTTAGAGAAAAAAACTATAGGCGCGTCAATGAAAAGCCCAATTCATTTAATCGAAAGCAGGGTTGAAAATTAGGATGTCACAATGTAGGTGCCTCCACTCTATTGTTTATGTAATCTTGCTTACAAAGATAGGAACCATTTTTTTTTTTCTCTTTTTCTTTTTTGGATGTTCTCACTTTGCAAGTTTGGACCGTCATTTTGCAACTTCAACTTCTTAATAGAGTTCCTAGAGATTGGGAGATAGAAGTTACTTAGGCTTGTTCTGTCTTTAGAGTAAAGGCGTTCCCCCATTTGTTGTTTAAGTTCTCTTAGTGTGCTTTTCTTTTCAATATTTGGAGTGCAAGGAATAGTTGTTAACTCCCCTTTTCTTGTCAGCTCTTGATCAATTCTCACTCAAAAATTGATTAAAGACAAGATTCACATTTTTTTAAAGTTCAAAGAAAGGTATCTATAGAAAGGCGTAAAACTATGCGTTGCAACCGAGGAATTGATGATTGGGTCTCTTAGGACGCGCATGACAAAATTTCTAGAATAGAAATCAATTTCTAGCTAGAAATTGATTTCTCAATTTCTATGCCATGGACGAGTTTCTCAGCAAAGAAACGCGTTTGATAATGATTCAAAATTTCTATTTCTAGAGTAAAAATTCGTTTGATAAGAGAATAAAATTTCTATTTCTAGAAGCGGCAACAACCGGCATTGGGTGGCCGGAGTCTGACATAGCGATTGGCATCCGACGTTCGACGATCGACAGCAGGTGGTCGGAGTCCGATGGCTGACATCCGACGTCCGTCGAACGGCGTCCGAGGTCGGTGATCAATGGCTAGCGGAGGGTGGCCAACGGCCGAAGTCCAACGGTTGGGAACCAGCGGATGGCGGTGGGTAGCCAACGGCCAAAGTCCGACGGTTGACATTCGACAATCGGTGGTGAACGATGGGCGGTCGGCAATGGGCCTCCGATGTCCGGTGGTTGGCAATGAGCGGCCAACGACCGACGGGTGTCCAACATCCGACAGCCAACGGTCGGTGATGAGCAACTGGAGTCCGGTGGTTGATGGCCGCGTTCACCGGGCGACGACGATCGATGGCGAGCGGCTGATGTCTAAGGCTAGATGCGAGCGATCGGTGGTGAGTGGCTGATGGCTGGGGCTAGTGGTAGGCAGCCAGTCGACCAGCAGCAGATGTTCGGCATCCTACGACCGACGAGTGGGCAACAGGCAATAATGAGAGTGAACGATGAAGAAAGTTTTGAGTTCTCATTTTTGTTTAAAAAATAGAAAAGCTAAAAAATTTAACTTCTGATTTCTACTCCAAATATATTTCTGGAATAGAAATTTGTTCCAGAAATAGAAAAATTAAATTGTGTTACCAAACTGATTTCTGTTCTAAACCTGTTTCAAGTAATAGAGAAATGGAGAAATAGAGAAATAGAAACGTTGTCATGCGCGCCCTTAGTTTGATGATTGTATTGAGCTTTTAGCACGTTTGCTTGAACTGCTTTGTGATTTTATGTGAATAAAACCAGAATTATCGAAAAGAAAACTCACGGAAACAGTTATGAAATTATCTTTCAAATTACCAATTTTTTGAAAGAGGTGAAGAGACAAGACTTAACATTTTAGCTATTGGAATATATGGGTCGACTGAGAATTCAAGGTTTTAAAAAAGCCCCAACCAAGTCTCAAGCTCACCCTGGGTGGAATTTAAGAATTGGAAATGGCACATGGTAAATGACCAAATATTTCACTTGGGAGTACATTGGATTTCCTATGCTTGGATTCTAGTCATGGCGAGCTTGAGATTTGAAAAGGGACTTTTAAAAAAAAAAAAAAAAAAAAAAAGGTCTTCGTTTGACCAAAATAAACCTTCTAAGTCTAAAATTGACTAACAACCGAAACTTTAAAGCTTGTTTCGGCACTTAATAAATAAGTTATCAGGGAATGGCATGAAGTTAATGTTTTTTACTAATAGTTTTTATCAACTCTTTAAGCAATTTATCAATATCGAAAAAAACATATTCTTTGTTCAATTGAACGATAGAACCATCTAACATAAAATCACCAAAAGAGAAGAGCTAAACAATTGTTTAAATTCAATATCATTTATTGGCCGATGCTTAAAAAAGGGAATGAATTTATGATCTAAATCGCAAAGTTCTTTTAAGTCCAGTTACAGATTCAATTTAGATTATTTCAAAGTTGAACTTAATTTGAATCTATGTACTTGTATGTATTATTAACATCGCACTTAATTGGTGTGTTATCTCTATCTAAAATATGATGCTTCACCAAAAAGTGAAAGTCTAATGATATAGATGACATTAATCGATTTCAAGGGAACAAAAAGATCTTTCTGAATTTTGAACGGAAAAATAAATAGCTAAAAAAGTAAAGGAATTGAAAATGCAAGTGCCTGAATTAATGATCGCATGGAAGGCAATGGCATTAGAAATTTAAAGTACTGGAAAGGTAAATTTGTGAAAAGTTAAACATAAGAATAAATTGCAATAACAGGTAATATTGATTGAGTAAACATTTATAAAGATTACCACATAGGTACTTATATCCTACCGGCAATAGTTATTTACAACCAGTTATGAATTTTGAATCTACAAACAACTCCCTGGTACTATTTATGGTCATTGATAAGCAATCACGATCCTAGGCATGTCACGCCCCGAACCTCGAGCGCGCACGCATCCCTCGGCGGTTGACTAAATTTGCGACGTTCCCGGGACGCATCACCGATCCAAACGATTTATGCACATGCAAAAGCGAAATAACAATCTCCAGACACAAACAAACATGGGATAGAAAAGCAGGACATTCAATTAACACAAGCCACACTTTATAAACACATCAGGTATATATACAATCAAGCAAAACCTAAGGTTTATATATACAGGAGGTCTATCTCAAAAAAAGCTACTAAGCCACCTAAGCTCCGGACTATTCAGTCATGGGCTTCAAGTCCTCCACAACCCTATCAAGGGTGTCGATATCCATAGGATGCCCTATTTCCCACTCCTCGGTCCCAACGGGAGGCCCGTCAAAACCCTGTATGGGACCCTCCTGACCCCCTTGAGGAAAGTTAATGAACCACGCTCTAAATCAGTGAGGTACTAACTAAGGTAGGCCCTCCTCGACCCAGACCATGGACTCAACTAGCTTACGATCAAGTTAATCTCAAGAATAGGGAAATAAGAGTGCTGAAAATCCATCACCTGCGGGCCCCCATAACGTACATGGCGTACCTCCATCTAGGACCTGAAAATTTTAAAGCATAACGGGGTGAGACAAAGTCTCACCGAGTCTACACCCTAAACCCCGATTAGGAAGAAAATTCACCTAGAGGCAACCTATACACACATCATATAAGATTTACCTCGCCTCGGCACCTCCCTACACGTCAGCACAACTCTATGCATACAGTAAATGCACTCAATAATTGGAACATTCCATATCACTCATCAATTAATCACAGGGGTCCCGATTTGTGGCATCCTAAAAATTACATAACAACCCCTGAATACCCCATGACCCATGAATAAGTGATGGAAGCGCCATCGGACTATATTATAGTCATTAGACCGACGGATTTAAATTAAACAAGGCTGAGCATTGAATGGACTGCTGTTTTGATTGGGAATATAGCATATGCTCATGAATGATCTAGGATTGTGCTAAAAGATGAATTGATGAGAAAAATTTCTATTCATGGCCATGTACTCTATAAGTTGGATTACTATCAATTATTATTGCAGAATTTTATGGCCATGTGAATATTTGTAATTAAGTAAATATAAGTGAGGAATTAAGATTTATTATTAGGAGAAGGTGTGGGCTGATTTCTTAAGGCCGAACCAGCCCAAAAACCAGCCCACCATTCCCACCGTTTCCCCCATTTGGTCGACCAAGGCTGGCCCAAGCCCAGCTGAATGAGGCCCACCATCTTGCATGAAGAATGACAAGTGGCGTGAAGGGTTCTCCAAGTGGCTCTTGCATGCAAGCTAATGATTACTAGCTAATCATGAAGGGGAAAGAAAAGAGGAGGCGTGGAGTGAGCGAGGGGGTTGTCGCGCGAGAGGGAGAGAGAGAAAGAGAGTTGTTCGTGAGGGTGCTTCGGCAAGGGAAGAAGAAGACTTGCCCTGCCGTGCGTGCGCCTAGCTTCCCCGTTGATCGTGCTGTGTTCGAAGTCCTCTAATCGCCGTGTGCTTGCTGTGATTTTGTTGGATTTAAGGCAAGTAAAGTCCGTTAGCCTACATTTTGCGTGCTGTGGTTGTGTGTGAAGTGTAATGGGTGTTAGAGATGCTTGAGTTGTGATGTTGGATGCTGAAATTCGAGTGAATGGTGGTAGTCTTCCTAGAACGAGCAAGCGGTCGCATGTAAGGACAGTTCGACCCCTTGTGATTCCGTGAATTTTATAAAATTACCCAGTCAAAATTCGACTTCATGTTCTTGATGAACGTTGTAGAGAACTTCTTGGAGAGTAACATATCAAAATTTGAGAGGAAACGAAAAGTATTTGTTGGTAAAACCATTTTTCTTCAAAGATACTAGATCTGGAAACTGTTATGTTGACCTATTGTGATTCTGTGAATTTTGTGCTAATATTAGGTCCGAATTTGATCTCGTGTCCTTGATAAGAGTTGTGGAAGACATCTTAAGGAGTAACATACTAAAATTTTAGAATGAACAGACAAGTATTGGTCGGTGAAATGATTTTTCTTTGAAAGTGTTAAATCTGGAAAAATCGTTACCGAGGGTTAGGGGGAGTTTTAGTGAATGTAGCTCATGATCTATAACGAATCTGACTTCGAGTTATGCATGAAACTTCTACCTCTAGATTTTTTATATAACATATCAAAATTTCAGAATTTTCTGAGTTGATTTAGGGTTTATACCGAATTTGTGAATAAAACTGTGCAACGGTGATGTTTTGAAATTTTAAGGCTGTGAAGCATGGACCGTAGCGACTCATACGAAGCTCTTTTGACATGGTGTTCTTCATGAAATATTTTCCTCTAGATCTCATTTATAACATGTTAAATTTTGAGAATTTATTAAGATCATTTGCTAATTTTTCTAGAATTTTAACTAAAGGAGTGCATTCTGTTTTAACCGGAAATTGCTTTATTTCAAGAACAAATGAATTGCTCTATGAGATGTGATATCTTGGATGGTTATTTGTACTGCATATGTGGTGACATTTAGCATGTCATATGACATCAAAAAGTTCATTTAGACCTTTGACATTATTGCATCAAATGGCATTATTTCTCCAAAGTGAGATACATCCATGTGAAATGATAATGATGATACCGTCGAACGGCTAAGTCGACGATGCCTTGAGAGTGTCAGGATGCTCGGAGGTGTGTGCCAGATGTCGTCGGGAGTTTCGAGATGCCCGGAGGTGTGTACCGGCATCCCAATCAGCATCTGAATAGCCTAATAGACGTAAATCATTCCTTTAGTAATAAAGTCGATAGTCCATTGTGCTTTTTAAGTATCTTAGGATCCTCTTCACTACTTTCCAATGCGCTTGATCAGGATTGATTGATATCAGCTCACCAATCACATTGCATAACATATGTCGAGTCGAGTACACATCATAGGATACATCAAACTTTTGACCGCACCAACATAAGGAACAATTTCTATTTTCTTATTTTCTTATGGAGTCTTAGGACACATCTTAGTACTTAGGCCTTTACCTTGCATGACAAGGGTATCAATGGGATTATAGTGCTGCATATTGAAATGTTCAAAAATCTTCATTATATAAAACTCTTGTTGTAAAGCAAAAAGCTTCATTGATCGATCTCTTTCGATCTTAACTCCTAATATATAAGCAGCTTCTCCCATGTCCTTCATTTCAACATTGGAGGACGACCATTCTTTTATGGCGATAACCAAAATCTTGTCATTTTCAGCTAATAATATATCGTCCACATAAAGTGATAAAATTACAAATTTATCTTCAAACCGCTTGACATATACACAGTGATCTTCTTCGATCATCATCAAAACAAAAGTCGTTATGGCTCAATGAAAACGAAAATATCACTGTCTAAATGATTGCTTAAGGCCATATCTTGAGCGACGAAGCTTGCAAACTTTATGCTATTGACTTTTAGCTATGAAACCTATTGGCTGCTTCATATAGATTTCCTCATCTAGTTCTCCATTGAGAAATGCCGTCTTTACATCCATTTGATGTAATTCAAGGTCCAAATATGCAATGATGACTAGGATAAGGCGTATTGAGGCAAACCTTACAATTGGTGAAAATATTTCCTCATAGTTTATACTCCTTGTTGAGTATAACATTTCGTCACAAGACAAGTCATATACTTTTCAATGAATTCATTTGTCTTTCGCTTAATTAAAAACTCATTTATTTCTAATAGTCTTGCGATTAGGTGGTAGATCAATCAAGTCCCAAACGTGATTTGCCCTCATTGACTCCATCTAATCTTACAAAACTTTTCTCAATTCTTCCTTATCAGAGGATGAGAGAGCCTCTTGAATAGTCTTAGGCTCGGCATCGTTAGGCTCGACATCGTCTTGTTGAGTAAATCATAAATGCTTCCCTTTCAATCTCAAAATGACAACGATGAATACTTTTACGATTACTTTTATGTAACTGAATTTCTCTTGAATTCAGTTCGTCAAGCGATGCAACACTTCTACTAGATCTTGTATGTTGAAGTAAATCTTCATTTCCCTCTATAACATTAGTGGGTGTGTTATTAGGATCTTCAATCTCATATAATTGGAAGTCCTTATCAATCTCACCTCTATTAAGAAAATCGTTCTCCAAGAACGTGACATCTCGTGACTTCATTTCAGTCATACTTCCATCAACTTGTTCACCAACTTGTTCACCTATGAACACGTACCATTTGGAATGTTCAGAATATCTTTAAATATCCATTTCTTCCCTCTAAGACCTAATTTGTCATATTTATAGGAAGAATCATGAACATAAGCTGCACATCCCCATGGACATAGATTACTTAAGTCTGGTTTCCTATCAATCCACAATTCATAAGGGGTGGAAATGATTGATTTTGAGGGCACTCAATTAAGTATATAAGAAGCAGTCAATAACAAATCTCCCCAATAGGAGATTGGTAAATTTTCCAATAGAGTTCTATTCCTTCTCTCAACAACCCCATTTTATTGTGAAGTACCAAGAATAGTCAATTGTCGTACCATTCCCTTTTCATCATAAAGAGCCTTTAATTGTTCAGATGGATACTCACGTCCGTGATTGATTCTCAATGTCTTTATCGTTTTGTTCAACTAATTCTCTACAATCATTATATATCGTCTAAAGCAGTCTAATGCTTATGACTTATGGGAGATTAGAAAGATATAACCGAAATGCGTGAATTCATCTATCAAAGTGATGAAATATGAGACTCCATACCTCGCTCTATCGCTATTCAAAGAACCACAAATGTCAAAATGTATGAGTTGTAATGGAAGTTCAGCTCTAGTTCCTTTACCGAATGGTTTTCTAGTTGCTTTTTCCGCTAAACAATGTTCACATACGGATAGATTAACATTAGTGAGTGATCCTAAAAGGCTTTATCTAGCTAACATTTGCATTCTTTGTAACCCAATGTGACCTAATCTAGCATCAATTTGCATCAATCTCAACATTACTAAAAAATGCAATTATAGAAAAACAACTATCGACCTTAACATTGTACTAATCATAGTCAATGTCTAACACCATAAAACCATTCAATACATGACATGAACCATAATAAACTATTCCAAACAAAATGTCAACACAATCACCATGGAAATTCAATACATAACCTAGGCTAAGAAGAACAACTACGGAGACCAAGTTCCGTTAAATATCTAGAGCATAGAGGACATCATATATGAATAGGCTTCACCACCATGTAAGATTAATTTACATGTGCTGATACTCTTCACTTCAACTCTTGAGTTATTCCCAACACATATCCATCTTCTTCCAAGTTATATCCAACGATACTCCACAAATGCTCTTGGTCTCTAGCTATGTGGTCTGTTGCTCTTGAGTCTACAATCAACATCGGATGAGATTCAACAAGCATTATAGTGCTAGAAACAAAAGCATTACTTAAAGTAATGGCGTAATAAGATACCTCTTTCGACTCAGTGCATTCACGAGCAAAGTGACCCATTTTGTCACAATTGTAGCACTTCATTTTAACCTTGTCTTTCTTCCCACCACACTTCTTGCATCGGAAGGTCTTAGCCCTCTTAGGTGCCTAATCAGTCTTCTTCTATTTGTTGTTGAATTGATGATTACTTTTGTGCTCAAAGCCCGAAACTTTGCGAAAACTCGATTCGACAACATAAGCATTGGTAAAGGATCTCGCAGCCTCTAGACACTCATCCTCTAATTCCAAATGATGCACTATATCATTAAAAATGACAATATTCTCATTATGCGTCATATTGATCTTCATATATTTCCAATTGTCGGGAAGAGACTTTATAATAGCCTGAACTTATTGTTTATTAGTAAGGAAGTGACCTACAAATTTCAGCTCACAAATCATATTTAACATCTCCCGAAGATGCTGCCCCATCCTTACATTTGGGCATTTTCGGTATATGTCAAACTTGATGGTGAGTCTCCTCCACTTAGTGGCAGATGTACCCCCAAACTTATCTTTCAAGGCAACCCATATTGTTTGAGTTTTATCATAAGTTTCAAATTCACACATGAAATCATCTCACATACAACTTAGCAAAGTGATGTGAGCAATGCTATTTTTCTTCTTCCAAGCTTGATAAGCTTCTAGATCTCTCCTATGTTGAACTGAAGTTCCATGCTTAGGTTCATCCATGGTGTGGTTGAGAGTTTCCAAAACCTCTTACTCCTCAATGATGTACTAAACCTTTCGGTGCAAAATATCATAAATTGTCACCGTTCAACTTCTCACTCTTATTGAAATCAGCCACAATGGTCATAATCAATAACTATAACACATTGACATAATAAACGCATAATCAATACTAGCACATTTTTCAGAGTAACACGCATATTTAATTTGCAGCAAAGACAAACTAAATTAATGATAATTCAATAAAGGAGATAGAAACGAAAGTTTAATATGTTCCCAATCAGCTTCTATGTACGATTGTTCTATTATCATTTATTAGTTTAATTTGTGCAGATTTTAAGTTCTAAGTGAGAACTCCTTCAAATTCTACTAACCTACGAACTCTCACTAGAAAAAAATAATTACATGACCTCATGTAATTTCTACATTTTTCCATTAACACAAAAGGTATAGCATGATATGAACCAACATACAAAAAACAATCATGCAACAACTATAATCAAAACCATAATTCAACTTGTAATGAAAAAATCAAGGATTTCCAACCATTATTCGAATTTTCTTAGAACTAGAAAATTGCAAGCATATTAAACTATATACATACTATCATCGAACCAAGCTCTACACAATATTTATGATACTATTTTCATGCAGGCTAGCTTCTGTATTTCTAAAACCCATTAAAAAAAATGCATGCTAAAAAAAGAATAAACAATGCATTTATACCCCAAAAGTACGCATACTTAGGGTTCCGTACACATGTTTATACCTTTAAAAAACTCAAACATGTAAAATAATTATACCACAGTGTAGAGCACATCCATACAAACCAAACGCCACTGACCACGCGATAATCGGACCATGCACGCGCCCACACGTGCCCACACACGCCTCTTGAGTGTGCGGCGCATGTGGCACACACGCCAGCAAGCCATAAAGGCTCCTGGCCGATCCGACCGGTTCAACCAGTCCAACCGGCGACCGGTCCGACCGTTTGACCGTTGGATCAGTTGATTAGTCGGACCAATTGACTAGTTCGGTCACAGTCGAGTCGAGTCGGGTCTCAGTTAGGTCGGATCGGATCATTGGCTAGTCACCAACCGGCCAAAACAATATGGTATACACGGCCCCCAAACCCGTTCTTGCTTCGTTTTGTTTTCGACGATTCATATTGCAATTCCGAGCAATAAACATCCAAACAGTGTAAATTTCATTCTCTTGATCTCGATATCAAATGGTAAACGAGAAAAATCGATGAAAAGACAAGGCAGAAATCATAACCGGGCTCGATACCAATGTAGGAAGGACGACTAACCTCTTTCGAATTCGTAATGAACAATTTACCCGGAATGAACGTTGAATTACGGGTGATTAATGAACAATATAACTTCATGATGGTTTGGATGTAGTCACGAGAAAAACATCCAAATTTTCACAGCGTAAATGCCAATTGTTTTGGTAAGGAAGTAATGGAACGCCTTTCTTTTTTCTTTTGATGGAAAGGGGAGAGAAAGAGAGGACAATTTCTTTCTAAACGTACTTTCTGCCAACTATCCCAACGGTTATCTTCAGAAGTTTTTTATATGACTCCCTCATACCCTTTCAAATTGTGTCTTTCCATCGTAACATATTAAGACGAAACGGTGCGTCTTAATTGCACATTATCATGGACGTATTAATAAAGTACAACAGTTTCTAACAAATCATCACATGTCCATCTGCAATTCATTTGCAAAGGGAATGGATAAATTGATCTAATTGATCATAGACATATAGATCATACTGTTCAGGCAACGGTCATGGAAACTAATCTTTACACTAGGCAATGGACAAGATAAAAGCTTATCGTGAAATGGTTCTCAATTACCCTTGTCTCGGCCAGTCATGGATTCTGACTTACGCTAAACATGCACGTCTCTTTTGCAGCTACCTCAGCAGAGCTAAAGCCTCTTTGCTTACAGCCATTTTTGCGCTAGTGCTTTTCAATTGGAGAAAGGAAAGTCTAATTCAGTGTTGATGCAAACTCTCAAATCACAACCCTGAACTAGCCTGGTTCAAGCATACTCTTTCTCTTTCTGTTTAGAAGCTATATACACATCTCTGGCAACCTGAATTAAAAATATTTCCAGAAATTAAAATCTCAGAAGGGAATGAGAGTCACAACTGTAGAAAGCATTTTATTCTTTTCCTTTTAGTGATATTCTCACTTTGATTGATGATCTTATTATTGATCCACGGCATGTAATTTAACTGGTCCTCATGAAGGTATTTGTTCGAAGGGATTGCAACAAATGGAATACAAATTCCAAAGAAAAAGCGGAAGACGCAAACCAGGTGAACAAAGTCAATCAGCACCAAAAAAAAAAAAAAAAAAAAAAAAAAAAAAAAAAACACGACAGCAACGACAAAGAAAGATAGAACCTTATGTTTGGTGGCAGCGTCATTGACTTTTCCCGTGGAGGGCATCTTCACAAGTTGATGTCTCCATGCCATTGAGATCTGCACGTACACACAAAAAGAATTGAAGGACAAGAGGATTGATCAGTATGCTTGCCAAGAATTCTCTCACTAAAAGAAGGAAGCATATAATAAAATTCCACTCTAGTCAAGAATCCAAATTAAAACAAGAACCTTTGGTATCAGATTCTGTGGTGCTTCCGACAGAGAAAGGTCAGAAACATGCCAAGTGGAGGTATGATGAGGGTCGCGAAGAGAGGCATCCGTAAACCTATTATTGAGGAAAAGATTCGTGGGTATAGAGAATCAAATTACCTCTGAGATCAGGCTAAACCCAGCATCGCTAGCTTGGCCTTTTGGACCCAAATAGTACCATTATTTTGCAAGATTTGTCAATTAACCCTTTTTTCACCACGGATATCTAGTGTCGGCACATTCAAGCGGTTCTGGCAAAGAAGTAAATACTTAGTCAACTGTGGTCATAGAGGACCTCATTTAATCATTTTATTCAGGAGTTTATCCCAAGAAATCAGTTGATATAAGGTGCGTTTGATTCAGCATTTCCAATGGGCTTTCAGCTTTCAAAGTCCTTAGGGAAATGCTAGACCGTTTGGTAATAATTTTGAAAAAAAGTTCAAGTGAAAGCTAGCATTGGGAAGACTAAAAGCCCAATACTAGTCCAAGGACTAGCTTTGAGCTTTCAGCATTTGACTAAATGCTGAAACTTATTTTTTTTCTTCCAAAACTATCTTCACTCATTCTTCAAATTTCTGATTTTGCGCTCGTTATTATTTTTTAAATGCCAAAATAATGCCATATAAATGCTAAAAAATTAAATATAGTTTGGTCTTTTTAAAAATATTATTTATATATTTGATTTGTTTAGCATATATATTTCATTTTTTAGCATTATTGTCAAATTTTATATTTAAAAAGTTGCATACATTATTTTTTTTCAATTTTAAACAAAAAAAATTAAAAAATTCCGACGAAGGGTTTGGTCTTTTTTTTAAAAACAAAAACATATATATGTATTTAATTTTTTAACATTATTTTCAAATTTATATTTAAAAATTGCATACATTATTTTTCAATTTAAACAAATAAAAATTAAAAAAAAAAATTATGAAGGATTTGGTCCTTTTTTTAAAATTATATATATATTTATTTGAAAATTTTTTTAGCATTAAATTTTAAACAAATAAAAATTAAAAAATTCCGATGAAGGGTTTGGTCTTTTTTTCTAAAAATATATATATATATTTAATTTTTTTTTAGCATTATTTTCAAATTTATATTTAAAAAGTTGCATACATTATTTTGTCAATTTTAAACAGATAAAATTAAAAAATTTTGACGAA
Organism: Eucalyptus curtisii; assembly: GCA_017140595.1. NCBI lineage: Eukaryota > Viridiplantae > Streptophyta > Magnoliopsida > Myrtales > Myrtaceae > Eucalyptus > Eucalyptus curtisii. The sequence goes on from CM029502.1 coordinate 8,866,390, forward strand.
AGATTTGGTCTTTTTTTTAAAAAAAAATTATATATATATATGTGTTTGATTTTTGTTATTTTATTTTTGTTAGCATTATTGTCAAAATTTATATTTAAAAAGTTGCATACATCATTTTTTTTCAATTTTATGCAAATAAAAATTAAAAAATTCAGATGAAGGGTTTGGTCTTTTTTTTTAAATATATATATGTATTTGATTTTTTTAGTATTATTGTCAAAATTTATATTTAAAAAGTTGCATACATTATTTTTTTCAATTTTAAATAAAAAAATTTAAAAAAATTAGTATTAATCATCCAAAAGGCTTTTCAAATGTGTTCTCTACCAAACGAAATTTCTCTCAAAGTTGCTTCTCAAAGTATAATTTACCAAACCGTCTTTGCATTTGCCTAAAGTCCTTTAAGCTAAACTGCATTATATTTTTTTAATGGGCTTTCAAAATACTGAACCAAACGCATCCATAGTATATTGCCAAGCTGGGTTTCAGTCCACAAAATGCATTTCAATTTTAAAATTGCACAAGGCAGCACACTTTTTTTCTGAAATACTTTTAAAGACCAGGAATATTGATTTCAACCCAAGTTGCCTCAGGGAAAATGTAACAGGATAATGCTGATAAATGCCTAATCAATAGCCATCCATCAATATATTTTCCTATCTTTTCGGCAGTCTTTCCTGCTCAGTTCAGTGAACAATACGCACCTAAAAGCCTAGTGCTTATAAAAAGAATATTTCAAATATAAGGAGCTTAATCACTTATCAGAGTGATAAGACTTATTACATGCTTATGAAAAAAAAAGGACAAATTAAATAGAGAAGATTTGTACGACACAAGTTGACTTAAGGAGGTCCTCTTAAAATACAGGTGGCCTTTGGAATCTGATCTCATATTCTGCTCCATTCCCTATAAAGCAGACTTGAATGCAAGAAAAAATGAAGCATTGGACTTAAGTAGGAAAAGAAGAAGAGAGGCTAACACGAAGAGAAGAGTCTCATTTGGTAGCCAAGGATGACTTGCCTGCTCCGACTCAATCTATTCACCTAAATTGAGTATTTGAGTAGTCCGTGCTGGTTTCAGGCAGTCTCCTTGGCTAATCAGAAAGTCTCTTATCTTTCATGTTAGGCTTCTTCTTCCTTCTAAATCAACTCCTCCTAGAAGATACAAATTAGTTGGTTCTTTTTATTCTTCAAATCACACACTGAGAGGCATTGAAATGTTTTTGTGAGGAAGAGAGGCCTTACATGACATGATGAGTCTGGTTTGTTAGCCAAGGATGACTTGCCTACATCTTGCAAGAGAGCTTTGATTAGGGGAGCTGTTCTCATCGATAGACGCTCACGACTGTAGGGTGACAAGGCAGGTCATCCTGGCTTATCTAACGTGCTCTTTATGTTCATGTTAGGCCTTCTCTTCTTCTTTGAGGCGCCTACTTTCTTGGGCCACAGGTGCATTGGAAGTCAGCACAAGAAGGTTTGTCAAACTCGTGAATAGCTTATATTAACATGTAACGTCGAAAAGGAAAGGAGAAATGAAAATTAATTTTTCCGGTTTTGCTAGTTGGAGAAAGAACACTCTATTGCTCGAGTTTCATTATTAAAACCATCTTTCGAGGGATACTTCAACGCATTGATACGTGCACGCGATAAATGTGTCGAGAACGTGTGGTTCAATGCACTTTCTATTATACATGCTGTATACTCTCCCATTTTGGATTAGAGTATCCAACCATTTATGATGCCAGTTCCTGAAGTTCTCACCAACATTGATACCTTGCTTTTACATAACATCAATATTGGCCTAGGTTTCACCCACCCCATTGTGGGCGAGTTGGTTCTGGCGTACGTTGGCCCCCCGCTGGGCAGGGTTCGATTCCCTAGCTCGTTCCGTTACACGACTTAAGTGGGACACCGTGGAGGTGGGTCCCCACGCTAGTACCCCTTGTGGTTTACGCTGAGCACTATCAGCTGTGAGGCGATTCCACGGTCACCAAATATATATATGGCCTAGGTTTCACTTCCTATCATGTCTATGCCTTTTTTTTTTTTTTTAATTATTCCATCATAAGAAGAGACGTTCGACTTGGGCATAATATAAATGTTGACAAATACATAAGAACCCTATTGTATCACCTGTAGTTTTGAAATTAGACGTTTAAGAATAGCCCCTTTATTCAAAATGATAAAGGGGCTTAACTCCATAAATATGACAGAATTGGTGAAGCTTTTGACACTTCTAATAACCGAAAGTTGGGAAAATACCAAACATCATTCATTTTTAACCCAATGTCACTTACAAACTCATTTTAGCATCTTGCTAAAGGTTTTTGTGATCTGGATTTCAGTTATTTTTTAGCGTTTTGTACGAGTGCAAGACTTCAGGATTTGGGATGGATATTTCTGGTAAGTAGATGCCATTTTCATGAATAGGAATACAAGGATAATTTATGTAAAATTGAAAGATGATCTCCACTAAAGGTAAGATTCATGTTTGTATTTAGTTTTTTTCATAATTAGAGTGCATAAGTGGTTATCAGATGAAATGTTTGCTTCCTTCCCCAGACTCTACATTCATTCTAGGTCAATGTTAAGGATGTACGTTACTTGTTTAGGTGTTGAATCGTTTTATTTGGTCGAGCTGCTGATCAGTCTGGGACATTAGTCCATGATCGTACTAGATTGAAGCAATTATCGTCAATGTGAGGAGACTTGCGAATTGATTTATAAGAGCCGCCCCCCCCCCCCCCCCTTCCCCCTCTCCCAAAATGCTCATCAAACGGAGCAAGGGCTAAAGTAGCGTCTAATAAGTTGAGCACAGTATTATACTTTCTATTGTTTACAAAATCCATTGTTGGTGTAAAATTTGTCACCAATCCACATTTTCTAATACATTTGTCATGGCTTTCCTAGGCGAAAAATTGACTTAATCAGACGTTCTGTGAAAAAAACAAATGCACATATTCAAAATTATGTTAATCCAGGGACGACTTTAGAAACCTTAATGCAAGTTCATATATTTCTACAGAAAATATTACATAATATCTTCTCCTACTTGTATTTTCCAGATTATCGTATGCTGAAAGATATCAAATTGTTGCAGAACTGCATAGATACTTGAAATTATTGCCATATATTCTTCTGCAAGTGAACTTGACAATGAAGCAAATTTGTTCCATGTGTAAAGGTCAACTAGTTAATAATGTGTATAATAAAGAGGTGCCCAATGGTCCAATATAAAATGGGAAAATTACTAAAAAAAAAAATTTAAACCTATTACATTTATGTCAATTCAGTCATAAACCTTTCAATTTGGCTAATTTAGTCATAAACCTTTTGACAATTCATCATTATAGTCTATCCGGTTAATTTTAGCTAAAAATTAATGATGTGGATATTGGTCATTCTACATGACACTGACATGGAAATTTATTTAATTTTTATTATTTTTTCTTTCTATTTTCTTTTTTTAAGGGCGGCATCCCTTGCTTTGGCCAGTAAAGATTCACAGTTCTCACTCAAAGCTAGGCAAGGGTCGCGTGTGAGCGCAATGAACCCTTGCTAGCCACTGTCGAGGGTCGTGGCCCTTATCAATAAGAATTCTGAAAAAAAAAATTAAAAAATTTAAAATTTAAAATAATTTTAAAAAAATCATATCAACATCGGCTATGCCACTTTGGAGGCTAGTATTCACATTATCAATTTTCAGTTAAAATTGGCCACAGATGAACTTTATTGATAAATTGTTAAAATGTTTAAAACTAAATTAGTTAAATTGAAAGATTTAGGATTGGATCGACACACGCACAATATGTTTACGATTTTTTTTATGACTTTCCCAATATAAAACAACTACCACCTCTTGCACAGTCTAGTAAGCTTCAATATCATTTTGTTCTGTTCTCTCTTTATCTTTCAATATATGGTAGATATGATGAGTAACATATTCTGACACTTACACTAGATTAAAATTACATATTCATCTCCAAATTCACCATATGCCTTTTCAAAGTACCCTAACAAGCAATGCAAGTGAGCCTTTACTAGTTTTCCTTTCATTTCTCCAATAAGATTGAAGATGAAAAATAATGAAAACAATAAAAATAAAACTCTCATGTACTATGTACAATCTTCAACTATATTTCATGTTTTCACTAACTCCTCATATAGAGGTCACCAAAAATATCATTTAAATGTAATCCTTTCTAGGATTACTGAATCATTTACTCTTAATGCACCTAAGACACAATTTATAAGATTTATATATTACATAAATATTATAGGTACATCCAATACACTAAGATGAAGTGTCACGCCCCACCCCTCGAGCGCGCGCACATCCTTCGGTAGTCGATCAAATTGCGACGTTCCCAAGACGCGTCACCAACCCAAATTGATTCATGCACATGCGGAAGCGAAATAAATAATCCCCAGACAACAATCAACATAGGATAGAAAAGCAGGACAACCATATAAAACAAACCACACTTTTATAAACAAACTAGTTTATACACAAAGGCCAACTCTAAGATTTATGTACAGAAGTCTAGATCAAAAAGGGCTACGGAGCCACCTGAACTTCGGACTCTCTAGTCTCCGGCTCCGTGTCTTCCACAGCACCATCAGGAGTGTCGATATCCAAATGGTGCCCTATCTCCCACTCCCCAGTCCCAACGGGAGGCCCATTAAAACCACCCAAAGGACCCTCTCCACTCACATTGGGCTTGTGAATGTACCACGCCTTGAAACGATGAGGTACCAAGTGGGGTAGGCCCTCATCGACCCAAACAGTGGACTCAACAAGCTCACAAGTCAGGCTGGTCCTGGGAACTGGGAAATAGGAGCGCTAGAAGTCTACCTCCCTCAGGACCCCATAACGCACATGACGTGCCTCCATCTAAGGACCTATAAATAGTTAAACCACGATGGGGTGAGACAATGTCTTAGCGAGTCTACACTCTAAACCCCGATTAGGAAGATAATACACCTAGAGGCAGTCTAATCACACCTCACAGAAGACTTACCTCGCCTCAACACCTCCCTGCACGTCAGTATGACTCATATAACATTTATAAATGCAGTAGATGCAATCAATAACTGGAACACCTCACTTTCAAATCAATCAATCACAAGGGTCCAGATTATAAGGCCAAATTGTTACGACGCGTCTCATTCCGTGCCACACAATTTTGTCCCATAATCAGGCGCGGTTATATCTCACTCAAACAAACGTTCCAATTAATTATGACTCCACGGGCACGGCCGACTCAATAGTCAGTAGTCTTCCGGCATAGCCGAGCGTCATCTCGCCCCATCGAGCATAGCAACGTCTATCTCTAGACGGCATTCTCGAAGGAACATCGGCCCAGCCTCCACTGCGACCGGCATCCATTGACAATGGGCATTCCTGAAGGAGCATCGTCTAACTTAAAAGCTCGTGACGGGTTCTCATAACGTTCATGCACACATCCAATCCCGGCTAAGGATATCGTGCTTTGCACTTAAATGCCTCAATTAAAATAATGTGCTTGGCATATTTTCTTCATATTAAAAACACCCGATAAAATCATCGTGTGTGGGTACACGATCAGATCGAACCATAAAAAGTGATTCCTTTCCTTTTAAAAATCACATTATTTGATATAATACTTAAAAATATTTTTGGCATCAAAAATCGAAACTCGGTATTTTTCTAATTAAATACCAAAAATCCATAATTTTGGAATAATAACTCAAAATCAACAATCATCATTCAATTGCACAATTTAACACTCGATTGCACAAACTAATTACACCACGACAATCGGTACGAAATTCTGACGACCGGCTATCCCGGTATAATTTTTGAAAAATAATAAATAATTAAATAAATTAAAAAATAATTAAATAAATGACTAATTAATCTACCTAGGCTAATCTAACCACCTAATTGACCTAATTAAATTACTCTAACCAACCTAGCTATATCTAATCTAATTAAACAACCTAATTGAACTAACTAACCACCTAATTAACCTATCTAATTAACTAAACAAGCTAAATAAAATCACTAATCTTACTCAGACTAATCTAAACCTCTCCTAAGCATAATTAACTCCCTAAGTAGAGTTTAGCAAGAAAACTCACCGGATTAGCGAGCCGATGAATTCACAGCGATGGTGACGCAGAGGTGAGTGAGACTCGGGCCTAGAGCAATGCCAAGGGAGGCCAAGAAAGGCCCAGAAAAAGCCCACAAAGCTCACAGCCCAAGATGTGAGTTTCGGTTTTGCTTTAGCTGGACCAAACGGCTATGGCGGCTGGAACGGGCTGGACTAGTGCGAGCAAAGGCGGCGAGGAAACTGGACGGACGGTGGGGGCTACGACGGCGGCTTGGACAGGCGAAGGGGAACGGCAACTAGCGGTCAAGGCTTCGGGACGCTGGTCGCGGTGTGAGAAGTGGCGGACAACGCCCGAGCGGGGACGGGCGAGTGGCCGGAGCTCAAACGGCTCGGGCAATCGACAGCAGTGCGCTTCGGTTTGCAAGGGGTGGTGGCTGGCTACTTGCTCTGGAATTGAAGGTTTTCAGCAACAATGGAGAAGAAAGAAGCAAGAAGGAAGAAGAAGGGACTACTATTGGATGAGAGGGGACAAAGAGGCCACAAAGTCTTCAACAAATATCTTAAACACTTGAGTGATAGTCCCCAAAGTCTTCAGCCTTATCAGCAGCCATTTTGCCCTCACAAAACTTCCCAAACAAGTCAAGGTAGAAGCTCAAATGTTGCACCCCCCATGGCATACGAATTTCACCAATTCCTCTTCAATTTCACTTCAATTTCACACCAATTGGCTTCAAAATGATGGCCAAAGTGCCATGGTAGCAGCCCACACCAATTTTCACAATTTTCCCCACCAATTGATCCAACTTGAAGGCCTAAAATCCACTCAAAAAATGGCCATCCGAATTTCCCGGTTCAAAACCGCCCAATTTTGATTTTTTGCCGAAATCCCGGACTTGCCGAAAATTCTTCAAAGGATGAGTCGACGTTCCTAAAATAAATTGTGACGCACTAGAACTTTTGATTCCTGAAATCGGGTTCAATTTCGTGGTTAATTTCAACCGGACACGATTTTAGCGTAACCTAACCTACTAGATAGCTTTTAGGAATTTTTAGCACAATTGACCCGTGGTTGATTATTTTTATCCACATTAAGTATATCCGATTCATAGGCGACTCTCGGTTATCGTAAAAATTTCAAGATTTCAATTACGGGCACAGGGTATAGAAACGACAGAAAAATCGATTTAGTGTCATTCGACACGAATTTTGTAATTAGGTGGAATCACCAACACTCTAATCACATATCTTTGTCAAATTGACTTATCTCTGTTCTCTAATCGATTTTGGATAATGTCGTATTGACCCTTACAGATTAGCACGGTCGAGTAGTTGATTTCTGATCGAATTCTCAAGTCTATCGTGTTTAGATTCCTTAACGGCTTCACCCGATAGATTAGTTATCTCGTGAGTGATCAGCTCGGGAAAAAGACTATAGGCGCGTCGATGAAAAGCCTAGTTCATTTAGTCGAAAGCAGAATCGAAAATCAGGATGTCACATGAAGATCAACTCCCTCATATTCCTTGGTGCTCCTTAAGATCACCAAGGTAAATCTACTTTCCATAAAATATAGAGACTTTCCAATAGCCAATAGGTCAAAAGCCTTTCTTTTGGGGTCCACGAGTGCCACCCCAATCCAGTAACCTTTCTTCTTGAAAAAACTACCTCTAGATGCCGAAGGGCATGGATTGTTCCGAGATGAAACTAAAAAAGCTTTCTAGATTCTGATTAGGAAATAAATATTTTTTTTTTAAATATGGAGTTTGCCTATTCCTGAAAAATATCTGACTTTCTCTTCATCTATAGTATATTTTTTATACTCATATATACTCGCTAAGACTCAGCTCTTAAAAGCTAAAACTTTCCCCTCCGAACAAGATGCACATTAGGGGTAGGCATACTTCTAGGGTAGAACTTAGAACTAGAGAACCGAACTAGTGGAAACTTATTTGATTCTAGGTTCCAAGATATATAAGGTAGATTTCAGGTTTCAAAAATGGGAGAACCTATTTCGAACGGTAGGTTCTAGGTTCTAGGTAAATGGAACCTAGAACCTAAACCCCTAACAAGTTTTTATGTTTTTCTAAGTCTGTCTTTTCCTAATTCTACGATGTTACGTAACGTCCAATGATGAGTATATTATATGGAACCACTAATTTGAACTTCCATTTTATGATTGAGATTTTTATTGAGTTAATGTTTTATATTATTCGTGTGTCTAAATATAAGTTGTAGTCAACGATTTAGCTATAAGTGGCGATCATTAAAGGTGATAATTCCTTACAATTGTTTGATTAATAATACAAGTGGAACCTAGGTAGACCATGAAACCTATGACAGGATAAATTCCAAGTTCCAAAGTGTGTAGAGTAAGTTCCAAATTCCAAAAAATGATGAACCTATTCCAACAAATAAGTTCTAGATTTCAGGTAGAATTTGTATGGACTCTAGAACTGCTCACCACTAACGCACATACCCCTTTTTCAGTATGACTAGTGAGCCAAGAAGCTGGTGCCATAATTGGTGAGACAATAGCTTACCAAAGAGACTTAGAGGAAGAAATGAAAAGTCAAAAATATACTCTTATGAAATTGCTTAATCGAAAGAGGACAGCGGGATTAAGGCAAGCGCGCTGAAGTGATGGAAAAAAAAGGTGGAAACTGAGACTACGTTTGCCTTGTGTTAGCTCAGGCATGTTTACTCATGCTTATCAGAGGTCACTAGTGTAATCTCAGTTGAAACCTTGCTTGAAAAAAATTAATGGACTGTTACTCGTAAATGGCTTCTTCACCTTAACTTTCGGCTACAACTGGTGAATTCATTTTGACAATGCCGGCAATGACAATGCTGATGATATTTGGATGAATGGCGGGGACAGCCATTGGGAATGTGGGTCGTTAAAGGGAGGAGTCTATGGGTTTGGATGGCCTTTGCAACAGAGTGACCAAGCTCTGCAACCACGTGTTGGTTTCCGATGATATCTCGTGTCTGGCCTCTTCAGCTACTCGCCTCTTACCATCACATCCACTGACAAGCTCTCGTCTTATCGCCTTGAGTGACTGGAAAAAGTTTCAACGAAGTCACAGGTTTTATCTGTCTTATGTAGGGAAGAGGGATATTGACTCTCGGTTTCTTCTTCTGCTGATCCTTTTCGTCTTCCATGAGAGACCACAGCATGGTTTGCCTTCTTCAGAGATGTATGTATATATTTGTCATTGGAGATGGAGCTCTTTAATCATTCTGAACATGTCTTTTTCACATTTAGTGTCCATAATTTTGTGGGTCAGGTGATATTGATGAGATCTACCTGTATTTACTCTAGCAACTTTCAACTATCAAGTGTATGCTTGAAAGGTCTTTTACAAGAGAGATTTTTGTGGGAACATTAAGTCTATTGTTCACATGTATAATTATTCTTCTGCACCGGTAAGTAGTATGTCTTTTGTCCTCACACCAGAAAATTAAACGGTTTAATTATGGTCCTTGCAATTCAAAGAAGACTTATTCTATCCAAAATTCACTGAAAAATTACTTCTAGAAAGGGTTCTAACAAATCATGTGTCCATCTATAATTCATTTGCAAATGGAATGGATAAATCAATTTAATCAATCATAGACATATAGATCGTACTGTTCAGGCAATGGTCATGGAAACAGATCTTTTTCACTGGGCGATGGACGGTATGAAACCTACAAATGGAATATCAGTTCCAAAGAAAAGGTGCAAGATGTAAGCTAAGTGAACAGAGTCAATCAGCACCAAAAAAGGAAAGAAAGAAAGAACCCTATGTTTGGTGGCAGGGTCAATGACTTTTCCTTCCGAGGGCATCTATCACAAGTTGATGTCTCCGTGCTGTGCGTACACGCAAAAAGATTTGAAGGATAAGAGAATTGTTCAGTATGCTTGCCAAGAATTCTCTCACTAGAAGAAGGAAGCATAAAATAAAATTCATTTCTAGTCAAGAGCCCAAATTCCAAACAACCTTTCGTATCAGATATTGTGCTGCTTCTGATGGAGAAAGGTCAGAAACATTCCAATTGGATGTACTGGGAGGTAAGGAAGAGAGACACCCATAGACCCATTCTTGGGGATAAGAGTTGTGGGTATAGAGAATCAAATTATCTCTGAATTCAAGCTAAGACATGCATGGCACTTTTGACCCTTTTGGACCCAAATAGCACCATTATATTGCAAGATTTGTCAATTATATTTTTTTCACCACTCATATCTAGCATCTGCACATTCCAGCGGTTCTGGTAAAGAAGTAAATACTTAGTGCAAACTCTGGTCATAAAGGACCTTATTTAATCATTTAATTCAGGATTTTATGCCCAGAAATCATCAGATATTTTTCATTGCGAAGCTGGGTTTTGGTCCATGAAATGCTTTGCGATTCAAAATTGCACGAGGCAGCACTTTTTATTTAAATGCAACCAAAGCCCAGGAATATTGACTTCAACACAAGTTGCCTCAAGGAAAAGATAACAAGATAATGCTGATAAATACCTCATTAATAGCCATCCATCGATATCTTCTCCTATCTTTTCGGCTGGCCTTTTTGCTGAGTTCGGTGAACATTACGCAACCGTACGCCCTGCGCTTGTAAAAAGAATATATTCTAATAGGGGGAACTTAATCACCGTGGACAGTGATAAAAATTATTACTTGCTTATGAAAAAAGGGACAAGTTAAATTGAAAAGATTTGTATGTGACAAATTGACTTAAGGAGGTCCTCCTAAAACATAGGCGGGGTTTGGAATCTGATCTCATATTCGCTTCCATTCACTATAAAAAGTGACATGAGTGCAAGCCAAAAAATTGAAGCAGTGGGCCTGGGTAGGAGAAGAAGAAGAGAGGATAACATGAAGACAAGGGTCTCATTTGGTAGTCAAGGATGACTTGCCTGCTCAATCTATTTCATCTGAATTGAGTGTCTGAGTCGTTCATGCTAGTTTCAGGCAGTCTCCTTGGCTAGTCAGAAAGCCTCTTATCTTTCATGTTGGGCTTCTTCTTCCTTCTAAAAGCAACTACTCTTAGAAGATACAAAAATTGTCGATTATTTTTATTTATCAAATCACACACCGAGAGGCATGGGAATGTTTTTGTGAGGAAGAGAGTTCTTACATGACATGACGAGTCTTGTTTGTTAGCCAAGGATGACTTGCCTGCTTCTTGCAAGAGTGCATCAATTAGAGTTGCTGTTCTCGTCGATCGATGCGTACGATTGCAAGGTGACGAGGCAGGTCATCCTGGCTTATTTGACGTGCTCTTCATGTTCCTGTTAGACCTTCTCTTCTTCTTTGAGGCACCTACCTTTCTTGGGCTACAGGTGTATTGGAAGTTAGCACAAGGTCTCTCAAAGTTGTGAATGGCGTATATAAACATGAAACTCTGAAATGGAAAGGAGAACTGAAAATTAGATTTTCACGGTTTTGCTATTTGGAGAAAGAACACTATAGCACCGGTTTCATTGTCGAAACCATCTTTCAAGGAATGCTTCAGCGCATGGCTACGTGTAGGTGATGAATACGTTGAGAATGTGTGGTTCAATGCACTTTCTATGATTCATGTAAATCGATAGTATTTCACCGAGGACTCAGAGCATCCGATCACTCTCCGAGTGCTCTTTACTCTCCCATTTTAAATTGGAGTAGACAACCATTCATAATACCAGTTCTTGAGGTTCTCACCAAGATTTACATAATATCAACGTTGGCCTAGGTTTCACTTCCTATCATGTCTACGCTTTTTTAAAAATAATTCCATAGTAAGAAGGGACTTCCAACTTGGGCATGATCCAAATGTTGACAAATATATAAGAACCCTTATTGTATCTCGTGTAGTTTTCAAATAAGATTGTTTAGAATAGCCTATTTATATAGAATGGTAAACGGGGATTAACTCCGATATATATATGCTAGAATTGCTAAAGTTTTTGAAACTTATAATAATAGAAAATTGGGAAAATACCAAAATATTATTTGTTTTTAATTCAATGATAACTTACAAACTCATTTTAGCATCTTGCTCAAAATTTTCACGATATGGATTTTGGTTAATTTTTAGTGTTTTGTACGAGGGTAAGACTTCAGGATTTGGGGATGGATATCTCTGGTAAGTAGATGCCACTTTCATGAATAGGGATAGAAAGATAATTTACGTAAAAGTGAAAAAAAAAAAAAAAAAAAAACTCCACTAAAGGTAAGACTAACGTATGTATTGAGTATTTTCATAAGAAGAGGTACATAAGTGGTTTATCAGGTGAAATGTTTGACTCCTTACCCAGAATCTGCATTCATTAATTGGTTTCTCCAAGTGTTGAGTAATTCCTTGGGAAAAGCTTGGACAGTCAATATCCCCACAAATGGCAGAAATTCATACTTTTTTACTAATCATAATCAAGAAATGTTATCTTTGGAAGCGCGCAGTGATAGCCTGAAATGTTCACCTTGAGCCGAAGTCCTAATCTATCAATATATTTAGTTAGACCTACTTGCACTCAAAAATTCCAGCCAATAAGTTATGAGTGAATGTGGGTCTAATTAGATATTTTGATGAGCTTAAACTTGAGCTATTACTTGGCGATCTCCTCTAATGAAAGTATCAGACTTTGTTGACACTTAAATTTTAACTATTTTACTTACTTGTTCTTTATATAAAAATATCAAAATTACATTAAGTATTTCATAACATTGCATTTAGGTAATAATAACATTTAGAACCAAATTTGGAAGGCCCGAGTCAATTGGCATTCTTTCATTTGGAACAATGCCATCCTGTCTTGATACCAATTTCACCTTTGGCTCATCACCAAGTGTAGGCTTCCTACCCAATCTCTCCTTATGTCTTATGGTAGGATTGATGTTGCTTCCTATCCCTTTTGCAATGAGATGCCTAACTCTATAGATCATCTCTTTTTTGGGTATCGCATTACAACAAGTGTTGCTTTCTTTTGGGCGACCAAGTGTAATCTTCCCTGGCGGAACAAGTCTTGGCAGGAAAATCTCCGTTGGGCCATTACCTTGCTCTTGGGCAAGGAGTTTTATAAGTGTATTGTTCGCTTTTCTCTTGGTGCGCTTTGCCATATCATTTGGAAGAATATGAACAATATGCTCTTCAGGGGGGAGCCGCTTTCCGTTCCGGCCATGAAGATGCATCTCCTTCAAGTCGTTAAAGACAAGGCTGTCACCTTCAGGAATATAGAGGACTCCATCAGAAATAGAAGGCTGCAGCGCTTTTGGGATATTGACCCTATTATTTTCTCGTCTAGGAGTCACACTTAGTGATTTCATGTCTTCGGTCTAAGCTACTAGCTGGTTTTTGGTTGCCTCAGCTTGGTGGTTGATCGGCCACCTGGGGTCTTGTCTTTGTTTTTCGTGTTGTAGCCTGTTGGCTTTTCTCGTGTTTTCCTTCCATTCATTTTGAGCTTGTACCCATGAGTGCAAGTTTTTGAAGCCGTTGCATTTGTATAGTTTGGCTTTCCCCTTTATATTACTTACTTTTATCAAAAAAAAAAAAATTTAGAACCAAACTTATCTTTTTAAAAAAATTCTAAAAAAATAGAAAATAGAAACGAGAGAATAGAAAAATTATTCGGTTGTGGGGGGAGATTTTGAAAGATTTTAGATTTTGATACTGGAGTCTTTTTCTTGTTGAGCGTATCCCCTCTATTTGGAGGATGATTGTTAGCAGTTAAGTGAATTATCTTAGAAAATCTTCATAAAAGATTTTAGATTTTAAATAATGGAGCCTTTTTCTTGTTGACCATATCCCCTCTGTTCAGAAGATGATTGTTGGTGGTTGAGTATATATATGCAATTATCTTAGAAAATCTTCAGTTGCAAAACAATTTTTTTTTCTCAATAAATAGAGAGTGCAAAGCTTCGTGTCAAGGGGAGAAAGGGGCAAGAGTTCTTGAGTTCCATTTAGGCTACGTTTGGTCGTCCGGATTTCTAATCAGGATAGGACTGGATAGAATAGGATATGAAATCTTGAGATTTTTTTATATCCTATCCATTGTTTGGTAAATCGCAGTATTAAAATCGGATATATTCACATCATATCATGTACATTTTTTTGATATAAATGGCATGTCATTATAAATGAACATACATGTTCATAAACAGATATGGTAAAAATATCTCGTAACACTATTCATTAATTTATTTTTATTTTATTTTTCCTCTTTTTTTATTATATTGTTTTATTTATTATTTCTTTTTCCCCTTTCATTATTCATTAATAAAATTTTATCAAATAGTAAACTGTATTAACATACCTAAAATATATAAATATAAATATTTAATTTATAGATTGAATGTTTATTATAAGATAGAATTAAAGTTGAATATATAAATTAAAATAAGATTAATTAAAAATAAATTTCTATTTTTTATTTTTAATTTCTTAAATTAGAATTCAAATATTATTTATATTGAAATATAATTTCAATTTTGTTAACTTAATAAGTTTGTTATTCGAGAAAAATAACTTTCCTATTATGGACATTAGAAATCTTATCCATATTTATCCCACCTCCCCCATAGGATAATTTTATCCTACATATATTCCCTTTATATCCGACTTTATCCTGTCCTGAGCGAGCACCAAATGTAGGATAGGATAAATCATATCCTATCTCGAATTTTATCCCGACTGCCAAACGCAGCCTTAAGGGTTGAAAGAGAAAAAGGTGATAGAAATTCGCAAAGTGCTCATGAGTGACATGGAGGGAGGAAAGAGAGAAGGGAGAGAAAAATTATAGGGGAAAGTTTCTTGAGAGAATACTCGTGAGAGAGAAAAGTCATGGAGAAATTTTCTTTCCTTCTATGACTTGCTGTCAGTAGCCATCACACTCTATGATTGTCATCGCGTCTGTGTTACAATCGCACGCTATTCCGAAATCGTTTCCTACATGGTGGGATACTAGCGCTCGATGTCCCTTGTTGCTATTCGGTTTTAGTCCTCCAGCGAACTCCTACACCATCAACATCATGACGAACAAGACATCCCTTTCGGAATCCCGGCGATGAAGTTTGCTGCTCCTTATAATGATCCAATCCCATTGACGCCAGTAGTTTTCCTCCAAGATACTTGCTGCTGCCCGATGAGTTCTTAGACAAGCATCACTGTCTTTCATCAGAATATGTCCAGCAAGTCCAGTATTGAAGGGTCAACTCCAGGAGACATTCCAGTATTAATCGCATCCCCAATGACGCCTCCAACACGTTTCAGCCAACATCCAGTCAACATGGTGTGTTGATTCTTTTATGTGTAGGTTCTTGGTGCATTGGCTAGACCCCAAGGTGGTCTAATCGTTGCTAGATTACCAACTTTCAATCACCGAGTACTCATCAAGCATCAGTGAAGGCTTTGTCATACACCCTCATTCGTCGATTTGCAAGCTTCGCTGCCACCCTCGTAAAAGCTGTGACCTGAATTAGATAATCTCCTTAGACTAAATTCGGTTCAAGTATTCGGTTTCCTAGTTTGTGATATATATCAGTTCTGACTTAATTTGCTTTGATACATTTGACATTATCCAATTAGGAAGCTTGTCGCATTAAATCATACTTGTCGCATTAAATCATAATAATCAAGAATATTGAACCACGAGACGTTAGATCAGATTTTTGATTATTTTGATTTTCCATGGAAAATTTATGGTTTGTGATGCATAATTGATTCGCGTTAAGATAATATGTCATTAAATTGTCCTGGTGAATTATCAATAGGACATATGTTTCAATGCGTCATTTGATATTTAATCATTACATACACATCGCATATCATGCATCCTATGTCATATCTAGAACTTAGGTCCATAAATATTCCATGTTTAAAGCAACGCATGTTGACTTTTAAAATTCATATGGAATTAGAATAATTTTCCTTCAATAAAACAAAAAAAAAAATGAAAAAAAAATTATTTAGGTCATATAGATTTCATAATATGCATGCCATATATTGCGCATTAGTTAATGAGTCACAAATTTTAGGTTCAATGTCTTAGTATTCCCCTCATGCAATCTGACCGTAATTAATAATCGAGTTTTCATGCATCATTTGATTTAGTTAAAAAAAATTGCATTGCATCATCAAGTCACTTTCTTTTCAATAAAAATTATTAAGTCATGTTAGTTTTTATCTATTTAGAAGGAAAATGCAAAGGTCATTAGCTTGGTTAATGTCGCGACCAATTTTTCGGGTGTGACACCTAAAACTAGGTTAATGGACTTCTTTAAACTTAGCTCGGGCTCTCCCAAGCCCATACCAAATCGCGACTTAAAGTTTTAACATGCAAAAGATTAATATCTAGGAGTCGCCACTAATCGGTTTAAGGTAGGTCGATTAGACACCTAAGTAAAATAATGGGAGAATTACTTTACTCCTACGAACCAGAAACTAAGGGTACGGGGACTTGGTTACACTAAACTATCCTAGTGCCCTTTCGGTACCATTTCTTTTTTTAATTTTCAAAAATGTTTTTGCAAGCAACTTGGATTGATTTTAATCTAAATTCCTATCATGCAAATGAGTGGCCACATGAATGCTCAACCATTATTAAACAATCAAAAGACGTCCATTAAAAGAAATAAACATACAAAGCATTTTTTTGGGTTTTCTTTTATCTTGAAATCGAAACGTGCATTCTAACTTCATGATCTAACAAGCAAATTCTAATTAAATAAACCTAACATGCAAACTCAATTTTGATTTTTACTTTTTTTTTTAATGAATATCGTGCGATGCATGCTAATAATCTAATATGACATGGCAACATGACCTAAACTATATGACATGAAGAAATGCAATAATTAAATATGCAATCTAAATTAACTAAAATGGCCTAATCCTAGTGACGGACCATTTCTAATTCAATGAACCTAATAACAAATAAAATGACGTGCATTTGATATCTCTATTCTTAAAAAGGCAACCTATTCTAAAAATTGAGTCTAACTTATGCATAGACGAATTTAATTTTTCATTTTTTATGAAATTCGAAATTTAAGAAAAAATGCAAAAATGATCTAGCTAGATTGAGATTCTATCTAATTTAAACTAAAGATTAAATCATCTTAAATCATAATTTAAACTAAGACATTATCTTAATCTAAAATGCAATTTATCTAAAAAGATTATCTAAATTTAAAATGAAACATGTATTTCTATATGCACAATGATTTTTTTTGTGTTTTTTCTTTATGAAATTCGAAATTAAAACTAACACGTAATTAAACATGCAATTCAAAAAAAAAAAAAAAAAAACTAATAACCTAAATGAATGCACCTTTTTTGTTTTTATATTTTTAAATTCGCAATAAAATCCTATTTTAAAAAAAATATTTAAGTCTGAAACTAACTTATCTCTAAAAATGCAATCCTAAAAATATAATCCTAAAAAAAATCTAATTTATTACCTACATGTCTAACTTGTTAAATCTTCACGCTTTGATGCAAGATTTTGACCCTTTTTCCTTTTGATTTTTTTTTAAGAGATAAGAAATTATTAAATAAATATTAACTCTAAACTATCAACAAAATAAAGGATTAAAATAACCGAAAAAAAATAACATGTTGTCTCACGGGTCAAATTAACGGTTATCCTAACCCTAATTATCACGACAACAACTCAAAATGACTAAAACTCTGATCCGAGATCTTACGGATCAAATTAATAATCAAATTGATTCAACAATTTAAAATATCAACAAATCCCAAGAATTAATATAATTAAAAAATTGACCCGACGTCTTACGGGTCAAATTAATAATTACAGTAATTTTAGGAATAACACCTATGGATAATGCCTATAACAATCAAACCTAAAAGTTACCTTACAATAAACAAACTTAAACATAAATAATAAAACTAACTAAAAGTAAAGCAAAATAAAATAAGAAAAAATAAAAATAAAAATAAAAGAAAAATAAACAACATAAGGAAAATGGATGACAAAGAAGTTCGTCGGCGTTGGCTTGAGGACTACCGGCGTCGGAGCTCCGACGAAAGGCAGCAACGGACGGAGCGGCTTGGTAGGGTGGGCTCCGGTGGCAGACGGGCTTCGTGCGGCGGCGGTCGTCAAGGGTGCTGGTGAAGGGCTCGGCGTAGCACGGGGAAGCGTTCGGCGGCACGGGTCACCGGAATCGTGGGTCGACGAGCAGAGGCTCGATGTCGCATGGGAGCTGGAGGCGCGCGCGGTTCGGTGGCGTCGGGCGCTACGCACGGCGGTGGCTTCGTCGATCGTGGAGAGCAGCGGTGCGGTTTGGGTTCTAGCTCGCGGGCGGAGGCGAACGGTGACCGGATCGGCGGGTAGCGAGATCGTCGCGGGGGTGCTCACGAGTTGCGGATCGCGGGCTTCGGTGGTCGGGCACACGAGGTTCGGAGGCGGGGTACGGTGCTGCCGGCGGAGCGGGACTCGGCGCGGCGGGCTTCGGGAAAAAGCGGCGTCGGAGGCGTGCGGGCACTCGGCCACTAGATGCGCGCGAGATCTGCGGGTCGCGGATCTCGGGCGAAGCGGTGTGGAGAGCGGCGGTCTTCGAGCGCCGGGTCGCGGGGATCTCGGTCGGCGAGGGCGCGGGTGCTCGCGAGATGGGCTTGCGGTGTCGTTTGGGCTGCTTTGGACCGGAGCCGAAGGTGGGCGGCAATGGCGCGCAGCAGCGATGGCGCGGCGTCGAAGGCGGAAGGCCGAGCGCGGGTGCGCCGGCGAGAAGATCAGGCGGCAAGGAGGCGTCGGCTCCGAGGAAGATGAACAGGAGCTCCTTCCCTTTTATTTCTTTTTTCTTTCTCCCTCCCGTCACTCTCACTCTCACCTGCTTTTTTTTTTTGCTTTTCAGCGAAAGGGGGCCACCAAATGCTTTTTTTTCTTTTCTTTTTGATTTCGAAAACCCTCAAAAACCAAAAGAACCCCCCCCCCCGCTCGGTTCGAAGCCTCACATTTTATAGTGAAAAGCTCAACCAAAGTTGTTGAAGATTTGCAAATATTCGCTCAACCATCCAACAATAAAATGGCTCCAAAATCAAATAAAAACTGAGTTTTGAATTTTAAAATTAGAATATATTTTCAACAAGAAAGATTTTCAAAACCGAATTTTTATTTTATTTTGTTATTTTCTAAAAAAGTAGGTGTCAACAGCTGCCCCTCTTTGAAAGGAAGCTCGTAGAGGTTTCCTTCAAAGATATATGACACCTAAATTTAAACCATGGAAAATGAATTATGAAATGAATATGCAAATGTTAATGACTTTTTTTTTTTAAAAGAATAAAGGATGCAATGTAAATGCAATGATTCGGTCCAGAACATAGATCTCTATATGTCTATGACCAATGAAATGCAAATGCAAAGAAGAACACGTACCTATCGTACCTGTCTGGGGATTTAGGTGAGACCTGACAAACATCTGGAACTCTCTTCAGAAAGATTCAAAGTCTTCAAGGATCTGGAATTCTCCTCGATTCTAAGCACTTGGAAATTACATCAAGTACTTGAAATTTCAAAGATCGATTCGATGTCGACATTTGAAAACATTTATTAACATCTGGAAATCACATCAGATGTTTGAAAAGACAAACACTTGGAAGTCACATCAAGCATTTTCAGGTTCAAACATCCGGAATTCACACTAGACATTTGAATTTTTTTTTTTTAAAAGGGTACTTGGAATTATCATCAAGTACAAAGATGACTGAACAAACTCAAGGTTTTAAAGACAATTTTTGGTCTTTGTGAAAAAATTCATTTCAAACATTTGAAATTTTACTAAACATCTGGAAATCACATCAGATGTTTGAAAATACAAACACTTGGAAATCACATCAAGCGTTTAAGGGTTCAAATATCTAGAATTCACACTAGACTTTCGAAAACATTTTATAAATGGGTACTTGGAATTCTCATCAAGTACAAAGATGATTGAACTCAGGGCTTCAAAGACGCATCTTTTGGTCTTTGAGGAAAAATTCAATGAAGGCCCATGCATGATGGCTTTATCGGACTTCCACTGGAAAAATTATCATTAGAGCAATTTTCAGTTATAGAGCGAATCTCTTGAACATGCTAAATGAGACACTTTTGGTGTGAAAAGGCTTTTTCACTCGCTCTCATTTAGGAGGGGTTATTTGTCCCGACCATTGATGCGGGAATATATCACTCAATCTTATCATCATCTTGTCGACAAGAGTTCGAATTTTCTTGCAATCAATACGACCTTACCAATCTGAGAGGTCTTTAACAGGTACTGTAATGTGGGCTTGGTCAATGGCTTAACAAAGGGATTCTTTGAGTCAAAGCAATTGAAAGAACAATTCTGTGATCATCTCCGGGTTTACAAGTCAAGAACCCTGCAAAATGAGAAAGAAATAATATTGCTCGCACTTCTTTGAGCAATGCTCAAAACATATGAATTCCTATGTTAATTCAAATGCCCTAATCTGAAGAGTCTTTGTAAGGGACGTAACATAGGCTGGGTTCATGGGTTGAGAAACGAAAGGATCGTTAGGCTCAAAGATGTGTGTAATGGGTAAGAGTTGGTGATTTTCTTCGCCACGGATTGTCTTCTTGACAGATTTCTTTATTGGCTCAAGAGTTTATCACCGATGCCAATGATTATTCAACTGGAGATCTTTTCTCAACATTTTTTCTTTTAAAATCATTTTCTTTGATGATGGGCATCGATCAGGTACACCTGCTCTTTTTTTTTATATATGCCCCCCAATTCATCAGTCATTTCTCTCTTCTTTTCATGGGCATTGGCCTTGCTTTTACCAGACACACTGCTTTTTCATGCCCCTTAGTTCTATTTTGATTTCAGTTCTTGCGCACAATGCGTGTGTCAAGTATACTCTAAATGACACTCGAACCTTCAAGGGTCTTCATCTGTCTCTTGCCTTGCCCCAGTGTGGGGGATGATCACCAACTGGGTTTAAAGAAATGAAATTGCAGGCTCAAGTGGGCTATGCAAAGGATATAGTGTATAGGATAGTGAAAGAAATGCTCTTCGTCATCCTAAAGCACTTAAATTACCACATGAACTCAATGTAATAGCACGACTTGAAGATTGATGCAAGTGAGAGCAAGAAAATTTCTATCCATTTCCCTCTCCTTCAATGTCAACTTACCTCCATTTGCCCCGATGTGGGGTGGTTCTTGACAGGGGTAATATGAAAGAGAATCTTCGAGTATTTAGGCTCAAAGATGGTTAAACAAGGGTTCATTAGTAAAGAAATGAATTGCCCCTCGCCATTTTAGTTGTCGTACTTTTTGCAAGAAAATTCTTCACCTTGAAACACAAAATGTTTCTACACTCACCTCACAATGTATAGACAAAGGACTGTGTATGGGATAAAGCTTGCCTTTCACGCCCCATTTAGCATCATTTAGCATGTTCAAGGAACTCAACATCCTTCACTGAATTATCCATTTTGATAAATTTCAAGTGGAATTGACGAATTACACAATATCATGTGAAAGCATTCTATAATGATAAATAGGCCATGCTCATAAAGTCAAAACTATTAGATGTCCACATCTTGCCCTCTCTTTGTAAGGGAGCTCGTAGAAGTTCCTTACAAAAATAAGACACTGTCGTTCACATCCATTCTTTGCCCCTGCAAAAATTAAACATGCATCATTATACACTTGAGATTTGATCAACTTTGAGCGAGGGAAAGGCTTTTACGAGCCTTTTTTATTCATGGATAATATTTCTTTACAGCATCAGAGTTTACAGGATTCATGAATTCCCGCCCATCCATTTCTGCTAAGATCAAAGCACCTCCAGGAAGTACTTTCTTCACGATGTATGGCCCGCTGTAATTTGGAGTGAACTTGCCACGAGGATCAAAGTTAATTGGCAGCATCTTGCGTAGCACCAAATCATGGACTTTGAAATGCCTTGGGCAAACCTTCTGATTGAAAGACTTGGCCACCCGCTGTTGATAACATTGACCATGACATATGGCCTTCAGTCTTTTTTCATCAATCAAATTGAGTTGGTCATACCTCTGTTGTGCCCATTCAACTTCCGTCAACTTAGATTGAGACAATACTCTTAGAGAAGGGATTTCTACTTCAACTGGCAGGACTGCTTCCATGCCATACACTAGAGAAAAAGGAGTTGCCCCAGTAGAGGTGCGAACTGAAGTTCTATACGCCATCAGAGCGTAAGGAAGCCTTTCATGCCAGTCACGATAATTATCAACTGTCTTTGCCAGAATTTTCTTAATGTTCTTATTCGCTGCTCAACCGCACCGTTCATCTGAGGGCGATAAGGCGATGAATTCAAATGACGAATTTTGAACTCCTTGAACAAATCATGGACAAGCTTGTTGTTTAAGTTTGTCCCGTTATCTGTGATGATGGCTTCAGGCACGCCATAACGGGCAATAATATCTCGTCGCATGAATTTCACGACATTTTTTGCGGTAACAACTGCATAGGATGCTACCTCTATCCATTTTGTGAAATAATCGATAGCGACAAGGATGAAACGATGACCATTCGAAGCTTTTGGATTAATTGGGCCGATTACATCGATGCCCCACATTGAAAAAGGCCATGATTCTGACAGTTGATGCAGCTCATTTGGAGGAACATTTATCTTGTCTCCATAAATTTGACAACGGTGGCAACTCCGGACATGTTGAATGCAATCACTTTCCAAGGTCAGCCAAAAGTAACCCAACCTCATAATTTTCTTTGCTAACATGTGGCCGCTCATGTGAGGACCACACACTCCTTCGTGCATTTCCTCCATCAATTGATTGGCTTCCTTAGCATTGACGCATCTAAGTAGGACGGAGTCGAAGGACCGTTTGTATAGTGTATCCCCACTAATAAAGAACTTGGAGGCAAGTTTCATAAGATGTTTCCGGTCACCGTATTGCTACCTTCTCGGGAACTCTCGCCTTTGAATGTAGGTCATGATGTCATGGTACCATGGTTTTCCGTCTGGTTCTTCTATCACTACCATGCAATAAGTTGGCCTTGGCAAAACCTCTATCTTCAATGGCTCGACTTCTAATCCGTCAGTGACTTGCAACATAGATGATAAAGTTGCGAGTGCATCTGCGAATTGATTGTGAGACCTCGATAAGTATTCGAATGAAATTTCATCGAATTTCTTAACCAGCTTCTCTAAATACTTGTGATATGGGAGCAACTTGGCATCTTTAGTCTTCCATTCACCAACGGTTTGCGATATGATTAATGCGGAATCTCCGAACACTTTTAACTTAACCACGTCCATCTTAATTGCAGCTTGAAGCCCGAGGATGCAAGCTTCATACTCGGCTATATTGTTGGTGCATGGGAAGATCAATTTTGCAGCTACTTTGGATAGTGTTGTCCGTTTGGGGATATCAAAATTGCCCCGTGCGAAACCGGACAAATTCACAGCTCCATCAAAGAACATTGTCCATGAGTCTTCATGCACACTCAAAACACGGTCATCTAAGGAGTAGTCATTGTCATTTGAAACTCTCGAATTCTCGGCCAATAGATCAGCAATCACTCAACCTTTAACTGATTTTTGTGGAATGAATTGTACATCAAATTCAGAGATCAAAATTTGCCATTTAGCCAACTTTCCAACCAAAGCTGGCCGATCAAGTAAGTACTTGATGGGATCGTTCTCAGTTACAAGGAACGTCTGGTAATGCAGCGTATACTGTCGCAGTCTATGCAATACCCACACCACTGCAGCACAAGTCTTTTCAACATCAGGATACTTCATCTCTGACACAGTGAACTTTTTACTCAGATAATAAATGGCTCGTTCCTTTCTATCGATAGGACTTTCCTGAACCAACATTGCACCCAATGATTCACTATGAATGGTGAGGTAGAGAATCAAAGGATGCCCCGGCAAGGGCGGGACAAGTACTTGGTGGATTCATCAAGTACGCTTCAGCTTATCGAACGCTTCACGACACTCATCATCCCGGTTGACTCGTGCATTCTTCTTTAGGAGCTTGAAGAACGGTTTGGCGGTTTCAGAAAGTTGGGAAATGAATCGAGCAATGTAGTTCAACCTTCCCAAAAGGCTTCGGACTTCTTTCACCGTTGATGGAGGTTGTAGCTCACATATGGCCTTAGCTTTAGCCGGGTCGATTTCAATCCCTTTACTTGCTCACCATGAATCCAAGTAATTTACCGGATGTTGCTCCAAATACGCACTTAGCGGGATTTAGCCGAAGCTTGAACTCACGGAGTCGATCAAACAGCTTCTTCAAGGTCTCGACATGGCTTTTTCCAGGTCGAGTCTTTGCAATCATATAATCAACATAGACCTCAATCTCTTGATGCATCATGTCATGAAACAGTGCTATCATGGCTCGCTGGTAAGTTGCCCCAAAGCATTTTTAGTCCGAAAGGCATAACCTTATAATGAAAGGTTCCCCATGGGGTGATAAAAGCGATCTTCTCCTTGTCTTCCTCCTTCATCCTTATCTGATTGTACCCGGAAAAACCATCCATAAATGAGAATAGTTCAAAGCCAGCGGTACTATCCACAAGGATGTCTATGTGTGGTAACGGAAAATCATCTTTCGGACTAGCTTTGTTCAGATCTCGATAATCAACACAAACACGGACTCGACCGTCCTTCTTCATTACTGGTACAATATTGGCCACCCATTCGGGGTATTGTGAAACTTCAATGAATCCCACCTTTAAGAGCTTCATCACTTCCTCCTCTATCTTCTTTGAGAGTTCGGGCTTAGTTCTCCGCAGCCTCTCGCTTCTTAGGTGGCACGTCCGGATTAGTAGGTAGGCAATGCTCCACAATTGACGGGTCTAACCCAGGCATGTCGGCATAGGACCATGCAAAGATGTCTTGATATTCCTTTAGTAGTTGAATTAAGCGCTCAGCCTCATCTTTGGGGAGACTCGCCCCAATTTTCACTTCTTTGGCTTCTTCAGTGTCACTTAAATTAATAGTGACGGTTTGCTCGGATGTGAGAGCCTTGGCTTTTTCATGTTGTTCCCAACTTCGTTGCACCTCAATGGGATCTTTGATCGAGTCTTCAGGATTGTCATTATCGACACTTGTTGCACTGGATTGGACCATCCCCACACCTTTGCAGGCCACAAGATTGTTCCTGAAACACGAAGTAGATAAATCAGAAAGACAAACAGAGTATCTTTGTTTTTGTCTCTTTTTTTTTATATATATATTTTTTTTGAAACTCTTTGGCAAAAACACTTTTGAGACATTTTGACACGAGGAAGCGTGATGAAGCCCGGGCCTCGAAATTCTCCTTGGATTTCTTTTCTTTTATCGGCTGGATATCATCACCGGGCTGGTTTGGTGTACCTCATCATGCCCTCAAAATAAGACTTGTAATTTTATTGAAATTCATCAATCAATTACAATTTATTGAATGGAAAATGCGATTCAAGTCCTAAGAAGAAAGCGAAAAAGAAAAAAAATCGAAAATAATTCCTAGAAAGCAATCAAAATTCCCGCACAGGGGAATGTGCGCATAATTAAAATTCTCCTACTCTCGATCTTCGTCGATGACAAATACTAAATTTTCTTCGAACAATTCAGTCATTCCTTCGAGTGCTTCATCCTTTTCAGTGGGTCGGACGGTGTCTGCAACCGGCCTTGTCTACCTCTACCCACCCGACATCGATATCAGCGCCTGGAGGCTTTGAGTATCGAACACAGGTATCGATTGCCCCTTCTTCCTCATGCATCATCTTTGCAGGCCCAGGGAATGTGGACCTAATATGGGGTACAATGAAGCCAGTTCGTCCTCGTCCTCTTCCTCTACAAGATCGTCCACCTCTACCATGATAGCCCAATCCAGCCGTATATGAATTTTGCCCGGCCTCAATCGGTTGGCGAGTGCCCTGACCATGTCGACCTAAACCATTTCTGGGACAAAGCCACTCCCCACCATAACCTTGCCTACCATGATCGCCGATTTTGATAATTTTGGAGTGGGTAGGGTAGTGCCTTGAGAAATGTGAATGGTTGAAACCAACTCAAATGCTTGAAAACTAGATTCTTCTCTACAATCTGGTTCAACATAAGGGATAGCTGTCTCGTGATAAATCTTGAACTCATCCTCTCCTCGGATCGTAATAAGCTTCCCTTTTGTCACGAATTTCACTTTTTGGTGAAGACTTGAAGGAACTGCCCCGGCTGCATGAATCCATGGACGACCTAACAAAAAGTTGAATGCTTTGTAGGTATGTCTAGGACTGGAAAACTCCATTAAATAGTACTGGCCCTATTTGCAAGTCTAAATCAACTTCCCCAACTGCTTCTTTTTGGTTCCGTCAAATGCTCGAACGGAAGTTTTAGGCGCGAATTTTTTCCAAATCATACCCGAGACGCTTTAAAGTTGCTAGAGGGCATATGTTTAAGGCCAATCCATTATCAATGAGTACACGAGACACCAAGGTATTTCGACACTTGGCTGAAATATAAAGGGCTTTGCCTTGTCCTCTTCCTTCATCTCGGGATTTCATCATCTCGAGAAAGCAATCGGTCATTTAACAAAATGGTCCCCACGAATTCCCCCAACTTCTCGGGTTCAATGGACTCGGGACATGTACTTCGTTAAGGACTTTCATCAAGGCCTTTTGATGTTTCTCTCGATGTCAAAAGCAACTCTAATATGGAGACTTGTGCCGGCATTTTACGAAGTTGGTCCACCACGCTATACTCGCTTGCCTTAATCACACCAAGAATTCTTTAGCCTCATCATCGTTGACCGGCTTGACAGTCGTGAGTTGGCTCCGAGTGTAAGTGCGTCCGGACCGAGTGACCACATCTATCTCCGTATCATAACACCATGGTACCGCCTTATCATTCGTATATGCATAGGGTTGCGTAACATCGAGAATTAATTCCTCATCATCTGATGGTGGCACATCGTGGATGATTAATCCATCTTCATCCGACGCATCTTCCAATGGTGGCATGTCAAAAGATAGGGGATCGTTAGCTCTAATGTTCAAGCCGATAAACTCATCCTCCAAATCAGAAAACTCCTCCTCCGATCAATAATGATTGGAGTGATAGTCGAAACTGTGTCGGCATGATTTGCGTAAACAATCATCCCCTTCTTGGACATTGCCTTAACTCTTTGCACCTTCTGAGACATGGTAGGCTCTTCTACGTTTGAATAGTATCCAGCTCGAACTAAACCATTGTAAACATCGTCTACACGCACTTTCAAGCTCTTCTTTCTACCGGCATCAAAACTGAAAATGGCATTCACAGCTTCTGGGTGGTCAGGAAGTGGGTTATTCTCGGATGTTCGGTTTGTGCATCGCGGAATGAGACCACCTTGGCATCCAAAAGATTTTGGATTTTGTTTCGCAGCGTATAACAATCATCAACAGAATGCCCTACCTCCCCCATATGATAAGCACATGTCTTAGACGGATCATAGTTGGGGAAACGCTCGGGATTAGATCGCTTAGGCTCCTTAGCGAGTAATCCTTTCTTCGAAGGGTTGGCGGATCTTGGACAAGGGTTTAGGAAGTGGCGTAAATTGACGCCCGGAAGAGTTCCTCCACCAAAGAATGGTCGTGCTCCTCCCTGTCGGGTGTTCGGAGTTGGGCGGGGTGGTTGAACATAAGCTGCATTAACTTCCGCTACAGGCTCCTTATCCTTCTTAGTTGAGATTCTCCTATATGAGCTGGTTTGATCAGACGCCCATCCATCACGCAATGCTACTTCAATTCGCTCGCCAACAGGGATTAGCTGATTGAACGACTCAGCAGTCGATCCTAACATCCAATTTCGATATTCAGGCGGGAGTGTCTTCATGAACAAATCCATCGCTCCTTTTACGTCGGCTCGGAGTAATCTGAGCGGCTACGGTCCTCCATCTCGTGACATATGCCTTGAAAGATTCAGTCCTCTTCTTCTCGGTCGAAGTAAATCCTCTCGAGATGGAGTGACATCAATATTATACTTATATTGCTTGAAGAAGGCGTCACCAAATCCTCCCAAGTCTCTAGCAGATTAATTTTCTTCATAATGTACCATTGAAGCGCCGGTCCCTGTCGGGCTTGCTTGAAATTGTTGAATTATCAAGGGGATGTTATCAACATATGGAGTCATCCTAACCACATAAGTCTGCAAATGGATCTTCGGGCAAGAGGTGCCATCATACTTTTCAAAGTCTGGCATTTTGAACTTCTTTGGTATCTTGATCTTTGCATAATGAGACAGATCAGTTGGGTCTTGGCTAAACGCACCCTGCAGCTGCTTAAGTTTCTCTTCGATTTTCGCCAAGCGTTTTTCTTGCTCGGTTTTTGATACAGCCGGATGTATCACTTGCAACTCATCATCAACAACGATTTGAGGCGAGTCAGTAATTTTGACACTGGAGGGATCATCAGAGGTTGATGGCCCACTTACAGAGACATTCTTGCCTTTATCTCTCGAATCAGCTACGGGAGCATGTTGTGGTAACACCACTTCAACTTGCGGTGCTGGTGGGGCGGTGTTTGTTTGGAGAGAATCGATTTGTTTGGAGAGCTGCTCAAGAACATTCAGGACTTGCTTCATTTCCGTTTCGAGGGCGGTGACGCGAGCTTGTTCAGCAACACGCACTTGTTCGGTGTCATTGGCCATTGTTGCTCTAGAACGAGTACGGATTGGCGATCTTAGGTGAGCCGTGTTGTTACCTAAGGAAAGTAAAAGAGATAATGTAAGAAACGATGACAATATAGGAAAATGGCCCATGACAAAGGTCTAATCGTTTCATTTTATTTGAAATTTGAACCAAACTCCCTGACGATGAACTAAGAATTGAAATTCAAATTCTTAAATATTGAACTAAAAATTGAAAACACTGAATTGAAAACAAGGTCCCTAAACATTGAACTAAGAAACCAAAACATCTCATTTTATATGCTTTCGGGAACCCAACGCCTTGCGAAGCTTCTTATTTTCAGCTTCGATCATTTCCACTTTCCGCTTAAGATGCTCAATTTGTGCTCTTTGAGTAGGCTTCTCGAGTCACATCGGGGACCACTTTGGACGCAAGGCGACGGGAATCCGGTGTTGCTGGATGTAGAACGTCGATGCATGGTGAATCTCCTCTTCTCCCTTCAGTCTCTTGGGCACCAAAATCTTCTCTGGGCGACATTCACTCCACGCAGCAATGACCATCAGGATCTCGTTGAAGTAGTCATAATCTTTGCGAATGAAACGAACTTGGAACAATTCTGTCTTGAGGGGTGGAGGAACTTCTTGAAGAGCCCAGTATTGACGGGCCACCCTATATGGGTAATAGGAAGTAACACCAGAAAGGCCTAGCAACGGGATTGGCTCATCATGCTTGTGAGAGAAACGAGCCTCCTCAACATGGAGCCATTTAGTATGCCATAGGAATGCCTTAGGATCAGGTTTTTTCAAAAAATTAATCCAACGGGCATACTGTTTATTTGGAGAAAAACGTTCCAAGACCGCAAATTTTTGTATGGGGTGCCTTAAATCATCAATCTTAAATTGTTTCATAAGATGCCCAAAACCTCTAATGTGTGAGAAAAACCATATTTGCAAAAGTTCGAGGAGGGCACGCATGGTCTTTTCCTCATTTTGTTTGAAACGAGTTAATGACAAAAATGTTTCAGCTAAAACCATATTGACATAATTTAACCCATCGCAAACACGATTAACCACCCATGAAATTGAAGGATTAATGGCATTTTTTCGATAAGGAAAAATGATCAGTCCAAAAAATGCTAGCATGAAAATCCTAGCCTTCGAAATCATTGGTTGGTTTGCAAAACACTCTTTCAAAAATGAAAATGGGCACGCATAGCAATTGGCCTTAACAACCTTCCTTACCGCTTCGGCTTCGATTTTTAAAAATTGTGATAATTCAGAAATGGAATCAATACCGATAGGCGGCCTAATCAGTTCTTTCTCCAGGGGCATTCCAATGGCAACACTATATTCCTCTAGTGTTGGGGTAAGCTCATACTCACCAAACATGAAGGTTGAGGTTTGTGGACACCAGAAATGGGGCAGCGCTTGTATAACACCGGAGTGGATGCTGATATCTAACAATGGGAGAAGTCGGGCGATCCTGGCTTTCACATATCTCAGGCCGTCTTGATCTAACTGGTCCAGCCACATTTTGAGCTATTTTTTGGGAGTGGAAATGAATTGTACGTCGGTTTTCCCCATTGCATATAAAATAAGATTGACAACGAAACCTATTGTCATGGACCGACAAAATAAGGTAGGTAAATTGCGAAGAATTTAGATAACTTACTTTTACCGGAAAGGGATGACAATCACATAGACACACACATGAAATGTGAGGCTCGATTTCTATCTAGATGGCTTAACAAAGTGGAGCTAAGAGGATGATCTGACCGTTGCAGTCTCGCATTAACGTGCCAGGTCCCCCTAACTCCGGCTCAGTCGAATGGAATGTCCAATGGTCACGCAGTCTCGCGGATATGGACAAACACACTCGACACCATGAAAAACTTTCGGGGAAGAGAAGGTCAACCTCTACATAGCAGTCTCGCTTTTGAGGAAGTATCTTCTCAACACCATCCTAAGAATCCTATCGTAGCCCAGGTCCGGCCACAGGTTGTGTGTGCAATAGTGTAGTGCTAAAACAATAAAACATGCACAACAGTTTAAATGCAAACAAGACTTCTATAATTTAAATTCAAACATTCATCTTTAACTCCAACCTGCAAGACAAGGGTTAGCAAAGACTACTCCCCTTATACCTCCCATCTGCAAGAACATTTAACACCTTAGAAGGGTTAGGTACATACCTAGTGTCCTCGCTGCCAAACAAAATATTTTTAAAAGAGGAAGAAAAATTGGCCTAAGTCTACTAAGTGCTACAACACAAGTCCCCAGTGGAGTCGCCAAGCTGTCGCGACCAATTTTTCGGGTGTGACACCTAAAACTAGGTTAATGGACTACTAAGTCTTTAAACTTAGCTCGGGCTCTCCCAAGCCCATACCAAATCGCGACTTAAAGTTTTAACATGCAAAAGATTAATATCTAGGAGTCGCCACTAATCGGTTTAGGGTAGGTCGATTAGACACCTAAGTAAAATAATGGGAGAATTACTTTACTCCTACGAACCGAAACTAAGGGTACGAGGACTTGGTTACACTAGACTATCCTAGTGCCCTTTCGGTACCATTTCTTTTTTTAATTTTCAAAAATGTTTTTGCAAGCAACTTGGATTGATTTTAATCTAAATTCCTATCATGCAAATGAGTGGCCACATGAATGTTCAACCATTATTAAACAATCAAAAGACGTCCATTAAAAGAAATAAACATACAAAGCATTTTTTTGGGTTTTCTTTTATCTTGAAATCGAAACGTGCATTCTAACTTCATGATCTAACAAGCAAATTCTAATTAAATAAACCTAACATGCAAACTCAATTTTGATTTTTACTTTTTTTTTTAATGAATATCGTGCGATGCATGCTAATAATCTAATATGACATGGCAACATGACCTAAACTATATGACATGAAGAAATGCAATAATTAAATATGCAATCTAAATTAACTAAAATGGCCTAATCCTAGTGACGGACCATTTCTAATTCAATGAACCTAATAACAAATAAAATGACGTGCATTTGATATCTCTATTCTTAAAAATGCAACCTATTCTAAAAACTGAGTCTAACTTATGCATAGAGAATTTAATTTTTCATTTTTTATGAAATTCGAAATTTAAGAAAAAATGCAAAAATGATCTAGCTAGATTGAGATTCTATCTAATTTAAACTAAAGATTAAATCATCTTAAATCATAATTTAAACTAAGACATTATCTTAATCTAAAATGCAATTTATCTAAAAAGATTATCTAAATTTAAAATGAAACATGTATTTCTATATGCACAATGATTTTTTTTGTGTTTTTTTTTATGAAATTCAAATTAAAACTAACACGTAATTAAACATGCAATTCAAAAAAAAAAAACTAATAACCTAAATGAATGCACCTTTTTTTTTTTATATTTTTAAATTCGCAATAAAATCCTATTTTAAAAAAAAATAAGATATTTAAGTCTGAAACTAACTTATCTCTAAAAATGCAATCCTAAAAATATAATCCTAAAAAAAATCTAATTTATTACCTACATGTCTAACTTGTTAAATCTTCACGCTTTGATGCAAGATTTTGACCCTTTTTCCTTTTGATTTTTTTTAAGAGATAAGAAATTATTAAATAAATATTAACTCTAAACTATCAACAAAATAAAGGATTAAAATAACCGAAAAAATAACCTGTTGTCTCACGGGTCAAATTAACGGTTATCCTAACCCTAATTATCACGACAACAACTCAAAATGACTAAAAATCTGATCCGAGATCTTACGGATCAAATTAATAATCAAATTGATTCAACAATTTAAAATATCAACAAATCCCAAGAATTAATATAATTAAAAAATTGACCCGACGTCTTACGGGTCAAATTAATAATTACAGTAATTTTAGGAATAACACCTATGGATAATGCCTATAACAATTGAACCTAAAAGTTACCTTACAATAAACAAACTTAAACATAAATAATAAAACTAACGAAAAGTAAAGCAAAATAAAATAAGAAAAAATAAAAATAAAAATAAAAGAAAAATAAACAACCTAAGGAAAATGGATGACAGCAAGTTCGTCGGCGTCGGCTTGAGGACTACCGGCATCGGAGCTCCGACGAAAGGCAAGAACGACGGAGCGGCTTGGTAGGGTGGGCTCCGGTGGCGAGACGGGCTTCGTGCGGCGGCGGTCGTCAAGGGTGCTTCAGTGAAGGGCTCGGCGTAGCACGGGAAGCGTTCGCGGCACAGTCACCGGAATCGTGGGTCGACGAGCGAGAGGCTCGATGTTGCACGGAGCTGGAGGCGCGCGCGGTTCGGTGGCGTCGGGGCGCTGCGCACGGCGGTGGCTTCGTCGATCGTGGAGCAAGCGGTGCGGTTTGGGTTCTAGCTCGCGGGCGGAGGCGAACGGTGGCCGGATCGGCGGGTAGCGAGATCGTCGCGGGGTGCTCACGAGTTGCGGATCGTGGGCTTCGGGTGGTCGGGCACGCGAGGTTCGCAGCGGGGGTACGGTGCTGCTGGGCGGAGCGGGACTCGGCGCGGCGGGCTTCGGGAAAAAGCGCGTCGGAGGCGTGCGGGCCTGGCCACTAGATGCAGGCGCGAGATCTGCGGGTCGCGGATCTCGGGCGAAGCGGTGTGGAGAGCAGCGGTCTTCGAGCGCCGGGTCGCGGGGGATCTCGGTCGGCGAGGGCGCGGGTGCTCGCGAGATGGGCTTGCGGTGTCGTTTGGGCTGCTGGACCGGAGCCGAAGGTGGGCGGCGATGGCGCGCAGCAGCGATGGCGCGGCGTCGAAGGCGGAAGGCCAGGCGTGGGTGCGCCGACGAGAAGATCGGGCGGCAAGGAGGCGTCGGCTCCGAGGAAGATGAACAGGAGCGCCTTCCCTTTTATTTCTTTTTTCTTTCTCCCTCCTGTCACTCTCACTCTCACCTGCTTTTTTTTTTTGCTTTTCAGCAAAAGGGGGCCACCGAATGCTTTTTTTTCTTTTCTTTTTTATTTCGAAAACCCTCAAAAACCAAAAGAACCCCCCCCCCCGGTTACGAAGCCTCACATTTTATAGTGAAAAGCTCAACCAAAGTTGTTGAAGATTTGCAAATATTCGCTCAACCATCCAACAATAAAATGGCTCCAAAATCAAATAAAAACTGAGTTTTGAATTTTAAAATTAGAATATATTTTCAACAAGAAAGATTTTCAAAACCGAATTTTTATTTTATTTTGTTATTTTCTAAAAAAGTAGGTGTCAACAGTTAATTAATAGGGTGAATTGATAATTAATCCTATTTCATGTCATTGTTATTTCATGTAGGTTGCATATTAAAATAATAAAAAAATTATATGAATTGCATTATTTTAAAGAGAAAAATCATAAAAAGAACACGCATGCACATAAAATTACCACGTCGTTCATTATGTAGCACATGCATATTTAGGATCACGTAAATCATATTGCACATATGTTATGATGCTTCAAGTTACGTCTTTAGTGCAAAAATCATGCATATTAAATTTAGATTCAAATTGCACATAATTAACATTTAAAAAAAATCAGGTGTCATATCATTTAGAAATCATGTTTAGGGCATGCATTTTTAATCAACATTATGTAAGTTTTTTTAGAAAAAAAAAACCTTAATAAAGTTGTAGTTTGTTATGCTTAAGGTTAGTTATAATTATTATTTTTTTTTACAACTTATCACTTGGGTTAATTGAATATTATTTTGTTGATTGTGCACCCGCATAAACACCCTTTGCATTTTAGTGGCTTAAGTTGAAATTAATCAAGAATACTTGCAATAATATTTTTGAAATTAAAATAAAAATGTACCGAAAGGGCGTTAGATTAATCTAGCATAATCATGTCTCTAGACCTATTGAATCTTTGGTTCGCAAAAGTAAAGTATTCTCTCATACTTTACTTAGGTTTCTAATCCACCTTAATTGATTAGTGGCGGCTCCAAATTGAGTAAAATTGCATGTTTAAATGGATTAATTTTTTAGTGTCAAGTTGCGATTGGCAGGTTCGTGCTAAGTCTTCAGACTAAGTAATCCATTAGCTTTCCCTTGGGTAATTCTCCTTTGGGAAGGTCACAACAAACTTCTTCAGTGCAGTCCCAACAAATAGTGTCAGAACCAATGGTAAATAGATGGTTCTCAATCTATTACGATGTTTGGTAAATATCTAAAAAAGGAAAATTTCCTTTAACCAGCGCAGTTTCCAAGCAATGGATGTTATGTGCATCAACATGGTCCTAATGGCAACCTTCATTGTTTGGTCGTGAGAAAGAGATTAGGGGGAAAAGTACCGAAAAAGTCTTAAACCTATTGCATTGGTACCAATTCAGTCCTAAACTTTTCAATTGGACCAATTCAATCCTAAACCTTTTAATATTGGTACCAATTCAGTCCATCCGGCCAATTTTGGCCGGCCGGCGCTGACGTGGACGTCGGCTTGTGGCCGGATGCTAACGTGGCATTTTTTATGATTTTTTCTAATTTTTTATGATTTTTTATTAATTTTTTTCTTTTTTCTTTTCTTTTTCCTTTTCTTTTCTGCTTTCTTCTTCGCGGTTGCCGGCGAGCCTCCGGTGAGGCTCACCGGCCACTAGGCGAGGGCCGCGAAGCCCTCGCTTGTTGCCGGCGAGGGTCACGGCCCTCGCCCGACCTCTCCCGAGCCACCGACGAGGCAACTTCACCCGGATCTAGGCGAGGCCAGCCTCACCCGCACCTGGCGAGGCCATGGCGGCCATCGCCAGGGCGGAGGCGAGAGCCGCGAAGCCCTCGCCAGCCGCGACCCTCGCTCGGCCTCGCCCTGGCCTTGCCGCTAGGTCCCCGGCGTCTCCTCCGCTGTCGACCCCGAAGATTCTCAACCTCATCACCACCGCCCTCACCTCCACGAAATCCCAATTTGAGGCCCTAGTCCCCCACCTCCCGCTCCTCACGCCGCCACTCCTCCGCCCGATCTTCGCCTCCGAAACCCTAGCTCGCCGCCCCAACACCCTCCTCTCCTTCTTCCGATGGTGCCAGTCCCACAACCCGTCCCTTGCCCGCTCCCCGTCCCTCCTCCTCTCCCTCCTCCTGCGGCAAGGCCAAGGCGAGGCTAGCCTCGCCCGCGGCCCTAGGCGAGGTCGAGCGAGGGTCACGACCCTCGCCGGCGGCTGGCGAGGGCTTCGCGGCCCTCACCTCCGCCCTAGTGATGGCCGCCATGGCCTCGCCAACTACGGGCGAGGCTAGCCTCGCCTAGATCCGGGCAAAGCCGCCTCGCCGACGACTCTAGGAGAGGCCAAGCGAGGGCCGCGACTCTCGCCGGCGGCAGGCGAGGGCTTCGCGGCCCTTGCCGGTGACCGCGAAGAAGAAAGCAAAAAAGAAAAGGAAAAAGAAAAAATTCAAAAAAAAATTCAAAAAAATCATTAAAAAATGCCACGTCAGTGTCCGGCCACTGGCCGACGTCCACGTCAGCGCCAGCCAGCCAAAATTGGCCGGATGGACTAAATTGGTACCAATATTAAAAGGTTTAAGACTGAATTGGTCCAATTGAAAAGTTTAAGACTGAATTGGTACCAATGCGATAGATTTAGACTTTTTTGGTACTTTTCCTAATGATTAGGGATGAAGGTGGGAATTGGTTTAAGTTGAGATATGTTGATGAAGAAGGACACCTGAATTTTGGGGGAGTAAACCTAATACTGAGCTCATACATGAGGGAGCTATTGTTGAGGTGCACATGTGAGTTGTTTTAAGTCCCACATTGAAGAGTAGATGCGTATCAAACAGTTAATATACCTTAGTTGGCCTATTACTCATTAGTTCAAGTGTTTAAGTGAATGTGAGTTTAACTAAATATGTTGACTGGCTCATAATTGGATTTCCTCTTAGCAATCTCCCTAGTGAAGGTATAAGCAATGGTTGGTCCTTCCCAAAGAATGATTCATCAATCCCAATCTCATAGCTCTCTCCTTTCGCTTGAACGAGCCATCTCATTGTCGTTTATCGTCAATGTGAGGGAACTTGCGAATTGAGTGAGATCCCCCACCCCCCCAACCCCCACCCAAAAATGTTCATCAAACTGGGCGAGGGTTGAATCGTGGAACAAGTTGAGTAGAGTATTCTATTTTGTGTTGAATACAAAATCCATTTTTTGTGTAAAATCTAGGCAAAAAAATTGAGTCAATTAGACGTGTGAAAAAAGATTGTGCATATTCAAATTTATATTAATCCAATGGCAACTTTAGAAACCTTAATACAAGGTTTATATATATTTATAGAAAATATCACATGATATCATCTCCCACTTTTATTTTCTTGATTAGCATATGCTCAAAGATATCGAAATATTGTAGAATTGCTTATATACCTGAGATTATTACCATATATTCTTCAAGTGATATTGATAATCAAGAAATTTTTTGTCATGTGTAAAGTTCAACTAGTTAATAATTGGTATAATGATGCACGCTATGTGCCCAATGACCCAATTCAAAATAACTAGCATCTCTTGCACACTCAAATAAGATTAAGTAATAAATGCACTGAAAGTCCTAAAACTTATCATGAAAGTACAGTTGAGTCATAAAACTCTCAAAAAGTATAATCAAGTTTGAAAACTTAGTACAAAATGCAATCGACTCCTAAAACTTATAAAAAATATAATTAAGTCTTAAAGCTTTCAAAAAGTGCAATTAATAAAAGGACTTGATTGGATCAATTTAATAAGTTTTAGACTTAATTGCACTTTTTGAAAGTTTTAGAACTTAATTACACTTTCGTAATAAGGTTTAGGACTTCCAATGCACTTATTCCTAAAATTTTAATCCTTTTGTTCTGTTCTCTCTTATCTTTTGTGGTATCATAGGTATGATGAGTAAATATTCTGATTCTTACATTTGATAAATTGTACATATTCATCTCCAATTTTTCTTTTTTTGTTGACAAATATTCATCTCCAATTCACCCTATACCTTTTCGAAGTCCCCAAACATGCAATGCAAGTGAGCCTTTACTAGTTTTCCTTTCATTTCTCCAGTAAGATTGAAGATGAAATTTAGATTGAAAAAAAGGATATGATTATCAAAGAATGTCACTGCTAATCCAACTTAAGGTGGATCGTATGCCCTTTATGCATATTGCTTGATCAAGTTGGGGGATCCAACATCCTTTGAATTTTAAGCGATCTGTTCGTCATGGCCTAAAATGAAAGTACTATAGCAATCAACTATTCAAGCGATCTATGTTTTGTCAACTCTAAAATCAATTCTTAAATGCTCTCTACTATCTCCAAAGTATTATCAGTCAACATAATAACCTCAAGACAATTTTGTCAAGCACCATCAGGTTCTTTCTTGTTTTCCGACACTCAATACAAATCTGGAGATATCCACAAAATTTGATATCGTAACATCTACTAAAGCATAAGTCTAATTCCTCAAATTGTCATTAGCCATCGATCAGTCCTCCAAATTCCCTTATAGTCGAAGATCATCAATTCATCCGCTTAAAATTTGTGTAAGTCAACTCTCATGTAATCTATAAAAATTGTCAACTATATTTCATGGTTTTACAAACTCCTCATATAGAGGTCATCAAAAACATCATTTAAATATTATCCTTTCTAGGACTACTGAATCATTTGCTCTTAATGCACGTAAGACACAATCTATAAGATTTATATATCAAAATAGATTTTGTAGGTACATCCAATATTAACAATAAGATAGAGATCCGCTCCCTCATATTCCTCAGTGCTCTTTAAGAATAGCGAGGAAGAATATCAGATGTTGCTATT
The DNA here is from genome assembly GCA_017140595.1 of Eucalyptus curtisii. Classification (NCBI taxonomy): domain Eukaryota; kingdom Viridiplantae; phylum Streptophyta; class Magnoliopsida; order Myrtales; family Myrtaceae; genus Eucalyptus; species Eucalyptus curtisii. Next base: position 8,904,835 of record CM029502.1, read on the forward strand.
CATTCTTCTACGCGGGTAAGTAGTATCTCGTGTACTCACACCAGACAATTAACCGGTTCAACTATGGCACTTGCAATTCAAAGAAGCTATATTCAGTCGAAATTCACTGAAAAAGTACTTTTAGAAAGGGTTCTAAAAAATCATCACGTATCCATCCGTACTTCATCTGCAAATGGCAAGGATAAATCGATCTGATCAATCATTGATGTAAAGATCGTACTGTTCAGGCGACGGTCATGGAAACAAATCTATTCACTGGGCGACGAACCAGCTACAAGCCTATCGTGATATGGTTTTCGATTGCCCTTCTCTCAGCCACAGTCATGGGTTCCAACTTACTCTAAACATTCACATCTCTTTTGCTGCTACCATGACAGAACTAAAGCCTCTTTGCTTTGACAACCATTTCTGCACCAGTGCTTTTCATAGGAGAAAATGGAGGTCTAATTCAGTATTGATGCACACTCTCAAATCACTACGCTGAACTAGCCCACTTCAAGCATCTCTCTCTCTTTCTTAAGCTATATAAACATGTCTGGCAACTAGAATTCAAAATCTTCCCCGAAATGACAATTTCGGAAGGGAATGAGTCACAACTGGAGAAAGCATTGAATTCTTTTCCTTTCGGTGATATTCTCACTCTGATTGAGATCTTATTATCGGTCCACGCCATGTAATTTAACTGGTCCCCATCGAGGTATTTTTGGGAGGGACTGTAACAAACAAATGGAATATCAATTTCAAAGAAAAGGTGCAGATTGAAGCCAAGTGAACAAAGTCAATAGCACTCAAGGATTAAAAAAAACAAACAAACAAACAAAGTAAGAAAGAAAGAAAGAACCCTATGTTTGACGGCAGTCATTGACTCTTCCTCAGGAGGGCATCTTTCACAAGTTGATATCTTCCATGGCATCGAGATCCGTACGTGCACACAAAAAGAAAACGAAGAATCGAAGGATTAAGAGGACTAATTAGTCTGCTTGCCAAGAATTCTCTCACTAAAAGGAGGAAGCATAAAATAAAATTCAACTCAACGCTAGTCAAGAATCCAAATTCAAAACAAGAGTCTTTGGTATCAGATATTGTGCTGCTTCTGATGGAGAGAGGTCAGAATCATTCCAAGTGGAGGTATCGTGAGGGTCTGGAACAGAGACGCCCATAAACCCATTCTTGAGGATAAGAGTTGTGGGTATAGGAAATTAAATTATCTCTGAATCCAAGCTAAAACCTACATGGCTAGATTGGCCATCTGGACCCGAATAGTACCATTATTTTGCAAGATTTGTCAATTATGTGTTTTTTCACCACTCATATCTAGTATCGGCTCATTCAAGCGGTTCTGGCAAAGAAGTAAATACTTGGTGCAAAATCTGGTCATAAAGGACCTCATTAAATTATTTTATTCAGGATTTTATGCCAAGAAATAATATGATATGGTTCATTGCCAAGCTGGTTTTTGGTCCATGAAATGCATTGCAATTTGAAAATTGCCCAAGGCTCACTCTTTTGTGAAATGCAACTAAAGCCCAGGAATATTGATTTCAACCCCAGTTGCCTCAAGGAAATGTCACTCAATGATGCTGATAAATACCAGATTGAGAACCATACATCAGTATCTTCTCCTAGGTTTTCGGCAGGCATTTTTGCTCAGTTCAGTGAACATTGCATACTTGTAAGCCTCGCGCTTATAAAAAGAATATATCCTAATATGGGGAGCTTAATCACCTATGAGTGTTAAGAATTATTACATGCTTATGGAAAAAAGGACGCATTAAAATGGGAAAATTTGGATGGCGCAAATTGACTTATGGAAATCTTTCTAAAGTAAAGGTGGGCTTTGGAATCTGATCCCATTTTCGGTTCCATACCCTATAAATACAGACATGAGTGCAAGGGAAAAATTGAAGCATTGGACTTGAGTAGGAGAAGAATGAGAGACTGACATGAAGACAAGAGTCTCATTTGGTAGCCAAGGATGACTTGCCTGCTCCGAACTCGATCTATTTGACCTGAACTAAGTGTTTGAGTAGTTCGTGTTGGTTTCAGGCAGTCTCCTTGGCTAATCAGAAAGTCTCTTATCTTTTATGTTAGGCTTCTTCTTTCTTTTGAAGGCAACGAATCCTAGAAGAAGAATTTGTCAGTTCTTTTTATTCATCACACCTCACACTTATAGGCATTGGAATGTTTTTGTGAGGAAGTGAGGCCTTACACGATATGATGAGTCTTCTTTGTTAGCCAAGGATGACTTGCCTGCTTCTTGCAAGAGTGCTTCAATTAGGGTCGACGTTCTTGTTGATAGATGCTTATGATTGCAAGGTGACGAGACAGGTCATCCTGGCTTATCCAACATGCTCTTCATTTTCATGTTAGGCCTTCTCTTATTCTTTGAAGGCACCTACCTTTCTTGGGCCGCAGGTGCATGTGAAGTCAGCACAAGAAGGTCTATCAAAGTTGTGGATCGCTTATGTTAACATGAAATGTTGAAAAGGAAAGGAAAATTGAAAATTAGTTTTGGAGGTTTTGCTATTTGGAGAAAGAACACTCTATTGTGCAGGTTTCATTATCGAAGCCATCTTTCGAGGGATACTTCAGCGCATGGCTAGGTGCTGGTGATGAATCCATTGAGAATGTGTAGTTATATGCACTTTCCATGATACATGCAAATCGACAGTATTTCACCGAGGAGTCTAAACATCTGATTACTCTCCGAGTGCTGTATACTCTCCAAGTTTGGATTTTGCAAGCACACACTATACAACCATTCATGATACCAGTTCCTGAAGTTCTCACAAAGATCGATACCTTGCTTTTACATCAAGTCAGCATTGGCCTAAGTATCACTTCCTATCATGTTTATGCCTTCTTTAAACAATTCCATAATAAAAAGAATCGCTCGACTTGGGCATGATCTAAATGTTGACAAATATATAAGAACCTTGATCGTATCACTTGTAGTTTTTAAATTAGATGGTTTAGAATAACTCACTCCGATACATATGCCAAACTTGCTAAAGCTTTTCATACTTCCAATAATGGGAAATCGGGAAAATACCAAAATATACTTCACTTTTAACCAAACAATCACTTACAAACTCATTTAGCATCTTGCTCAAGTTTTGTGTGGTGTGGTTTTTGGTTGTTTTGTATGGGTGAGGGAATTATGGATTTGGGAAGGGATATTTTTGGAAAGAAAACACCGTTTCCTAAATTGGGGTATAAGGATAATTAACGTGAAAATGCAAAATACTCTCACTAAAGGAAAAACTCATGTATGTATTTAGCATTTTCATAAGAAGAGGAATATGAGTAGTTAATAGGTGAAATTTGAGTAACGATTTTGGCATTCCCATTAGAAAATTTGGAGAAAGAAAAAAAGAAACATAAATGAAATGCTTGCTTACTTACCCAGACTCTGCATTCATTAGTTGGTCTCTCTAAATCCTGAATAATTCTTTGAGAAAAGCTTGGACAGTTGAAGTCCCCACACGTAGCAGGAATTCAATCGTTCTTACTAATCATGAGAAATGCTACATACATATAAGTGATGGCTGGTCCTTTCCAAAGAATTGCTCATCAATCCTAATCTCATCGTTCTCTCCTCTCGATCATTGCCATGCGCACTGGATCATGGGGGTGATCCTAGCCGGATTGACCTAATGAGCTATTGATGAGATCCACATGAATCGGATCAATTGATAGTGTGAACAAGATTTTTCTTATGCGATATTGATCGATAACTTTCATGGAAAGGCATTTGAAGTTAAAACTCCAGAAATAAAACATACGGATAGCGACAATGTCGTCATGTCCATGCAGGGAACAAATGCTCCATTAACTCTAAGAACATGTTCTAGAGTGACATGCTACACCAATTAGGCGCGACATTCATGATATTATCAGGTTGATGTAGTCAAAGTTTCTAGAGATGGAACGTTTAGGTAAATAAATTCAATTTGAGTTCAACTTCAAAATTATCTAAATTTTAGCTGTAACATTACTTGAAGCTTAAAGGATTTTGTGATTTAGATCACAGACTTCATTCCCTTTCTTAATCATCGTTGATGTATAAATATCTAATTTAAATGATAGTTTAACACAATCTTTTTGGGTGATTTTTTGCCGGATGGATCTATTGTTAAAAAAAAAAAAAAAAAAAGGATGTTTCCAATACCAGTAAATGTTGTTAACATAAATTTAGGGAGACAAATAAGAAGCGTGAAATTGAACTTAAGACCTCCTGCTCTAACACCATGTGAGATTTTATGAAATCTCTATCAACTATTCTAAGAACTTAATCTGTTAGACAAAACCGTGATTTAATGCTTAAATGTTCTAACAGTTGATGAGTGTCAAAATAATATTGGTAAAAAGAATTATCGTCATTTCATTATGAAATAATTTAAAGTGTAAAAATAGAATTTCACGTTTTGATTATTGATCAATGTAGACTTAACTCAGCCTCAGAAGAAACCTAGTTGCTTTTTCATTATCATGTTGAAAATATCCAGAAAAGACGTGTTTTGAGGGCCGTGAATCATGAGAGCAGCTTGGGCCTCACCTAGCACATCAGTTCCATGTTAGTTGTTCACGTTCTTTGCAATAACAGCAATGAGAACTTTCAAATGGATGTGTATCATAATTGGTTCTTTGATTTTTCCCTTGTTCGATTTGATTTTTATGTCACTTGTTTAGATTGTTTATTTATTTCATAGGGTTGAGTTGCTGATCAGTCTGGCATATTAGCCGATGATCGTATTTGATTGAAGCATTTATCATCTTTGTGACGGGACTTGTGAATTGATCATGAGTAAGACCCCTCCCAAAATGCTCAGAAATGAGTTGAAGTTGAGTATACTAATTTGTGTGGTTTACAAAATCCGTCGTTGGTAAAATTGGTCAACCAAGGCCAAGCCACATATTCGAATATATCTGTCCTGGGCTTTCCTGGGCAAAAAAATTGAATCCAATGGCAACTTTAGAAACCTTGATACTAGTTCATATGTTTTCACAAATAATATCATGTGATATCATCTCCCACATATATTTTCTCAATTAGCCTATTCTAGTGGTGAGGATGGATCCCAAATAGAACCGAAAACCAAAAACCGGGCTGGACCGACCCGAAAATCAGTCCAATTCCCAAATTCTGGACTCCTTGGTAAGAACCAAACCAAATCAAATTGGACCTAATCCCAGATAAGAACCAAACCGAATCAAATCGGACCAGGAAATATGAAACCGAAGACCAAACCAAGAACCAAATAGTAGGACCGAACCGAGTCAACCCTAAAATTGGTTTTATTTATGGATCTTTTCACCCATTTCCATAATAGTAATATCAAACTTTCAAGAATTTGAGACATCAATTCATTGCTGCTGTTATTCAATATGTAATTCCATCACTAGGATTAATTTTAAACTTGCTCTAGTGCAGATGGAGAACCGTACCCATTAGAATCCACCTGCAACATACATGCATGACATATTTAATTTTAAATTTTCTATTCTCTCGTTTATCTTTCAAAGTATCATACATATGACGATAAATATATTCTGATTCTTACATTGGACTAAATGTATAGGTTCCTCTCCAAATTCCCCAGATGCCTTTTTCAAAGTATCAACACGAGCAATGCAAGTGAGCCTCTACTAGTTTTCCTTCCACATCTACAGAAGACAGATGATTTTGGTTGTTTGACAAAATTGAATGATTCCAAATCGGATAATGGATCTCCCATATCAAGTACATGGAGAATTTATAGCTTCTCTTGAATGAAACGACATCCAACGCAATGATTTCCGTGAAGAACAAAGCTGACTGAATTTGATTTTGGTGTGTATAGATGATCAGGAAGATATCAGATGAACAGAACATAAGTTTGATAATTTTTTTTGGACTAACCCTCTAATCTTTAAATGTCATCAAATCTATCTCGATTCTTGAAGACTAGCAACATAGGAAAAACATGGAGGTTTTGGTACGTTAACCTAGTACTAGTGCCTCTAGTTAAACACTCCCACGCAGAAAATGTCTTCTAACACTTGAGCCATAAAGATGGAAGATGCAACAAGTGCAATACATGTCTTGCACTGTGGAGTTTGCCAAAACAACCTTAATTTGGCTGTAAAAATAAAAGACTAAGGAAGCCCAGGTTTATTGCTACAACTAATCACTTGAGCTTTTTCAACACCTACTCAACAAATGGCATTAATCTTGCACCACCCACCAGAAGATGTCAATAAACATTTTGCAGCTCATAAAGTACAACGCCCAAAAGCTCAAGAGAAAACCCAGAATCAGAATGGCCATGTACTACATTTTACTCTAAAATGATGGCAAAATCAACAGCAAATTACCACTTGGGTAAAATTCTTTCAAAGCCAACATATACAGTGCTGTTTCCCCCTCTTATTAGTAAGAAAAAAGGGAAAGTGTGCTTCCACCATAAGCTGTACACGGACCGTCAAAGTATACACTTTCCAGGACCCATCTTTTATCTCAATGATAGCTGGCGAACCGATTCCCTGAGAGGTTGTAAAGGAGGGCAAAGACCAATAAAATAGGACATAAAACAACAAAACAGGCCAGAGTGGTTAAATTACCTAATTAGGGATACTAATTCCCTCTTCTCAACTCATATGCCCGTTGCCAAGTCTCTCGTAGAACAAGATGTAACCATGATCTGTATTACTCGAATATTCCTGTGCCGATCCAAAGAATGTCTGCACTGCGGACTCGTCAATCATCTCTACATTTTCGTCATCAAAAAATAACCAGTGGTTGTGGCTCTTCACCAGGCTAACATAGTGACCATGGTTCGGCCCACTTCCAACATGGACAACCACAGCAAACAAGGAATATTCAGAATCTGCATCTTCTACAGTATTACTTAGCTTCAGCTCCAGCGGAAACACAACACGATAAGATAACTTCTTGTACCGACCGAGCTGCTCAATGTACTTAAACCTCTTCAGATGGATCACAAGGATTTGAGGTGGCTTTTTTATCTTCATCCTCTTCTGAGCTTCTTGCAAGCTGCAAGCAATTTGTTTAAGGGTTCAGACAACCAAGAAGCCTCTAAGAAAGGGATAGTGATCAGAGAGAAACATAGCATTTTCAGCATCATCCATGCGCATTTAAATTAGAAAGCAACTGCGATTAAGCAAATTTGCCAGGTGAAAGGGGAAAATCTTGCTAAGAAAATACATGTTATCACCCACTGTGATTCTACATTAAACCAAAAAAAAAAGATAAAAAGACAGCCATGTCCTGTACGGTCTCACATATTAGAAAACTCAATCTAGAATGCAAAGTTTGTCAAGCTAGCAGACAGTTTCCCTCTACCTAACAGGTGCCTTTATCGGCTTCCATGTCACAGAAATCTGCGTTTAAACTGATACTGCAATTAGCTACTATCAAAATAGCACAGAGATCTCAAATGCCGTAAACCATATTCTGCAGCCAAATCCCTTAAGAACTCTCATGATCTATCTATAGGATCGATGAATTAAAGTTCGAATCCCCAAAATTCGAACTTATTAGACCCAGGTGCAACTGCTGTCAGAGAAACACAACATATCTTCACGAGGATACATTTCCTTAATTTCTGAAATCTGCATGAACACTTATTTCAGTTAGCCATGCATAGAACTGATGTGCCACAGAAGTTTATAAGAAACTTCGGAAATTCGAAAAGAAGCATGCTAGACAACCACCGAACATAATATCAATAGAAAAATAATATATAAACCAAACTAATGGCTGAAAAATAATTGCTCATTCAGCTTCTAACTGTAAAGTCACCTTCATTTCATGTAAGTTGCTTTCCATTTAGAAGAGATTTTCCCTGGAAATAATTTTCAACCAAAAGCAACTTCAATAATGGTTTCAATGTTTTCCATGCGAAACAAATGATGAAGTTGTACCACACTATCATAAAAATGCCCGTGCCTAGTTACAGGTGGAAAGAGCAGTTATTGGCACTGACTCAACTGGTGATCGCCAGCCACCATAATTGTGGTGGCAGTGAAGGCAGTCAGCCCAAAGTGGCAGCTGTGGCAGACAAAAGTACTAATGACGCTGGTGATAAGTAATTTACATAATTTTGAAAGCTATATGGAGTTTGCCAGAATGAATAGCAGGAAAAAAATCCACATGATCTCTCAAAAAAAAAAAAAATTGAATTAATCAGCCATATTCTCTGGACAGCCGGTTGGTAAAACATATAAGGTCTGGTTTATAAATAATTATATCTCATTGTAACTGAGAGCCAAACTGGAGAAGACAGCTAGCCAGGAACCTTGCTTCTAGTCAAGCAACATAAAAAGGAGAAAACTCACATCATCTTACTAATTCTGATATAAATGTTAAAGGGCACCAAACATACATGAGAGTATTCTCGTTTTTGTGAAGAACTAGACACTAAGCAAACAGGAAGAGAGACTGTAGTATACATCATAGCAGAAATTTGGAGAATTCTCACAGCCTCAAATTTAACAGTGAGAAGCCACAAATCTATGACATCTTTCTCTAACCTAAGAATCTTTTAACATTTACCACATTATATCAAGTGATTCCCCACACAAGATAACTCACGGAAGCAACAGAACGTAACCTCTTCTTATATAAATAACACTTCCCAAAGAAAAAGAATAGTAACTTTGTGTACAAAGAAAATGTATGCTGGGAGGTTATAAGAAGAAACAACACATCAAAATAGACATATTTTATATAAATGACATGCTTAAAGCAAAGCACCAGAGAACCATTGTGAGTACAAATTGCAGTTGACAGCAACTAAGTGCCATCTTAATGAAATAACTAAATCCCAAAATGGAAAGAAAACTTAATGCGAGCATTTAACAAATGAAAGAGTTGAGAAATAGATCTAAAAGCAAGCATAAACATAATATCCTTAGACACATGTCATCTAGAAGTAATAGACCTGACATGGTCCTCACATCAAAAAACTCCAACATGATTCACATTAACTCTTTCTTTGCCACTAGATTTGACTATCAACAACTATACATTGCTACCAAAGTCACTTGCTACACAAAGTATGATAACAAAGTCAGCACATTGTCTTACTGAAGAAGCCAAACAGAAAATGACACAAGTTGTATGAGTTTCAGGAAACAATGTTTGTGTTACGTCTTCCCTAAACTAGACAGTGTGATGTGAGATATGACTCAATCTATATCGATCTAAATGACATGTCCTTTCATTTTTCCTAATTTAGCAAGGCAAGTCTTACATCTCAGAACTGCACGATATTGGGGGAGAAAAAAAAGAACGATCTTCTTAATTGGCCAAGAGACTACAAATAAAGTCAAGCTTTCAGTACATTGAAATCTACACATTTCCCATGGACTTAAACACCAGAATTAGCAGATTACTTGAATTGCAACCCATGGCAAAGCAATAAAAAAAGCATAAAGAAACTTGAAAGGCCAAGGCAGGCCATAATGCCAGAAACAATGAACAGAGACTCCATTGCCCCTCCATTAACAATAAAAAAGTTACAATCCTACTAGAAGTATAATAATGATGGTCAAGTACTAAAAGAACTGGTATGAGCCAGTACAAAATACGAACCTGCAGCATTTGTCACAGAAAAATTTGTCCTCAGCATTTAATGTTTCCGTTGAGCTAAAGTTTTTTAAACAGCTTGTTATTGAACTATTCTGTTCAATATCAAGACTCAAGTCAAAGAAAGTTTCATCTCTTGCAGTTACCGTCTCGCACCGCAGACACCTTGTCTCATTTGTAAGTATTCCCTAATTGACAAACACAAGTAAAAGCAAAATTCTTGTATGAGTTTCGCAGAATAATAAATAAAAGTGTAGGCATGATCATGAGCCTCGGCCATCAACAATTATACGACGATGACCACAGAAGTTATTACAGAGAACAAAGCAGTCACTTTCTGAAGTCTAAATCATCCTCATAGAATTTAAGGTAAAATGAAAAATCTAAAAGCAAATAAATGAAACCAGCCGAAAGCACCTGAAAATTCTTGTGCACCCAAGTATCTAATTGCTCCTTTGGGCCACCGTTAGCATGGGCATTCTTAGACCCATTTGCAGTCTTTTCAGCAGGTGATGACGTTTCTTGATCATTTTTTGCAGCTTGGGCCTCTTTCTCCAAAGTGTCCACAATTTCATTGAGCAGAAAGTTCAAAAACTCATGTGCATCCTGCCAAAAACAGTGACTTTGGCATTTCAGATGAACACGTTTCCAAGAGAATAATGAGATAGTTACAAGGAGTAGCAACATAAAAAGGAAAATGGCATTGCTGACTCGTGACTACCTTCAGCAATACAGATAACAAATTGGCATGCACTTAATCAACAGGAATGCTAATTGGCCAAATACTTGCACTACGTTCACAGCACGATGAGGTAATGAATATACATCATCTCCAACACAAATTCTAATGCTATGATGAATTGTCTATATTAAGCTTCTTCCAGCAATGGTTATAATAATGGGTATTTTGCAGGAGACACCTGGAACTCCACTAATATGAAAATGGTTGGGGAATTATCAGACACCATACTCCTCTCTCAGATTTTTCCCAAAAGCAAACAGAAACGCGAGAAATATTTACTCTTGAGAGGAGACATAACCATCGGTGTGTAAAGCTCCACTATCTTGCCTGTCCACAAGAATGAAAAGGCAGCAAAAGAATTATTATTAAATGTCTTCTTTTTCCTGAGCATTCATGAAGTTTGTTCCACACGTACAGCTCCTTCCCGATACAACTGGAAAGATTCTACTGAGAACCTATCATCAAATTTAGAAATAGTAAACATTGTCCATCCCACGAAACTGTATAAGATCCCTTTCTTTATGGTCTTTTCTTGCTTTCTTCTTTCAAGGGCCAATGAGAAAGGGATGGCTCCAAGATGCAGTTGATCACATTAGATCTTGTTCGTTTGATGAAATAAATATTTTGTCCTGTAACTGCGCTCTTGTGGTTTTGAGCTCTTTTTTTGCGCCCCCCAACCAAAAAAAAAAAAACTTTTCTGGTGCCCTATAGTAGCATATCTTTTAGCTACCACCAAAAACGAAAAAGGGATGCAGCCTACCAGTTCAAACTAGTACACATTCATCTTAAATACTGATCATCTTACCTATCTTTCATAAATGAGGACTGTTACATTGACCCCTAGCTCATATAAGAGTCTCAAATCAGATTATGATTCTACTCTTAGTCGGATTAGTACTCTTTATATATCATGATTTGAGTACTAGTGGGAACTTAATAAGTTTCTGTTTCATCCTACATAGGATATTGTTTACAGGTACTAGTAGGAAAATCTATAGGCGTAGTAAAATTCCTCCAACAGCCTAGGCCAAGACAGTTTCTCCATCCGCAGTCTAGAAACCCCACTATAGCCCATGCTTCCTAAAAATTATTCTTACCTAACAGTTGGCTCTAGATGCATACTAAATTCCTTACAAAGAGAGAGAAAGAAAAACCAATGCTAGTTCTTTAGTTATCCTCAAGTAGTTGCACAGAAAGTAGCTAAAATACCAATGAAGTCAGCAGCTTTGCCAATAAGAGATGGGCAATCCAGATAAGAATAAATATAATGTTTTCTAAAGCTACATCAATCAATTCTCAAACAGAAGGTACTTTCAAATAATCACCCATCTTTGCCAAACAATCACTCACCTAAAATCCCTTCCGAATGCAGAATAACAACATTGGATTAGCTATTCTTATATCTAACCATTCTGTCAACAAATCTAATAAGCCAGCTATTTCATGGAACTTGTCCGATCAATTACCAACACAATCATTCCATTCAATGGGTTCCATTCCAACTCCTGACCCTGAAGCTTGTGTAAAAGGCCTAACAAATTCAATTCTAACTCCCGAATACCGGATTAAGTCTCATCCACCTGGCCACCTTAGATCTCTAATCAAAGAATATCTACACAGTAATTTCCTTTATTGAAAAACAATCCATTGAGAACTATAGCCCTTCCCTATTAGAATGTGAATTGTTCAGATGTCTGGATTGTTAAGCCAAGGACCTACCAGATTAGATAAAGATTCATCAAAACAGAGCAATCCCTAAGGAGCTTGACAATTGCCATGTATCAAGTAAGTAGCAAGAAAACTTAGTTTAGCTAGAATTTATCATAATATAATCCTCGATGCTCTCTTGTTTCCCATACCAGAAATCACAACCAATGTCTACTATTTTGCCTTCTACACCGACGTGTCCACTGTAGATCAAGAATGGAAAAGATTGAAGATTTAGCTCTGAAATTCCTAACAAGGTGGAACTTTAACGAATGCAGTTTTCCCCAAGGAACATGTTAGGACCACAAAGAACAAATAAGAAATCACAGCAACCTGGTGCATGTAGCTTCGGAACAGCTCATTTTGTTTCTTTAATCTTTGGACAAAACGTTTCGGAGCAATGACACCGGTTTTCTTCTTTTGTGAACTTATCTGCATATCAGAAGTAATCACCATAAGCTTAGAGCTAGAGTTAGAATAGGTATTAAAACAATGGGAGCCATACTCGGGGAGAATAGGGCATCACGCAAAGCCCTACATAAGTGGAACAAAAAAACAAAAGATATAGTATATAATGTCTTAATGGAGAATTAGAAAGACAAATGCAGAAGATTTAAAATAAAAATAGCAGAACTTCACAAGGGGAAAATGAACTTGAAAACATCTGTTGACAATTTAAAAGTCACTTCTTCATAGTTCATACGTCCACAATGGAATTAACAAAGATTTTAATAAAATCATCAAGTACCATCAATGATAACACATGCCACAAAGTAAAACTATATCCATAAGTGATTAGCACATACACAATCGATCACTGTCTGAGCACCAATAGCAACACAGAAGTTTCAAATGGATACCAATAGCAGAACAGACGATTACCCTAATAAAACTACAGCAACGCAGCAGGTAAGAAAATAAAGCTAGGAGAATTTCACACCTGCGTAAATAGGTCTGCAAGGCACGCTAACAGGTTATCTTCATCTCCAACGCTTTTGTTATTTGCATAGTAATCAAGCAGTTGGTCTCGAAAGGGCACGCAAAAATAGAGGGCCTGCCCAGGAATTCGGAGAAACAACAATGAGCAAAATCACCGTAAACGTAAATTTGGAAAATCTAATGATCGAACTCCATAACAAAAGTCCGCTGTTATCTAATGAACACACCCCCAATATCTACTGCCCAACAACAGATAACTCGCAGAATGCACACCAGATGACCAAACAGAACAACACGCGGCTGTCTCCTGAAAAATTCCCAATAGGGTGACCATCCAACCATCAGAAGAGCCAAATGATTGACATAGCTTCAAAATCCATCCTAACCAGCAATCAACTCTACGACCACCCTTCACATCTCTGCAACATAAAAAGAACCCCCTCGCAAGCAATCGACTTTCCGAACAAAGAAAGTCAAACCAGACCCCAAATCAACAAAAACCAAACAAAACCCATTTCATAATCGACCCGAAACAACCCAATTCCGGCATCATCATCAATCATCATCCGCCGAGGCGGCGGCGGCGGCGGCGGCGGTCATCATCGGATTGAGGGAGAAGAAAGAAAGAGAGAGGGGGAGGGGAAAACACGACCGGACCTGCAAGACGCTGTTGCAGTAGCAGGTGTTGCCGAAGTTCTCGAGGCCGAAGTAGCGCTCGCCCTCGGGGAACTGGTCGCCGAGGGCCTTCTCGAGCTTGGACCCCGCCGCACCCATGACCCTCAGACCCCGAATCGAGAGCAGGCGGAGGTGGGAGAGAGGATGAGCCGCCAGGGGTGTCGTCGTCCCTCGATTCCCCGCCGCCCCCCAACAAAATCCGCCGATTCCCTCCACGAATCCCGCCTCGCCGCGACACGGGGGAGCCGCCGCACGAGGAGACAAGCGAACCTTTTTGGGTTTTCTTGATTAGGATCGAATCGAGCCCGCGAATCAAAATCGCCGCTTGGCTTCCATGGCCGCGGATTCGTTTGCCGTCCGTTCTTCCTCGGCTTGCCTGCGTGTCTGGATTTGGGGGTTTTATGTCTCTGTCGTGAGGAGGAGGAGGAGGAGAAGAGGATGAAAGAGAGGGAGAGACGGGAGAGCGACGAAAGAAAGACACCCTCCTCCAAAACATGGGGTAATAGAGAAAAATCATATTCGGTTTTTTTTTTTTTTTTTTTTTTTTTTTGAAATTTTGACTTTTTTTTCGTCAATCCTATTTTATTCTTACTCTAATACTCATTCTCGGACTTTTCTCTATCTCATTGTAGGATGCGGAAATCGAAACTTACACTTAAAACCAAATCGTCCCCATCTCAATCTCTCTGAAAAAAGTGAAATTCGACCCCTCACCTCTCCCTTCCAAGTCGAAAGGATAGTCACCTGAAATTTTGATTGAATTGATAAAGATCTCTATAATGCTAGCAAGTAAAAGGGCAAAAAAAAAGTTTAATTTCCACGGTGTTGAAAAAAGTCAATTGTGAAATGCTTGAGTAATTAGTATAAAAAATGATATATATATCTTGCGATTTGTATTTTTCTTGGGATGGTTGTCGTGTGTGATGGAAAAGATTTAGATTTTGATATCGATACTATGTAAGAAATTATATATAATTATTAATCTACACATCTACTCGTAAGTGCGATATTTGAAAAAAAAAAAAAGTAGTAGAGAATAGTTGAGAAATAAAAAGAGAAAGATTTGAGATCCTTTAAGAGTAGGAGCACGTTATCACTTTGCATAGAATTATAAATCAAATGTTTATTTTTTTCGATAAGTGCTGTTATTAAGAATACTTTTTCGACCGAAAAAATTAAGAATACTTTTAACATAACTTTAGAAAGCCAATCCGTTTAAAACTCAATGAGCTTTTGCTATCAACTCACGAGTCCTGTTAAGACAGGGAGCTTGGAAAAGTATATATGATTCGGAATCGAAAGACCAATTGCGTGCAAAATAAAGATAGTCCATCCACGAGAATGTGTAAAGTTCATATGATTGTCTTCGTGGTAGGTGAATGAGAATCCACTATGTCTAGCTTGAAAGGGAAAGAGTAGAAAAGAAAAAGTTAGATGTCTAGTTTGTTTTGTAAAAGTTGGATAGCGTCAGAAAAAATACTCTGGATATCGTCAAGAAAATGGTTTAACTCTCCCCAAGTTTGATTGGAATTTGCAAATCAACTGATTTTTCTTTAGAGATTTATCATTGGGGAATCTCAAAGCACATTTTTCATTCTGACTTAACATGAGTGCAGCACACAAGCTCTGGACTTCAAACTTGAACCCATGGACTTGGACCATTTTCGACCCCTAAGGGATCGAACCTCGCCACTAGAGTCCTAAGACCTACGGGCAAATTCCTGATTTTGGGTGAGAGATCATTTGGTCGGGATAAGTCGGTCCCCTCAAGATACTTATTCAGCCCCTTGGGTCTTGAGTTCGACCTTCTCACGTATGGTGTTTGCAACCCCGAGACTGAACATCAGGTTCAAGGGTTTTGCCCTCAAGATCCTAGATTAGGGTGCTTGAATCCCGAGTCTAGGTTCATGAAACACAATACCCAGTTCGGACATCAGAGTCCCAAGTCTGATCTAAATGGACTGTCATGGCGATTGTCAAAATAAATTAAGGAAGATTGACTACACTCTTAAGAAGTGTTAATCAGTTTTTTTGGAATTTAAGAATGCAGTTTTTGTTGATCATGAAAATGAGATGTTTAGACACCTTACCTTGTTTTGTATCTGTAGTACTTCACTTAATTTCATCTGCAATATTAGGCTTTGACGGTATTTTATCATGCACTTTTGGCCGTGAGACTCCTAAAGAATCTTTTCCATTCTTTGGTTATGTATGGAAAGATAGAAATAAAATGACCACAATTTTGGGTATTCACCTAATCTTGTTAGGTATAGGTGCTCATGCTTTGCTGCCAAAATTGTTATTTGCATGGAGTCACCTTAATGTATGTTCTATTTACAAAGAGGTGTGATTTGTCTAGTTGAATAAGATGTCAAATAATTGTTCCTAAAAATTCCATGAGTGGATTTGTCCAATGAAACAACCTCTCTTGTGTTTGATTGTCGAAAGACTTTTTCAAAATTAACATACAGCAATATAGGATAAGAATAGGATGAAATGTTTTATATGATGTGCATTCTTAAATTTCAAAAAAAAAAGGTGATAGTATTGGATATAGATCATAGGATAAAAATACATCCCTAGCAATGCGGATTCTTTAAACGAGAAAATCTTTTATGTATATTCTCGGCTCACGTTAACTAACATCACATGAGTCGTATCTTACCAAAAAAAAAAAACATCACATGAGTCGTAGAGTCATGAAGATCCCATAAAGAGAGTTTTATTTTTTTTTTGTTAAAAAGAAAATCATTTATTTAGCATAATCAAACATTAGAGGAACATAGAAAGCTTTCAAGCAAAACAAATCCTAAACAAAACCCAAAAAACAAAGAGTATGGCTTGCAACTTTAAACACGTTCTCGTCTCAAAATACCAGATTTATTATAGCATATGTTTCGTCAGCTTTGATCCCACGATGAAATATCTTTCATTGAGTGTTATTCTCGACTTATTAAAAGGGATGGAGAATCTGTGCTAATTATGGATAGAGAATATCAAATGCAATGTAAAGATTGAATTTCCAATTTCAAACAGCACCGTACAACCCTCATAATTGACTTATGAACTCTGAGACCCAATTTGAACCATGCTGGAATCTAATTAATGACATGGATAATTTGACACAATGCTCGAATTTAATCGACGAAAATGCACCTGGATAGAGGACACAATGTTGAAATCTAATCAATAGCGTTGGACTAGAGATACAACATTAGAATTTAATTAACGACATTGTAGCATAATATAGACACTTGCTAAAATCTAATCGACAATGGGACTTTGAAAGCTACAGCTAGGAAAAAGTAAAATATATGATCAGGAAAAAACATTTGATGTGTTGTTTGGGGACCTCCTTGTTGGATGACTAGTGGTATTTATAAGGAAATTTGGTAACCGGAAATTTGGTAACCATTCTTTTCTCTTCGTAACTAAAAGTGCGCATGGTAAAATTTCTTGGCTGGGGAAGAGTTTTTTTCCAAAAATAATTCTTTTCATTTGGTAACCATTGATTTATTTGTTTTTTATTTGTTCATTCATCTTTTTTGTATTTATTTGTTTTTTAATTTGCTTTTTTATTTTTTATTTGTTTTTAACCCTAGACACATTCTTTTTTTTGTATTTTATTTGTTTATTTGTTTTTTTATTTTCTTCGTTTGTTTTTTAATTTATTTATTTTTTGTATTTATTTGTTTTTTATTTTTTTTTTTTTTTATTCTAACCTGCCCATTTCCTTCATAACTATCTTGATCGTGCCCTAATGTTTCTTATTTTATCAACGCGGATTCATAACTGGGTGCTTAGATGTTAATCGCTCTTCAACCGCGCATTCCTTTGGTGTTTCTTTGAATATTTCAAATGCTCTCATCCAAAACTTGCCGCCAGCATTATTCGGGTAATCATTTAGTATTTGTTGTTATATTTCAACAATTGATCACGTGGAAGCTTCTTGCCTCGCTATCGAACATTGAATCATTATTCTTCGGCTTGTTGATAGCTAATTATATACTAATATCACAATGATGCACATATGTGATTTCACCCGACTTCTATCAATCCTCATGACCGACACATGATAATAGGGGTGTGCAAAAGAGCCATGAATCACCCAAACCACTCGAAACCAAATCGGAACCGGCAGTTCCTAAGAGAACCAGTCCAGTTCTTGATTCTAGTTTATTGAAACCGGTAGGTATTGGTCCAGTTCTTGATTCTAAGCCTACTCACCCGCCCGATTGGATCGGATATATATAATTTTTAAGAAAAATTTCCAACAAAAAAAAATTTAAGAAAAATTAAACCCTAAAATCTCTAATATGAAACTCAACTCCCATTAACAAAGTGTTCGTCTTGTCTTGCTCTCACCTCGTTTGAGTCATCTCTCTATCTTTCAGTCGTGATCTTAACTCTTAAAAGCAATGCCCATCAGCTCACGGCGTCAACTCTCAATTTTCAATATGAGTTCACTCTTTTTACTAATCTTGCAATTAAGAATGGGGAAGTTCTTTGTTTTTTCTTTTCCTTTGGCTTGTTAGAAATGTTGCATTGATTGAGTGAAGCTTGATGGGACTGGTTCCATGAATCCACCCAAGAACTGGACTGGACTAGCGATTCGGTTCTTGAGTGGATCCATGAAACCAATGGGCGATTCCTGATTTCAATTTTTTGGAGCCGATCTTTAATGGGCGATTCCGATTCTAGGGTGGGAACAGTCCACTTGGACCATGCTCATTCCTACAAACCGAATCATGCTCACCCCTACATGATAATATGGTCAACTTTGAGTCTCAACATATAAAAAAAGAAAAAAAAAGAAAAAGGCAGCCAATCACAATAGTAATGGGCATACACTGAGATCTTTCCTCTAGAAACTACAGCTTGCAGTGTCACCATAAGAGATAACAACAATAATAACATGTTGAATCACCACAAATTGAACACTCATAAGAAACTTCCAAATCTAGATTTAGATCGAGAGACCAAATTTAGATTTACACTTGAATCAGGAGAGGAGAACTTCCGCCAAATTTTGAAGAACTCATCAAACCACGTCTTGGGTATCTTGCTGGTTAGATTGATGACCACGTTCTCAAAATTTTGCAGTTGCAAACAAATTTATTTATTCACTATGACGAGCGAAGAAAAGTAACAATGAGTCAAAGGATACACCAAATGAGGTGAAAAAAGACTCCCAAATTAGATAGGAAGAGGAAAAAAATAAGAGAAAAAGCCACCAAAAACCCCAAACTTTGCCTAAAGTGATAAATTTACCCCAAACTTTTTTTTGTGACATGAAAAACCCGAAATTTGCTAACTATGACACATTTACCCCAAATTTTTATTTGTGAAACAAAAACCCCGAACTTTCGTTTGTGTGACACATTTACCTAAATCATAGGGGCATTTTGGTCTTTTTACTTTTAAAAACTTTTTTTTTTTTTTTTTTCTTCTTCTTCTTCTTCCCTCCACCGGCCATGGCGGAAGGGAAGCCGGAGGGCCGCCCGCCGGGGCCGTGGCTCTCATTGACGTTAAGCGAGGGCACCCTCACTCGAGTCGGTGAGGGCACCCCTCGCCGACCCTCGCCCGACGCAAGCGAGGGCGGCCCTCGTCTCACCGGCGTCGGGAGGGCCTCCTCGCCCGACCTAGCCGAGGGCACCCCCGCCGCGTCGGGCGAGGGAGGCCCTTGCCCGACCCGCCGAGGGCGAGTGAGGGTGGCCCTAGCCCCCGGCGAGGGCGACCCTCGCCCGAACACCGTGAGGGCAGCCCGAACGCCGGCGAGGGCCCTCGCCGGACGTCGGGTTCCCTCCGCCGGCTCTGCAATGGCCGGTGGAGGGAAGAAGAAGAAGAAAAAAATAAAAAATAAAAAGAAAAAACAGAAAGAATAAGACGAAAATGCCGTTAATGGGGTAAATGTGTCACGTTTACAAAATTTGGGGTTTTTCATGTCACAAAATAAAGTTTAGGGTAAATTTGTCACTTTGAGCAAAGTTTTGAGTTTTTGATGGCTTTTTTCCCAAAAAATAAAAAGAAAATCAAGGTCAAAAAAAGAAAAGCAAAGCAAGCTCTCAGCTTCAATTTCTAAAGTTGAGAACATGCACGAGAAGTTTTCCCATAAAAAGAGATTACTTATTGACTTTTCCATAACGATTCCCTTGGTTTAGAGGGACTAGCTCTACTTGCTTCCTCGTCCAACATGCCTTTTCCATCTTACTTTATCCTTAATGGTAAGCAAACTTGATTCAATGTAACGTACCGATTATAAATTTTGTAGGATTGAATAGAAGTAATATAGTTAAAAAAAAAAAGAATAGGTCAAACTAGTGGTTTCAAACTGTGCTTTTTGTGTGCAAAAATTAAAACCCCCTCTATTTTGTTCTGTTGAAAGCATTCCTCTAGTTTTTAAAATATTTCGCATTAAGGACTTATTTGGTAACATGCTAAATAATGTCTGATTATATTCTTTGATTCTCTAAAAAAAAAAAAGAGTAGGAACAAATTTGTTCTCGGAAATAGATTTTGAATAGAATCAAGAACAAAAAAAAAAAGTGATTTTTTGTTATCAAGAACAATTTCAAAATCAAGCCAAACTTTTTTCCTCTTTTCCTCTTTTCCTCTTTTCTTTTCTTCTTTTCCTTATCTTTCATTTGCTCTTCTTTCTCCTCCCAGTCGGTCGTTGGCGGCTGGGCGAGGTCTGGCGAGCTCACTAGAGCCTCGCCTAGCCATCGCGAGGCTAGGCCTCACTAGGCCAAGGTGAGGCCGAACTCAAGCCGACTGAGGGAGGTCGAGCCTCGTCGGTGGCCATGTGAGCCTTGCCCAACCACCGGGGATGCTTGAATTTGCCTAGATCTATTGAGGCCAAGTCTCACCCAGCTAGTCACTAGCCATTGTGGCCAACGAGTGGTTGGGAGGAAGAAGAGGAGAGAAGAAAAAGAGAAAAGATAAAAAATAATAAAAGTATTAAAACATTAAAAAGAAATTTAATTCACAAAAAAAATTAAGGGTCATACTAAATACGTTTCTATTCTGTAAATAGAAATTTTTGACAATTACCAAACACCTTCAAATGGTAAAAAATTCATCCAGTAAATAAAATAAAAAAGAATCATTTCTAAGCAAAAATTATTCTCTAGAATAAAATGGTTACTAAGCACACCCTAAACTTCTCGTTGTAATTTTTTTTTTTCTGATGGATTTTTGCTATTATGGACCATCAAAACGCTAAGGTTGATAGGCAAGATATTGAAATGGACAACGACTCTTTTAAAATGATTGTATGTCGGATGGAAACAAATATAAAAATGCGAATAAGTCACAAAAAATGCTAATTATGTTAATTATGATATATTTATCAAAAAATATTTTTGTGACATCAAAAGTCCAAAACTTGTAATTGTGTGATACATTTACTCTAAACTTTTTTGTGACATGAAAAATTCACAGTTCATATTGATTAGACACATTTATCCTAAATTAATTTTCATGTGATACATTTATCTTCCGTCAAAATTCCATTAGCTAATGTCATTGAAAATCTTAGGTGGCATTCATTTGGCAAAAATATTTTTAATTCATTGTATTTTTTTCCTCGCTTTCTTTCTCTTTTTTTTAAACTTCCTCCTTCATTTTCTTCCTTGGTTTGGCGATCATAAGAGGAGTGGTGATGGAGACTGTAAGAGCAACGACGGTGGTGAAGACGAAGGAGGAAGGAAAAAAAAAAAAAAATAATTTTGATGGTGGGTGAATATGTCGCACGGGTTTAAGTTTGGAATTTTTTTTTATGGCATAAAAAATTATTTTGAGATAAATGTATCATATGAATAAAATTTTTAGAATTTTTGCGTCACAAAAAAGTGTGAATAAATGTGTTATGTTGATACAAGTTTAGAGTAAATATATCACACAAATATAAGTTTAATACTATTGGAGTCATAAAAAAAAATTTATGATAAATGTGTCACAATAGACATAATTTAGAGTTTTTTTTAATAAAGAAATTGAAAATATTTAAAACAAAGAGATTTGGGTTTCTCCAAACACGCCAAAAAAAAAAAAAAAAGAAGGGAAAGAACAATTAGGGTTTTCAAATTTGCGCAACTCCAAGGTGAAAATTCCGATGGAATTGGTAGCATTTTCTTCTGTAAACGTTAGATGGGGTTCCGACCAATCTTCTCCTCCAACAAGACCGTAGTTGCGGTGGCCATGGCCTCGTGCTCAAGTTCGAGTGGCTTGGCAGCCATGGATGCGAAGCTTGAGCTCCTGCAGTCATGAATGTCGCAAGCTCAAGCTTTTCATGGCCATGGATACAGTAAAGTTGAGCTTGACGAGTCAGATGTTTTATTTATTTATTTATAAAAATGTCGACATGGATAAATGTTTGATGGCGTCAAATCAATGTCAACAAATTTCACATTCAGAATAATTTAGGAATGACTGATGACGCTATTAAAATAAAGAGAGATTTTTTGAATAAAATAAATTTAGAGAGATGATTTTGACTCTCACCCAAAAGCATAAAAACTCTCGGTAACATCCGCACTAAAATTAAAATGGCCTACGTCAATGAACTTGTGACTCTACTCGATAGAGTTGCGCGGACACTTGCAATACATTGTAATTCTAAGTCATGCTCATTGTAATTTGGATGATCCTCTTCATAAAGATTGTCTTATATTTATAGAACTTTCTATTGATGTAAACTTACTTCAAAGTGCTTTTTATATTTTATCATTGTTAAATTAATTGTTTGATTAAGCCATCTTACATCCCTAATTAACAAATAAGTATTTCACGGTCCAGATTGAGACCTATCAAATATAATAATTTAGATTTTGTTTAGTGCTCGGCCATTTGTCAACTCTATTCTCTTTGCTCCAACTTTTTTGCTATGTCATCCAAGGGATCTCAACATTTCTAATTGTCATAGATATAATAAACGAGGAGAGACCTTAGATTGGCACAAAATCGAGAGACCTTGGGTCTTCACTATACAAAAGTCAAGTGGGAGGATGATAATGAAAATGAGGCAACGACCAAGAGTGGGAAATATAATTTTCCAAAGTTTTGGGCCTAAATTATAAATAATCAAAAGTCAAGTTGGAGGATGAAATTGAAAATGGGGCAAGGAATTCAAGAGGAAAATGTAATTGTCGTAAAGTTTGGGACCTAGTGTACAAATAAGCAAAAGAGCGAAAACGGGAACCGAGCCTTATCTTCAATCCATTCCCACGCTCAGAATCCAAAAGCCCAAGCGTCGCTCCAAGCAAAGCCAAACGACCTCGCCGGAAACCGAAGATGCTGAGCCTCGCCGTCGCCTCGCCGGCCGCCTCCGCCGCCGCCGCCGCCGTCTTCTCCGCGAAATCTTCTCTCTCCGCGGCGCCGAGGTGGTCGTCGTCGTCGTCGTCCTTCAGCGGCATTCAAATTCAACACAAGTGCCCTCGTCTGGGCGTCCATCTTGCGGCGGCGCCGTCGTCGTCGTCCTCCGCGGTTCCGAGCGTCGTGATGATGGCGAAGAGGCAGGAGGAGCTGACGGAGATAAGGGCCAAGACCATCGAGGAGATCAACGACGAGGTCGTCGACTTGAAGGGGGAGCTCTTGATGCTCAGGCTGCAGAAATCGGCCCGGAACGAGTTCAAGTCCAGCGAGTTTCGCCGCATGCGCAAGAGGGTACTCTCGCTTTTGCCGGAATTTCTATTATCTGATGTTCTTTAGAAGTTTTTTCACGTTGATGAGATCATCCTCACTCTGATTCGCTATATTTATGTCACTCTGCTCGGTGAAGTTTAATTCTTTCATCTTGCAATGTTGTAGCTGTGCAGTTTTTTCTGTTTTTTCTTTTGTTGTATGGAAATGGTGCGTGGGAGGTTGTGTTGGTAGGGAGAGCACGCCTTTTCTATGGCAAAGTGCAGTATAATTTGAATGGGGTTTTGAATTGATAGGGTAGAGAACTTAATGGGCCTATTCTTCCGTGCTTTTGGAATGTTCTGCTAGAAGAGGACCATGTGCTCAGTTGTTTTTGCTAGATTAGCAAGCTGAACTGACCAGTTTCCAAGTTAAAGTTGCTGGTATCTTGTCAAAAACAAAACTTCTCTGAAAGAAGACGTCTGTTTACTGTGCTGAGTCCATGCGCAGGATTTTGTCTTCTAATTTAAATAGAGAGGTTCTTGGAGTCCTGGTTTTGACAACATGAGTTGCTAAAGGGATTAAAGAGCCTTTCGTTTCCCTTATTTGCTAGAAAATAAGAGAGTGAGACCCTGCATTGATGATTAGTATAACCTTGCATTGATGATTAGTTAAGTATTATCTTGAACTTTAAACCTGAGTACGGTTTGGACTAGTGAGCCGTTGTAGCTTATTTTTTCGGATTGAGCATTTGGACAAGGTGGGATTATGATGGAAGATGATCACGCGAAGTTAGGCATTTCTGAGGCCATTTTAGATGGGATTTAAGGATTGTAATCAGTTTGACTGACTTAAGTTGATTGGAACAGGATGAATGGCCTAGATTAGTTTGTGTTCCTTCTCTTAAGTCCTCTGAAGAGTCTTTTCTTTTTCGACCTTTTATTTTATTTTTTTATTTTTTTTGGGGGGGGGGGGTGGTGGTAATTAAAGGATTTCTGCAAGCATGCTTTAAGCATATTTTGACAAGTGTTTGATGCTTATAAAGACATCCATATATATAGTTAACCATATTTGTTTGGTCCTTTTTTAACTAAAGTAAATAAAAATTCTGTTTTGGTACTTTTATCACTTTGCTTATGAGATATTTTCTGACTCACTTGAATTACTTCACCTTGCTTAATGAGTTTTGGTCTTTTATTATTGCATTATGTAGCTGTGTGGGTAATTTGTGGCAGAAGATTTGAGTATCATATTAAATTGAAAAAACCACATGGACTGGCATATTGGTAAAGTGCACTTTATTTAAGTTTATCCATGGTGAGAATGTCAATGTAAGGGGTGAATCATTTCTTTTCGAGTCTAGTGTAATTTGAAATGGATTTGACATCTCCCCCAGAACACAATGAGATTTTTTGCTTTTGAGAAGAAATGCTTTTCATCGTATTTTGTGGTGAAAGGCTTGGACTTATGTGATGGATTGGACTAATTGCGTATTATGTGGAATGGAGGCTGTCCTTGAGTGAGAAAGGAATTAGTCAGCTTCACTTTCCTTTTAACATTTAGATGCTGTATCAGCTTCTCCTTTTCAATTTATTATGCTTGACTAGTAAAAAGGCCCTTTGAACTCAAGATGGATCCAAACTGAAAATGGTTTTTCTCTTTGGTACCTTGAGATCTTCCTTTTTTGGCTTCCTTTTCCTCCCTCTTTGAATCTTTTGTGAATCGCTTCTTGATGTGTCTTCATATACAGTTTTCAAGGTAGTCATGACAGTTCCGTCTGTTGTAGCAGAAGGCCAGTCCTGGACTGTTGGGAATTCATTTCCAATTTAGCTAATCGGAGCACCGAGAAGTCACTCACGTCCGAAGCCGGAGGTTCGTGCTCAGTCTCAAAATATCGTTCAGCACACTGGAACCAGGGACACCACCTTAGGGAGCTTCTTTGGCTGGCCATGCTTGGCCGACTCCCTACTTTCTTATCCCATCCACCGCCCTTCATCTAACTGCTTTAGTCAAGCAGTCACGTGCCTCTTCCTTAATTCCATCAAGCCTTCTGCTACTCGAATTGCTGAGGCCAGGTCCTGCAGATTTCGTTTTTGCAGCTCTTTCCGTGCCCACTCCTGGAGACCCATCTCAAACCTAAACACCTTGTCTTATTCTGCCATGTTCCCGATCTACAGCATCAATAACTGCAACTGCCTAACAAGCGAACACTACCTATATATCATGTTCCAGTTTACTTCCTGACTATTCAAAGCATCGAGAAAGAAATGGTTTCATAAAAGTTATCTCCTCGACCGAAAGCAGCTCTTCCACTCATCTCATTAGCAAGAAAACCTCTTCCTTGCAAGGAGACAGATGCCTTATCATCCCTATACCCTATATTCTACCTGAGAACTAGGGCTATGTCTTCAATGTCGGCCTGACGAGTGATAGAAATACCTTACGAGGGCTAATTTCCACTATTAATGGTCAATCAATTGACTTCCGACTGCACTCTACACTCTAGCTTTCTTTAATTCCGTTGGATTGCTTTGGATGCTTCCTGCTTTCAAATTGAGGAAGGAATTAAGAAGAGGTTATCAAGAAAGCTTGACCGTCAATGGAAAAGAAGCATTGTTGTCAGACCACCTCCGTCTCTAAAGAAGTTGCAGGAGGAAGAGGCAGCTGCAGAAGCAGCAGAGAAGTCTGCTTGAGCCAATCTAGATATTTTTTTCTCCATCAATGTATGAATTTGTGTTCAAGAGAAGGTTATTCATCTGATGCTTAATTTATTATTCTGAATAATTTTGTCCACATATTCTCTCTGTAAATGCTGGTTATTTCTTAAATCGACATGTGGTTTCCCTTTCAGGGGAAAACTTGACTCATCGCAAAACTTGAAATGTGTTTAACAACGTTGACATTCCCATGTCGAGTTGTGATGCATTAGGGTCAGAGGAATGAGTTGATATGTTGATCAACATGCCTGCATTTTGCTATAATGTCGGTCTAAATGGGCTTCTAAAAGTTTCCTACAAAGTCTTTCAACCGGGTGTACTGGGTTGACATGTTGGTTGAAAGACTTTGTGCGAAAGCACATTTCAATTCAGCAGGAGCCCCTGCGAGTTTGTCTTTGGTGCGGGTGGCTAGTCCTTTTTCAAAGAAAAGGACAGGGAGTCTACCTCCCCTAAGGATCCTCATGTTTCCTATATGTACATTTCTCTTCTCCTCCTAGTAGGGAATACCTCCTCTGTTTTACGTCCCAATGTTCAAAAGTAGTTTAAGGATTTACTTAGGTCCATAATGTCAGTCTAAGTGGACCTGTAAAAGTTCGCTCTGCATATGGGAAAGTTTTGTTCACCTGCCTGCCTCTCACGGAGCACTTTCAGACCTTACAATCGAAGTATGTTATATTTCACTTGCATCTTCTCCTCAGCTTGTTACGGAATTCACGTTTTCCTCGTTTTCATGGTATATCCTTTACCATATAGCATCTTGTGGTAACATCCATACAAGAGACAGGATTTTGATGCTATGAGTTTACTAATTTACATATCATCCATGATGCCTTTCATAGTTGGAATAGTATGTTCTCTTCTTCATTACGAGTTCAATATAGTTCATAAAAATTGCACTGGTTTACCTAGATAATATCCTGGTTTCTTATTTTTGATATGTAAGGAGGATACTTCTGTGAGTAATTGAGAACCTCAGTCTTTAGCATGAATTCTATAAAAAAAAACGGGTGGTTGGTCATTACCGAGAATTGATGGACTCTTTTACCTTCCATAGGAAAATCGATTCCTAATGGATTGACTGTTGACAATGGCTATGACTATGTTGTTTATGTCGTTTATTCTTGTGCTTGGTGGGTGAGAATCTTGCCAACTTCACCATGATTATGAACTTCAAACACCTTAATATACGCTAGAACTAAGGTAGGTTCCCTCAATTAGTTGCCTAATTGTGGCTTTTTCTGTTCATCTGATGAGTGATATGTTGTTGTGTGAATTCATACTTCACTTTGAACCTTCATAGCGGGCGTGTGCTGTATGAATACATTCGTGATTTGATCCTGAAAGGAGGTCTCCAGCTCATAGAAAGGAGCTACAATGTTCAACTTCTTAAACCTATGTCTCTTCAATCTCATTCAGTATGTGGGGATGGGACGGCTAATAAGCCCTCAAAAGACTTTTCCTTACTTGCGGACTTGTGTAGTCAATAAATTGCAAATTCGAAAATTTGAATTTCAACTAATACATCGACTCGTAGAATGCATGAGGTGAGACTTTAATGATCAGCTTTAACCTATTGATTGTAAATTGATCAACCAGTTAGCCAGGAGTCTGAATCATGTGGAAATAACTTGAGATTGCTGGTGGCTTATTGCCATGTTCCGTAAGACTTTATTGGGTTAGTAATGTTCTTGTTTCACCATGCATATCTCTGTTCTTCTGTTGAATCATTTGACTAAAGATCCTTGGACTGATCAATAATCATTAGAGCATCTTTCCCCTGAGCAATCAGAGTCGATCACGCGTACATCTGTCAACTAGCATTTGAAGCTCTTTTCCGATTGGTCGCTTCTCCTTCCGTGCCCTCTCTAGTCTAATTCAGTACCGAGTTCTTCTAGATCAATAAGAAAACCTAACGCTAACCTTCGACAAAGACCGAGACCTACATATTTCTCGGTTATGGTGTCAATCGTTATGATGCTGATTGGCGGGTCGCACTGAGGTACCTAGGAAAATACTGCCTTAATCATATGATTAGTTGAGATGCAACAACTTATTTGGCATTATTACGGGCTAATTCCTCCATATGGAACGGTGTGTTACCATAAAGGTACATACAAGGACTGGCTAAGATACTGCAACATGCACGTGGAAGTTGGACTGATTGCCTACTCTCGGGGTGGGGCTAGCAAGTGGAAAAGAGGATCTCTTCGTAGCAATGCTTGCTCACATACTTGGTCAATCATGGGATTCTGGTTTCGGGATTAGTTATGGATTATATTAATCAGGGGTTGATCTCCTTTTGTCAGTTTCACACCAAACTAACGCCATGTGAAACGGAGGCTCGATGCTGTTGATTTTCTTTGAGGTTTCTTGGTCCACGTGGGGCCGGTTTCTTTGAACAGAAGGAAAGACCAAATAGGCTGGCGATTCCATTCTCTTTTCTCTCCATGTGAATTCCTCCATCTTGGTCCTTCTCTTTCTATATGTGGGCTCATAACTGAGATCTGAAGAGCAACAAGGGTCTCTCTCTCTCTCTCTCTCATCCTCAACCTCCTCTCCGTCGTGAGGTTTTATGTTTCCCAATCTGCAGCATGTGTGATACATGCAAGTCCAGTCACACTTCCATCAGCATTACCAAGAGGTACGGATTGTTCCCTCCTCCATTCCTTTCTCGATGAATAATCTTCCACATTGTTCCCTCTCTCTCTCTCTCTCTCTCTCTCCCCCCCCCCTTCCCCCGTCCGCCCCTCCCCCCACTTCATGTCATATGTTCCGGAACTTCCAAATGAAGACTTCACCGGTTATGTCCTGTTAACACACAACATCGACCATACAAGAAAATTTTACGCGACAGTTTTTGAGTGGTTGATGCATTTAAGGTGGATGATAGAGACATCACATTCACATAGCTCTTTGTGGTCGATAGAAGACTTTCCGAGTGTCTCTAGTCAACTTTCCCAGCCCCGGAGCACAATTAGCTATATTACATACTCACCGCCTAGATCAGACAGATTAGACACTTCATTTGCTCCATGTGTGATTCTTTTGAGTGACTTGATTTATAACCGCAAAAAAAAAAAAAAAAAAAGGCAAGTGAAAACCATGTTAATTTCTTTAATGCATCTTTATGTCCGAAGCTCCTAATGTTGCTCTAGGAACCGCCAAGGGAGAATATACCAACCGTACTTCAATAAGCATCGTATTACTTTGATCGTCCACCAATTAACTAGGAACACTAGTACTATAATGCATTGATTGAATGTGCACTAATGCCTCAAATCTAGTCGTAGGCAAACACCAACTACCTTTTAAATAACTTTAGAAACTTTAGCTAATTGATAAAGACCCCGAATCGAGCACTAATCTTTGAGGGTGAGCAGTTGGACCAGTTCAAAAAATAGGGGACGGGCCTTGACTGGTTTGGGAACCAGGATTTAGCCCTTCTTCCTCCACCAATTAACTAGGAACACTAGTACTATAATGCATTGATTGTGTGCACTAATGCCTCAAATCTAGCCGTAGGCAAACACCAACTACCTTTTAAATAACTTTAGAAACTTTAGCTGATTGATAAAGACCCCAAATCGAGCACTAATCTTTGAGGGTGAGCAGTTGGGCCAGTTCAAAAAATAGGGGATGGGCCTTGACTGGTTTGGGAACCAAGATTTAGCTTCTTCTTCTTCTTCCTTCTTCCTTCTTCCTTCTCCGTAGATGAACACCAACTACCTTTTAAATAACTTTATAGCTATTTGATAAAGACCCCGAATCGAGCACTAATCTTTGAGGGTGAACAGTTGGACCAATTCAAAAAATAGGGGGCGGGCAACATGTTCGGTTCAAGGCTGGTTCCTAAGGGACTCGACTGTGATAGGATAGGTTCGAAATTCTTGGTTTGAAAGCTACTCACCCTAAAATTAATCACCTTGACTAGTCTTCATGAAAATTTCTTAATTAATGCCCCAAGGGATGCCAATCAAAGCATGAAATCAAGTAGGAATCCTGCATATAAAAAGGAGGCCTTGATCGAGTTTTAGATCTAAATCAACTCTCTAATGCCAAGTTAGCCTAGAGGGTGGTGGTAATAAAGGGGAAGCTTAAAGGTGCGTTCGTTTCACGGAAATTGAGTGATTTGGAGAATATTTTTTGAAAAAATTACTATATCGTTTAGAAAATTAATTAACGAAAAAAATTTTCATTATTGATAACAATTTATGCCTAACTTTTTTTGTGAGCGATGAAATTTTTTTACATTAATTTATTTTTTTAAGCAATATAAGAAATTATTTTTTGAAAAATATATTTTAATTAATTCATTTTTCGAGAAATAAATGCATTGTGAAAGACATTATCTTAGACAAAACATAAGTTGGGGGTATAAGCTACAAATAGGGAGGCAAATAAGACAAGTCTAATCCCTACATCGCTATACGCGGGCTTGGGTTTGTTTCAAGTCAGTTTTCAAGATGAAACCCTCTCTGCTTTGTGGGCCTGACTTCTTGTACCTGGACCTGGACTTTTGTGCTTTTGCTGAATCCAGTCAATCTGGACCTATAATGGGCTACATTCCACTATTGATCATTTCGATTGAGATTTCTTTTTGTGTAAAAAGAAAAAAAAAAAACTTTTATTCTCTGAAGTTTTAGGCAAATTACAGTTTTGATTTTTTTTTTTCGTTTTTATTTTACTCTCGCTTTCCTTAGTGATCGAACCCGAGACCCAGACCTACATGCATCGAACCCCTGAGACACTATGGAATTTCTGACCTGAACTCACAATCGTTAATTTTGTGGGACTGGACAAGAATTTGCCCAATATCAATGCCACAAGGCCAGACCGAAAGAAAATGTGCATTGGGGAGAGCTGAAAATTGAGACCTATATGAATCTTCCTTCAAGTATCGCCCTACCAAATCACATCCATGATTAAGGACGAAGTGAAACTAAATGTACCTCAAAATTTGATAGTATCCAAATTACAGTACTTAGATATATGTATTTTTTGAAATTGTTCTTAAGATTATTTATAATATGTAGATGCATGCTTTGTGGTTGGGTTAACCCGCATTTGATAATTTCGTTTAAATGAAATTTGTCACTTATCCATAGAAATACATCAGTAACAAATTGAAAACATAGTCTTTCCATAGAATTTTCCATGAAAATAAATTGTGCAAACCGTCATTCGAATCAGATATAAACTTTCCTTTTGAATTTCCTTTTCTCGATGAAAGAGAAACCATTTTAGGTAACTTAACTTGAACCGGTGAAGTTACCCCTCTTACTTCATGGGTCAGGTGATAGACAAGCCAAAATTCATGGTGTGTGGAAATCAAGCCCGCATTATGCACCTAAGACACATAGCTATCTTACCGAATGACCTGCTTACTTTTTCTATTTCATAGTTTCGCTTAACCGATTTCTTCCATGCAACCTAAGTAAAAACCAAATTGCCTCCTCCTTTCAAGATCCCACCTTCCTTTGTTAAGTTCAAATTCCCATTAAACCAAAAAAAAAAAAAAATTCCCATTAAACCAAAAGATCTGTTGGCCTCTCAATTTAGCTCTTATTCTTATTAGTCTACTTGGATTAGACCCATTAACCCACCTTTTCCCCAAGCCCCAAAAGCAATAGGCCCATTAATCTCAAATTCTCAAATGTCTACAGTCCCATGTTTAAATGAAACTGTTCGTGATGATGTGCATCTCAACTATCAATTCATATTGAAACCTTTAGAATAATACTAGCAGGTAACATAGTATATAATCACCACTATAATTGACACAGCTACATGTTCCGACCTTAATATTGACATCTATCGTATGCGTTAGATCATATAGTAGGCCAAGTTTTGGTGGCTAATCGTAGTTTCATTTCTATCAAAGGGAAAAGGTTTGTGTACATGAAGAAGGATTTGAAGACAATATTGTGAGAAGATACAGAGTGCAGAATGTGCTTAATTCAAGGGTTTTTTTAGCTAAAATACGTGAGGTATGTTGATTGTTTCATTCAAGAAATGTGTTCTATTTAATCGAAAGGATCTTCTAATCAATCCAGCTATCTTTTTGATTGCATTAGTTTTCAGGGATTCAAAATATCACAAATCTTTTTTTTTTTTTTCTATAGAAAAGATTGACAAAAAATGGCAATAAATTAATAAAATTAAAGGATAGTTTTGGTTTACTAGAGACATTGACATTCAGAAAAATGCTAAACATAACAACAAGTTCCTTTAAATTCTTGTTACTTTATGAGATGACAATTATTACACTGGGTAGTTTTCCTATGGTTACATGGATTAAATAGTGATGAAACTTCATGGAAACTACCACAATGTGTATTGTCATGTTCTGTTTACACGAATATTTAATTTAACACATGTGGCATCCTTCACTTAACATATATTTAATTGCATGATTTGGAATCCTGTCACCCACGGTCAAAGTAGTTCTGTTGACCAAAGTATTCTCTCGTGTTTGTAATATTTTTGGAATAATTTACAAACATGTACTATAATTGAAGCTCATTGTGCTATAATTAATAAGCAAGGGTAGCATTAAGATAAAGAATAGGTGAAGAACAATCACATCTAAATAAATATCTTGATTCAACTCAAGAAACGTTACCAACTGACCTGATAGTTGAGCATGTCCAATGGTTTATTAGGGTTTCATTGATATATTCGTGGTCAATGTACTTCCTTGAGACACCCACTAGATGCAATATGCTTGTTAAATAATCGGAAAAAAAAAAATCCATA
The DNA here is from genome assembly GCA_017140595.1 of Eucalyptus curtisii. Taxonomy (NCBI): domain Eukaryota; kingdom Viridiplantae; phylum Streptophyta; class Magnoliopsida; order Myrtales; family Myrtaceae; genus Eucalyptus; species Eucalyptus curtisii. The sequence goes on from CM029502.1 coordinate 8,937,581, forward strand.
TCACAATCCCAATTGGTGTATCAATTAAAAAGGACAGTCGACCTACTTCTATGGATAACTATAGGATTAGTGCACGAGTATACTATAAGGTACGTATGAAAGATTCATCTAGCATTTAGTTGTTATGGGTGGCAGCCTTGCGTGACTAACTACAATAATTGTGGCTTCTTTTAATTGTATTATATTGTAAGACCTTAACAGATTCTTGGCACGTTAATCACCAAGTCGATGATTGGATTCTCTAGGGTTTTACCAAACATGGAAACTTCATGGAAACTTCGTTGCCGAATTTCATGGAAACTTCGTTTATTAATTTCATGGAAACTTCGTTGCCGAATTTCTCGAGATGCTTATTAAGTATTAATGAACATATATATATATTTATGAATAAACTTGAGTTTCCTTATCTATTCTCGTAGTCTTCTAAACGTTTTTCCACCCCAATATTTTTTTTTTCTAAAAAACAAAAAAAAAAAAAAAAAAAAAAAAGCTCTAATAAAATTAGATGTTTATCTCAAACAAAAATTTGAATTTTACCGAATTGAAAGTGAAAATTAATAATTCACCTCTAGAATTAACTAAAGGGTTTAGAAAAGCTATATGGTTCAGGGATAAAGGTATATGTTTCTATCTGATAAGTTTTTGAAATTTAATAGAAATGAGAAAGACAACAATCACTTATATGTTCTAAATTAATGCTTTTCAAATTTTGGATCTTCTCTTTGTAAATATGTAATGAGTTGAATATATAAACACCAACCTGTGCTTCCGCATATGGGCATGTGATTTGAGTAAAGAGAGATCAAGTGTGTTTGAGCCTCTTTGTCGATCTCTAATCTGCCTCTCCAATCATGACTAACTTTCACGTTCTTAGCCTTGGACAAAATCTCAAACATCCTACGTATATGTAGGAGACATTGAGCGACACTTTCATTTAGCCACTTTAATTCTTTAAGATAAATTACATAGTGATTTCCGACTTCTACACAATATGAAGGTGGAGATCTCAAGTTTGTTTGCTAACACTTCCCTTTAACCAAATTTATATCCCCTTTCTTTACACGGATTCAATGCTTCTTTCATTCGAGCCATACTTACATGTCTCTTTTTTTTTTTTTGGGGGTCGGAACATGTCTCTAGTTTAGTGAGCTGAATTGTACAACTATCCCTACATGACATGGGGCTAACGTTGGTCCGATCTCATCCAGCGAGGCATGTGAGCTAGGCTAACATATGAATCCAGAGCAGACAAGTATTTTTCTGTTCATTCATATGTACTGAGATCTAGAATATCTTATAGCCCCCTGTACCCCTGCGCCGCCCGCCCCCCCTTTGGGGGTCAACGATGGCAATTAACCCAAAAAAGGTCAACAATAGTTGATGTTGACCTCGAATTGAGATTGATTCAAGCCCTAGACCTTGAATCAACCTTTTTATGAGGTCGAATCAACCCGATCCTTGGAACTTGGCTTGTCGTCGCCTCATCCTCGTCGATAGTAGTGACGTTAAGGCTGGTGTGCGACTCGGAATGGAGGTGCAAGCATGGAGAGAGAGAGAGAGAGAGAGAGAGAGAGAGAGTGGGGGTGACATCAGCTGCTTAGGCCGGAGGGGGGAACAGCAACAGCGAATGAAGGCCGGTAACATGGCTTGCATGAGCGACTGTGCTATGTGCAATGGGGGCTGTGGATGCCGCAGTTATACAATTTGATGTATGGACAACGATTAAATAAGTTGACAGTTCTTAAAATGTGTATGAAACTTGGAGGGACAATACCACCAAAAAAACTCAAAGTGTTATACCTATGATACATTTATCGCAAATCAATATCATGCTACGACTAATCCCAAATTGGTAGACTAATTAATTTTTGCAAAAATCCTAAATTAGTACACCATGAACATATTTATCCTCAGTTAGTTAATATCCTTCATAAATTGCTGACATGGAAACACATGTTGCAAGTAATTTGTCTGAGAGAATCCAACATGAAATTCAGCATAAATGACTCTTAAAAACAATGTCATCTCAGAAATTCAAGCTCATTTGATGGATCCCAATTTTTCAAGAATAGAAGATCTTAGAAAGAGTCATGAAACTTCAGCCATCTTAGGGCCAGCATTCGGATTGATGGCGAAGAATCTTTTTGCAAGCTTTACCATGGAAAGTGCCAACTTCAGAGGATACTCAATTTTCGAGCAAAGAATCAAAGAATCTATGTAGTCTCGTAGATTTTCCCTGATCTTATCTCCGTCAAACACCCTTTTGATGGTCGTGGATAAAAACTGCTCTTCATTCTTGCCATCTTTAGTAGCTTTGTTCCAAGCAAGAGCTCCCACATGTTTTAGAAATCTGCTGAAATTCCTAATTTTTCTCTAAAATTTTGGTAATTTGGGAGAGAGAGAAGAAGCATATTCAATTTTGCCGTAATTTGCAATCTCAATTTATTTTCTTCAGATTTGATTTCCCACAACAATGTCATTTATAAAGCCATCTATACTGAATTTTCAGGTCAAACGAATCGCTTGCCACGTGTGTTTTCATGTTAACAATTTAACGGAAATATTGGGTGGAAGTTTACAACGGTAGATTTGTCATCTTACTAGTTTAAGATTTTCTAGTGAAATGAAAAAATGTTGGAGTATCAATTTTAAATTTTTAGTAGTATCATCCCTAAACTTGAATGATCCCAGTGTCACTTAACTTGTCCAAAACTATACATTAGAAGACTAAAAAATTTATACGTAGTGCTCAATTAATGCCACGTGACAATTTGGGGAAGCGATCTAAAAGCCAATGTGTGGTAAACAGAGTCGTGATTTGACAACGTTAGTTAGTAGGCACATGGAATGGTGCAGAGGCATTTGGCCTGGTGGGGCATGGATGACAGTCGAGAGTGAGTAGATCCCCACTTTCTGCAGATCCCCACTTTCTGCAGGTGGTTTAAACACGTGCCAGTTACTGTTCAGAAAAATCTGATGATGAGGATTGCATTCTGTTGTTGATACATCTAGAAGGGAAGGAACAGTATGGTCTTCAATGGGATGAAGCCTGAGCAATTTTAGGTGTTGATGCAGATAAAGACTGCCTTCACTTCGCGAGCTTGTCAGGCACAGAAGGGGATAGGGAAACAAAATGTGATTGTGAATTGGTGATAGTGAATTGGTAGTAGGTAGAAGAGTGCAAGTTAGCGCACAATCCCCTACGGTGGTGGAAGATTTGGCAGTGTGGAATGCTGCGGAACTAGCAAAAGAGAGAGCACGGAGCAAGCTCTGCACGGAAATGGACTCATTGATCTTATATACCAAGACCTCGTCAGGGTGATGAGGGAAGCCTGAACTGGAACACTGCTTCGGTTTTTGAGAGCATAAAGCGGCAGACCACTTCTTTTGGAAGGGTTGATTTATCCCTTGCTTCCGGCGAATGTTAACAAGTGTGGCCATTGGATAGCAACTTTTTCACAGACAGAAGATGTGTCCTATAGACTGGGATCTAAATCCCCATCTTCTTTCAAACTACATAACCCCCCTTGAGTTGTAGGGTTATGTGTTTTGAACTTCTGAGTCAATAAAATTTCCAACTTTGAATTTGGCAAAAGACAAGCACATGTGTGTATACAGACAACAAATAGTGGATCTGTATCAAATATTACCTATCAATGTTCGCATTAAATGAACGAGAAAATTTATGAAGTCTTGACAAAAATAGCCATATCCTTTTAGAGTACAAATGAAGAAATGATCATGCACTGTCAATGTAGAGAAAATTTTATACAAACGATTTTATCCGTTCTTGATTTGAGGGTTATATCTACTCCTTTGCTCAAGTCAATGACGTGTAAGGCCGCCTCCGCAAAACTCTGTTTACACGAGCGGCGTATTCTACAGTAACTCAGGTATAACACGGACACTTTTGCATAGCTACGTGTCCGTGTCTGGATATGTAGTGTTCTCGAGTGGCGTGGTGGTGCCTACTAAGATTTTGTCCTGGCTTCGAAGGCAAAAGCCAAGGGATCCGGAGCTGTTCCTGCGACTAGACGAGACAGACCAGATAAAATAAATTAGCAAAGGAAAAAAAGCATAGAATAATCAACTGTCCATATCGCCACCTTTCAATGTCTCTTAGCTGTTACTCTGATGTCACCCTCCTATAGAATAGTGAAAAACGGGACAAACCAGACGTAGTAGTTGATCTTAAAAGAAATGATTTCGAAGAGGACGATTTGATCGCATATAAAAATAATCTAAGTACGTAGGTTTGGAAGCAAATAGGCACGGAATCACTCAATATAATATCACGAGCTTGCATGGAATTCAATCCCCACTTCATATTTTTATCCGCTCGCGCGGTCATAACGGTTGAGAAAAACGCAGACCTGCCCCAAGAATTGCGAACGGGGATTCATGAGGAAGATTCGTCTGTTCCTTTGATTAATGTTTTTATTCTCACAACATCGTTCATGGTCTCGTCTAAGAAGAAACCCTTATTCTAAAAATTTAAACTATTGGAATAAAGCCTTCCCTAATTTAGTTCTTGACTGTGTGCATCCTTTGTTAGGATTCGACGCACAAACACAACGAAATAGAAACACAAGATTTATCTTGATTCACTTTTAAATTAGAGTTACATTCAGTAGAGAATTCTATTATAATTGGCATCTCCCAACCATAATAAGTGAAATCTCCGTGTCTTCTTGTTGATGGAGAGTATGGATCACGCTTCAGAATCCTCGAGTGATGCCACGAGAGGAAGTGAACCTTTCCATACGTTACTTTCATTTTGAATTGGAAAAGATATGATGAAATTAGCATTGATTTTCAAGACCCCACTTTTTTTTTTTTTAAATGAAATATCCTCGTTTCATTATTATTATCATTTTTTATATAGAGGGCCTTCAATTAGGGTTGTTAGGGCAGTGACCAGTTGAATAAGGAGAAGTAGGTGTTTGATGGGTGTTCACAAATACTATTCACGTGTAATGGACGTAATACAAGCTTTCTGATTTGTCTTTTCTTTTCTATAGCTTCTCTCTGTTTGTTTAATCCATCGGCTTAACGATGTTCAGGGCGACTGTCACTGTCCTTGATGCAGAAAGACAAACTCGCCACTCCATGGCAACGCCACGATCTAATTTGTTTATCAGTACATGCACGTCCAACGGATACAGAAGACGATCGTGGGAATACTTTAATTTTTATCATTTCTTCTTTACCCAATAACAAATATAAGAAGATTTGTGTGGAAGCTTAGTTCGATTGGACTCATTCCCCAATGAGCGGGGCCCCTGTTAAAGAGGTGACCGACGTTTGATTATTCAACGTTTTTACATCATTTAAATGTCGAAAGGCTCATTCATGTAATAATTTGAGCTTTTAGGACAATCAGTAGTCGTTCGACGAAACTTCACCAGCGTTAAGTTTCTTTTTCGGTTGATTTTTTTCAAGGAGTATCATAGAAGTCTACTAAATTAGCCAAAATACAAGTAACAAGGAGGTCGAGACAAAAGTTGTGCAACAGTCAGCCCTAGTTTGGTTATCGAATTACATGGAGTGAACAAGAAGAAAATAACTAAACTATTTGAAAAAGAGGGAAGAAGCGTTTCTCAAGCAACGCACTCCTCCCCTTCCCATGATCTCGATCTTTCCAGGAGTCAATTTATATTCATCACGCACCAGCATATAATAAGGGTTATATTCAAATAGTAAAATAGCAATCATTTACGTATTGAGTACGAGGGGCTCGGGGAGTTTTCTATTTGCATGGGGGAAGGGAAGGGACAAAAACATCGTATACGTGGCACGGGGAAGCACGCAAAGTCCGAGTTTAGATGTGTGTTGGGTAATTACTTGATGCAGCAAGCAAATCAATTAAACAATCATTAATATCTTTCTTTAATTTGCTAAGAGTTTTAGAGTGACATCACTTGACCCCCTTGATTATTTTTTGATTGAATCCTTCTACTTTTGATGTGAAAATGTGGTCCATCCGACAAGGAACCTAAGGAGAAGAAGCTAGCTATGGACCCATCACTCTCTCTCTCTCTCTCTGTGGGTTCTTGTCTGTAAAAATTTCAATGGGGATTTCGTAATGAAGGTACTTAAGATATTCATTTAACCCTAACCCTTAACCTAAAGCGTGAGAGGAGCAATGTAGGGTTTGCTTTTGGTTGCAAAATTCATGCCGACAGGAAAAGAAGAACAAGGTTATTAATTATGCAGAAATGGTGGGGTTTCCATTTGAGTTTTCTTCGCTAGGTTGACTCTATGGTGGGCCTTTATTGTGATGCTTTCGTTTGGAGTTTAGGTTAGAAAAGAAGAAGCAAGCTTGCTTATGAATCCTTCTTTCCATGAAATTGGCCATGATGATGACAATTAAGCGCGCACTAAACGACTCAAGAAACTCGCGCAAGCGCAATAATATCTAGACTCATTTTATTAAAGTTGGCCAATTGTGCATCAAAAAATAGTATAAAGATATTGCATTTTGCACGCTAAAACTGGATGTATCCATCTGAATACAATAGTTCTACACAATTTAAATTTTCGAAAGTACCCTTCTTGTATGTTTTTCGGAAAAAAAGGAATATTTGATAAGTGAGCTCAATCCGTATCACACTTATGACATAGTTATATTATAAACATTCGCATTTAACATTTGTTGATATTATATGCGCTTAATGAACCTAATTAAACTAAATCCAATTCAAAAAAGAGAAGATTATACATACGCATGTCTCAAAGTATATTGTGTACTGATTGTGATTCTGTCTACTACATCATGCTTTTACAGCATGAGTCTGTATGATGTTTTGTCTTGGGATATTTACGCAATATCGATAATAACTTTGCACTAAAAAGAGCTGTTCATACAAACGAAGCCATTTGGGTCGGGAAGTATCTGTACTTTAAGCTTCTGTACCTTATCAACTGGTGGATGTTTTGGAAGAGCTCGGTGTCTTTGCGTGTACTCCCTTTTGGTTGAGCTGCTCTAACGGTGTTCTCTTTTTTCAATTTCTAATGACCTGATCATTACTGCAAAGAAGGCCCTCGTGTCTTTCATGCAGATTTTTAGTGGACGCGGTGATATGTAAGCCTAGCTTTGTCTGGGTCTTGGTTTCTAGGTTTTGATGTTTGGAAGAGAACCTTTTCTTGATTTTTTGGCTCGTGCTTCATTGCAGGACAAAAAAGAAGAAACAAGTTTAGACACAATCCTTCAGAGTTTATGGATGCCACCTTCAACCTGCGCATTGCTTGTAAATATTTCTTTTGCTAGTGAATTTTCTGAAAAACCTCTCTCTCTGTCTCTCTCTTGCTCTCAACCCTCGCACTCAACGCGTCTGTCCTGTTGGTTTTCATCGTCCTTTTCCTCTTGTCCTCGGATAAGCATGTGAGAGAGAGAGAGAGAGAGAGAGAGAGAGAGAGAGAGAGAGAGAGAGAGAGAGATTGCGTTTCAAAGGAGGAAGGGAGGGGAGGGTGATCAGAGAGACTTGCCCTGCACCAACTTTTGCCCTAACAATCTCCCTCCATGGTCAAACGAGTCACGTCCTCACGGGTCCCCATCGTTGATTATCGAAGCAATCTTTTCTTGTCGAATGGGATGCTGCTCTCCACGTTATTAAAAGTCCTCTCATCACTTGATCTTTGATCTTTCACGTATGCGATCAGATTTTTCAGGGGCTCATTGACTGTAGGATTCAATGGAGGTAAGACTTTCACAGGCTTAATGTATCTTCCAACAAAGAGCAAAAGTCAAGATTTTTTTGTTTACGATTTCTCTTTTTTCTAGAAAACTCGCCTTAGCTAGGTAAACTCGGATCATAGAATACTCCACTAACGTCATGGACCATATAAGACACAAGCTAAAATCCGGATAGGTGACTCAAATAAAAAATTTCTTACAATGACAGCGTGAGAAATTAGACCCGTGTCATGCGTCTAATTCATATAGATAAGTATGCTCTTCAACCATTGAACCAACCCCATTTATTATTGATGAATTTCATCTGCTAAACTGATAGTTGAGAGCACTAGGGCTCTTGCAAAGGAAAAACAAAGGCCTCCGGAAGGTCAGGTAGGAGGACGGCCGCCGATAAAGTTCTGTTGGAATCCAACACACGGGGAAAGAGACTCTGCTCTTGTCTACGCTTACAAAAGGACCAAACGTATATGCGACCACAAAAATATATTAGGCCATGCAAAAGGAAGAACCTCCATTATCATAAATAGCTAGTGAACTAGCAAATATTCCAATAAACAAGTAAAAGAAAAAATGAAGTAAATAGTTAAGGAGAAACCGATTATCACCTTAGATAAAGAGGAAATCATCATTGGTACAAGATAATTCACAAAGAGCATATGCATTACGCGTTTATCTTTATATAGAAGCTTGAATTGGACTGGACCTTTGTAAATTGTTGGTCCGTAGCGGTGGTAGCGCCCTCCTTTCAGTTGTCTTAGAAAGCACAATCGCTTGCTTAGCGCAAAAAAGAAAAGAAAAACTCATATTTTCTTATACATAATTGGGATGTAATCATACTTCTCGCCTCCCGAATTCATGATATATAGAAGTAACTATATATGGTGAACATCAACACAAATTCTCAAATTTCTATGCGAATATAAGCAATTCTCATATCACTGTCATGTCGTGTAAATTGTTATCCGTACGTATCTTACAAAGGCCGACTTTGATTGTATGCACGATTAATAACGAGCTTAATTTACTTTTCTTTCACAATAACTATATCTTTCATTTATATTTACCCACTACATCGTTTCAAATTTTAGGTCAATTTTTTCTTTATGGATCAAATTTAGATTTTCAGTTCATTATTATATTCATGATGGAGTGCCGTTACTTTTTTATGGCGCTCACATAAATATCATAATTTTACAATCAATCACTTGAGTACTGTGCTTTTAAATAACGTTCACTCGAGTATAATGACTTTTCAGTTAATCACTTTAGTATCATAGTTTCAAAAATACATCGCCACAAGTACCATGCTACATCGGACGTCTAGTATATCTGATGAACGTTTCTAAAACACAATGAAACTTAAGCAATTGATTAAAAAATTATAGCATTGAATTGAAAGCTATACGAGAAATTACAACTCTTGTGGAGTTCTTTCCTTTGTCCATGCATGCACCTTAATTAATTAGTTCACTAATAAATTGGCCTAGCATTTTCTTCACGAAGACGTGGAGAATCTTACACGTCCATTAGTTTTTTTTTTTATTGTCGATGCAAAAATAAATTTCGCATAAACCTATTTCCCAACTTGCTAAGTGAATCCAAAGCTGGTAATCATTTCATAAAAGGAGGCATTAAATAGCAACAACAATATTAATATTATTACTAATAATAATAATGATAATAATAACAACAACAACGTGAGCCTATAAAGTCCATGCAGTGAATGACGAAAGAAAAACTTTTATGTTGCGTGCATGGCGGGCGGTCCTCTGACCATGGACGACGTGCCATCTGTTTCATGGATGTTGACCTTTTAGTCTCATTTCTCTCTCTCGGCAGATAATTATCTAACTGCAACATGCATCACATCCCTCTTTTGCCCCTCCTCTGCCCATTTGCTACATATTGGAGTCATAGAACTTCATTTGACTCTTATACTCCGTTTGTTTAGCCAAAATCAACGATTTGAAAAATATTTTCTTAAAAAAAATTACTTACTTGAAATTATGTGAATGATGAAAGTAATTTTTGTTCATTTTTTTTTGAAGCGATACAAGTGGTTATTTTTTAGAAAAATATTTTTCAAATCGTTCATTTTCCGTAAAATAAATAGAGCCTTAAACTCGATTATTACATATATAAGCTAAGATTTTTTTTCCCATAGTCTTTATGGATGTGCGTAAACATATATAGGCATTGGATAAGATTTCGAATATAGGTCCGACATATATATCCGCAGACAACATTTGGCCGTACGACCAACCTCTCGGGGATTAGAGCCTTTTTAGGCTAAGATTGGATCAGAGTTCTAAAATATAGTGTTATTTTTTTCTCTTCAAAATATATATGGTTTTGAATAATGCAAACTAATGATCAACCGATCCAAATCTTAAGCAATCATAATTTAGACATTTGAATGTATCATAATCCAGCGATGTCCTTTGTTTTCTTTGTTCTGGGGATTTTCATGTATGCTATGTAACTATATGACTAATTAGACAATTTGGGGCATATTGTTCTTTAGCCATGGTTGGAGAAAATTTCCTCTAATAAATCTTTGGTAGGTTGTGAACATGAACATCATCTATATTTACTAGTTAATAGCTTGTATAGGGGTGATGTTTTATGTTCATAATGCACCAATCAAAAGCTTGATTTGAAAGAAAATTGAAGATCTAATATCGCACTTTTCTGCTTTGTAATCGGCTTGTTAAATAATCTTAGGTCTATCTTAGGAATTTCCACTCGTGCATTAGTCACATAAATGACATTAACTACTGTTAGAGAATTTAACTATTGATTAAATAATATGAATTTATTAGCCATTCGATCTTGGCATTTTTAAAGTTTCCCTTCGTTATGTCATCATCTTTTTGGTAGGTTTGGGGTGAGACAACCCCCAAAACGTGTACCTATATTATATATAGCAATAGGGAACTATGATTTTTATATTGCATTATCTAATTTCATTGCAAAGGTTCATTGATTACCCTCATTAGTTTCGGAAATTTCGTTTGTGTTATTCAATAAATTCTCGGAGGACCATAATTGCCATGTCCTTCCTCACGCTTCTTTGGTTCATTTTCAATCAAAGGACAATAATGTCTACTCTTACGCTAAGAAGACATCAATTTGAAGTTGTCATCTCATGACAAAGATTCAATCTAGATTTGTATGGTTTAAGTACACATGAAAGGAAAGACATTGTTAGTTATGCACAACTCTTTTTTAAAGCATCGAGAACCAACTAATAGACACCGTATATTTTTTCCTCAATAATATGGCATACACTCAATTAATTTTTATTTTTAAAACAAATGGGTCCCACCAAATTTAACGTGGGATTGATTATAATCAACGGTGCATATGTATTTAGTTCGGAATGAATCAATTGAGCTCATAATATAATTACAAAATAAGCCCTAACTAATAACATATGGACCATGTAGTCATAGAAACAATAAATTTGGCTGGGGTACAATTGACTAGTGAATAAATATTTTTATATTTCTTATTTTTTAATGGGCAACCATTGAAGAAATGAGGAAGGGGCAAGACATGTTCAACGCAACCAATGAGGGGACGCCAAGGTGGCTGCCGTCTTCTACTTTGGTCGAGGGGGACACTGCTTATTGGTCTGGTTGTGTATATAAATAGGGAAGGTGCAGTTAAGGTTAGATTGCAGGGGGGCCAAATTCTCGTAGAGAGAGACACAAGAGCACAAAATCCATATAAGGAAGAAGAAACAGCAAAGAGAAATAGAGCAGAAAGTTATGGGGAGGTCTCCTTGCTGTGATGAGAGTGGCCTTAAGAAAGGTCCCTGGACTCCTGAGGAAGATCAGAAGCTCATCAAGCACATCCAGAAGCATGGCCATGGCAGCTGGAGAGCTCTCCCCAAGCTTGCTGGTACTCTCTCTCTCTCTCTCTCTCTCTCTCTCTCTCTCTCTCTCATGGAAGTTTGGTTCCGAAAGCTACAAGAAAGTATTCTGTGTATTGGCCGGACAGCATGCTGTGGTGACGCGCAGACTGATCACTTGTCAGTAGAGCGATCATACGGATCTTGTATAATTGATGCATCTGATATATGAGATGCTTTCTTGGAGATCAAAATAAGAGAATGGATGAGTCTCTATTAGTCTGTCCCTTCGATTTTGTGAAGTTTCAAGCCATAACAATTCATATTGAAGGGTCGGTGGTTTATATTTTTCTTGGCAGGTCTCAACAGATGTGGGAAGAGTTGCAGACTGAGATGGACAAACTATCTGAGGCCTGACATCAAGAGAGGCAAATTTTCCCCTGAAGAAGAGCAAACCATCCTCAATCTCCACTCTATCCTCGGCAACAAGTAATAATCTACTGATTCCCATAACACTTTTGGGTTCTTATTATTATTTTTTTTTTAAGGTTATTTCTCCTCTATCATTTTACAGTTCAATTTGGATAAATTCCTAATTCTGTTTCTTTCTTCAACTTGAGAAGGTGGTCAGCTATTGCGGGTCACCTACCAGGACGGACGGATAACGAAATAAAGAACTTCTGGAACACCCATCTCAAAAAGAAGCTGATCCAGATGGGCTTCGACCCAATGACCCACCGGCCCCGAACCGACATATTCTCGAGCCTCCCTCACCTCCTTGCCCTGGTCAACTTGAAGGAGCTCATCGACCACCACTCACTCGAGGAGCAGGCGAGGCTCCAAGCCGAGGCCATCACCAAGTTCCAGTACCTGCAATACCTTCTTCAGCCACCCACAGCACCGGTCTCTCTCACTCCCACCACCTCAAACAATGTCGTCACAGATGATGTGGAGACCATGAAGCTCTTGAATGCTTTTGCGTCAATCAAAGAGAACCAAATGATGACCTTATCATCATCACCATCACCTTCTCAGTTAGAAGCAACCGCTCACTCACTATTTGGGAATGCCCCAGTTAGTCCTGTCCATGATAGTTACCCTTTTGCCCACTTGCCTGAGCTACAAAACCCATGCAGCTTCCAGACAAACTTGAGCAAGGATCATGAAAACAACAACAATAACACTATGGTCCAAGCTAGCGAGTTCACAATATTCAGCCAAGGAGAGAACTCACCAAATTCTCCTTGGCTTCCTTCTTCTTCAACGCCGTCTCCTCCTGCTGAGACTTCTTTCACCAACACTTTCAATGGCGATGGCGGGGCCGTCTCCTCCATCTGGCCGGACCACCTCCTCGACGATTTCAATTTTTCGTGAGATTGCTTAGTTAGCTCTTTAGAGACATGTTACGTGTTTGTATGATAAATGTCTTAGTACAGTGTTTCACATCCTGATTAAGTATACTACAGCGTATATTACTAAGAAAAAATGCGTTTCCATGAGCCGTGCTGATGCAATGCAAATTGGTGGCGACTTTTCAAATTTTTTTTAAAAGGACGGAGCCATCTTGGTTCAGAAATTAACTAGTCGTTGACGTTTTGCATGCAGTGTAATATGTTTTATGCCATCTTGACATAGTTTAATGAAATTGCCCTTCGTATGCGGGTTTATTGATCTTCAATCGCCGGACTGAGAAACTAATTTCGGGATTATCGTGAAACCAAGGTGAAAATATCAATTGTAAACGTGAAATTAATATGATGTCACTTGGTGCCTATTCTCATTCTTCATTGTATGGCAAATAATTGCGATATCTATATTCCCTCATTAGAACCCCGGCACACGCGTAGTAAATAGAACAGATCGTGACATACACTACGTGTAGGTTGTAGCTCGATAGATAAGAGAAGATTAGAAGAATCCAAGAAGAAGATGAATCCAATTCATGTGTTCACACATAGGAAACCGGATTTTCCTATCACGTCTCTGCTTTTTTCAAATTTCTGGCCTATTTTATGTGGAATTATCATCACTAATTAAGCTTTTATTATCTGTAATATAAGTTAAGATCAAGGTTCCACCGAATCTTCCACCTGCAACACATCTAACCACTCTGTTTCTCTGGACGAAGTGTGCATGTGTGCGGCTCCTCCCAAAACTCAATTTTCATGTGATAGTGATCTTTACTTGACATTGCCCTTTAGCAGAGAGAACAATAATCTTTCTTTGTGTTCTAGACTTATAGAGCCCTAAAAACTCAGAGGGGCGAGAGAGAGAGAGAGAGAGAGAGAGAGAGAGAGAGAGAGAGAGAGAGTTGACCGATTTATAGATGTCAAAAGCAATGACGTAGAAAGGATTCTCAAATTTCTCAATGATAAGAGGGACCCCATAAGTAGGTAGGAATCAAGAAAGGGTGACAAAGTTTTCTGAACAGCTCAAAGACATTGGTCATCTTCCTACCACTTTTGTTTTTTAGTCCTAGTTTAGATCGAAGAAAAGTACTTTTGATTTCTATTATTTAAATGATCACATCCAAAGTCGAAAATTCGTCTGTTTTGGATAAATATATAAATAATTTACACAGCTTGTAAGCAAGAAATTAGGAGGGAAATGTTATATCATTTATTGCCCCGAAAATTCATGATTGACCCAAAAATAAATGGTGTAGAATAACATAGAAATTTGTATTTGAGTTTGTGTAATTTCTTAACATTTATATAACGCTGTAAGGGTTATATGTAAAACATACACTACATGTTATCATACTATGATTCATCAAATCTATTGAGGAGTGACAAAGCATGAATAAGTCAAAGCATCTTTTCTATGTACGAAAGTTCATTGTTTATCAACATTACATAGGGACCGGGCTATGCCTAAATGGAAGACCCTCTCGTGCTCTGGCCCCTAAGAAATTTTGTCAATTGAGTGGGATTAGATATGGGACCGAGCAAGCTTTTTGAGGCACAAAGAGAAGCTACATTATAGAGATGTCAAGTTGAGTGCTTCTATGAGAGTTTGAGTGGTTTTGTGAAAGAGAATCTTCGAGAGTTCAGATTCTAAGAGATTAATGTGTGCAATTTAGGGCTGAAACACTCAAACAATTAACAACTCAAATTGCGCTTACCCGATTGATTCTAGATTGGTTTACATGGGGACATTAGGTTATTCGGAGAAAAATTTGGAAACCAGTTTTGACCGGTTCAGCTCCCTATTTTAGACCTAGAACCATCAATTCTAATCGAGACCTGGTTTTAGCTTCTTCTTCTTCTTTTCTTTTTTTCGAAAAACAAATATATATGTTGGAGATGGGTTTTGAACATAGGAAGCTTAGACAATCTATCAATGCCTTAACCATTATGCCACATATTTTTCATAATATTCTCCTATAATTATAGTTATATTACTTAAAATTAAGCCTTTTTGGTTCCAAGCTTTTCCTAAGTAAAGTGGTTCAAATTTGAGTTCCAAATATCGGAAATTAACTATGATAGGGTAGATTTCCAGTTCTTTTGGAGTCTACTCACCTTGAACCGATAACATATCTCAAGATTAGGAAATCTCCTCTTTCCTTATGTTTCTCGAATTGAGTTTGAACTCAACACACAAAACCTAATAGAGATATTTTTCTTAAAAAAACATGAAGGTTTCTTTTACACAATATATATAGAATGGTTATATAGCCTTAGAAGATTAATAACTTTCTTTTTAGAAGATTAAAAGCAAAAAACACATCATTGGATGAAATTACACTCCGTTCCCCTCTCGATTGACTATCACACAACAAGAAGTAGAACATCGGGAAAAAGTAAAGAAGAAAGGGGACAATCTCCTCAATCACTTGATTCAATGTATCTTCTTGACAGTATGAACAACACAACCGGGGAAGTAAATCTCTGGACTTTCTAATTCAACATGGATTAGGAATGTGTCGTCTTTTCAAAGAGTAAATTGAGCTAACAATAATTTTCTCATTAACTAAGATCTCATCTCTCTAAGGTCTCTGACATTGCCTTTATTCCATGTGAGGCTCAAGCTCCAAGAAAAAAAGTGAGCACTGACGGGTCAACCTTGATATATATATACATATATCTATGGTCTCTAATTCCAAGGATTTAACGAGGAAACAAGCGAGCAGTGACGGGTCAACTTGGTATATGTACAGATGGCTAAGGAGCCACCACTCCCGAGGATTTACCAAACTCCTCTTAGCCTCCAGAAATAAAAGAATTATTGCATTGATTTGACACGTGGCCTTCCCCGTGTTAGACTCGACGGACTGTAAAGGACAAGAGATTTAATGGAGGTGATGGTCCCGATGTATTTGGATAAAAGCACAGGATGCATCCATGTTGTTTCCTAAATATGAAGGAAAATGATATCAGCGAGGATATCACTCAACTAACATTAACAATAATACATACACATTCTATTATTATGATAAAAAATTATCCAAAAGATCTTAAAGTAATTGTATGACATTTAATTCAATCTTAAATATTTTAATCGTGCCATTCAAAAAATTTAGAACTAAATTAACACAACTGAAATGTTTAGGCTTATTTGACAAATTGTCGAAAGATTTAGAACTAAGCTAACATAATTAAAAAGTTGAAGGATGTTAAATTGATTGCCATATGATAGGTTTATGACTTTTTAGATAATTTACCTAATGTTAAAGATCGCGTTTAATAGATTGATAGATACACTGTAGCATTCTATTTTTTCGCTAGATTTAGTAGTTTGTACATGTACTTTCCCTTTCATTTTTCAAAGCACTAGTAAAATGTCATGCGCTTGCTTAGACATGGTTTCAATGCTATTAGATAAACTATGTTTACTTAATTCAGAAGAGAACCACGTAAAAGAAGAACAATGAGATCTTCATGAAATCAATTGTCTTTTTCTAGGTATAACGAGAAATGCTCATTGAAGAAGAGAGAAGATTAACCAAAAGTTAGGTCATCAAGAAGAGATAGCACTTGCGTGAACATGTTTGGACATGACTTCTTTGATTTTAACACATGCAATTGACTTTGCAGTTCTTTTGTTTTTAATTGTCATGGACATACACATCAGACATGTCCATGTTGGTGGAGACAACAGTTCCTATGGTAAGTCAGAAAAGTAAACACATTTGGCACACCTTATTGTATTAAATTGAATTTCACCAAATAATTGGTTTTGGTTTTGGCTATTAAAACCCACTTAGTCACAAAAGTCAACCTCTAATAGGTGTTGCCCTTCTCTTAGTCTTGCCGTCCTTTTACTCAAGAGACGGCGGATCCGATGACTTTGAGAGATTCATGTAATTGACATTAGTACTCTAATAAACTAGAGAAACCCGTTAATTAAATCAAACATGTTTTGCCCAAGGGGAGAAAAGTATGCAGAATTGAATGCTTATTTGATGTCTATTATGAAGAACTTAAGTAATTTCATAAACAATGTGCAAGAGGGTAAACATTGTTGGTGGGAGAGAGTGATATTGAGCAAACGTGGATGCACACAATAACACATGCTATGCGATGAAAGGGAAGGATGAAAAGAACTCCAAGGATGGTGCTACTATTTTCTAGGTCATTCACTAATTAGGTGGGATTTTATTGCTTGCTTTTCTAGCAAGGGATTGACCGTGAAGATCTTGCAATTAAGAAAAAGCAAGACCCGGATAATCTTATTGCGGACGGCCAATAATTGATTAAAAAAGGGTGGGCTATATACAATTCCAATATGGCTTAATCTGCCCATTTTCAACAAAGGGACAAAATTGCCTTAATTATTTAAAGAAAATTTAAAATGGTGGACCCCAAATTTATCTACTTTCCATTTTTTTTCTATTTTTCTTTTTGCATGTAGGATCTAGTTTTCATCATTAGGAATATCCAATTTTTCTTTTTGTTCATTTGTTAAGTGGGCATTGGGTAAGTGAAGGCATTTTTCACGTTGTTAAGCAAATTTATGGGTTAATTGTCACATAAAATTTAGAAAAAAAAATTAATATAAGCAATTTTTTAATGCAATCTCATATTTATAAACTTTTGTATTTGTTGTGCCTATTGTTAAAATATCTCATATCACTTTTCTACCGGATTTATATACTCCTTATATACATATGATCTCCCTCTACTTATTAATTTAAATTTTTAGGTTATACATTCTAATATTTATCACCATCAAAATTTTTATTATCAGTTGTCTTTTATATACGATTATTGGGATGATTGGATGAAAAAAAAAAAACCTTCTTCAAATATTTGCCACAAAAAAATCACAAGTACATTTTTAAATGGGAAAATCTAAAAGATGATATTTAATTAAATCAAAACTTCGCACAGAGTAAAAAATAATGACACCTAAATTTAATTTATTATGGACTGACAAACACTAACATCATCGATGGTGTGTTTAGCAAAAAAAAAAAAAAAACATCTCGATGTTTTAATTTGCATAACTTTTTCTTCGTCGTAATTTTTTTTTTTTTTGGGTGTTCTTCTACATAAACCTATGACGTCTTGGATGGTTCTCTGTAATCGAGACACCGGTGTTAGGGAAAAACACCAATTCTTTGATGCGGTAAACAAAAAGATTTGATATTAATTTCAGACTAATCAAATAAAAGATAACAAGTTCACCACAAAAATAAGTTTTGAGGGTAGGAGTGACATTTGCTATAATAGCAATGATAAAAGAGGAGACTAGTTTTTATTTTCTAAATAGCAATAAACTTAAATTCGAAGGAAAACTATAATAAGAAAATACTATATTGAAGATAACTATACAAATATGAAAATCTTTAGGGGCAACTTTATCTATATTGTGAAAAAGAGTAGATTTAATCATAACGGTAGATAGCCGTATAATGAGCTCATGGATGCATTCATGAAGCCTGGGAGGGGCAAAAAGGTCAATTATTTAAGCTTCATTAGAGCTAGAAATACGGCATAGTCCTCCAAGTTTCTTGCCTATTTCTTACATTTCACATTGCATGCGACCGTTTACGTTTTTATTTTTCAACTATTTTGTATTTTATTGTTTCCTACAAGTATATACATATATCATAAATATGTTCAATAGAAAATCCATCAATTTACTTTTTCTATTAATGAGAAGTGCAAATTGCTTGTTTTTTCAACATAATCATCTCTAATGTACACTACTAAAAAACTCACGATCTGTGATAAAATTCAGTTTTTTAACTTAATTAAAATACTCACGCTTGGTATCTGCGATAGATGACTCCAATGAATAAATTTGAAGTACTCTACTTATAAATTTTCTTCAAAACAAGACCTTTTATTACTTTTATCTCCATAAAAAAATTTAGAAAAAAAAATGTCAATAGAACCATCTGTTATGAAAATGTTCTTTTACACATGTAGTAAAACCAAATGTCAGTTAAGCCTTTAATGTGTGTACATATAGATTTTCGCCAAATATATACATGTATCACCCTCTAAACTTGGTCTAATTAAATAATTTTTTCCTCCTATAAAATAATTAAATTTTCTTTTGTCCAAAGCATATGCCGTGTGTATCTTGGATTCGATTCCCTTTCCTGAAATGATGCTCCTCTTTATCTCAAATATGAATGACAAGAAAAAAGATTTTTCTCCTTTCTTATTTAATTAATTTAGATTAAGAGAGTGTCCCATAATTGAACTCAAAAGGCTCACGACTGGTTATCTTAGTCAACTTTTAGCAAATCTATATGTCGACGTGTTGCGGAAAAGAGTTAAAAAAAAAAAGAAGGTGGAAAACTTGTTCAAAAGTCAATATGGTCAATCTTGTCAAGGCAATAAGATAAAAGTACAACAGTAACAATATCTCAGCATTTATATATTCAGCCATTCAAAATTCATACGCATTAAGATTCTTACTATAAAGGCTAAACGTAGAACCAACCCCTCATGTTGAACGACAACCATAGCCACAGAAATTAACTCCCGATCTGTCAACACCCACAAGTCACCAACATTTATTATGCAGTGAGCTCGATTGATGAGAGTGAAATATGATACAAGCAGAACATCATCGGTGAATAAGACAATCGACAAACTACAAGCTTGTCAACAGCGAAGGAAATTGACAACACATAGAGCGAAAGTCATGATGAGAGCCTTCCCCATCCATTATTGGAGTCTAGAGAGTCGAGAGTATATTTTGGGTCAAGCTTCCAATGGTAGACCAATTGACATAGCAAGATCCACCCATTATTTGATGGATCTTCATGACTTGGTACCTCTATAAAAGATAAGAGAGGATTTTCCTTTTTGTGGGTCACAAAAGATAAAAGGGAGATTGACCAAGCACATATGATTTGATCATTATGGCATTCTCTAATCAAAAGCTGACCTCAAGTTTGAAAGTCATTCGTTTGAATACAAAGATGATTTGATTGGTGTGGCTCCCAAGACTTTCGTCTTTGCTGTAGAAAGGATGAAGTTTTTTGGTGGAAGTTCCATGAGAAAGAAGTAGCCAGAAAAGAACAAAAAACTGGTTCACAAAAGTTAGGCTACGCTTTGACCATAGGATTAGACATAGGCAAAGCAACGACGAATTTTGATTAGTGATAGTGATATGATGAGGTCCAGCTGTAAGTCCCGCCCAGAAGAGTCAAAAAGATTCCATTTTTGGGAGGAAAAGTTTGATTTGAGTCGAGCCAGCTAGAGATATGGAGGATGAAGCAACGTGGGTTTTATACGAGGTGAAGAGAGAAGGTATCAAGGAACTTGAAAAAGCATCCTTGTAGAAAAGGAGAAAATGCCATTTACTTGAGATGCACTAGCTCCTCAAGATCAATCGTTGAGCTCAAACACCATTCAATTTCTCCAATCTTGTAATGGCGATAAGTGGGCCAGCAGCCCACACGATGCGCTGTCATAGTACTATGGTTAAAAGAAAGCAATAGAAACACGAGAAATAGAGTCCAATTTCGAGTACTGAAAAGTTTCAGGGCTGTCTTCGTTGCAACATTTAGGACAGAGAGAGACATGGGAAGTCAATAACCTGAAGTAGCTGATACCGCTCCAAAAATAGGTGCTGCGGTAGACAGCGGAACTCCTTCGTAACCAGACCACAGCAACTTGGCAAGTTCTGTGCAAACACCAAATCAGCTCTGATCATTAACAACAGGAATAGAAGAGAAAAGAGGGGACAAAGTGCACTACTTGCAAGCAACAGAACAGAACCGGATTAATCTGACACATCAGTCAAATACAATGCAGTAAATGAACCTTGAATGATTTCTTCTTGTGTGAAAACGAGATTAGGGCGAGACATATAATGCGGAAAATACAAGTTGGCATTAGGGCAAGACGGACGCATCTTTGATAACCGAATCCAATGTGTGTGTGTGTGTGTGTCTGGATATTCATATCGTTTCTGTGTCGTCTTCTCTAGCTCGGTTCAAAATATATATATATATTTTGAACCGAGCTAGAGAAGACGACACAGAAACGATATGAATATCCAGAGTAAGATTATATTGAGTTATTGACTAGAGATGCGGAAACAAACTATATTGCACAAGACTCTGCAGATTCTTAACCTTTTTCTTGCGCCTGCTTCACAGTTGTACCCTCATTTTCGGTGTTGCTAATTCATAATCATAAATTGCTTGAATCATACCTATTTAGTATGGTTGCAAGAGCAACAGAATTGCTTATAATCTATTCATCACCAACCAAGAAAGTTGTTTTACCATTAATTGATTCATGCTCATTGAATGAAATGAAAAAGAAGGCCCCAAAGGCCTGTAATGAGTAAAAAAACTCATCAAAGACTACATTTGTTCAAGCTGAAGGGCATAATACATGAAGTTCAGTAACATAAGCAGTCATAACTCTGGGAGCTGAACCGTTTCACTAATGGAAAGATGCAAAGGAAAGTATGATCAACTGTCCTCATTTTTCATTAATGCCACAATTGGAAAGTAAAGAGGATCATAGGAGAAAAGAAGAGCGCTGACAATGCCTAAAGGACCCTCACTGACCTAAGAAACATATTGTACAACCTTTTGCGCCACGGTCAGAACTGACAATTGAAACTTAAAATAACAAAAACAAGCAAAAGCTTTTGAGGTTGGAACTTAATAATTTGACAATTGAACAACTACAAAATGATTTTAGCATTATACATACCACAATGCTGCATTCAAGGAAAGAACCAAAACTACACATAGCTGTAGACATGTATGCCCACTTAATAATACCTGATATGCTTGTACATAACCACAAATAGATGTCTTGCATATTTGAGACATGCAGATATGCACAGGCCTCTCCTGAGATTCTAGAATTTGATTGCTTGAATTGACACAGAGGCCCAGATTGTACATCATCAGCAAGAAGCTACTCCAGATGAATCTAGACCGTATATGATAGGGCACCGGAATTGAATGGAGTTCATCAGGGAAAATCCAGAAATGCCCAAATAACTTAATCTCTGAAACTAAATGTGGACAAAACCACCTCTTAGACAACCCTCATCGGCTGGCCGTTTTTCCATGGTTCATAGATTATCTTATTCACCTTTTGATCTTTCTAAACTTAAAACCAGGAAAATAAAAGGATGAGAGCGAGGCAGCTCATCCTTGGAGAGGATCTATCAAAAGTACAGCAAATCTTGTGTTTCTTTAGTCTCATCCTTTTCCTCGAAACTCATCCACTTTGCTCTGATCAGCATCCCTTATCATTGGACTACTAGAAAAAAATGCACAATGTCCCAGCAGAACTAAATTAAGGAGCTTTCTCCTTGCCTCATAAACAGGATTGGGGTTGATTAAACGTCCTCTTTCATAAGCTTCTCTGAGGAACACGGTGTGTGTTTTCACCTTGGTTGAGAGATAAGATATCCCAGGATGATCCAAGAACAAGTCCCTGATCATATATATTTCGAACCAATTTCTAAAATGACTAATCTTCTCCACTTCAACCATCTTTTCCACGGTGAGACTCAAGAATTCACGAACAATAGCAACTGCTCGTTTTTCCAATACCATGATTGCAGCCTTAGACTTTCTCTTTTCCCTTATCCCTTCATATGGCCCCACATAGGGCAATCTCTGCCATTCCTTAACCTTAGCTTTCAAGTCCTAGCTCAATCTCATTCCTGGAGGAAAACCATGCTTGAAACTGAACCTAATTTCTGTTCTATCAACATGACTGTCTTCCCTACAACACTCAGTAACCCTCCAATTCTCTCAACTGCTGCTGTGAGATGACCTTTTTTTGGAACAACATCAGCAGCCAACTTCAAGATATGAGTATTTGGTTCATGACCATCACAAAGTCTAAAGAGATTGGAATTTCGAGAAATAACAGAATCCTCAAAGTCATCTGGGAGACCAAGTTTCCTCCAGACCTTGAAAGCAGCACCGAGTGGCAAAGACTTTTTAGGAGTAATTAATAAGAGGCGAACTAATTGGTCTACAACAAGGGGCATTGATGCTTTGATTGCCTGACTCTCTTCCAAGGCAATTTCAATGGCAGCATTGGTTAATTTGCAAAAGGGTTGAGACTTATTAGTATCATAAAATATTTGGAAGATGTGGGGGTATTTGCGGAGGAAGGAGGCAGCACCACGATTCAAGCGGAGTTTCTGGGAGAGGCTATTGAGGAAGTCCAATGAAATTGAGGATGAAGGGTTGCTCGAAGCAAGGATGAGGTCTTGAATTGCAACCACTTTAAGAAGGTTTTTGTACTTCTCCATGAGTTTTTCAAATGTTGGGTCTCTAGCCCTGGAGGCTACATACTGTGCAGAGGTTGTTTTGGTTCTAGTAGTTATTACCACAGAAGAGCAGCATCTGGAGGGTTAAAAAATGAATCTCCGTTTCATCCTGACAAGGAAAGTTTAAGGTTTGTTGGACCTACTTATTCATCCCATTAAGCATGCCAGTCCTTTATTTTGAAAAGCTCATGAAGAAATCTTTGAGCTTTACACCAGCAATTGCACCCCAGAAACACAAATCCACAAGGACATGAAGAGCTGACTAAGAGTTTTCCCCGATAATTTCAGATGATAATATGGCGATTGCTGAGTCCTAAAGAAGCCCCCATTCTTCTCCTCTTTATCTCTAGAAGCCTGCACTCAGAAACAATCTTGAAAAAATTATTGCAAGTAAACGTTTGGACACAGAGCTGCTCATCAGCTACATCATTGGGCACTCAAAGCTAACCACAAAAAAGATGTAGATCAACCAGATATAAGCTAATTATAGACCACATAGAAGTGAACAGAAAGACAAAACAAAAAACTAAACTACTCAAATACTAAAGCAAAAGACTTACCCAATGTATCCACAAGATAACCAATTTTCCAAGTGATTGATGACTACTTGAAAACATTTATTCATGGCTGAGCACTTGCATCAGGAACATTGGTATCTACAAATAATTTAAACTTGAGAATCTTATTGATGCAGGCAACTGGTTTTACTTGCTTGCTGGGACACTCATTTGGATCCATATTAGATTTGCCAGAGATTTTGTTCGCTTCAGATGGTCCTGTCTCTTCAGGAACAGTGGGGGAAGTACCTGCATTGAACATACATGTCCTTTCTTAGATGCTTGCTGGGAAGATACGGATGACTGCTATTCCTTATAAAGAAAATCTAGAGCAATATAACATTGTCACAAACAGTCAACAGTCTTTCTTTATCTTTAGAGTGGAATCAATTAAATTCAAGGATAAGATGAGAAGCTTGTCTAAGGTGTTTCTGAGCCAAACAAGAAGATGTAACTTTGTGATGATAATATAATGTAGATCAAGAGGCTAGGGAAAGTCAAGATCTATAGAGAACGAAAGAAAAGTTCAAGATAAACCTTAGGAAGTAGTCCTTGTCAAGTACTTTATAAGAAACCGAGAGCACATGTACATTGTCCCACTTACTGCAAAAGAGGCTTTATCATCCTGGGGTCCTAAATTTTTTCAGTAATAGCTAAGCAGGTATTATAGAGGTGCAAGAAACGAAGATATGAAAGTCAAAAGCATAAAGCATGACAATTAAATGGGAAAGACGATTATTTGACATATAGGTAGTGGAGACTGGAGAGAATGGTAGCTATTGACATACGAGCCACACAAAGCCTACAGAAAATGAGTTCAATTTCTTTAAAATGAAGCACAATGGCAGAAAGTAAACTTCCTTTTCTTTTCCCATGATAAGAAAGTAAATTTCCTTGATCATACATCATCGCTAATATTCAGAGCAAGTCTGGATTAACTTTTCCTTTTTAATTTAATCTAAATATCATTGGGCACATACTGTTGTCTTTTTTAAACCTCAACACCTAAAACTTTCGCATCATATAAATATTGACACATAGATTTGTATATATATATATTTTCGTAACTTTTAAGATTTACGTAATATTTTACATTTTGGCTAGAAAGCTAAAAAGGTACTTTTTCACTTATGCAGAATGCAAGACAAAGAAGCTCTTATTCCTCTTAATTGCCTAAAAGTTCGTAACTCTTGATCAAACAATGATGCATAGGCAGCCCATGATGCAAGAATTAAACGTAGAATTTCAATAAACAGATCTTTTGACATTCTGTTCTAGTTTGCAATGGACACTACTTTAATAAATTAGCAACAGAACAGTAATTCCCCAACTCCCCTTGCCTCTAAAAAGACAGAAAATTTGCTTTCACAGCTCCTTTTATACCATAATTGGCTTTTTAAAATATGGAAAAAGATGTCAGTATACCAAACTTCCTGAAAGCCAGGAAACTAAAGTGAATGGAACCCTGGAACCCTCATAGACATAAGATTTTTTAATCAAATTAAAGGTCGTTCAATGCTGCCATGATCCACGGATATGTAAACAATTTAAATCAAAGGAGACTCACCCTCTTCGGTAAGAGCAACACATGTTCCTATTGTTTCCTCGTAATGCCCAATCTGCACCAAAGGAAATCATAAGTTAAGAGTGACTAAATCCAAGTCCACGTGAAATCTCACTATTACATATATTCATGGAAATACTTATGGAAGTAAAGTCACATAAATTTTGCATTTCACACAGTACTTCACACATAGTGGATTTAGAGCAAAAGCAATGTAAAAATTCACTCAGCAATAGAGCAAAAGAAGACTTCGAGAGAGAGGGGCAAATGAAAACAAAGTAGTGAAATCAACAAAGCTGAATGTTTCTCAATAAGACTTTCAATCACGAATCTTCAATATATTTATGGCCGTGAGACCAAGGTAGTACTGACACTAAGTCCAACTCTTCACTGAGGTCATATAACCATGTAATAAGGATACGACAGGACATGGGTGTGGTTGCAAACAAGAGTCTCTTCATCTCAAGAAGAAACATGCCACATGTGTGCCTTAAAACAAAACTGATGTAAAATAAAATCTAGAAGAAAAGGTAACAATTTAAGTACAACAACTGAACAACATAGAAAATAAAAGATATTTTAAGCAAACATTGCATTCTACAAAGTGAGAATGTACTTTCACATCTGCAAGTTCCGCTAAAGAAATATATGCACGTATAAACTTTACATTGCACACATTTACATAGATGAAGAGACTGGCACATCCACATCCACATCCAAATTCCATTACCATAATACTAGCATGTTATATGAAAAGAGGAAACCCATGCACTACAATCACATTCAAAAGACAACATGAGATCCTCATAATTCACAACTCTAGGGCGATCTCTTGGCTTCGGACACACTTCAGCACACAATTAGACACATAAATCACTAAACAAAAAGAGTCAGTGCTTAGATTCTTTTTTTTTTTTTTTTTTAAATTTTTTTCTTAATTAAAATTAATTGCTATTTTTTAGATTATTGGTAAACTATGATGATGATGTTTCGTTACACCAATTAATACATCTTTGCATAGGATCATTCCAATTTACAATTTTCAAATGCTAATTGGTTTTTTTTTTTTTTTTTTTTTTCATTTTCATGGTAAACTATCTTTTGCAGGTAATCTAACCAAGTTATATCAGCTACAATTAAGGAAAAGTTATTCACTTGTTTCAGGATAACATCACAAGATGATTACTTATGCTTTCTAAATGGAAGCATGCTGACATTAGAAACGATAATTGAAATGAAAGCAAAACATTATCTATGGGAACAGTGTTTTTACACCCGGACCAGTCAAAGAACCGGCATGGGTTCCAGTTTGCCTTTCAACCAATTGGACCCCTGGGTCAATTAAGTTCAAGAATTTACTAATACATTTATACAAACACAAATAATTGAGAAGAACGTTTGAACTAGGTAAACACTGGGTTTGACCAGTCGAACCGGTGGCCAGTGCAGGGGTTCGAACGTTTGAACCAGGTAAACACCAGGTTTGACCAGTACAACTAATTGAGAAGAACAACACAGGATCATGGTCTGGCTCCCGATCCAACCAGTTGAACCTGCTGGTCTGGCCCCGGTTTGAAATCATTGCTATGAAGACATAAGTTCCCCCTTTTCCCTCTGTGATTTGAGAATTCATCACAAATAATTTCTTGATTCTAAAAAGCAAAAGTCTCTGCTTTCAATAATGAAGCATTTTAGGTTTTTATTCGTGAAACAAACAAATTTATCCAAGGGCATGCTAACGTTGTTTTCATGTAAATGCTAATCTTATAAAATTATTTACAAGACATAATCGTGTCCTCCAGATGAAACCAAAGAGGCCCTTAACTTTCCTGGAGCTTTTCAATAGTTCCATTATCAACTCATTTTCAATCATATTCAGGGTCAATCATCAACATGCCAGCAATGGCCATTAAAAGGTCAAATCAAGTGATTATAAATTAATAACAAACCTCATAGAGACAAAGTTTTCAATAATAATGCCAGTTTATGGCACAAGGCAATATAGCATGCAAGCATAATGTCTGATTGTAACCACTTCACCCAAAATATACATGTTTTGAATTATTAACATCTGATCGATTGACCTTAATTGTCTACATACATAACTGAGTCTGCTGTTAAAAATTCTATTGATAAGAAAAGGTATAGAACTGAACCAATTTGACTACTACAATCCATACAACTATGTTCCGCACTGCCACGTGATAATAACTTAATGACAAAGACACGAATTTTGGAGTATACAGACAGATTCTGAATGATTTATCACATTTAATTTATGTTATTCTGCTTTTAACAGATTGAGGTGTGTTAACTTACCACACCTAATATGAAGGAATGACAAACGAAACATATGTTGAACAATGTACTAAGTTTCTTGACACAGTTAGCTACTGTTAGATGTTTACATCAGGTTCAGGTCTACTTGATAAACCAAACAGACATGCACTATTGCTCATGAGATGATGCTACAGATTCAGGGCCTCATATTCTAATGTTGAAAAAAATTTAGGGTTAATACCATGAAAAACCACAAATTGGTATACTTATGACAAATTTACGTCTCGTTAGTTTACGTTAAATCTTATTGTCAAATTGTTGTGTTGGATGACACGTGGCAGTTGAAAGGTAAATCGATTCAGGATTTTACCTTCTGATTGTCACACGTGCAGCAGTTTGTAGTTTTTTGTGATATTAATCGAATTTAAAAGAAAGTAACAAAAGATAATAAATTTATCACAAATGTACCAGTTTAGGATTCTTAATGGTTAGTTTGGGGTAAATTTGTTCCATGCATACCAATAAGGGCTTTTTGGTGGTAAAAGAATTAGTTTGGGGGGTAAATCCGTCAGAGTTGTACTGATTTGGCGTTTTTCATGGTATTAACCCAAAAATTTAACGTATCAATGGTTACATCATTATTTATTGTTGCATATATGGTCATGCTGGATAAATTTAAGGAAGAGATGGACGAATGGAGGAGGAGGCAGCATGTTATGCAATGGTTATGACAAGTATAAAACCCGACCTTATGCCAAGACACTCGAATACTAGAAAGAAAAAACTCTCGGAAGAAACTATACAATACAAAATTCCTATCTCAATTCTCCCCCGCCAAAAAAACATGTAAATTAGATAAAGAGCTTACCAGCTTCAATTTGTTATCAATGACTAATATGGGATTCAATGTATCCAAACCCTGCAGCACAGAAAATATTCGCTGATAAACAATTTGACTCAATGAACAGCAATGTACATAAGTTTCCATTGAGGAACTAAAAAGGACGCAGATGGTCAAGGGAAAAAATTTTCTCACTCAAAAGGAGACAGCCAATCTACGACTACGAGACAGTGTATAAAGACAGCTGAACCTGCTAGTGTGTTTGGTGGTTGGATAGTGTTTCAAGTCTTAATCAAATGATTTTTAAGATAGTAGAACATCAACAGTGGAAACGACATAAGGATGCCAAGTAATAGCATGTTCCATCTATTGCAGGTTCAAGCACAGTGACTATCCAATGATTATTGTATCATAGACCACAGGCCTCACAGTATTTTGGTTAAGCACTCAATAAAGCTGTAGGTAGAAACCAAATACCCGATCGCTATGAGATGATTACAAACAACAGATACAAGACCAGAGAATTGCTAAAACAACATAAGTTAGGAAGCCTGAACACTTACAGACAAGACATAAGGCGCATTGGGTGGGATGTCGAACTGCTCAGGGACGGAGTCGAGATCAAGCAGGACGTATTCTTCTTCAATCTCTACATCATCATCATGCGCTGCATTGGCCTCCATGCTTTCATCACCTGCGAAGATTACATAATTCAATGCTTTTGAGATGTGTTAAAAGACAGGCTTATTAAAAATTGAGACCATTACAGGAAAGGAATGAAAAAACAAGAGTGGCTATCCATATACAATGCCAATCCAACAGAGCTTAGGAAACTATACGATTGAGCCGATCGCGATCTTCGCCATTTACATTACTCCTTTCTCGCCAAATACCTATCGATAATTACGCAAGAGAGAAAGAAACATCGAAAGAAGCATAGCGAGAAAAGTTCTCCCGGAGCAGCCAGGTCGTCGGAGCTCCGCTCCGAGCTGCCGGAGAAAGCAAAACCTCATGGAGATTCGTAACGGACCTGGTCGCCGCGAGGAATCGAGCGAGTTCGGCGCCGAGCACTCCGCGAGTCGGGGCAGAGGCGCCGTTCGTCGGCGCGGGAGGGCGCGACGGAGATCAATCTATCGGCCGTGACGCGCGGAGGGAGCGAGCGAGCGGGAGACCTCGGTGCCGGCCGCGACTCGCCGGGCCTCCTGCTCGCGCGGCGGCCGGCGGCGAGGCGGACTGAGACGCGGCGGCGGGGCGGCGGCGTCGGTCGCGGTCTGCAGGGAGGGAGAAGCTGCACGGCGACTGTCGAGGTCGCAAAATCGCGAAAGAAGTGTTTTTCTAAATTGGCAAAAAGAGGAATCAGGGGCTTCGCAGGATTAGAGCGAAATTCCCAATATGCCCCGCCAATTTCTGGGGCATCGCCAAATTGTTCCCTTGTAGTTTAAGGGCATGTTTGTCCACACAACGACAAATTCTTTTAGGGTGCATTTGATGATCTGAATTTCTAATAGGGAACCAAAATTAGAATTTTGCTACATCTTTTCTAATATTTGTTTAGTGAATCGTAATAATAAAATTAAATATTTTCATATTGTATCATTCCGTTGTTTGGTATTGACAATAAATTAGTATAACTGAAGTTGAAAATTGCATGAATGGAAATAGTAAAAATATGTTTTTACCTCCTTTATTTTTATTTACTTTTTTCTACTTATTTTTCCATCTTGTTTTTTTATTTCTTTTTTCCTTTCCATTGTTCTCTACTAAAATTTTATTAAATAGATTGTACTTTATTAATTTGATACGGATTAGAAATGTTTATACACACAAGTCAAAACATCATTTTCTTTCACTTTTAGATTTCCTATTACCCTACCTTTCGTTCTCTCATACCCACCCATTTAATAAAGTACGATCTACTTTTTTAATAAAGTACCTTGAGTAAGGCTTGACCTCGTGTAGATCTGTCAAGGTGGAGCCTCGTCCGAGATTGATGAGGCTAAAGCTCTCCGAGATTTGGCGAGGTGAAGCCTCACCAGCCTCAAGCAAGACTCACCCTCGCCAGATCTGGCAAGAGTGGCTCTCGCCATTAGGCGATTGCCAGCCATGGTAGCCGGCAAAGGAAGAAGAGAAAGGAAACATATATTAGAAGTATCATCTTTTTACATAGCAAAAATTATCCATATCAATGACGATTGTACCACGTAAAGCATCCAATATATATATATATCGATAATTTTCGGTTAAAATTAACTTGATGGACTTAACTAACAAAACGTAAAAAAGTTTTAGGACTCAATTGGCACAATTAAAAGATTTATAATTAAATTAACACAAATGTAATAAATTTATGATTTTTTTTGGTAATTTTTCTAAAAATGATTGTTTGCTAAAATCTTTTGACCCAACTTGTCCGACTAGTATTTTAGATGAGTTAATGTAATTTTTTTTATTTTATTGATACTCTCGGATTGACATCTCTACCGTTCTCCATGAATCCTCGCGGACCATTTACAAAAATTAAGGAACATGACTAGATAGTAAGTGTACGAATTCCATTATCTTTCGCATCTTGCAGAAAAAGCATAAAACCACTATTGAGATCATTAGACATAAAGTGACGTCGTACTTAATATATTCATGCTTAATGATCTCATAAAAATTGCATTTATTTAATAATTGAAAATTTCTAGATTTAAAGATTTTTTCACTTGTTAATTTTACCCACTAAAAGAGGTTATATAAGTTAAGACGACTCCTCCTCCTCCTCAATACCGGTATGCATGCTAACGCCGCTTGCTACTTCTCATCCCTACGGCAGGCCCTCGCCGACGGCCACATTGCTGCCATTCTCACCATCATTGTGGCCCCTCTCGCTTTTGCATCTCTCTCTCTACATTTATAAGTGAAAAGTGTCTCCAACCTTACAGGTCGTCGCAACAAAATCATGTGTTTATAAACCCTTATTGAATTAGCTCTCAAGGTCACCAGTTCGAGTGATTGTGTATTAGGTGTGATTGTCAAGGACTAGGAATCAGCGACATGTATAGCTAATGAGGATCGGGGACCGTCGTGGGGGAATGATCGAGCTCGACCACGGGGCCTAGCCTTGGTAATATTTGGATACTTCGGCCCCGCCAACAGTGGTGATTGAGGCAAACCTAGCCGCACTCCTTGCTATCAAAGAGCACGGGATGAAAAAAAGTGGCTGGCTTTTGGTAGTGACTTTTCCCGTCCTCCGGCTTTAGAGTGTGGTAAACTAGATATTTCTCTCAGTCCGAGCCAAAGCTTGGACAGTTTCCTAATGATACAAAATTAGATTTACACCAGCATTACACTTTAATCTAATTTCATTATCCTTGGAATTTATTCTTATTTAATTTAGATTTTAGGAGAATGCGTTCACTTTTTTAAATTTATCTGATTGGGGAAGTACTTACCGAGTACCTCATAATTATGAATACCGATGGTGTTGTTTTATTCTTTACTTTTTCATAATTCAGAGGCAAAAGCGCAGAGGCTAGTTATCTAGAGGCCCATGCTATGCCTTGCAGCCCTAAAAGTTGTAATTGTCCGCAATTCGGCCCATTCTCTATGTTTCCAGTTAGCCTATGAATATAATTGATGCTGAGATTATTGGTTTGTTGCTAAGAGTTGGAGTCCCCTCTTCCTTTCCTCTTATCATTTTTCATGATTCTCTTCCCCTTCGTCATCTCAATTCTTCCTCTTTTAGGATTCCCAACTATTTTTGCTGTGTGCTTTTTGTTCTACTTAAGTCTGGTATCAAAGCTAAATTCGTGCCATATCATTTCATCTCGCCAAATACTACTTTCAAATCACAATCTAATTGAATTAGGTCTCTCATAAGATAACCTTCTATGGTTATACTACACAAAGGAACATAAAACATATAGCCTCCATTATACTAGCTAAGTTCTTAATCTTCCTCTAGAAAAAATGTGCTTAAAGTACTGAAAAAATTGAAGATTGTGACACCAATTGCAACATTATGAGTCTGATATTAAGATATGGATTAGAAATGGCTATATAGACAAGTCAAAACATAATTTTCTCTCACTTTTAGATATCTTAAATTACCCTGCCTTTCGGTCTCTCATACCCAGCCATTTAATAAAGTACGCCTACTATTTTTTCCCCTCTCTTCTCACGTTTGAACTTCTAAAATCACCATTACTTTCTTTATCTCATACTCGCCTATTTCATGCATAATTACTCCTTTTTTCCCATGAATAATTACCTGATTATGCATGCACGCATAGTATGTGCCTTAAACCTATTTTTGTATATGAAAGATTTTGTAAAACCCCTATTTTTTGCAAGTATTCAAGACTAATAGATTTAACAATAAGGTTTTAAACTTAATCTATATCTACCATTTAAATTTGTTACATACAAGTAATACTTGTCGGCAGACCATGCCCAGAATATAGTGATTGATCCCATTATTAATGAAACAAGTCATTCAATTCTACCTACATAATAACCATTTTGCTTTCAAAGTTCAGTTATGAGAGCACAATCTAACACCAGGCAAATTTAAGAAAAGGATAAAGATGGCGATTCCAACATAAGCCTTAAAACAAAAAACTTAAGCCTTCAAAAGCATAGGACTAAATGTCCAGCACGGTAGTATTACATGGCGATACAAGCCCGTGAAGAAACCCTCCGAAATAATCTAAAGAGGGACAAAAATCTTTATCTAACCCGACCCTCTTTCCTTTTGAGCTCGAGTGCATTTTCATGCATGGAAGCGACATGTTTGGCCCATCCGAGCATCTTCAATTTCATCCGCCTATCTTCATCGATCCCAAAACTCCTCCTCCGGCGATAATCCCGTGCGTCGACGGCGGAGTTCGATGCATCCTCTTCATCCAGCAGATGTGGAGGAGGCGGCTCAGGTTTCGTCCCGAAATCCTGCCATTTGATGCCGCATTTTGCGTGGTCGACGCCCGCCATCGCCAGTGCTTCGATCGACATATGGCTTCTTCGATATCTCTGGACCTGCAAAGCGTTTCTTTTTCCTTTGGGTGATGTTGAGCAAGAGACTGAATCACCAATGGTGTAGAGATATTTGATGGCGGAATGCACTTTATATGCGAAATGGCTGATCGACTTTTTGGGCGTTTGAGTTCGTGAGGGAGTGGGGGAGGTCACGGCCTCACGGGTGTTGCATTTTCAGGCGTTCAATTATCGTCACTATGAACGTCACTTCCCTTCGGTTCACGCGCGGATTGCAGAGAACTAGAGAGGGACAATTTGGAATAAGCTTCTTAGCAAATTGATTCTTGGAAAAGTGTTTCAGCCAATTTGGTTGCAACGATGTAATAAGGCTGTAATTCGATAGCTATTACTCGGTTTGGTTTTAGGAACGTAATGCTATTACATTATCTGGTTTCATGAATGACATAAGTAATGAGCGGGGAAAGTATCGAAATTCTCAAAATACTCCTAATATTCAAATTAGATGGAATACAACAATTAATCCCTGAAAAAAGAAAGACGAGTGGAGTGAGCAATCATTGTTCGGTGAATAGTACATATCTTCTAAGGAGATCGAGTAACCACTATGCATGTATACAAAGCAATACCAAAACTTCATAACTCAAACTCAAAGTATAAAATACATATCGAATCATATATAAATTGTTTCTTATCAATAAGGCTTTATATTAATCAAAAAACCCATTTAAACCATCATCACAACTCGAACATCAATGATAAACTCCATTGATTAATCTCTATCAAAAACCACGCATCAATGGTCCATCAATTGACCAATCTTTTGCTGAATATCCTACTATGATTACGCCATAACGCTTGGTGATAAGGTGATGAAAATTCTCCTCTTAGTAATGTCTCCACCTACAAAGTCTATGACTTTGCCTAGAAGGATATCCTAAAACGGCATGCATACCTACAATTCCCTCACTGGGTTCACAATTATATTGAGTATAAACAACCATCTTCCAATACTAGAAATCTAATACAAAAATCAATCTAATTAACCAAGCAAATAACGTTTCACAATATAACCATCCGCCATTTCTCAACCATTTCTCAAATCATTCATAAATCCTTTCACAAAGTAATATGTATACGTAAACTGTCACGACATAGTTCATAATATCTTTCTCAAATTGCTCTCAAATAATCGAAAGGTATAGTACCACTCACTTTGTTGCCTACAACCAAACAATAAATATTACTTGTATTATCGAACTCACGATCCTTTCAAACAAACGAGAAATAACATTAAAATTGAGTAATATGCTACCGCAACTATGACACGACTAAACTACACATTACGATAACAAAACGACTTCTACTTGCTAACAAATTACTCACCCCAAAGTGATTATTCAAACCTAAACGCAATGCGAAGCTCGGCCTCAAAACCCTACAATTTCACTATAACCAAACTATTGTGTCAAAATGACTCCCGTCAAAACCTATAGCTCTACAAAGCCATAAAACCTTAATTTCTATGAAATCCAGAAGCTCCACAACTCAAAAATCAGGTTACGTGACTTAAATTTTCCAAAATTCCGAATGTAAGCTCTAAAATCCAAAACCTAATTCGATTGAACAAACGAGGGACACGAGCACTTACTGGGCATTGCATTACGAAGTTGAATCGGTTCGGCGAGGCGTCCGTGAAGAGCACATGCAAAACCACATGTGAAACCCCACTTTTTTTCTTCCTCTTCCTTTTCTTCGTCTTCTTCTTTTTATTTCCTCTCTCCTCTTTTACGGTCCTTTGAATTAGCAAGTTGTGTTTACTTCTTTTTCCCCTTTATTTTGACTTTTCAACACTTTTTATTTTTATTTTTGAATAGAAAAATGGACAATGATATTTTAGGGATAG
The DNA here is from genome assembly GCA_017140595.1 of Eucalyptus curtisii. NCBI lineage: Eukaryota > Viridiplantae > Streptophyta > Magnoliopsida > Myrtales > Myrtaceae > Eucalyptus > Eucalyptus curtisii. Next base: position 8,972,985 of record CM029502.1, read on the forward strand.
CTACAGTAATAATTATGACACAGTAATAGCCCAATGTAATAACTGTTACAGCTTCGACTTTTGCACTATAATAGCTATTACTGCAAGCAAACACTATAATTGGTAATGAACCTGTAATAGAACTATAAATTTATAGCAATTACTACAATCAAAGGTGCAGTTATACTTATGTCCCCTAACAAAAACAATTCTAGCGAACATCTTAGTATTTGCGGTTGATTTCCAAAAGCCAATGTTTCTATAGCCATATCCATCGATGTTTGGGGAAATTTTTCATCCAATTCATCTTCTCTTTGGCTATCATCCCCATCTATGTTTAGTTAAGTATGCATATGAGTTACTACATCCATAACTTGCATGTGAGTTACTGTATCCAAAACTTGTAATCATCAATCTAAAACATAAATAAAGAAAAACTTAAACCTATTTCAATATCATGATTTAATGGGTAAGTTTCGGCTATAATTACATGTGGGATCATTCTTACCTTTTCTTTCTTCCTTGTGATAATGATGAGGAAACCATCTTAGTAGGTATACCATGAGGTTTTGAAATGTTTGCTTACCCCACGAAACAAATGAGATGTTATGCAAATTGGGATATTGATGAGTTTGATGGAAGTTATCTTCATTCGTGCAATTGTGATTTCTTTAGCAATGAATCATAGAAATTCTTATTATTTCCATTTGCACATTTTCAGATTCATTTACCTTGATATGCTGTTCGTACCAAATAATTAATAAAATTCGATATGAAAATATATGGCTTTATCACTACGATTTAACAAATAGTGGTTAGAATATAATAAAATCTCTAGATTCCATATCCAATTTAATCCTATTCTAACTAGAAATCTAGACAACCAAGTGCAGCCTAAGTTCCATGTTAAGTAAGAGAGAACATATGAAGTAATTTATAAGTTGACACCCACGAAATATCACCACTTGATTTTTACTTTTAGGGAGCGCTGAATTGTCAACAACAGAATCAAAGTTTGAACCATTTTAGTTGAAGCAACCCGTGAGGGCCATTCTTTGAATTCTTCCATAAGAGGTTTGCCCCATGGTGGGGTTGTTTCCCTTTTTTTCCCCCTCCTTCTCCCCTAGTTCACGTTTGCCCACACCGCATTTGTCCACTTTTATAGTTGCTGTTGCCATTGTCACCATCTTCGCCATCGATGTCCATATCGGTCACTTGTCATCAGCGCCATGTTCTCTCTCGCTCTCTCTCTCACTCACTCACTCATATAGCACCCACCTTTCAGCCACTGCGAACTGTAACGTGACCACCTATCACAACCACTCCAACCTCCTCAGCTGTCAGCACCAATCCATCAAAGGAGGTTAAGAGAGAGATAGAGAGCATATGGACCATTTTAGCTGTCCAACATTTTTATGCTGATGTGGATATCAAGAGGCCACGTCAGATATCAATATGAACAATTAACACAATTACTAAACGGCGTGTGTGCCCCTAATAGAATCTTGCATTGGTCTGCATTCTAAAATTCAAGGAATTTGATTGAAAAAACAAATTAGCCTAGTTAGGTACTTGATTGAACAAAGGATAAAACATAAACAATGGCTGCAATACATGGTAATAATCTGTGGCTATTGGTAATTTCTCTTATATTCACCTATATATTCTTGGCTTTCTGTAAACAGGAGATGATGATAGGGTCGTATATATTTGTAGTATATACTTAATTATATTTTCCTTTCTGAGGTGAGAATTCAATATTAATGTGCAAGTAGAACTTTGTAGTCGAACATGATCCATAAAATAAACGTGCTATAGAGGTGGTTGACAAGCAACCCGACGGCATGAGGATTTGAATCAGGTGGTAATGATCGCGTGCATGGAGAACAAAAGAGAGACTCGATATAGATGCGTATGTCACGAAGAGCATGTCATCAAATGAATCTACAGTACAACGAGTACTGTTTTCTTTTAAGGATCCGGACATTCTCGTGATACAGCTGAAAAGTGAATTAACCGAACAAAGAAGCACAAGAAAAGTACCATTCAACTTTCGAACTAAAAGTAAAAAAAGTACCACTTAACCAAAAAGCGAAAAAGGAAATTGATAAGAGCACGGTACCGATTATGTCTTGGGGAAAATTACAAAAAAAATCATAATATATTACATTTATGTCAAATTAGTCATTAACATTTTAACTATTCACCAATTTACTTCTATATCTTTTGATGATCGCAGCTAGCATTGATATAGATAATTTTTGCATTTTTGAATAAAAGTATTATTTTATTTTATTTTATTTCAGGCTTTTTTCTTTTTCCCAACCTTGGGTCGGTGCTCCTTGCTTGGTCCGAGTGAGGGTGTCACGACCCTTGCCTAGGCAAGGGTGTGGAGGCCTTCGTTGTGCCTAGCAAAGGCTGCAACACCCTCACCCCGATTAAGCAAGGGTTGATGGCCCAAGGTTGGAAAAAAAAAAGAAGAGAAGTAAAAAAAAATTTAAAAATAGAATATTTAAAAAATTGCAAAAATTGTCTATGTCAATTGCCTGTGTCACGTAAAATAGCCGACCCTAACTAGATCACAATGTCAACGATTTTCAACCAAAATTGGCTGGAATGATTAAATTGGAAAATTGTGAAAATGTTTAGAACTAAATTGACAAATCGTTAAAATTGCAGAACTAAATTGATACAATTGAAATATTTATAACTAATTTGGCATGAGTATAATAAGTTTAAGACTTTTTTGGTAATTTTCCCTATCTCATACTCACCAATTTCATACGTTAACTAGTCATTCTTTTTCCATGGATAATATTACTAATTTATGCGCATAGGCATAGCGAGTGCCTTAACCTTTTTTTTAATTTTCGGTCGAAGCCTTAACCCTAGTTTAGTACATCAAAGAGTCTGTAAACTTTGCGTTTGGATAATAACTTAATAATAATATAAATATATGAACTTTTGGTATATCAATAATTTACCTTGCGGTTGACCACCCCTATTTTTTGCAAGTTAAAAGAAAGACTAATAGATTTAACAATAAGATTTCAAACTTAATATATATCTACAATTTAAATTTGTCTCATACAAGTAATTTGTGTAATGTTACCTATATTATAATCATTTCGCTTTCAAATTGCAGTTATATCAGCACAATCTAACGCCAAGCAAATTAAAAAGCATAATGATGGCGATTACAACATGAGCCTTCAAAAGCTTAGGACTAAAAGTCAAACACAGAGGCATTACATAGCGATACGAGCTCGTGAGGAAACCCTCCGAAATTGTCTAAAGAGAGAACACATTTTATCTAGGTCGACCCTCTTTGCTCTTGAGTTCGAGTGCAATTCCATATATGAAAGCAACATATTTGGCCCATCCGAGCATCTTCAACTTCATCCGCCGATCTTCATCAATCCCCAAACTTCTTTGTCGATTTCCTTGTGCATCGGCGATGGAGTTTGATGCATCATTCTCTTCATCCAGCAGATGCAGAGGAGGCGGGTCAGCATCTGCATCGAAATCCTGCCATTTGATGCCGTATTTCGCGTGGTCGACACCCGCCATTGCCAGCGCTTCAATCGACATTGCTGTCCCCCGACCTACAAAGTGTTTCTTTTCCTTTGGGTGATGTTGAGCAAGAGACAGAATCACCAATGTGTAGAGAGTTATGTCGTGTAGCGAGAGATATTTTGATGGGGGAATGCGCTTTATATGCGAAATGGCTCATCGACTTTTTGGGTGTGAGTTCGTGAGGAAGTGGGGAAAGGTCACGCCCTCACGGGTGTTGCATTTTCGGGTGTTCAATGCACGTCACCTCCCCTAACGTCACTATGGACGTCAGCAAGAGCTAGAGATGGACCATTTTGAATAAGCTTCATGGCAAATCGTAATATAATAAGGCCGTAATTTCATAGCTATTATGTCGTTTGGTTTAAGTAAGGCGATTTGCTTATACTGTTTCATTTCATGAATGACATACTTAATAAGCGGGGATAGTATCAAAATTCTCAAAATACTCCTAAAATTTGAATTAGATGGAAGATGAATTTTATCACTTTGATAGTCAATTATGATTCATGAGCCTAGACCCCATTTGACTTACAGGATATATAATTTTTGCTGCATCAAATATTCATTGCTAGTTTAGAAGTTCACATATATTTTAAATAGAATTTAAGCACGTAACATGTGATATATTAGAGAAAATATCATGTTCTGGTAAGTATTACTTCAACAACCAATCATGAGGGTAGAATCGTGATATATTATCAACATATTACAATTTGATATATAGATAATTATCTGTTATTTAAAAGTCAAGTTATAATTGAAATTTGAGTTAAATTGATACAACAATTGAAATAATAATTTAGAACAATTTGAGCATTAATCAATAATCTAGTAATCGAGATAATCATTGTATTATGAATATATGAAAACTTATATTATTGTACCTAATAGTGAGAAAATTATATTATGCTAGTATATCATGAATGTTTTCTTAATAAAATAAATAAATATGTATTATCAAGATAACATACTTATTATCACACCAAATTTTTACCTATTATTTTTTCTTGTATATTGTTATTCATTTTATACGTGTAATAATTGCTATTATATAAGTAATATGAATAAATTTAGTTACAATTAATATAAATTATACTTAAGTTAATAATCAAACATTGGTAGAGTGTGTGGAAAAAAAGTGACAAGGGTGTATTGGGACACTATAACACCAATCACATGGGAGTCCCTATAATACCTATAACGGCTTTGACTCTAATAACGATTACGCTAGAGTAGCTATAATTGCAAGCAAGTACTATGAAAGGCTATCAATGTAATAGAACTGTAATGTCATAGTTGTTGCGACATCCAAACGATGTTTTTATAGTTATTTCTCTTATAAGAACAATTCTAGCGGAAATCTTATTATTTCGGATTCTTGTGATGGAATTTTACAAGCCAGTGTCTCTTGAGTCATGTACATCCATGTTTGAGGATAATTTTCCTCCAACCATTCTTCTCGTTGATTGTTATGAACATAGATATTAACTCTATCTATATTTAGTAAAATTTGTATGTGAGCTATTGTATTCATAACTTGTACTCCATCAATCAAAATCATTATTAAAGGAAAATGTAGCAATCTTTCACTGTCATATTTTAATGGGTAAATTTTAGCTATAGTCATGTATGAGCGCATTTCTTTCTTTCTTTCTTATCTTTTCTTCTTCTCACGTGATAACGATAAGGAGAACTTGGGATTTTGAAATCTTTTGGTAACCTCACGAAACAGATGAAGTATGCGATGACGATGAGAAGGGTAGTTGATTATTTCTATGGGGACACTGATGGGACATGAGTACAACAAGGCTATATGGACGCACTGTAGGGGAATTTGCAAAACATCAAGTTCCTGTTTGAAGAGAGAGTTTATCAAGTAAATTCCTATATTGAAAAAACCCGTAAGGTCTTTTTCTCTTCATTATTTTCCCCCTCCTTCCTCCCTGGTTCACATCTAGCCTTCACCACATTTGTCCCGTTATTGTTGTCCTTGCCCTTGTCACCATCTCTCTCTCTCTCTCTCTGACTCATAGGGGTGATCTTCTATTGGAGGTAGACCTGAACAGAGATAATAGAGAGTAGGTTCGCCGTGGAGAGCAGAGGGTGGTGGTGGTGGTGGTGAATTGGTGCCGGCGACTGATAAAGTTGGGAGTGGTGGTCGTACGTGACTGAGCTGCTGATTATAGTGGCGGACAATGAACCAATTGATTTAAGAGTCCACATCGGGTATCAGTATGAACAATGCATACAGCTACTAAACGGGGCTAGTGTTCACGTCAGAATTTTTCGTGTGATTTTAAGAGAGCTCTCGTATTGATCGGCATTTGAAAATTTAAGACATTTAATTATACAAAAAAAGATTTTAAATATTCAATTGAATGAAGGATATAAAATAAACAGCGGTTGCAATTTTTTAACATATAGTGATAATCTATGTTTCTAATTTCTATTATATTCGAGAAAAATTATCAAAAAAGTTCTAAAACTATTGTTTTTATGTCAATTCAGTTATATATTTTTCAATTTTCTATTGAGATTTAAACATTTTGACAATTTATTAATTTAGTCTTTTCAATTAACTTTGGCTATAAATTATTGACTCAGATCAGTCACCTTACGTAGTACGGCTCATGTTAATGTAAACTTTTTTTTTTTTAAATTTCGAATTTATAAATTTTTTAAAATTTTTTCTTCTCTCTCTCTTTTGTTTTATCTTTTCTTTCTTTTTTCTTCTCCCATATTCCTGTACTAGACGTCGAGCCTCAACAATGGCTGACGACTGGCCACAACAGAGGGTTGGTTGGCTAGCCCTAGGTGAGGCTCAAGCTTGTTAGATCCCGACGAGGCTTGAGCTTGCTTGAGGCTGGCAAGGTCAGGCTCACCTGAAGCTAGCAATGTTGGCATTGGCCATTGTTGAGTTCCAACGACCAACATGAGGAAAAGGAAAAAGAAAGAAACAAATAAAATAAAATAAAATAAAATAAAATAAAATAAAAATTAAAAATTAGAATTTAAAAAAATTGTAAAAATTAATCACATCAACATCGATTATATCACGTCGAATGGCCGACATCCATGTTAGCAATTTCCAGCTAAATTTAGCTGGAATGACTAAATTGACCTATTGTCAAAATGTTTAGATTTAATTGGAACAATTAAAATGTTTAGAATTGAATTGATACATATATAATAAGTTTTGAACTTTTTTGATAATTTTACCCTTATATTCATCTATCTATTCTTGGGTTTCCGATAACCTATAGCATTTCTCTATATTTTTTGTTCTTTTCTAGTTAAAATCCAATTGAGAAAAGTCTGGCTGCTTTTGAATTAAATTTTTCACGTTGACCATGAACCATATGATAAAACGTGCAATAAATGTGCTCGACTAGAGGTCCGACGGCACGAGGATTTGAACTGAAAAGTCTAAGGATCGTATGCATGGATCACAAAAGAAAGATTAGGACGTGGATGCGTATGTCATGAAGAACAACATCATCAAATGAATTGACAATACAACGAGCACTTTTCTCCTTCACGGATCTCGACATTCTCGTGATACAACTGAAAAGTGCCAAAGCCCAAAAAGGCAAAAAAAAAAAAAAAAAAGATTAAAGAAAAGTACCATTCCACCAAAAAGTAAAAAACCCCTAATGACTTGGGTTGGGATGACAACGGATCGGGTTAAATCGATTGCCGGTGTCTGAATTCCAGAGGACTCTGTGAATGGATTAGGTCTCCCCGGCCTATTATGGGCCGGTCGACATGACCCACAAGTCCACACATCGTGTATTTTCGAATTAAGTGCAAAAGGGAGGATACATGCAAGCATGGTTTGATTCACTATATTACATCAAGTGCAGACAATTTCATTTTCGCGATACATACATGACTATATTTTAACTAATATTTTTCTTAATTAATGAAATTAGTAAAGATTTCTCATGGGTCCCCAATTCACCTATTATGAGTTAACCTCATCGTAAAAATGGATTTTAGTCGACTCATATATTCTAATCTTCCAATTTAGTAGTTCTAAATACGAATTATCAAATCATAGTATCACTTAGGTTGTAGAAATAATAATAATGTGGACGATTTGGCTGTCCAGCAATTTTCTTTGGATATGGCATCAACAATAAACACAGCTACTAAACGACAGTTACTGCCCGCAAGAGAATCTTCCGTTCGTGATTTTAAGAGAGTCCCCCCCGCATTGGTCTGCATTTGAAAAGTTAAGCTATTTGATTGAGGGGAAAAAAAGAAGGGAAAGTCTAGTGAAAGTTTCGGAAAAGTTCTCCACCTATTACATTGATGCTAATTTAATTATAAATTTTTTATTGTGTCAATTTAATACTAAATCATTTGACTTAGTGCCAATTCGGTCATTCTTTCAATTTTGGTCAAATAATATTGATGTGAACGCTGGTCAGCCTATGTGACACTGTCGACATTGATGTGGATAATTTTTAATAATATCTTTATATATATATATATTTATTTGATTTCTTTCTTTCTTTCTTTCTTTCTTCTTTTTCCTCCCATTAGTCGGTGACCAACCACTAGGCATGGCTGGGCAAGGGAAGCCATGGCCAGGGCTCGCCCTTGCCTAGGCGAGGCTCGGTAGTGGTTGACCTTGCCGAGGCTAGATTGGCCGAGGGCCGACCCTCGCCCAAGCTAGGGCGACCTTGGCGGTGTCACCTTTGCCTAGGTGATGACTGACGAGGCTGCCCTAGCTTGGGCGAGAGTCGACTTCGCCAAATTTGGCAAGGCAACCCTTCATTAGGGCCTACCCTTGCCAAGCTAGGGCCTTGCCTGTGGTGGGCGACGACGAGTCTTGCCCAAGCGAGGCCAACCTAGCCATGTCTAGTGGCCAATGGCCGGCCATCACTTGTGGTCGGTGGCTAGTCATTAGCTATATGAAGAAAGAAGAAAAAGGAAAAACTAAAAGAAAGAAGAAAGAAGAAAGAAAAAATAGAAAAAAAAAAAAAAAAAATATTAACATATTATTAAAAATTATTCATGTCCATGCCGGCAGTGCCATGCGGGCCTACCGCTACTATCCAACATCCATGTTAATAATATTCAGTTAAAATTAACCGGAAGGATTGAATTAGTATTAGGTCAAATGTTTATGACTAAATTGGCACTAATAAAATGTTTATAATTAAATTGGCACAAATGCAATAGATTTAGGCTTTTCTAACACTTCCCTAGAAAAAAAGGTTAGGTACTCGAGGATAAAAGATAAACAGTAGTAGCAATTTTTAAAATATATGGCTATTAGTAATTTCTCTTAAATTCATTTGATTATCCTTGTCTCTCTGGTAACATGAGAAGATGGTAATGTCGTATTTTCAAGAATCTGTAGTATTTCTCATTTTTTCTTTTATAATAAAAATCCAATTGAATGAGCAAGTAGAACTTGGTCTGTGGAAGCCTCATATGTGCTATGGAGAAACGATGTAGTGATGGACATTTTAATCGCCAACTAGATGACTGAGTAGAATCATGGAAGATTGATAGAAGCTATTGCTTATAGTAAGCTGAGATCACGTAAGTAAAAATCCATGCATTTATCTCTCGACATGTAGAGCTTCTCTCTACCCCATGGTAGGTTCTTCTTACACCAAACCCTCATACCCACAGTAACCTTCCATCGCCATGGTAGTTTCTTCCTTTACCAAATCCTCATACCCACAGTAACCTTCCATCGCCATGGTAGTTTCTTCCTTCACCAAACCCTCATACCCTCAGTAGATTTCCTTCGCAATCTGGTCTTTGCCGATTAATCCCATTTCAGTCAAGGCTTTCATTCGCAAGAACCCCCCACATCATCTTTGTTGTTTCCGCCCAATATCTACAATTCATCAACCTCTGTTACATGCGCGATGAATTTGCCCAATTGTCGGACCTACCTATTCTCAATTGCTCCGACTGGATGAATCTCGCAATTAGGGCCACTTCACCTGAATTGTCCTTCACCCACAATATCAACAAGGACTGACCATCAGCTTCGTCTTTGTGCTTCCATCCTTCGCCATCTACTTGTCACTTCACAGATGTTCTGTATGTGATAAGCTCTGCCCACCTACCACTTTCGAATTCCCACCTGCGCATGCCCTCTGGTGGACTACTCTGGCCAGGATGAGGATGCTCGTCTCGTTGCTCTCTGCAACAGATTGGGTAGGCTTTGGGATGAACAGGAAATCGACGTATGGGAGGAAGAAGCCCCAGCAGAGAAATTAAAAGAATGCAAACTGATATTAGTGGGTAAAATCCTCTCTAACCCTTCTATTAACTTCCAAGCATTTCAGAATACTTTGAAAAGAGCATGGCGTAATGACCAAGTTGAAATTTCTCAACGCGAAGCCAGGCTATATGTGTTCAAATTCAATTTAGAAGGGGAAAAACAAAGGATATTAGATAATGGTCCTTGGCTATTCTCGAGCCACCTTATTATTGTAAAGCCATGGGTACCAAACACTCCTCTCCATTGTTATGATTTTACAACTTGCGCCTTTTGGGGGCAAGTTTTTGGGCTTCCTTGGAAAGATGTACAAAGAACATGATCAGTAGAGTTGTGAGACACGTTGGGAAGGTGCTGGAAGTTAAGATTGAAGCTAAAGAAGGCACCACTCTACGAGCGGGGAGGGCTCGAGTGGAAATTAATTTGAGAGAACCGCTAAAGCCTAGTAAACTAATCAGATTAGAAAGGAAGAATATATGGCTAGACTTTCGCTATGAACGCTTATCCCACTATTGCTACTCATGTGGTATTCTAGGCCATTATGCGATGTATTGTAAAGATATTCCCTTTGATGACGCAAAAATGGAAGGCACAGACAAGTTATATTTTGGGCAATGGCTTCGTGCGGAAGTCCGAGAACATAGCCCGTTCTGGCGAGCTTTCTATGAAACACAACCTAAACAAGATGAACTTGAAGAGCAGTACCAGAAACCCCACAGCCTTCGACTATCCTGCTACTTGTCGTCCCTCACAGCACCAACCGGCACCTAGCACTCATGGAGGTCAGTACAGAACATCACGTTAATTGTCATACATCAAACATACAGAGAAGTACACCCCTTGCGGATCATTCGGAAGGAAATGCAGCACAAAAGCTGAAGTCCCCTGCAATGGAACTATTAGAGGTGATCAGAGATTCAGCTGCAGACTCATCCAAATCTAAGAAACTAAAGAGTACCAGAATGCACACCAAAGCGAGTCCCCTCAAGAAAGCTAAACCGTATACTCCTTATGGGTCGTGCTCTTATGAACAAGAAGGACTTGATGAAAACCATCTTATGGATACCCCGATATTCGAAGCCAAAGGGGTCGGTAGTTGGGTTGTGGTGGCTTGCCCTAAAAAGCCACCAACTGACAAATGAAGCTCATTAGCTGGAACTGTCAGGGACTGGGCAATCCCCTGACAGTTCAAGCTCTAAGGGCCCTAGTGGTCCAAGAAAAGCCCGATATAATATTTTTGATGGAAACAAAGAATCAAGAATTAGTGATCAAGAGAATTCAGAGGAGGTTGAAATATCTGAGATGTTTTGTGGTGAGCCCTACAGATTTGGCTGGTGGAATGGTGGTTTTCTAGAATGACTAGCTCTTATTGCGTGTGGAGAACCATAGTGCTCATGTCATTGACATGATCTGCACCAACGCACTAGGTGGCATTCCAATGAGGCTTACCTGCCTCCATGCGCCAGTAGTTTATCAACAAAGACAGCAATTATGCGCAGATTTGAGACAACTCAGTAACTCAAATACATTGCCGTGGGTGTGCATTGGCGACTTCAATGAGATTATATATCATTGGGAAAAAGTGGGTAGGAGGTTAGCTGAGCCATATTGGTTGCGTTCCTTTCGGGAATTTTTAAATGATTGTTCGTTGATTGATATCGAGAGCAAGGGTTGTGCCTATACGTGGGTGAACAATAGAGATGACGAGGAAATAGTAAAAGAAAGACTTGATAGAGTGCTGTGTACTATGGAATGGAGATTGACTTATCCGGAAGCTGAAGTGTTCACCTTACCTGCTTTGGGTTCTGATCATAGCCTGCTTTTATTATCAACGGAAACCACTCCAGTGAGACAAAGGAAGACTTTCACTTTCGAAGCCTTTTGGGTACAAGATAAGGATTGTCGCTAGGTTATTGCAGATGTATGGACCTCTATATCGCCGACTGACTCCAATCTATCCCACAAGCTTCAGGTTACCTCTTTGGCGCTCACAAAATGGAGTAAATCGAAGTTCAACAAAGGACATCATCAAATTAATATTTTAAAGCAGCAAATTTAGAGTTTTATCAATCAACCGAGTCGCTACTATGATAAAGAACAGGTAACTTGTTTGAAAGATGAAATTCAACACTTATGGCAACACGAGAAACAATATTGGGCTATGAGATCACGAATCAACTGGCTGTGATGGGGGGACAAGAACACAAAATTCTTCCATGCGACTATAATACAACGGAGGCAAAGAAACCAAATCAGTATGATGCAGGATGAACATGGAGGGTGGATACGAGATCCCACGCAATTGAAGAATATGACGCTGAGTTTCTTTCAGAACCTCTACAATTCTATTGGATACCGTGATTATGGACCTATTATGACATAGTGTCCTCAGGTTGTTACAGCAGAAATGAATACAACATTAATAGCAGAGGTATCTCGGGAGGAAATCAAGCAAGCAACATTCCAGTTAGGGGCTACTAAAGCCCTAGGACCTGATGGTTTGAACGGGCTGTTCTATCAAACTCACTGGGATATCCTTCAGGACGATATATTCATCTCAGTGCAAGACTTTTTCAGGTCAAGTCTGATGCCCCCGAATTTTAACAGAATTCTCATTTCTGTGATCCCAAAGGTACCGCACCAGGAGAGGTTAGACCAATATCGACCGATTAGTCTTTGCAATTTTCCTTATGAAATAGTAGCCAAAGTGCTAGCGAACCGCTTGAAACCATGGTTACCTAAACTGATTTCAACGGAATAGAGTGCCTTTGTTATTGGTCGACATCTTGGTTGTTCAAGAGGTACTACATCAGATGAAAGTCAGGGAACGAAAGAAACATTTTCAGGCAGTCCTAAAGTTGGATATGCAGAAAGCATATGACAAGGTTGAGTGGGATTTTCTGGAGGCCTATCTTCTCCAAATGGGATTTCATGGTATATGGGTACAATGGGTGATGCAATGCATTACTACGGTCTCCCTAAGTGTTAAATTTATTGGCGAACCACTATCCTATTTCCACCCGACAAGGGGGCTCAGACAAGGAGACCCCCTCTCTCCTTACATGTTCATCTTTTTGGCTAATGTCTTATCTACCCTCATCAAGCAAGCCGTCGGCATGGGAAATCTAAAGGGGATCAAATTTAACAAGTTGTGTCCTACCCTATCTCATCTATTTTTTGCAGATGATGCCATATTTTTCTTAGATGGACAGTTACTAGAATGCCAAAATCTATCAAACATCTTGCAACAATATTGTTTAGTAACAGGACAAGTTGTAAACAGAAACAAATCAGGACTGTTCTTCAGCAAAGCGTGCCTTATCAGTTTAAAGCAAAACTTGGCCATATAACTGAGAGTATCGGTGCTTCAAAAGATTGGCAAATACTTGGGTATACCGTCTGATTGGGGTGTTTCCAAAAAAGATATGTTTGCCTGGATTCTGGGGCGAGTCAATGCAAAGCTGGCAGGGTGGAAAGAGAACCTCATCTCTAAAGGAGGGAAGGAAATCTTGCTAAAAATAGTGGTACAGGCCCTCCTGCAGTATGCCATGTCAATTTTTAAAGTTCCTATCTCTATATGTAAGTCCATTGAGCAAAAAATAGCCATGTTCTGGTGGCAAAATAATTGTACCAGGTCTGTGTCACGCCCCGAACCTCGAGCACGCGCACATCCCACTGCGGTCGATAGAAAAGCAACTTCCCAGGACACGTCGCCGACCCATTCAATTAATTACACATGCGGAAGCGGATAAATAATCCCCGAGACAAAACTCAATTGGGATAGAAAAGCGGGATCACATTTTTAAAACCAACCACATACTTTTTATACATATCAAACCGGTTCGATTACGGGACTAGTCTATTAACAAAAGATCTATAGAAGATCGAGTCCTCAAAATTTAAACCGTCCCAAGACCAGCTAGATAGGTCCATTCGCCGGCTCTTCGGTCGGGATCGGCGAAGTCAAAAATCCTCTCGGCGACCCTCACCGGTTTACCAAAAAGCTCCGGAGGATCCGCCATCTAGGGACTTGAAATATTTTCCCCAAACCGGGATGAGACAATGTCTCAAATGAGTCCTACCCCTAAAACTCGATTAGGAAGAAAATAAGCCCCAAGGTGTTCTAGCCACACAAAGAGGATGGAGGACTTACCTCGCCTCGACCATTCCCGCACGTCGCACAATTCGAACATTTCTCAAATCAAACAATTGATCCAACGATTCAATTCAATCATACCATCAATCTTTCCATTCCACTCCATACTATCTATCATTTAATACCGTCTATCAAACCAGTCGTTAATACGACATATGCTCTCCAAAGCTGTAATATATAGACGGTAGCTCGTTCAAGTTTGTATAGATAGATAGCTCACCAAAGTCAGAATCGATATAATAGCTCACCAAAGTCAGAATCGATATAATAGCTCTCAAAAGCTAATAATTCAATAATAAACTAATCCATACTTCAATTAAATCAATCAATCAATCCAATCAATTCAAACTGGCCATACAAACTAATCACGGTGCTAGAAGCTAACACCGGGTATTTTCAAGTTAAATACCAAAACTTCTCCAATTTCATTCAATTCCTCACTTTGGAATAATTAACCATAATCATCCTTTCCACTCAATTTCTCAATTAAACAAGCAATTGGCACAAATTGACCGCACTACTGCGATCAGTGCGAAATTCTAACGACCGGCCATCCCGGCAAAATTTTCAAAATTATTAAATAATTAAATTTAATTCCGAAAATTAAATAATTAATTATTATATTATAATAATATACAATAATAAAATAATATTTAAAAATTCGAAATAATTAAATAATTAAAAATAATTAATTAGGGCTTAAACTAGATTACACTAATTTAAACATATAATTAGCCCTAATTAAACATCCATTAAACTAATCATACAACTAATCTAATTTATATTAAAATAATCTAATCTAACCACCTAAACTTAATTAGACTAATCTAAACACCCCTTAAGCATGATTAACTTGCTAAGCGAGGTTTAGAGGATAAACTCACCGGTTTTGCGCGCCGGTGAGTTCATGGCGACCACGACGCCAAGGGGATCGATAAACCCCAAAGCGGCGACACCAACGGAGGCCAGGAAGGGCTTGAAAACGGGCCACGAAGTCTCCAAAACCTTGCTGTCTTCTCGCTTCGATCCGGGCTGAACTGCAGAGAAGAAACCAAAGCAACTTCAACGGAGAAAACGGGCCGATCGGAGCTCCGGCGAGCGGGTGGTTAACAACCGGCGGCTCCCGGGGTCAAGGAAATCTTCTTGGAGGTTGGGATGGGCAAAGAAAGGGTCGAAAGGGGCGAAACAGCAAGAAAACACGAAACAGGCGGAGCAGGGCGGAACCAGGCGGTCCGGCGAGCGGCAAATTCTCACCGGATTTCGGGACGACCAGAGAATCGTTCCGACAAACGGCTAAGTGTTCCGGTACGGGTTTGGAGTGATCGTCATGGTGGTGGGTGGAGCGTTGGCTGATTCTCACGGAAAGATAACTTTTAACTCGAATCTTTGGCGAAAGGTCAGCTGGAGCAGAAACTGGAACGAGGGGAAAACAGAGGAGGAAATGGGGTCCGATGGGCATGCGACGGTGGAGGGCTGATGCTGCTCGGTTCCTCTGGTTTTTGCTGAGCTTCTCTCCTTGAACAAGAATGGAGAAAGCCTACAAACAAGGGAGAAGAAGGCTGCTCAAGAGGGGGGGGGGTCTCCTTTGGGCTCTCTAGAGCTCAACACTTGGCCAATTCTCCTCACTCATGCCCCCACCACTCTTGGCCCTCACCCTCAGCCTTTTCCTCTCCTTAGCTTCCTCAAGAAGCTTGCCTAAGTGTCCAAAATGTCATGTGCCAAGGGAGTTACGAATTTTGAACATTTGTACACTTAATTAAATCAATTCTCCATCAATTCCTTCCAATTGAAGCTCAATTAAATCAGTCTATGTGTCCTCGACCTTCTTACGACTTTTCCCTGTCAAATGATCCAACTTGCATCCCATAGATTCGATCAAAAACGGCCCTCTGACAACCCCGAACAAAAACGGCCTTACTTTGCTTTTCCGCCAAAAATCTCGGTTTGTAGAAAAATCTTCCGAAGATGAGTCAATGTTCCTAAAATGAATTGTGACATGACAAAACTTTCAATTTTTGAATCCGGGTTTAAAATCACGGTTAATTTCAATCTGGCGCGATTTGAGCGCGTCCTAATCTACCGAGTAGCTTTTAGAAATTTTCAATGCAATTGACCCGTGGTTGATTATTTTCAAGCCACGACATAATCTTCGACACATTGGCGACTCTCGATTGTCGTGAAAATCTCGAGGTTTCAAATACGGACACAGGGTACCCAAAACGACAGAATAATCAGTTCAGTGCCGATCGACGAGAATATTGCAATCAGGTGGAATCACCCACACTCTAATCACATATCTCAATCGAATTGACCTATTACTGATCTCTGTTCGATTCTGACAGTGTCGTAATGATCCTTGCAGATTAATACGGTCGAGCAGCCGATTCATGGTCAGATTCTCAAGCCTATTGCATTTAAATTCCTTAACGGCTTCACCGATAGACTAGTTATCTCGTGAGTGATCAGCTCGGAGAATTGAATCATAAGCGCGTCGATGAAAAGTCCGTCTCATTTAATTGAAAACAAAATCAGAAATTTGGGATGTCACAGTCTGGAATACATTGGAAGAGTTGGGATCTACTTAAAGAGCGAAAGGATAGAGGGGGGCTTGGGTTTCGAGATTTACTCACCTTCAACAAAGCGCTTATGGGGAAACATGCATGGCGACTATTCCAGAATCCATCATCCTTGTGGAGTCGTGTTTTCAAAGGACTATATTTTCAATCAAAGGAATTCTGGCATGCGGCAAAAGGACCTAGACCATCCTATGGTTGGCAAAGTCTACTATTAGGCAGAGATTCAATTTTAAATCAGCTTTAGTGGTCAGTTGGTAATGGGCAAAAGATAAGAGTCCACGAAGATAAATGGCTAACAAAAGGGATCATTGGTGGGCCAGCACCTAGAGGAGAACTAGAGAAGGTGGCTGGTTTTATCATCCCACACTAGAACACTTGGAATATCCCACTACTCCAGCAGAGCTTTGATGACCAGACTGTCGAGGACATTATCGCCATACACTTAAGCCCATATTCTAATCTAGACCAACTTATTTGGACAGGGACACAGACAGGCATGCATACAGTGAAAAGTGGCTACAACTACATCAGGCAGACAGATCAAAGCACAGCCAGCACTCGTGCATCCTCATCCTACAATACACCACGCCAGCTTAGGCGACAGATTTGGAAAGTGAAGACCGCACCCAAAATTCGAATTTTTTTGTGGTCCTTATGCCACAACGCACTATCTACAAAGGACAATCTCTTCCGGCGACACATTACCCCTGACCCGGCATGTCAACTCTACCCATCCCAACTCCTAGAAACATCGGAACATATATTTCTATTATGCCCATGGACACAGCATATTTGGTCACACCCCAAAGTAAAGATCAACATTTCAGCATATAGCACTCATCGAATGGATGCTTGGCTAGCAAATCTACTTGAGGATAAGGCTATCTTACTCGATCTGGAGACCATCGGATCCCTACTTTGGGAGATCTAGAAGGCGCGCAACCACTTCATCTTTTGACATCAACGTACGTACCCCGATAGCTGGTGGAATTGGCTTTCACAACTACGAAGCTTTACCTCAGCTCCCTGCAGCAGAAGTAGGAAACAGGGACTCCATTGTTGAACCCTAATCGGTCGTGGATCCCCCTTGAGCCTGGCATAATCAAAGTCAATCTGGATGGGGCTTTTCCAACAGGGAGTAATACGGGCTCTATCGCGTGTGTATGCCGCGATCACTCAGGGTCCCTGATCGATGGCTTTTCTAGCAGCGTCCGAGCTTCTTCCCCACTACAAACAGAGTTTCAAGCCCTCATACTCACCCTCAACTATCTGCTGCAAAGAGGAAAGGCCGATGCTCACTTGCTGCTGGAATCCGACTGTCTTGTGCTTGTGGAGACTGTGAATCACCACCGAGTGCTGCCGTGGGAGTGTCGAGCATTGTTCGCGGACGGCGCGTCACTGCTTCTGTGTTTTCCTAATCTGCGTATACAGCACTGTAGACGTGAAGCTAATTTCATAGCTGATTGGGCAGCTAAGGCCCATGGCCGTGGCACACTTTTCCCGAACTAGGCTTTTGAACCTCCCCAAATCCTCTTGGATATGATATGTACTGAAGCCCTGACTAAGGGTTATAGTTTTTTACCTACTTGAATGCAATGCTATATTTATAGACAAAAAAAAAAAAAAAGCTGAGAAGATTGTTTTTGACCACATGGCATAATAAACGGAGACTCAAATATTCCTTTGACTTTTATTATGCAGTTAAAGGAATTAGATAGTGAATTATAAGTCTGGAATTGCAGATTTATTCGCTCTAAGAAGAATTCAATCTATTGTTCATTATATTGATGAACAAGGATTATTTCCTAATATGGAGACTCTATTTTTCAAAGCAGTAAGATTATTGGGAGATTTGTTTATATGGGTGAATGGATCCACTACAACTAAATTGATTGTGTTGAAGATCATTCAACAGTCAACTCGAAGATTGACCACTAGAGATGAGTTGCAAGAATTACAAGAATGCTTTACATATTTTGTGATCAATTGAGTCACTTAATATGAGTTATACACTAATTGCAAATCTTTTGAGAAGTCTACAAGTGATGTAGTGCGTGTAATTTGGTGGTGTGATCTACAAACTTTGGGTAAAAGCAGCGTAAGCTGTAAATGTAATGATTCTAGGAGCTACTAGTGAAAATCTAGTCTTGTTGGTGGCTGTTAATTTAGGAGAGTGGATGCATGTTTGATCTAAATTAAATCATTATAAATCTATGTGCATTTATGCCTGTCCCTCTATATATTGTTTAATCAGGCTCCTTAGACCTTCAACTATCAAGTCCTAAATGAGCTAGAAACATTGAACTGAGCATTAGTTGGAAATAGAGATGAACTAGACTGACTAGGAGAGCAAACATAGTGGAATGGTTGGGCTTGATTGAGCTGTTCAGCAGATTTGGAGGGGAAGTGGAGTGCAAGGATAGGGACGCGAGCGACTAGACTTGAGTGATGGGGACTAAATTTAACACAATTAAAGTGACAAAAGTGAGAGGAAAATGAGCTCTCACCAGCTAGAAAATCTTGAGAAAAACTCACTCATAAATAGGTTGGTGGACGCGAGTTTGACGGGACTTCTTGGCCATTTCTCTATATCAAAAGAGTGGGGTGCTTTGGTGGGAATTTGAGAGTGTGATAACTATTTTATTTTTTCAGTTTTTTATTCTTTTTTCTAAAACATGTTTAGAACAAAAATCCATTTAGTAACGTAATTTTATTTTTCCACTTCCAGCATAAAATTTAAGCCCAAAAATAGTTTTAAAATAGAAATGAGAACTAGAAATTATTTATCTTTTTATTTTTGGAACTAAAATAGAAATGAAAACTCTTCTTATAGTTCACTTTCGCCGCCTGTAGCCATCGCCCGCCCGCAAGTCAACCACCACCCAATGGCCATCGATGTACAATTTCTACATCGATGCTTTCAATTCAATTGATTTGATTCTATCAGTTCACTTAGCTCGATCAAGCATTTGAGCGTGTGGTATAGTTCTCAAGCTATGGTTTAGTTCTCAAGAGTAAGGTCTTCCTATTTTCTCGCTCAAGGAAAATTTGGTGCTCTTTGGTTGATCTAAGGGTCACCTTCTTGACAGTCATTCGAGTTTATTTTAGAGTTTTACCAGCGTGTCTCATATTAAAATATGTCTCGAATTTGATCCGAAAATGAAACCCGACTCTAAATAAATTATTATTATTTTGTGGATGCTCAAATATGTCACTAAAATTCAAATTCTTTATCTCGGGTATTAAAGAATCGACGCTGGACAAGGATTCCAAGACAAAACAAAGAAAGGAAATATACGGACGTCAATATTATCAATAAGCGTTGGAGATGTTGGGCTGAATTGGAAAGTCAATCTGGGATGTTGAATCCAACAATGACTCGGTCAATGTCAGAGAAAGGGATAAGAAGAAATTAAAGATAAGGAAATCTTCCCCTTCTGAAGTCGGTATAGGAGATTTGTTTTTATATCTTTATATATTCTTGGATTTTAGTTTAAGCCGTTGTTGATCAAAGTGTAGCTAATTTTTGTGCCGTGCGTGTCTAGAGAAACATAGCGGTGCAATTATTCAAGCAAGTGCTGGTCATTGGTTTTATTCATGAATTGTATCCAAAAAGATTTAGTGTTCAAGCTGATTAAATCTTTCGAGTTTGAGATTTGTTAATTCTTTCATGAGATTGAGAGATTATTTCGCTAGAAATTGTGGGATTGAACACTGCGTGAGTTATTGGGTGCAATTGAAGCTTGTGAAACATCAAGAGTGTTTGAGTGACTCGATGTGGTTGTAATCTCCGTGTACCGCTTGATCTATAGTGAAATTCGTTATTACCTTCCTCATGGACATAGGTCTTTACTACCAAACTACGTAAATTCGGTGTCCAATTAATTTTCTTGGGGTCTATGCTTAGAACAAGAGAAGATTAGGCCAGTTGCAGCAGGTATGCTATTCCAAAATAAGGGGAGAAGTACACTATTAGTGCCATAAGTTATGTACGGTGCTCACTTTGGTGCCAAAAGTTTCAATCGGATCACTTAAGTGCCAAATCGGAGGAAAAACGATCACTTTGGTGCCACCGGCGAGAGATTCCGGCCAAAATGATGACGTGGCTTTTATATTTAAAAAAAAATCGACATGGCTTGAGAAACGACATCGTTTTCCATCCTCCTTAAGAAAACGACGTTGTTTTGCCGTCCTAAGTGGATGGTCTCACAAAAACGTCGCCGCACAACTCATTTTGGGATTTTTCTTTTTATTATTTGGAGATTGAAATTAGGGTTTTGATCCTCATCGGCCGCTGACCTAGCTTGCTCGGCCGCCGTTGCTTGGCAATGTGAGGTTCGCACTTGAGCAAGATCACGGCCTTCGACTTGGCCGCCGAGTGGCCAAGTCGGGGTTGGGGTCAGGGTTGGAGTTGCGGCCGCCGAGCACGGGGGCCGTCAAGGACAGCGACTGGCCCATCATCGTCGGAGGCAGAGGCGAGGGATGTGGGTGGTTGAAGGGGGAGGAGGAGGCAAAACCATTGACGCCAGCGACAGTGCGGACGCTGGGGTCGTCGGGGGCGGGGGAGCAGAAGATGTTGGAGTAGCTGCAGACATCAGGGCCGACCCAGTTGGTGGTGAAGTTGTTGGGGTCGGAGAGGATGGCTTGCTTCAGGGCTTGGAGGGCGACGTAGGTGTTGCGGAGGCACGGGTTCTCGAAGGAGGCGGAGGGGTCGATGGCGACTTGCTCGCCATGGTCGCCGAACTCGTCGAGGTAGTGGAGGAGGTGGTGGTGCTTGGTGGCGCCATGGGTGGCGGTAGAGAGGATGGCAAGGGAGGAGAAGAGGACGAAGAGGGCGGCGGCGGCCGAGATTATCCGGCAGATTTAGGGTTTAGGGTTTTGAATTGGGGGAGAGACACCTAATGACGTTGTTTTTGTGGTTTACATGCTGACTATACTCTCCGACGAGCCACATCAGCGTAAAAATTAATAAAAAAGTGCCACGTCGGATTTTCGGTCAATCTGATCGGAGTTGGCACCAAAATGATTGTTTTCAAACTTTTTGGCACTTAAGTGATTTGACGGAAACTTTTGGCACCAAAGTGAGCGTCGTACACAACTTATGGCATTGATAGTGTACTTCTCCCCCAAAATAAGTGAAGCTCTATTCAAGTCTTCCAGGGACTGCTTTTAAGTTGTGAACTACTCGGAAATTTGGACTAGAGCATAGAGACGCTCAAAGATGCTGGGATAGTAATATCTCTAACTTAGTTGAGTTGTAATTCTTAGAGGATCCTAAGTGTTTGGAGAGATATTGAGAGAATTTGCTCAAGTACACACTTTACTTCAAGGGACTTTGCCCAAAACATTAATCCTCTTTGCTTTTTATAGGTATTAAGAGGTCACAAAAAACAAAGATCAAGCTCACGGGTCTTAAAACATACAAAGGTTCCTGAATTCCCGGTTGGTAATTATTCTAAGTGATATGAACAATGATTATGAACAGTGATAAGGAGGATTGTTGGTATTATGAGAGGATTCATTTTGTGAGATCAAGGCATCCCACATGCTTTGACTGCTTGAGGCAGGTTGTTCTTCATGAATCCTAGAGCGTCCCGCGGTGTTAGCATGCATGACTGGCTAGTGCCAGTTTGTTGTTTGGGCATAATGGGAGACTGTGCTAGGGTCCATTCCAAGATATAAGGACAAAGGTTTTTTTTATCATAGGGATCTGGAGAGAGAGGATCTCCCTATTAGGCATAGGATGCCTGAGTATAGGATTCCTGAGAGGACTGTGCGGGATCTTTCATGTTTGTCATTTCTTGTTCTTGTGATGGAGATGTCATTACTTGATTTTGTGCTTGCTTAAATTCCTCAAGTGCTTGTCTGGCTTCAGGTGCAAGACCATAATGGTCTGTGTAAAGTAGTCCCATACTTCTTCAGGAATGGTTCGGTTTTCTTGGCATTGGACTCTCTATAGTTCTCTGTAGTTGTACTCGATAGATCCGACGCAATTAGGAAATGATCTGTAGATACGAGCTTTTCAAAAATGTGGTTGAGGCTTGTAGGTGGTGGTTCATACTCCTTCTGGTGCATTGGTGAGAGTACCATTATGTCATACAAAAGTTCATGGTCTATGAAAAAATAAAATATTATGTGTTTTTGGTTCTGGCTAGGGAGAAGTTCTCAATTCTTGTAGAAAAAGGCGTTTTCAGTAAGTAGGAGGATAAAATCAATTAAGCACATTTAGCAGGTTCCTATTGTTTTCACTTCCCTCATTATGCCGAAGCGCAATCGGTTTGGTTGACTTGACAATGAATTTTCTAGTGGGGAACTCAACGTTATTAAGTACATATTGGTTAAGTGCCAAAATAGCCATGGAAGTTGGTCAAGGAAATAATCTTTTTTTCCAAATTAATGGACGGATAAATGGATACTTGGAGTTTAATCCAAAATGATAAAGAATTGAGCTTCTATGGTATCTGAATAGTTTTACATGGCATTGCCATATGAGGTTATCAAGATTTTTAGTAAGGCAATCATTTTAGATATGTTCAATGATTTCCTAACGATATTCCAATCTCGCATTCTTTTAATCTTGTACTTTTCCTATTGAGGAAAAGAATGCCTGAAAATGCACATATTGATCTCTGTTAGTGCCTTTGCTCTGGAGAGAAAATTAGCAAGAACATTTTTCTTTCCTGTAATGTGTTTGATTTTGAAAGAGTATTTCAAAAACTATTTAGCCCATCGAAGTAGCTGAGAGTGGAAAATTTGCTTCTGTTTGAATTTGGTTATCTAGTGAAAAGATGCCATATCTAATTCTATCAGAAAATGATGGCCAATAAGATGCAATTTAAACTTTTTTATCCCATTCTTTACGGCCAATATTTCCTTAAAAGTAGAATGATGATGCATTTCAACTTGGGAAAACTTTTCACTTTTGTAAGCGCAAAAGTTTCGCTTACCTTCAATTTTTTCAAATAGTATGACTGCACAGTATTCTTCACTAGCATTAGCTTAAAGAGTTCTCTTCCCAATAGATAATATTTGCAATGGGGGAAGATTTTGCATAACTTCTTTTAGCGCTGAACTACTTTGGTTTGAACTTTACTCCACGGCGAAAGATTCCTTTTCAGCATCAATTGTAATAGAAGTAGCAATTTTGCAATGTTGGGAACAAAATCTTGGAGATAATTGATTATCCCAAAAAATTACTGAATTTGTTTTGTCGTGAAATTTTCTTTTGGGAATTTTAACAATTTATGATCAATAGACGGCCCTAGTTATATGTACCTTTGTTGAAGTATATACCAAGAAATTCAATTTTTTTCTAGGCAATGTTCATCTTTCTCTAAGAAAGTATAATTCCATATTTTTCATGGTATCTACAAATTGATTGAGAAGTCGGTAGTGGGATATCTCATGAAGACTATAAAGCAAGATGTTATCAATGTAAACTATTGTACTTGACAAGATTGATTGAAAAATATAGCACACGGCCTTTTGGAATAAGGATGGGACTACTTTGAGGTTAAAAGGGAGAATTTTCCATTGAAAATATTGATTTGGAATATAGAACTTTGTCTTGAGTCTGTCTTCAGGATGAAAGCCAAGTTGCCAAAATCCAACTTTGAGGTTGAATTTGGAGTAAATGTGGGCTTTGGATAATCCAACCAAAAAGGGAATTTCAGGAAGGCAAAGTGAACTCCTCATCTTGGAGGAAGAGGTTAAGGGGCTGGTAATTCATTACTAGTCGCATCTTTCCTCGATTCTTCCCGGCTCATTTATTGGCATAAAAAGCTTCGCAAGCCCATTGGAATATGAGATTTCAATAAGGCCTTGCTGTTATGGCTCTGAGCATCTGTTGCGGCTCTGAGCACTCCTTCTAAGCAATAGCAAGATGTTCTAAGTTCATTCCCATGAAACTCGCTTTGATGAAATTTATGTCTTCATTTTCTTTAAAAGGAAGGTCAATAAAGAACTCTGGATTTTTCCACAAAGGATGGGGACACTTTTGAGAAAAGTTGAAGCGAGATTCCAAATAGGATTCTAACAATTTTTGCATGATTGGATCCAATAAACTCATTTGAATGGAAAAAGAGTAATGTGATATTGACAAATTTAGAGAATTGATCTTTATACTTAAGGGCTTTTCTAAGAATGATTTAGAGTTGAGGAATTTGAGTCATAACATCCCAATAATAATCAAATCTTTATTGGGGAAACTAGATCCAAAGATTTTAGTGGTTATAGAACACTGAAAGAAGAACTGGATAGTTACTGGTGTAGTTTGTACAGTTGTAAAAAGAGTATCTCTTGAGACATAATTAAAATACCGAACATAGAATCAGTTTTTATAAGAGCAATGATTGTAATTGGTTTAACGTACTTTGAGGTGAGGATTTTTATAGGAAAATGAGGACAATTGACTTGACTAGAATATATAATAAGGTCTTATTTTGAAGAGGTGAGGGATATATGGAAAAAATCTTCAAAGTTTGAATTAGAATCAGTTTCACTAGGGGTTTAATAATAAGGAATGACATAAAGAGTTTGCTCAGATGGGTCTTCATCAACGGAAAACAATGATTCAACATCATCATTTTCAAGTGAAACACCAATTTCAATTTCAATGTAGTGTATCAAGTGGTTCTGACCTTTTTTTCATTTGGGAGCAATTTTTGGTGAAATGACCCCTTTTGTCATAGATGTAACATTGAGTTAATTTCTTGCAATCTGAGCGACCTTTCCTTCTTCGCAGGAATGACACTCTTGATTGTCTCTAATGTAGGTTTTCATCATCTCGCATATGAGGCACAAATCATCGAGGTAAAGATGAATTTCTTGTTGTATTTCTCCAAAGGAAATATCTACAATTCTCCTTTATTTGTTGGAAAAGTATCTCTTAACTTGGTAGGAAAGCTCTCTAGGAATAGAGCCTAGGAAAACCTCATTTAGATTTGCATAAGCTCCAAGGCCATACAAGCATTTGAGCATTTCTCAATGATGCTTATCTAGATGTCTATTCTGGAGAGAACAACATTTTCTTTTGAAATATTCTTTTCTTTTGAGCTCAATAAAGATTAGCGAGTTTTCTATGAAAAAGTAGTAGATGGTGGTCATGGCTTGGCCAAAATCTGCCAAAAGCAGGAATTGAACTTGGTCATTTTCTAGGATGGATTGCCATCAATGTTTAAGGCTTCCAATAAACCTTGCAACGAATTTGAGGAGGACTCATACTTTTCATGATTTGTGAGATTTTGAGTGCTTAGCCAAGAATGAAATTCTTCAAATCTTTCTGGTCATTTCGAATGAGGAATAGCATCAACAGTAAAAAAACTATTTGAAAGAAGAAGTTAGATTCTGAGATGTGTTATTTGGTTGGATAACCTTTAGCTCAGAGAGGATTTGAGTCCACCTCATGATTTGGAGGATTAGTCATGAATATTGAAGAGATGGTTGGCATAATAGGAAATGATTCAACAATAATGATTGAAAAAGAGGATGAGGATGAAAGAGATATCGAATCTAGTTTTGAATCTGAATTGATCGGAAGAATCGGTGTTGGAGGAGTCTAAATCTAGTCTTTCAAGATAGTATGATCAAGCTTTTTTTCCTCCTTATTGCTTAGATCTCTTGGGAATGATTCTAACATGTTGGATAGTATCATTTGGTCTAGCTTCTCTTTTATGGAAGTCGAATATTCTTCAAAAATCTTTTCTTTCCCTTTTTCTTTTCTTAGTCGGTCCATTTCTCTAAGTTGGTTTTGCATTTCTACCGCATCGATTTTGTGTCTTCTAGTGGAGGTTTCTATAAGAGCAACAAAAATCAAAGTACTTTGTGGTGGTGGAAGAGAATACTCTATTCGTGACAAGGTTGGGAATGGATCAGAAGGTTTGAATTTCCCTTCTCCAAGAAGTTGGTATGCCTTTTGAGTTTCTCTATTTCAGCTTTTGGTCTTTCAAGAAAATGACATCCTAAATACTGATTCCGAGGCATGAAGCCATTTTTGGAAGTCCCCAAGCATCTTTTTGGTAGTCTCATCATATCTTTTGAGATCTTTCTGTACTTCAACTATTTTGGAGTCAATTATTTTGAAAGCATTGTTATTCACCAAAAGAGTCTCCAATTGCCTATTTAGTACAGTTTTAGCAATAGCAGTTTTCTTTTTCCTTCCATGATCGTTCATATTAGTTGGCGCTAGCATTTTTGGGAAGTGACAGTAGATTCCTTGTGGATAACAATTTCTTCGACAACAAGAAAAGAAAGCTCAAAGCATTTTTGATTAAGAGGGGGAAAGTCTATATCATGGAACATGGAGATAGAATGATTATCTTTCTTTTGCTCTTCTTGGTTAAGTGGTGTCTCATTTGAGAGTTCTAGCGGGTATGAATGCTTTTTTGCCCACTTTAGGATTGGCTTGTAGAACAGGGAAATGGTCGATTTTTTACGAGGGGGAGAAGGAGGAGGCAAAAGTAGCAAAGTCGGTAATGATGAAGCATATGAAATTAGTGGAGATAGAGCATAAGAAACCATGAACTAAAATTTATCACTTTCTCCAAGGGTTTCAACTCAGAGATCTCCATTCAAATGCCTTTGGTATAAACTGTCTTTTGGTTTTCAGGTTTTTGCTTGGGCTTTGTAGTTGGGTCCACTTCATGAGGAGAGTTTGTATAGTATGAAAACTGATAAAAAGGATCCCAAAAGCAATGACCATAACGGTCTTTGTAGTAATGGACAAGATTTCCATTACTTTGGAAGTATTTTTTTTGGGTCTGACTCAAAGATTGATTATGGATCGCAAGATTCAATCATAAACAGAGTTTAGAAGATATAAGGGCTTTCTTAATTTTCTTTGCAGGATTTGATAGTGACAGTGCCATCCCTTTTCCTCATAAATTCAGAATCTGAGGATTGAAGAGGCTTCTTGTTTTGGTACAGCTTTTCATAGTTGATAATCCAAGTCTCTAGAAGGAGTTTGGCCAACTTCTCTTTAGGAATTTGCCTAAGGACATTGATGCAGGATGCTTGGTCATTTTGCATGGAGATGAACAAGGCATCTTCATTTCCATTTCGGAAATTTAGATCAAGGGCGTGATTCTACACTCAATAGACCATCTGGTAGTGTAGTGTCACCGCAATGGAATCAACAGTCTAGGGTGCTCTAGTACGTTGGATTTGAACCTTCAAGAAGGAAAGTAGCTAAGGATCTGAAAGAGCAACATTAAAGTTTGGATATAGGGTGCAAAGACTGTCCCAGCATTCAAAGTTGTTTGGATGATGCCAAAACAAGCATGCTGGTATTCTAGGAACTGAGTGTCTAAGAGGGTCATCTTGGCCACAATTGGCAAGCCTTTTCGGCCATGGAAAGTGAGTGCAAGATGGACAACTCCATAGTGGATATGAGAGTATCCCTATTTGGTCCACTATTTGGGAGATTCTATAGGGATTTGGAGAGTAACAAAATACTCATTTTCAGTGGCTCAAATAGGATACTGATCAAACTTGGAGGACTGTACGTACTCTTTCACTTCTTTGGGAGTTTGACGAATAAGATGTCGAATAGAATGGATGGGGGAAAATGATTAAAAGGGTTTAGCAAAAGCATAATATGGGTTCATAAGAGGAAGTTGAGTTTCAGATTTCTTTGTGTCATCACTAAAAGAGATCTTATAAAAATAGTCAATCTTAGAAGCATTTGACATACGAAAGTCTGAAAGAGAAGAGGAAGATAGAGATGAAGTAAGAATAAAAGGTGCATTGAGAGTTTTAGGGTCTGTCATGATGATGAGAAGACCTTCTCAGCATTGGATTCATAATCTAAGCACATGGAACTAACCAAGTTGTAGATGAAACCATGGCTCTAATACCAATGATGGGATCTATGTTTAGAACCAAGGAAGTCCAGGTCAGTTGTAGCAGGTATGCTATCCCACAATAGGTGAACCTCTGTTCAAGCCTTCCAGAGATTGCGTTTTAGCTATGAACTACTTAGAAATTTGGATTAGAGCATAAAGATGCTCAAAGATGTCACGATAGTAACGTCTCTAACTTAGCCGAGCTGCATTTCTTAGAGAATCTTACCAGGCTAGAGAAAAAGAAGTGTATAGAGAGACATTGAGAGAATTTGCTTAAGCACACACTTTATTTTACGGAACTCTGCCTAAAACATTACATCCTCTTTGTTTTTTATGGGCATTTAGAGGTTACAAAAAACAAAGATCAAGCTCACGGTTTTAAAACACACAAAGGCTCTAGGATTCCTAGTCGGGAATTATTCTAGATGATATGAATAGTGATTATGAACAGTGATCTTCCTAGCCTATTGTTTAATCGCTTGCATTATGTAACAATTAATATCAAAGCTAGGCTTGGCTAAGTTGAAGCAAATAAATGATAACTAAAGAAGGAAAAGTAAGAATTGATAGATTTGATTGGAAGAATTTTGGTTTTTGGAAGATACAAATTGAAATTTATCTCTATTAAATGAAATTGCACTTGCTTGTGTCTAGGGAGAAGCTAGAGATGATGAAACAAGCTGATTGGGAATTGATAGATAGACTAGCCATGTGTGTTACTCAATTGATATTGGCTTGTAAAGTTGCGTTTAAAATTGTGAAGGAGAAGACTACTGTTGATTTGATAAAGACCCTATTGGATATGTACAAGAAGCCATCTACGATCAATAAGGTCTATTTGATGCAATGCCTATTTAACTTGAAGATGCATAGGTGCGTCAGTTATAGATCATATCAATGAATTCAATGTGATTGCCGATTAATTGAGTTTAATTCATGTTGACTTTGAAGATGAGATATATGTTTTGATTCTATTATACCTATTGCTTGATAGTTGAAATACTGCTATTACTACCGTTAGTAATTCTTTTAGGTCAACAAGCTTGACGTTTGATGGGGTTTGAGATTTAATTCTAAGTGAGGACATCTGAAGAAGAGAATTTGGCCACCTTTTATTTGCTGCTTTAGTAGGTGAAATTAGAGGAAGAACTAGTACACGTGTTAGCAGTAGCAGTATACGATGTAGTTAGTTTAGGATTGGTGGTGCTGTTTGTTGGAGTGATGGCAAGAGGGGCATCTTAGAAGGAATTGCCTAAGCTAAAGAACGAGAAGGGCAAATGATTTATAGTTGATTTTGTAGATGTTGTTGTAGTTCCGGTTGAAGGTAATTCATATGATGCCGATTTTGTTTTGTCTGTCACTAATGATTCATCGTTTGATGGATGATTGTTCTTTTCATGCTACGCCAAATAAAAAATGGTTTACTACTTTTGAATGCATGGATAGTAGTAAAGTGTAGCTAGGGAACAACATTAAATGCGATGTTGTTGGTGTTGGCAATGTTAGAATTAGAATACATAATGGTATTGTAAGGACATTGACTGGAGTGAGGCATGTTCTAAAATTGAAGAAGAACTTGATTTTAATTTTCTTGAGTGCCCTACATTTAGGTGGGTCTCGATATATATAATGGAAGGAATCAAGCACAGTGGCTTGTATGAATTTCAAGGTGAGACAGTGACAGATTGCGCATTGAAGATGTCAGATGCATTTGTTCAAGAGTCTGAATTGTGACATATGTGTTTGGGACACATTGGCAAGAGAAGCTTGAAGATTTTAAGTGAAAGAAATATGTTATGTGGTTATATTACTAATGAACTGAATGTATATAGGTGTTATAATTTAGATCAACGACAAAAAGTGCAATTCAGTATGACTGTCAAATAAACCATGGAAACATTTGTAGGTTGTCGCAGTTTCCTTCGAAGAAGAGTGTTAGATTTATGCTAATAATTTTTGATGACTACTCAATGAAGATATGGGTGTTTGTGGTTAGGCATGACGCCGTGATTTTCCCGTTGTAGTTGGATGGAGACATAAAAATGTTTCAAGCTTCATTGACCACATATTAGGTATACAAAGAAAGAAGTACATCCTAATTGCAAAAACATAGCACATGTAGATATATAAGTGCCAAAACTTCCAAAATGTACACTTAAATATTAAAATAGGAGAAGAAACGAATACTTAAGTGCTAACAGCGAGAATTTCTGACCAAATAGTTGATGTGGCTTTCGGCGAATTTTTTAACTAGTGTGGCAAATCTTATAAAAAAATTATCTTTGTGACGTTGATGTAGCTTGATAAGCCCAAAACGACGTCGTTTTAGTCAAAATTAGATTTTTTTTTATATAAAAAAGAATTAAACTAAATTTAAAAAACTAAATAAAAAAGGGAATCACATTCGGGGCCATGAAGGACCTCACTGCTGCCACTCCACTATCGCCAGAAAGGGCTAGCGATGGTGGGGCGAGGGTCATTTGGAGTTGTCAGGCCTCGACTAGTGGCCGGTGACCTTGGCTGATTATCGACGAGGGCTTGCTCAAATTTGGGGCAAGGGGTCGTGGCCCTCATCCAAACTGGGTGAGGGGTCCGTTGACCCTTGCCCAAAGGGGCCAAGGGTCGCCTCGGGCCGGGGTGGGGGCGGCGGTGGCGAGGGCCTCCATAGCCCCAAATCTGATTCCCTCTTCTTCTTTTTTTATTTCAAATTTTAATTTAATTAACATTTATATTAAAAGTAAAATTTTGGGGCAAACGACATCGTTTGGGACAAGGATGTTGAGTGGACATTCTAGCAATTAATGTAGATTGGTTTTATTAATAAAATAACGTACTGTCAAATTTCTGGCAAGTTTCATTGGGGTTGGCATTTAAGTATCCAATTTTCGGAAAAAGTGGCACTTAATTGTGCCTTTTGGTAATTTTGGCACTTATGTGTCACGGCCCGGAAGAAAGACGATCCAAGAGATTCCTATGGGCCGGCCGTGACACATCTATGGATCAAGCGACCCTCTGCTTGTATCCCTGAGTCCTAGGGTTTTCTCCGAGTATTCTAGAATACTCTTGGGGGCGGGCGATACGGTAAATGTATTCGTATGTAATAAATGCGGGTAGTTGGTAGTTGGGGAGATCTAATCTCCATCGTTAGATCAAGGAGAGATCTTCGGATACGGTTTGCCTTGTCTTTGTATAAATATGGGTCTCCTCCCCCTCATTGTATCATCTCATTTTCACAAGTGAATACAATCCAGAGCTTTTCTCTCTAGAGTTTCTCTCTCTACGATCCTTGTGAGTGAGTGTGAGAAAGGCTGAATTGGGAGAAATTCCTAAGGCTGCACGGGCAAGGGAATGCTAGATCGATCGGCCCGTGACAAGTGGTATCAGAGCAAAGTTCGAGTCCAAGCGATGGCTGATCCACGATCCGATGAGGCGCTTGCCATGGGTGGTGACTGCGTTGATCGTGGGAGGAACGCCGAGAAGGCCAATGGAAAGAAGCACCGTGGTGGTTCGAGTGATCTGACGGGGATCTTGTGCAACGGATGACGAAGCTAGAGTTGTTCGTCATCGATGTCCAAGGATCGGTCGACGACCTGACCCAGACCGTGGATAAAGTGGACGCCGGAAGGGAGGAGCTCCTTGTTGAGGTGCAAGAGCTCAAGACCGGCATGGAAGAGCTCTAACACGAGTTGCTGGGGACCCTAAGGGAAGAGCTCACACAACGGTATGAACCCCTGGAGGCCATGGTGACGGCCATGCGCGTGGAGATAGCGGAGCTCAAGGGTAAGCTCGCTGAATCAGAAGTTGTACGCGTGAACGGGGGGTGATCACCGTGCATGGTCCACCAATGGACGCACCCAAGCCAAAGGAATTCTGGGGCTTGCGGGTGGCCAAAGATGTGGACAATTTCCTGTGGTACATGGAGCAGTGCTTCCAAGCCATGGGGATCAACGACGAGCAATCACAGGTAAACACTGCATCTATGTACTTAGCTGACAATGCATTGTTGTGGTGGCGTCATCGATCGGACGATAGGTGTGGGGATCCTATCTCGACTTGGGGTAGATTTGTCAAGGAGTTCCGATGGAACTACTATCCAGCTTATGCAAGGGAAGAAGCTCGTGACGAGTTGAAGCGTCTAGAGCAAAAGGGTGGTGTGCGAGACTACATCAAGCGGTTTTCGGAGTTGTTACTCCAAATCCCTTCAATGAACAAGACTGAAGCGTACTACCAGTTTATGAGTGGTCTCAAGCCATGAACCAAGCAAGAGCTGAAGTGGTTCAATGTGGGAGATCTCACGATGGCCATGACTGTAGCTGAATCACTCATGGAGTATAAGGCGCCTTCCACATCCCGATCGGATTCTCGACTGAGGGATAAAGCCACTGATGGGGGAGATCGGGGGAGATACAACCGCCCGACCGAAGGCAAACCACCGGCTGGTCCTCACAAGGCTCATGCGGAGTCGAGCGGAGGAGGACAAAGGAAGGTACGATCTTACAAATGCTTCTTTTGTGATGGCCCGCACATGGCGAGAGATTGCCCGAACAAGCCAAGCTGGCCGCTCTTTGCAAAGAGGAAGAGCGTAAGGAAGATTCGCAGTTGGGTTCGGCTGCGTCTCCTTAGCACCATCAAGTCCAAGAAGGCGAAGGAGCCAAAAGGCTTGATGTTCACGGATTTGAAGATTGGAGAGTCCATAATGAGTGCGCTCGTGGACACGGGAGCATTCGACATCTTCATATCGGAGGAAACCGCGAAGAAACTTAACCTACAGGTTGAGAAGGGAGCCGGGTGGCTCAAGACGGTGAACTCCAAGGAAGTCCCTGCAATCAGTGTCGCGAGGGACGTGAAACTACAACTCGGGCCATGGAAGAGCAAGGAGACTGTAGAGGTAATTCCCCTTGACAATTATGATATTGTCATTGGAATTAAATTCCTAGATAGAATCCATGCTGTTGTAGTACCATTTGCCGAATGTATATGCATATTGGACAAGCATTGTCAATGCGTGATCCTGGTCCACCATGAATCGGACCGTGATCGGAAGATGATCTCGGCCATGCAACTCACCAAGGGAGCGAAGACGGGTGAGGTGACCATCCTAGCTGCCTTGAAGATCGAGGACAACAAGGGCGAAGGGAAGGAAGTCCCAATAGAGGTAGCCCAAGTCCTCGACTCGTTCAAGGATGTGATGCCCCCCGAGTTGCTGAAGAAACTACCACCTAAGAGGGAGGTAGATCATCGGATCGAGTTGGTGCCTGACGCTCGACCACCTGCCATGGCACCGTATCGCATGGCACCCCTCGAATTGGAAGAGTTGAGGAGGCAACTCAAGGAGCTACTCAACGTGGGTTATATTCGGCCGTCCAAGGCCTCGTTCGGTGTGCCGGTACTATTTCAGAAGAAGCACGATGGGTCACTCCGGATGTGCATCGACTAGCGGGCGCTAAACAAGCTGACTGTGAAGAACAAGTACCCGATCCCGCTCATCGTGGACCTCTTCAATCAACTCGGTGGAGCTCAGTGGTTCACCAAGTTGGATCTCCGATCGGGCTACTACCAAGTTCGGATCGCTGAAGGGGACGAGCCGAAGACCGCCTGCGTGACGCGGTATGGATCCTACGAGTTCCTCGTGATGCCGTTCGGCCTGACCAATGCTCCGGCTACATTTTGTACACTCATGAATAAGGTACTCCACCCTTTCCTAGATCGGTTTGTAGTGGTTTACCTAGATGATATTGTAGTATATAGTCGAACGCTTGAGGAGCATGTCGAACATTTAAGGCAAGTCTTCTGAGTCTTGCGTGAGAATGAGTTGTATGTTAAACACGAGAAATGTGCATTTGCCCAAGAGGAAGTTCCATTCTTGGGGCACATTGTTGGGGGTGGACGAGTGCGGATGGACAAAGCAAATATCCAATGAATCGTTGAATGGGAGCCGCTGATGAAGGTGACGGGGTTGAGGTCGTTCCTGGGCCTCACCAACTACTATCGGCGCTTCATCCAGAGTTACTCAAGCATCACCGCGCCACTCACGGAACTGCTAAAGAAGGAGAAGTCGTGGGAGTGGACGGAGCGATGCCAAAGAGCATTCGACAGATTGAAGCGAGCAATGACCGAGGAGCCGGTGTTGGTGCTGCCCGACCACATCAAGCCCTATGAGGTAGAGACTGACGCATCGGATTATGCTATCGGTGGTGTTCTTATGCAGGATGGCCATCCGGTGGCGTACGAGTCTCAGAAGTTGAATGATACCGAGTGTCAGTATACTGTTCAAGAGAAGGAGATGACCGCGGTGGTCCATTGCCTTTGGACGTGGAGGCATTATCTCCTGGCAGCGAAGTTCGTCGTAAGGATGGACAACATAGTCACGAGTTACTTCTAGACCCAGAAGAAGCTGAGTCCGAAGCAAGCTCGATGGTAGGATTTCCTCGCGGAGTTCGACTACGTGCTGGAGTACAAGCCAGGGAAGGCTAACTCCATGGCGGATGCACTGAGTCGGAAGATGGAGCTAATGAGTAGCACGGTGAGTCAACCAAGTTGTCATTGGGTCAACCGCATCAGAGAAGGGCTGAAATGATCCAAGAGCCCAAGCTCTCATTGGATATGCGAAGGAAGGCAAGACCCAACAATTCTGGTGCGAGGACTAGCTCCTCTACACCAAAGGAAGGCGATTGTACGTGCCATTCCATGGAAAGCTGAGAAAGGAGATCTTGCGCGAGTGCCACGACCCAAAGTGGGCGGGTCATCTAGGGATCCATCGCACGTTGGCCCTCGTCAAAGATCGATATTACTGGCCCCAAATGCAGGACGACGTAGAAGCTTATGTGAAGACTTGTCTGGTGTGCCAACAAGACAAGCTGGAGCAACGTTCGTCGCCGGGCCTGTTGGAGCCGCTTCCCGTTCCAACCCGTCCATGGGAGTGTGTTTCCATGGACTTCATCGTCAATCTGCCAAAGTCCGAAGGGTGTCGAACTCTCATGGTCGTGGCGGATAGGTTCTCCAAGTATGCGACTTTCGTGCCTGTGACGAAGGATTGCCCGGCCGAGGAGGCGACCAAGCTGTTCATGAAGCACATGGTTAAATATTGGGGAGTTCCACAAAAGATCGTGAGCGATCGTGATCCTCGTTTCACGGGATGTTTCTGGTCCGAGTTGTTTAAGCTGCTGGGGTCGGAGTTGAATATGTCGACGAGTTTGCATCCCCAAACCGACGGTCAGATGGAGCGGGTCAATGCACTCTTAGAGATCTATCTCCGACACTATGTGAGTACAATGCAAGTGAATTGGGCAAAGTTGATCAACGTAGCCCAGTTATCCTACAACTTGCAGTGGAGCGAGTCGACCGGTCAAAGCCCGTTCGAGATTGCAACTGGGCAGCAACCAAACACCCCGAGTGCGATCGCATCGGGTTATCGGGGGAGTAGTTCGCCCGCTTACAAATTCGCTAAGGATTGGCAAGAGTAGGCCGACTTGGCAAGGGCGTGTCTACACAAGGCCTCCAAGCGCATGAAGAAGTGGGCTGACAAGAAGCGACGGCACGTGGAGTTCCAAGTTGGAGACCAAGTGTTGGCCAAGTTGCACACGGTTCTTCGGTAGAAGGACGTGCACAAGGGGTTGATCCGTTGCTACGAGGGGCCATTTAGTGTGCTACAACGGTTCGGGAAGGTCGCATATAAGCTGGAGTTACCACCAAAACTTAAGGTACATCCGGTTTTCCATGTGAGTATGCTTGAGCCTTTCCAGGTTAATGAGGAAGATCCAGATCGAAGGGAGTCACAACGGGTGCCACTCGGGGCAAATTCCTCGTATGATCGAGAAGTCGAAAGCATCATGGCGGATCGAGTCATACGGAAGTGGTACTGCGCACCAAGGCGTGAATACCTGATTCGATGGAAGGGTCTTTCAGAGAGTGAAGCCAGTTGGGAGCCCGCGGAAAGTCTTTGGCGGTTCAAGAAGGAGATCGATGCTTTCCATGCCGAAGACACGACAAGGGCGTCGCATGATTAGGTGGGGGAGAATGTCACGGCCCGGAAGAAAGACGATCCAAGAGGTTCCTATGGGCTGGCCGTGACACATCTATGGATCAAGCGACCCTTGGCTTGTATCCCTGAGTCCTAGGGTTTTCTCGAGTATTCTAGAATACTCCTAGGGGCAGGCGATACGGTAAATGTATTTGTATGTAAATGGGTAGTTGGTAGTTGGGGAGATCTAATCTCCACCGTTGGATCGAGAAGAGATCTACGGATACTGTTTGCCTTGTCTTTGTATAAATAGGGGTATCATTCCCCTCATTGTATCATCTCATTTTCACAAGTGAATACAATCCATAGCTTCTCTTTCTAGAGTTTTTCTCTCTATGATCCTTGTGAGTGAGTGTGAGAAAGGCTGACTTGGGAGAAATTCCTAAGGCCGCACGGGCAAAGAAACACTAGATCGATCGGCCCGTGACGTATGTATCTATCCGTATCAAGTTTTGGCAATTGAGATGTCTGCATTAATTCTGAAGCGACATTTCCTTGCAGAGAAAGTAATGAAAGTCTTCCAAATTGAATGTCCCGCAGCCAATTCTGACGGGAGGCCCCATCATGTGCAATTTGGTCATGCATGACGTCTCTGCAGAACTCGACAAGTAGATTACCTTTTTTTGTTGATTGGCCTATAACTTGCGTGCTTGATGCAAGAGATTATGTACTCTTGACTGGAAGACATTCATATTCCACTCATCTTTCTTAATCACTCCAAATCTAGACTTAGCTGTTTTTTCTTTTTATTCTCTTTTGCAATACAAAAATTCATGGCAAACACGGAAACTGGTCACCAAATCAGAAATTTTATAAACATCTTAAGCATAGCAGCAATCAAACTTGTCTTTCTCTTGTCACCCATTTCTTTATTACCAAACCCCTCCTTATATATTTGTCCCAGTTTTGAAGTCTAAAAACAAAATCTCAGCTTTCACATGTAAACATCACAACCAAACCTTTCTTGGGCTTCACCAGCATCGTTCCTGAATCCGTTCCTGTTGCAGAAACTCTCATGAGAGGACAAATGGGTAGCGAAAACAATCAGCTTCACATTTTCTTCTTCCCTCTCATGGCTCCAGGCCACACGATCCCAATGATCGACATGGCCAAACTCTTTGCCATTAGAGGCTGCAAGTCCACCCTCATCACCACCCCCCATGACGAGCCCACCTTCTTGAAATCCATTGCAAAAACCAAGGATTCGGGCTTCAACATCGATGTCGTCACAGTGACATTGCCCTTGAAAGAGGTCGGCTTGCCAGAAGACTGTGACAATCTGAGCAAGGTCACTACAGAGGAAATACGCAAGCAATTCAGGAGAGCTATCATGATGCTGGACCGACAGCTCGAGCTGCTAATAGAGAAACTTGCCCCTGATTGTCTAATCTCGGACATGTACCTCCCCTGGACAATCGAGATAGCGGCCAAGTACGAAATCCCTAGGCTCGCTTTCCATGGGATGAGTGCCTTTTCCATTGCGGGCACAGAATGTGTGAGGCTCTATGAGCCTCACAAGAAGGTGTCATGCGATTCAGAGCCCTTCATCATCCCCAACTTCCCCGGAGAAATCACAATGTCCAGGATGCAGTTGCCGGATTTATTCAGGGAAGAGACTGACTCCACCAAGTTCTACAACGAGGTGAAGGAATCAGAGAAGAGGAGCTTCGGAGTCGTCATGAACAGCTTCTACGAGCTTGAGCCTGCTTATGCTGACCATTATAGGACATTCCTAGGGAGACGATCCTGGTTCGTCGGCCCGCTCTCATTGTGCAATAAGGAGACTGAGGACAAGGCACACAGGGGCAACCAAGCATCCATTGAGCAGCACGAGTGCCTTGAGTGGCTCGACTCGAAGCAACCCAACTCAGTGATCTACATTTGCTTCGGGAGCATGGCAAATTTCAATGCTGCTCAGCTCCACGAGATCGCAGTCGGACTAGAAGCATCAGGTCAACAATTCATCTGGGTGGTGAAGAAGGACCCGAATGTGGAAGAAGGCAAAGAAGAGTGGTTGCCTGATGGGTATGAATCAAGAATCCGAAACAAAGGCCTCATCATCAGGGGCTGGGCTCCTCAGGTGCTGATTCTTGATCATGAGGCGATTGGGGGTTTCGTGACACATTGTGGGTGGAACTCGACCCTGGAGGCAGTCACGGCCGGCGTGCCAATGGTGACTTGGCCAGTCGCGGCAGAGCAATTCTTCAACGAGAAGTTCGTGACCCAGATGCTCAAGATTGGGGTCAACGTAGGGGTGAAGCAGTGGGTGAGGTTGTTCGGGGACAGCGTGAAGAGTGAGAGAGTGGAGGAGGCAGTGAAGAGAGTCCTAGTGCGTGAGGAAGCAGAGGAAATGAGAAGGAAGGTGAAAGCACTTGCAGAGATGGCAAAAGGGGCGGTGGAACAAGGTGGGTCTTCTTGGTCGGATTTGGGAGCTTTGCTTCAAGAGCTCAGACTGCAGAGATCGGCTCACTACAAGATCTGATTGATGACCTGAAGCAATCAATCTTGAATATTAGGTTCTGGGGAATAAAACTGAAGAAATAGAAATCTTCCATTCTCAGATTCTGTTGTGGTTTAGCCTTAGAGAAAAATACTGGAATCGCTGTTTCTTTTCATGGAATTTATTCTAGGAGTTGTGATCATTCCATGTGGAGGATGTAAGTTCATTTCTTTTGAGGTAATAGGAAAAGTATACATGATCTTCAGTTCTTTTGTGCCGAAGAAATTAAAGTTAGTCTAGTAGTTGCAATTCAACAGTAAGATGCCCTGCGTACTTTCCCTTTCCTGAATTTTCTGTCCTCAAGACTTAAAAGGTGGAGAGATCTTTGCAACTTCATATTCAATAGATTGTATTTTCACATTACAGACAAAAAAAATAAAGGAAAGACAAGCAAAAGTGAAAAGACAAGAAGAGGACGACAAACTCAACCTATGTCAGTCGTCACATGTTAATGACATATTTGGCTGTTGCAACACCGATCTTGTGATATGTATATAACTTGGCAACAATTCTAGAGGAGAAGATTGAGCGGTACCAATTCTTTTGGTCCTGAAGGTTATTTTCCTTATACATTGTTGGGTTTGAAGGTTTTTAAACCCAAACCAAATCGACAAAATCAATTTGTCATCGGCTAAAGTCAACAATTGTTGACATCAAACTTTGACATAGTGAGAAGCTTAAGGCAAGTTATACTCATAGATTAGGTACCCTCAGTATGTTGGAGAAATTTCTGGTGCTTCCTCGCAGATTTGTACCTGAGGATATGTGATTCCAAAATTTCTTACTGCCCTTTTCGTGATAGAAGTTGGAACGAGTTACCTTATCCCTTCGAAGACCTGTCTTCTCCTGTATTTTGTGGTGCGTACGTCAATATTTGGTCTTAGACATATATTTCCAAATTAGTACGTTAGGTAGCTTCGTAAAACTCTGCATCTGCATAGACGAAGCAAAGCATAGACGTAACCGATTTCACATTATCTTTCTGCAAATAATGGCCCAAGGCCACATGATCCCCATGGTGGACATGGCCAAGACCTTCGTGACTCGAGGCGCAGAAATCACCACCATCACCACCGCTGTCTGGGAGACCCTTTTCAATCGGGTTTGGAGTTTGACATCCAACTGAGCTAGGGTTGTCAGAAGGTTTGGACCATACGGATGCAGTCATATCGAGCCAAAATTAGGTGGAATTGGCGGGTAAATTCTGGGAGGCCTTGTGCTTGCTCCAAGAACCGATCTTGCAGGTTGCATATCCTAGAAGAACATGGATCGAATTCTCTAGTAGCAGATGTATTTGTTCGGTGGGCTACCAATGTTGTTGCTCGGTTGAAAATTCCCAAGCTAGTCTTTGGAGGGACAAGTTTCTTTGCTATGTGCACTGGGGAAGTGATGGCACTATATCAACCACACGAGGGTGTTATCTCACATTCAGAAACCTTCTGTGCGCAAGTCGGGGAAATTGTCCAAAAAGTCTTAAACCTTTTACACGCTTGTTAATTCAGTTATAAACATTTAATTTTATCAATTAAGTTCATCCGGTCAATTTTGGCCATAAATCGCTAATGTGGATGCTAGACATCTTATGTGACATAGTCGACATTAATGTGAATAATTTTTCATAATATTTTAATATTTCTTCGAATTTTTATATTATTTATTTTTGTCCTTTTCGTTTTCCTTTTTCTTTCCTTCCCTTATTCTTCCTCTTCTAGCCGATTGTTAGACCTTGTGAGGTTCGAGTCTCGCCTAAGTCACGGCGAGGCCCGAATTTACCTAGTGACAGTGGGGTTGGGTTCACTGGCATTAGGTGAGCCTCGCCAATGGCCAGTAGGGGCAAGCTTCACCAAAGGCAGACAACGTCGACTTTGTTGACCCTCGCCTTTGCCTAGACGTTGAACATGGTCGAGGCCCAACGACCTGCTAGAGGAAGAAGAAGAAGTGAACCAAAAAAAATAAAAATAAAAAAGATAATAAATAAATAGTTACTTGTTTTAATATTAAAAAATGTTCATTTGTTTTAATATTAAAAAGTGTTCATTTTAGCATTGGCCCGTACCATATCGAATCATCGGCGTCCATGTAAGCAAATTTAGGCCAAAATTGGTCAAAAAAGTAAAAAAATTTAGGACTTAATTGGCAAATCTGAAAAGCATTTTTCTTTGGTCAGAGTAAAATTGAAAAGTTTAAAAGTGCAAAATTTTTAAAGATTTTCTGGATAATTTTTTTCGGGCAACACAACCCGCAGCCCATTAATCCAATTCACGTTAGCTTCATGGGGCTCGACCTATGAATTAATTTGCGTAGCGCCCATCCAATTTCAAGGAAAGTAGCTAGATGGGTCCAAAGGCTTAAACATAAAAGGCCCAACATTGCTAATCGCCATCGGAAGGCGTCTCTCACGGCCGCGCGACAGGTCCTCTGTCCTGCTGGCTTCCGACCCAAAGAGCTCGCAGCGGTTGTTCATGCTTCACCGCTCCATGAAAGCGATTTGCAACAGCCATAAATGGAGTTCGATCGAGCACAGGATTTATTGCTTCAAGCTCTATATCACTTGACCCCAACTCGGCACCAGGATCGAGGCACGAGCATCCTAGTCCCAAGCTCGGCCTCGATAGACCTAAGCGTAGGCAGTAGGGTCCCGAGCCTGGCCTTGATGGCTCGGGCCCAACCTTTGTGGACCTGGGCATGGCCTTTGTGGACCTTGGCCTAAGTGTTAAGTATCTGAGCTCATGTGTCGGATCTTGCGTTTGGCCTTTATGGACTAAGGCTTGGTCTCAATGGACCTAGGTCCAGGCACTGGATCCCAGGATCTGCCTTGATGGACCCGTACAAGGGTGTTGAGATCTGAGCATCTGCACCGAGTTGCTAGGCATGGGCATTGAGTTTAAGGGCTCACTGTTGATGACTCAGGTTTGGGCACTAGAGACCTGGCCCCGAACGCCAGGAACCTAGGAACTAGTATTGGGTTTTTGTGCCCAACGTATAATTTTGAATTCAAGTGTTGATATCTTATCATATTTTGAAAAATAATTTTCAACTTTTCAAGGAATCTTGAAATTAAGCATAGGTTTTTTAGTGACAAGGAAAGCATTTTCTATTAAATAATTTTCCTAAGTGAACCAAATGCCAAATAATGAGTAAAATGTTTTCCCAAAAAATAGACAAAGCATTTTTGATGCTTTGGATGCACCTATTGTGCATGCTCATTCTCAATCTCGTTAGGTGTGTAGTTGTTATGGCAGATGCATAAACTAAAACAAAATTGAAACTAAGAAGAATAAAAGAACACCGGATTTACGTGGAAACCTTTGCGGAAAAATTACTCGGGGGGGTGTAGAATCCACTATAGAATTTCAAGGATTATAAAAGGTGGAAAAACTAAGACTTTTTCTGTCTCAATTTCTTAACCTAATAATTTGAGAAATATAATATTTATATTGTCCCCAAGCCCTAACGTTGGCCCATATTCAACAAATCTCCACCTTGGCTTG
The DNA here is from genome assembly GCA_017140595.1 of Eucalyptus curtisii. Taxonomy (NCBI): domain Eukaryota; kingdom Viridiplantae; phylum Streptophyta; class Magnoliopsida; order Myrtales; family Myrtaceae; genus Eucalyptus; species Eucalyptus curtisii. The sequence goes on from CM029502.1 coordinate 9,015,373, forward strand.
AATTTTGCATAAGTAACAAACAATCTTCTCATCCCATTAGAGTAAAACTCAGTTGCAACAAACATTAAACAAATCCAAGCAATGCCTGATTTGGAAATAGGCAAAGGCTTCGTCAACATATTAGTTAAATTGTTTTCTGTACCAATCTTCAAGACCTTAATATAGCCATTAGCAGGAATGTCTTGAATAAAATAATACCGTATATCAATGTGCTTTGTCCTTTCATGATATATTTGATCTTTAGTAAGACGTATAGTACTTTGACTATCACAATGGAGAACAGTCACACCATGATACACCTGAGCCATTCAAATAAGCTTGTTAACCATATGGCCTTTTTAACTGCCTCTGCAATAGTCATATACTCTGCTTCTGTTGTAGACAAAGCTACTGTATATTACAAAGTAGCTTTCCAACTAATTGCACAACCTCCAATAATAAAGATATACCCGGTCAAAGACCTCCTCTTATCCAGGTCACTAGCATAATCAAAATCAACATGTCTTGTCAAAATGTCACTAGCTTTCCCAAACTCTAAACCAAAATCAGAAGTGCCCTTCAAATATTTCAAAATCCACTTCATAGCTTGCTAATGAACTTTGCATAGGCATGATAAATATCTACTTACCACACTAATAGCATGTGAAATGTGCGGTCAAGTATAAACCACATGGCATATATAAGACTACCACTGGTTTGGCATCTTTCATGCCAAAATGATCTCACACCTTCTTGACGTAACTTTTTTGGAATTTTCCCCTATTTCGATCTCGCTGAAATTCCTACCTAGGATTTTCTTCACTGCACCTAAATTATTGATCTCAAATTCAGCGCCCAACCGTGCCTTCAAATTCTGTATATCATATTTATATTTTGCTACAATCAATGTATCATCAATATATAATGACAGATAAATAAAAGAGCCACTTGAAAGTTTGTACAAATATATACATCTATCACATTTGCTCCTACAATAGCCAATTTGCACCATAAACGAATCAAACCTTTTACATCATTGTGTAGGCAATTGTTTCAAGTTATGTATAGACTTTTTCAATAGACAAACATGATCTTCCTTACCCTCAAACTGAAAACCCTTTAGTTGAGCCATATAGATTTTCTCTTCAAGTTCACTAAGCAAGAAAACTATTTTCAGATCAAGTTGTTCCAATCCTAAGTCATGCATAGCAACTAACACAAGAAAAATTCAAATAGAGATGTATTTAATGACAGGTTAGAACACATCATTGAAATCAACTACCTCGATCTGACTATAGCCTTTAACAACTAGATGAGTTTTGAACCTGATGTCTTCAACTCCAAGAATACCTTCCTTTCTTTTGAAAACCCATTACAACCCACAATTTTCTTTTCTTTTGGTATCTTGAAAAACTCCCAATTTTAATTTTTTGGGATATGTTCAGAAGAAGTCCTAAAACTTATCAAGAAAGTGCAATTGAGTCCTAAAACTTACAAAAAAATGCAATCAAGTCCTAAAACTTGTCAAGTTGGTTCAATTGAGTCCTAAAGTTAACACCGTTAGCATTTTCCGTTAAAAATGCTAACGTGGCATTTTAAATAATTTTTTATTTTCCACGTGGATTTTTAAAATTATTTTTTATTCATTTTAAAAAAATAGATTTAAAAACTAAAAAATTAGATTTATTCATTTTATCTTATTTTCACCAAAAACTAAAAAGAAAAATTTTAAAAATTATTTTTAAAAATTGTTTTAAAAAATCCAGGCTTCTCTCTCCCGCCGCCGCCCATCGCCGGAGATTTTTTAAAAAATTGTTTAATTTTCTTAAATAAATAATTATTTTAAAAATTATTTTTAAAAAAAATTATTTTTTAGAAAATTGTTTAAAAATTATTATTTTTAAAAAAAATTGTTTAAAAATTATTATTTTAAAATTGTTTAAAATTTTTTTAAAAAATTATTGTTTAAAAATTATTATTTTTAAAAAAATTATTTATAAATTATTGTTTAAAAATTATTTTTTTTACAGTTTTGTTTTTTTTAAATAAATTTAGATTTTCATTTTTAGTTTTTAATCTCATTTTTAAAGATTTTGAATAAAAAATAATTTTAAAAAACCATTTGAAAAATAAAAAATTCATTTCAAATATGACGTCAACGCCACTAGGGGTGAGCGGTTCCCGGTTCCCTACGGGTTTCGCTTAGAACCTAGAACCTATCCTCGGGTACAGGTTCCTCATTTTTTGGAACCTGGAACCTACCCGTCAGAACCAAGAACCTGGAACCTACCCTGTCACAGGTTCCGAGGTCGGTTCCAGGTTCTATCAGGTTTTTTTTTTTGATGTCTTCCTCCTTTCTTTTATCAGTTGAATACCACAAAATTATAAATAGTGGTACAAACTCAGTAACAGAGGAGAAAAAAAAGCCAATAGATGTGCTGTCAACATTTACATAAGACCAATGTTTGAGAAAGCTATGCATCAAAAAAACCCATGGGAATTTCCTATCAGCATAGTATAAGCCAACACACTAGATGTGATGTGTATGCATTGCAGTGATTGTAGAACACCAACTTTGTAGGACATATAGCAAATGGATATAAATCATAGTTCACAAATGAGCAATCTCAGACTTGGCTGACATGAATATACAAAAGAAATAGCCAAAGATTCAGAGTAAAGGAGCGAGTGGCAAAAGAAAAAGGAAAGATATCATTCGAATTTTTCAAAAAGAAATAAAAAGGGTTGCAAAATTGCTACTTAAACATGCAAAATGAAGATATCAACTGAATGAAGGGGCTTTACACATCAAACTATCTCTAGAAGTGTAAGTGACCAACAGATAAGAAGTAGAGGTCCTTTTACACTCTGTTTCAATTGACATAGATATTTTCCACGCATATCGCCATTACAAGATTTGGAAATTGCAGTACCTTTGTGTTCTGCATGGCATGGAGCTGGGGTAGCACTGAAACAGCTTCAAGATAAACATAAAAGGCCTAACAAATCATGTTAATGATATGATGGTGTGTTGAGGGGTGAATCACTAGAGACAGCACAACACATGGAATCCGACAATCATCTGCGGCAAACGTGATATGAAACTTCTTAAAAGACAGAAAGAAATGAATTTCAGTGATAATGGCATAGTAAAATATACAAAGTCAAACAGTTAGAAGTAACAAAACAAGTAATAGGCATTATTGCATAAAAGAGAACAATGCACAAAAGGACAAAGTAGAATGTTCAGTAACCATAGAGGTAGATGTTGAATTTGAAGTTATATCATCTCCCAAAAAGAAATGCTACATCATGTATGCTTCTTAGGAAAATGAATATAAAGAACTTCATGGCAAAGATGGCATGGGCAGATAAATATATTTATCTTGCATGACTACTGCTCCTAAAGCAATGATAATAAAATCCAAGAACTTCATCAATATCTGCTACAGCAGAAATGTGAAAACAAGATGGGCCTGCAAGTCTCAATTTTTCTCAATAATGTAGAGCTGTAGATGTCAGTGATGAAAAAGCAGTTCACAGCATGGAAGATAACCTTAATTGCAACATCCTCTCCATATCACGTAACGTAGCTCTATAAACTTGACCCAAGCTGGCAGCTGCTATCGTCCGAGATGAAATTTTGCTGAACACAGCTTCAAGAGGCTGCCCCAACTCCTCCTCTATGATCTTGAAAGCAACCTAATTGTCATATTGATAAGATTCATATCCTATAACATCCAAGATAGTGTGAAAAAGCTTATTAAACTCTTCAATTAGAATGCTTCTTTCTCTGTTAAATTATGCCATTCACCTGATTTGGGAAGGAAGGAACATCGTCGTGTAGAATGCAGGGTTCATTCATGTAGTCTTCTCTAATAATATCTGGTCTGTTTGCAAGAACCTGTCAACAATGGAACAGGAATTCAGGGAAAAAGGGGATCAGACCACCAAACACGTACGCATCATCAAGAACTTTTTTTGCAGTAGAATTACAACGAACCAACCTTGGCAAATCTTCACCTTTTACTTCTTTCTGGAATTGAACCATCATTGTTCCTGGATTTTCCTTTTAAATACCGTCTCTGACCACGAATTGAAGACTAGGACTGATTGTCATCATCCACCCGCGACCACAGCACTTATCATAAAGCAAAACCAAAGTGTTGAACTTCAAAATGGAATAAAGAAATTTAATGAGAATCCTACAAATTCAAAACAGCCATACAATCAGAACCATTAGTTCTCCATCGGCTGGCGAGCAGCGTCAAGGGTTGACTGGGCCAGCGGTGTTGGGGGTGGCTGGTTGAGCAGCGTTGAGGGTGACCGAGCGAGCATCGTTGGGGGCGGCTGCGCAAGCAGCGAGCGGCCTTCACCAAAGGGACTAGCGGTGTCCACTAGCGGTGTCGAAGGCGAGCGGCATCATGGGCCCGAGCGGGCTGAGCAGTGTCGAGCGAGCGTCGAGGGGGTCGAGCGACGTCAAGCGTAGTTGAGGGGGGAGGGGAGGGTAGCGACGTTGAGAGTGGCGACGCTGGAGTGGACAGGGAGAAGACTCAGAAGAGAGTGAAGGAACCTTAAAACTAAAACAGAGGGGAGTCGCGAGAAGAGGGAGAAGGAAGAACAAAAGAGGGAAGAAAAAAATTGAAAACTAGGGTTTTCCGGTTCCGGTTCTGGTTTGAGGAACCGAAACCGAACCGAGAACCGCCGGTTCCGAAAAAAATAGAACCGGGAACCGGAACCTCCCTCCTTAGAACCTAGAACCGAATTGGAACCTCCGGTTCTACCCTCCGGTTCCCGGTTCTACCCGGGAACCACGCTCACCCCTAAGCTCCACGTCAGCTAATTTCGTTAGTAAATCTGACGATGTTAACTTTAGCACTCAATTGAACCAACTTGACAAGTTTTAGGACTTGATTGCACTTTTTGTAAGTTTTAGGACTCAATTGCACTTTCTTGACAAGTTTTAGGACTTCTGCTGAACATATCCCTAAATTTTTTCAAGAGATTCCATCTCTTCGTTCATAGTAACTAACCACTTTGTTGAATCTTTTGATGAAATGGCTTTTTTGTAGGTTTTAGGCTCCTTGTACTCTATTAACTCTGCAATTTAAACATCATGAGCAACAAATTTGAGGACCCATATTTCTATGGAGGCTTCATCATCCTTCTTGGTCTATCTCTAGCAATGGAATACTATTCCTCTTCGGGTTCTTCGGACTCAATATTATCAGTAGATGACTGAATTAGTTCCGAAGAAATTACTTCAAGCTCCACTTTCTCTGCAACACTTTCTGGATTTTCATCACAAGAAATAGATGATTCTTTCTTAGGATGAAACATAACAAACTCAATAAGATCGGCGGGTTTTCTATGAAAAAGTAGTAGATGGTGGTCATGGCTTGGCCAAAATTTGCCCAAAGCAGGAATTAAACTTGGTCATTTTATAGGATGGATTGCCACCAATGTTTCAGGCTTCTAGTAAACCTTGTAATGAATTTGAGGACTCATACTTTTCATGATTAGTGAGATTTCGAGTGCTTAGCCAAGAATGAAATTCTTCCAATCTTTCTGGCCATTTCAAATGAGGAATATCATCAACAATAAAAAAACTGTTTGAAAGAAGAAGTTGGATTCTGAGATGGGTTAGTTGATTGGATAACCTTTGGCTTAGAAGGATTTGAATTTACCTCCTGATCTGGAGGATCAGTCATGAATATTGAAGAGGTGGCTAGTACAATAGGAAATGATTCAACAGTAATTGTCATGCTCCGAACCTCGAGCGTGCGAACATCCCTCGATGGTCGATAGAATTTACCACGTCCCAGGACACGTTGCCGACCCTTTCGTTTTATGCACATGCAGAAGCGAACTAATCAACCGCAGACAACAATCAAACATGGGATAGAAAAGCAGGACAACCAATTTTCACAAAACACACCTTATAAACACATCAGGTTCAACCTATAGGTTTATACACATCAATCTGTCTCCAAAAGAAACTACTAAGCTACCTACACACCGGACCCTTCAGCCTCGGGCTCTGGTTCTCCACACTAGGGACCTGAAAATGTTTAAACCACGACGGGGTGAGATAAAATCTCAGTGAGTCCACACCATAAACTCTTATTAGGACGATAATTCACTTAGAGGCAGCCTAACATGCATCACTTACGACTTTTCTCGCCTTAGCACCTCCCTACACATTAGTGCATCACATAAACATATGCACACAGCAGACATATACCATAACTGGAACACATCCAATCATCTTTCAAACAATTACAAGGGTCCCGATTATAAGGCCAAACCGTTATGTCACGTCTCATTCTGTGCCACACAATTTTGTCTCATAATCAGGCGCAACTATCTCATATCGGTGGTTCATTCCACACTCAATAACTAAACTCAAGGTTCTAGAGGTGGCTCCCACGAAGTTATGTTATCGTGTAGCACTTAGCCCTTGGCCATGAATAGCAACAGTACAAGGTTCTAGAGGTGGCTCCCACGAAATTTTTTTATCGTGTAACACTTAGCCCTTGGCTACGAATAACAACGGGACAAGCTTCTAGAGGTGGCTCCCACGAAGTTACTTTATTGTGTAGCACTTAGTCCTTGGCCACAAATAGCAACAATACAAGGCTCTAGAGGTGGCTCCCACGAAGTTACGTTATCGTATAACACTTAGCCATTGACTTCGCATTACAGTAGTGCAAGGTTCTAGAGGTGGCTCCCATGTGACTCAAGTCGCCATGTAGCACTTAGCCTTTGACTACAAGGTTCTAGAGGTGACTCACACGAAATTTCATTGTCGTGTAGCACTTAATCCTTTACCCATTCACAACAAACTTGATTTCCTCAACACTATACATCATCTTTCACAATAACAATTAAGCATCACCATAGCACAACCATTCACATATCATCACGCATAACTTCTAAGCATGTTACAAGTCAACCACATCACCAAATGTGCATTGTCTAGCAAGCACAACATCAAGAACAATCACAAACCATTACCGGTCCTAACCGGCAGAAACCAGGCCACTCGCACGTCTCCAAGTTTAACTCCAGAAACATAACCAAACAAGTTCAGAAATTCTCAAATTTGAATATGTTGTAAAGGACACATAAAGAACATTTTTCGTGAAGACACCAAAACCCAGATCATTCTAGATTAAGAGCAGTAATTCGCTAAAACCGTTACAAAAACCGTGTCCATTTCCAGAAATTCTATTTTCCAAAATCAGTTTGGTTTGAGATCCAAAACATGTCCGTTTGATCTTAAATTTGAGTATGTTAAACTACAAGATGTGAAAAACAACTTCCATGAAGAAATTCTTTTGAAAATCAAACCCTAAGAGTTGATAAAAATCCTTGCAATACCAAAATGTCACAGATTCCAGCACAATCCGAGATTCTGTTTTGAAATGACGAAGCTAAAATCTCCTTTTTCTAAATCCCTAAAAAATATTGAATAAAATATATGTCATAGTTGAAGATGTCTAAAACATTTCTCAAGAAGGAAGTAACCTAAAAATCGCAGCACATTTTGATCCACAAAAATGGCAAACAGCGAGGGTTCGGTAACTAGATTAGAGAAAAATCCACCAGATTAGCCTAAACCACCCTCATTAGTGTTAGTGCTAATCCAACCAATTAGATCAACACTAATCCATCTTAAGGCTAATCTAACCAATCTAGATTAACACTAATCCATCTTAAGGCTAATATCACTTAATACTAATTTAACTAAGCTAATTAACACTAATCCACCTAACTAAGTGCAATTAACAACCTAATAAAGGATTAGAGAGTTAACTCACCGGATTAGCGAGATAGTGAGTCCACGACGACAACAATGCGAAGGCGACCAAGACCTGGGCCTACGGCGACTCCAATGGAGGGCCGGAAGGGGCTAAAAACAACCTTGCAAGTCCACTGCTTGAGCTGGAAGTTCGGTTCTGTTTGGAGTTGGTCGGGAGCTGCTGTGGGTTGAGCGGGGATGGAACAAACAGCTGCTAGTGGTGCTGGATGCAGCTGAGGGAGCTACTGGTCAGGACAACAGTGGCTGGACGTCGCTGCGGCGGTGCGGAAGTGGAGAGGCAGTCGTCGAGCTGGCTACTCGGGAACTGGACTTGCGAGCAGCTAGCTTAGATGCGAGTAGGCGGGCTGGCAATGCAGCTGGCTGTTTTGGCTTGGCTTTGGGTGTTTGCAGCTTCAACAATGGAGGAAAAGGAAGCTTTGAGGAAGAAGAAGATGAAGAAGAAGAAAAAGGCAGCAATAGAAAGGGGGGGATGTTCTGGTCGCATGGGAGGAAGAAGGAGGGGAGACAACGGGAGGACAAGGGTCTTGGAAGTCAAGGCAGCAGCCAATGCCCTTCCACTTCAAATATCTACACACTTGAGTGCCTTTGGCACCAAAGTCTTATGTCCAAGTTGTCCAAGCTTCCTCCACAAGCCATTTCCTCTTCAAAACTTCACAAAACAACTCAAATTGAAGGCCAAACACATCCCTAGCAACATCCATACAAATTGTACCCATTCCAACTCAATTCCTCCCCAAATTAATTCAATTTGGTGTCCAAAAATATCAAGGGGGCAGCCTAAACGAATTTCCACCATTTCTTCTCAAAGAAGTCAAATTGGTGGCCCAAAAATCACACCAAAGCAGCCCATCCGAATTTCTTAATTTAATTTTGCCAAATTTCAATTTTCTGCCAAATATTCCGAGCTCGCTAAAAATTCTTCAAAGGGTGAGACAATGTCCTAAAAATAAATTGTGATATGCTTGAACTTTCGATTCCTGAAACCGGGTTCAATTTCGTGGTTAAAATCAACCGAATGCGATTTTAGCGTGACCTATCCTATCGTGTAGCTTTTAGGGATTTTATCACGTTTGACCCGTGGTCGATAATTTTTGATCCACGTTGTGCATCTCCGACTCATAGGCGACTCTCGGTTGTCGTAAAAATCTCAGGGTTTTAATTACGGGTACTGGGTATCGGACCGACAGAAAATTGGGTTAGTGTCGCTTGACGCGAATTTTGCAATCAGGTATTCAATTGCGTGCTTTTGTCGAATTGATCTATATCCAATCACTAATCGCTTATAACAATGCCGTATTGACCCTTGTCGATTATCACGGTAGAGCGGTCGATTTCTAATCGAATTCTCAAGTCTGTTGCGTTTATATCCCTTAACGGCTTCACCTGATAGATTAGTTATCTCGTGAGTGGCCAACTCAGAGAAAAAGGGCCATAGGTGCGTCGATGAAAAACCCAATTCATTTAATCGAAACATGGTCGAAATTTAGGATGTCACAGCAATGATTGAAAAATAGGATGAGGATGAAAGAGATACCAAATTTAGTTCTGAATCTGAATTGATGAGAAGAATCGATCCTGGAGGAGGCCGAATCTCGTCTTTCAAGACAGTAGGATCAAGCCTTTTGTCCTCCTGATTGCTCAGATCTTTTAGGAAAGATTCTAACATGTTGGATAGTATCATTTGGTCTAGCTTCTCCTTTGTGGAAGTCGAAGATTCTTCAAAAATCTTTTCTTTCCCCTTTTCTTTTCTTAGTCAGTCCATTTCTCTAAGTCGGTTTCGCATTTCTACCACATCTGTTTTCTCTCTTCTAGTAGAGGTTTCTATAAGAGCAACAAAGATTGAAGTACTTTGTGGTGGTGGAAGAAAATACTCTATTCGTGACAAGGTCGAGAATGGATCAGAAGGTTTAAATTTCCCTTCTCCAAGAAGTTCGTCTGCCTTTTGAGTTTCTTTATTTCAGCTTTTGGTCTTTCAAGAAAATGATATCCCAAATGCAGTCCCGATTCCAAGGCATGAAGCCATTTTTGGAAGTCCATAAGAATCTTTTTGGTAGTCTTATCATATCTTTTGAGTTTCTTTTTACTTCAACTATTTTGAAGTCAATTGTTTTGAAAGCATTATTATGTGCCAAAAGAGTCTCTAATTGCCAATTTAATATAGTTTCTGTAATAGCAGTTTTCATTTGCCTTCCATGTTCGTTCACATCAGTTGGCACAAGCATTTTTGGGAAGTGATGATACTTTCCTTATGGATCAACAAATTCTTCGGCAACAAGAAAAGAAAGCTTTAAGCCTTTTCGATTAAGAGGGGGAAAGTCTACATCATGGAACATGGAGAAAGGATGATTATATTTCTTTTGCTCTTCTTGGTTGAGTAATGTTTCATTTGAGAGTTCTAGTTGGTATGAATGCTTTTTTGCCCACTTTAGGATTGACTTGTAGAACACGGCAATGGTCGATTTTTTACGAGGGGTAGAAGGAGGAGGCGAAGGTGGCAAAGTCGGTGATGATGAAGCATATGAAATTGGTGGAGATAGAGCATAAGAAATCATGAACTGAAATTTATCACTTTCTCCAAGGGTGTCAACTGAGAGATCTCCATTCAAATGCCTTTGGTATATACCGTCTTTTGGTTTTCAGGGTTTTCACCCGGGTTTGTAGTTGGGTCCACTTCATCAGGAGAGTTTGTACAGTATGAACACTAACAGAAAGGATCCCAAAAGCAATGACCATAACGGTCTTTGTAGTAATGGACAAGATTTCCATTACTCTAGAAGTATTTTTTTTTTTGGATCTCTCTTAGAGATTGATTCTGGATCGGAAGATTCAATCATAAACAAAGTTTAGAAGATATAAGGGCTTTCTTCATTTTCTTTGCCGAATTTAATAGCGACAGTGCCATCCATTTTCCTCATAAATTCAAAATATGTTCTTGTTTTGGTACACCTTTTCATAGTTGGTAATCCAAGTCTCCAGAAGAAGTTTGGCCAACTTTTCTTTGAGAATTTGCCTAGGGACATGGATGCAGGGTACTTGGTCATTTTGCATGGAGATGAACAAGGCGTCTTCATTTCCATTCTGGAAATTTAGATCAAGGACGTGATGCTATACTCAACAAACCATCTGGTAGTGTAGTGTCACTGCAATGGAATCAACAGTCTAGGGTGCTCCAGTACGTTGGATTTGAACCTTCAAGAAGGAAAATAGCTAAGGATCTGAAAGAGCAACATTGAAATTTGGATATAGGGTTACAAAGACTGTCCTAGCATTCAAAGTGGTTTGGATGATGCCAAAACAAGCATGCTAGTATTCTAGGAACTGAGTGTCCAATAGGGTCATCCTGGCCACAACCGGCAAGTCTTTTCGGCCATGGAAAGTGAGTGCAAGACGGACAGCTCCATAGTGGATATGAGAGTATCATTGTTGGGTCCACTATTTGGGAGATTCTAGAGGGATTTGGAGAGTAACAAAGTACTCCTTTTCAGTGATTGGAATATGATGCTGATCAAACTTGGAAGACTGCATGTATTCTTTCACTTCTTTGGGAGTTTGACAAATAAGATGTCGGATAGAATGGATGGGGGAAAATGATGAAAAGGGTTTAGCAAAAGCAAAATATGGGTTCATAAGAGAAAGTGTTGTTTCAAATATCTTTGTGTCATCACTTAAAGAGATCTTATAAAAATAGTCAATCTTAGAAGAATTTGACGTACGAAAGTTTGAAAGAGAAGAGGAAGATGGAGATGAAGTATGAGTAAAAGGTGCATTGAGTGTTTCAGGGTTGGTCATGATGATGAGAAGACCTTTTCAGCATTGGATTCATAATCTGAGCGCATGGAACTAACCAAGTTGCAAATGAAACCATGGCTCTATACCAATGAGGGGATCTATGTTTAGAACCAAGGAAGACCAGTTCAATTGTAGCAGGTATGTTATCCCACAATAGGCGAACCTCTGTTCAAGCCTTTCTGAGACTGCCTTTTAGCTGTGAACTACTCAGAAATTTGGATCAGAGCATAGAGATTTTAAAAAATGCCATGATAGTAACATCTCTAACTTAGCCAAGTTGCATTTCTCAAAAGATCCTACTAGGCTAGAGAAAAAGAAGTATTTAGAAAGACATTGAGAGAATTTGCTTAAGCACGCACTTTACTTTTAGAGACTATGCCCAAAACATTACATTTTCTTTGGCTTTTATGGGCATTAAGAGGTCACAAAAAACAAAGATCAAGCTCATGGGTCTTAAAACACATAAAGGCTCTAGGATTTCCAGTCGGGAATTATTCTAGATTAAATGAACAGTGATTATGAACAATGATTTCCCTAACCTATTGTTCAATCGCTCGCATTTCGTAACAATTGGTATCAAAGTTAGGCTTGGCTAAGTTGAAGCAAATAAATGATAATTGAAGAATGAAAAGTAAGAATTGATAGATTTGATTAGAAGAATTTTGGTTTCTGGAAGATACGGATTAAAGATTATCTCTATAAAATGAAACTGCACTTGCCCGTGTTTGGGAAGAAGCCAGAGATGATGAAACAAGCTGACTGGGAATTGATAGATAGACTAGCCATGAGTGTTACTCAATTGGTATTAGCTCGTAATGTCGTGCTTAAAATCATGAAGGAGAAGACTACTGCTGTTTGATGAAGGCCCTATTGGATATGTATGAGAAGCCATCTGCGATCAATAAGTTCTATTTGATGCAATGTCTATTTAACTTGAAGATGAGCATAGGTGCGTCAGTTACAGATCATATCAATGAATTCAATGTGATTGTTAATTAATTGAGTTTAGTTAATGTTGACTCTGAAGATGAGATGTGTGTTTTGATTCTAAATCCCTATTGCTTGATAGTTGAAATACTACCGTTACTGCTGTTAGTAATTCTTTTAGGTCAACAAGCTTGACGTTTGATGGGGTTTGAGATTAATTCTGAGTGAGGACATCCATAGAAGAGAATTTGGCCACCTTGTTTTTGCCACTTTAGTAGGTGAAATTAGATGAAGAACTAGTGCATATGTTAGCGGCAGCAGTATACGATGTAGTTAGTCTAGGACTGGTGGTGCTGTTTGTTGGAGCTATGACAAGAGGGGGCATCTTAGAAGGAATTGCCTAAACTGAAGAATAAGAAGGGCAAATAAATTGCAGTTGATTTTGCAGATGATGTTGTAGTTGCGATTGAAGGTAATTCTTATGATGCCAATTTTGTCTTGTCTGTCACTAATGATTCATCATTTAATGGATGGTTGTTCTTTTCATGCTACGCCATATAAAAACTGGTTTACTACTTTTCAATGTATGGATAGTAGTAAAGTGTAGCTGGGGAACAACATTAAATGCGATGTTGTTGGTGTTGGCAATGGTAGAATTAGAATACATGATGGTATTGTAAGGACATTGACTAGAGTGAGGCATGTTCTAGAATTGAAGAAGAACTTGATTTTAATTTCCTTGAGTGCCCTAAATTTAGGTGGGTCTCGATATATATAATAAAAGGAATCAAGCACAGTGGCCTATATGAATTTCAAGGTGAGACGGTGACAGATTTCGCATCGAAGACATCGGGTGCATTTGTTCAAGAGTCTGAATTGTGACATATGTCTTTGGGACACATTGACGAGAGAAGCTTGAAGATTTTAAGTGAAAGAAATATGTTATGTGGTTATATTACTAATGAACTGAATATATACAAGTGTTATAATTTAGATTAACAAGAAAAAGTGCAATTTAGTATGACTGTCGGATAAACCATGGAAACATTTGTAAATTGTCACGATTTCCTTTGAAGAAGAGTGTTAGATTTATGCTAATAATTGTTGATGACTACTCAATGAAGACATGGGTGTTTGTGGTTAAGCACGAGTTTGATGCTATTGTTAGGATAAGGTAAGTGAGAGCTTTGATTGAAAATGAGACTGATAAAATGATCAAGCAAGTGCAGATAGACAGTAGCATGGAGTTTTGCTCAAAACTATTAAAACGAATTCTGCATGAAGGAAGGCATAGTGAAACATATACTATTATTAATGAACCACAACATGTTACGAAATTGATAAGCAAAACACTACTAAAGGTCATAAAATACTTTCTAATACTGGTATGACTAAGATATTCCTTGCGGATGCACTTAGTATGGCGAGTTATTTGATCAATAGGTCCCCATTGACTGCGATTGGATGTTGAACTCCTGAAGAAGTGTGGTCATGTAACATTACCGATTATTCTATTCTTAGAATGTTTGGTTACTCATGTTATATTCGAGCAAGTTATGATAAGGTCGATGAAATGATAAGAAAGTGTATGATCTTAGGTTATGCGCAATGTGAGTGGGGCTATCATTTGTGGTACTCGGAAATAAATTCACCTATTATCAATAGAGAAGTTACATTTGACAAGTTTCTAGTACTTCTGCCTAGGATTAATTTTAGCAATGTTCATACAGATTTGAACGGTGTTCAGCTGGAGATGGAGTTGTAATTAGAAACTTCTGAGGTGGCGAGTACTGGCATGGTAATCGACATAGATGGTGCTTATAGAGAGGTGGAGCATATAGAACCAACAGTTGCTGTAATTACTAATATTAACAAAGTACGTGTTCAATCTCCTGATATGTATGCATACAACAATGGTTTTGCTTTATCTATGGTCGAGGAGATTGTGTTAGAAAATTTTTGTAGAATAGTTAAAGGTGCATGTGAACTTGGTGTTCTGATGAGGTTCTCGGTTATGGTGAAGTTCAAGTAAGATTTGGACTTGGATAAAATCTATGACGGTTGAGCCCATGAGGCATTATGGAAGAGTAGCAATAGAGTTCGAATTTTTGGTAAAACGATTATGACTTGGCTCAAACATCGAGTCAATGTAGAAATTATTAAGATATGTGTCGAATTTAACTCCATGAACGAAACCTGACTCAAGATAAATTATTATTATTTTGTGGACGCTCAAATATATGTCACTAAAATTCAAATTCTTTATTTCGGGTGTTAAAGAATCCACGTTGTACAAGGATTCCGAGATAAAATAGAGAAAGGAAATATACGGACATCAATATTATCAATAAGCCTTTACCAATATATATATATATATATCAATAAGCGTTGGAGATGTTGGGCTGAATTGGAAAGTCAATCTGCGATGTTGAATTCGACTTTGACTCGGTCAATGTCAGAGAAAGGGATAAGAAGAAATTAAAGATAAGGAAATCTTTCCCTGCAGAAGTCGGTTTGGGAGATTTTTTTTTATATCTTTATATATTTTTGGATTTTAGTTTAAGCCGTTGTTGATCAAAGTGCGGATCTTTGTGCCGTACGTGTCCAGGAAAACAAAGAAGGGCGTTATTCAAGCCGATGCTTGGTGTTGGTTTTGTTTATGAATTACATCCAAAAAGATTTAGTATTCAACCTGATTAAATTTTGTGAGTTCAAGATTTGTTAATTTTTTTCGTAAAATTACGAGATTATTTTGCGAGAAATTGTGAAGCTAAACATTACATGAGTTATTTGGTGTAATTAGGGCTTAAAAAGTATTGAGAGTATTTGAGTGACTCGGATATAGTTGTAAGCTCCATGTGTCACTTGATTTATTGTGAAATTCGTTACTATTATCCCTGTGGACATAGGGAACCACGTAAATTTGGTATTCCATATATTTTCTTGTTATGTTTATTTTATAATTCGATCGCTTGCTTTCCACAATATCTTAAGTCGAATCCGTTCGCATCTCCTAGTCACAACCTTTGTGCTTCATTTAGATGTTTCTCTCATCGCCTTGTTTATGTTTATGCTAAGGTGGAGTCACCCATCTCAATACGCTCAACACGTTCAATTTTCTTACAGGGTAATGACCGGAAGAGGGATTAACAAAAGCTAAAAAGGAAAACTGTGGACAGCAATTGACCGAGTCTCCTCTTCACTGACCACACACTTCCCACTGTTTCAAAATTCCCAACCTTGTGTGTCATTGCGTGAGTGAATTGCATGGTGTTTGTGTCGGCCGAATCCTCTTCAGCAGCCAAGCGTCTTCGTGTTTTTGACCCCGTGTGTTGCGTGTTTCCTAGTGTCATTTGTCTGAACGTGTACTCTTGCTGTAATTTCGTTTGAACTGTGGGCTCTAATCAAGTGAGGATTGGTCATCACGTTTAATTTCATTACATATAATTTACATGTCGTATTCTTTAAAGAAATCCTTCATGACATATCGTACACATTCATCAGATTTCGTAGTTGCATATTAGGAGAACAGTCACCAAAATCTCATGGTAAACTCAATTCGGTATCCTGCTTTTAGGAATATTTGCATAATTCAGTTTAGAGTAGTCACGTGTTTGGTTTTGGGTCAAGCTCAAGACAAGCTCAAGAGGGATAATGTCTTGGGGCTCATGACATGGTGGTGAAGTTTTTTGCTTGACTCGTATCGGGTTGCTTTCTGCATTTTTATTCTTTCTTACCCTTTTTGATGCGTGACTCTGATTTATTCATATAGTCTTTGTGTTGTGATTCATTTCCCTAGAGAGATGGGTAGGTCACACGCTCTAGGATCATATTCAACATAAAAATATCACATGGACACTTAATGGACAATAACTTTAGGACTCGTAATTGGATAAAATACCATATGTGACACTTATTAACAATCAATCAAGTTATACCGAAATGGCATTAGTTAGATAACTAGTATAATCAAGTTTCCGGATTTAGATCTCAAATTGCATAAGAAGTGAGATACCATCTCATATTTTACTTGGTTTCCAACTCGCTAGGGGTGAGCACGGTCAGGGTTGGGTTAGTCCAACACCTAACTGACAAATCGACTCGCACAATGTTGGTCCTTAGTTTTTGGGACCGAGGACTAACCTTATTGACCTTGGGATTGAGGATATAGGTGAACCAACCAATCATTTTTTTTTTTTGTTTCACTTTTTATATTCCTCAAAAAAGACAAACATACTATTTCAACAATGCAATACTAAGCAACAAATTATGAACATTAATGCATATCAAATATCAACAAGATAAGGTAACAATAGAAACTTACACTTGCTAAAAGTAACAAACCGTAAAAACGAACATTTGAGGTGAGAAAAAAAGGCAAGCAACAAGGTAAGTGAACAAATTGAAGGCTCACTCAAGAGGGTTCCTTTTTTTTTCCTTGGTCGAATTAGCACTAGGTTTCTTTCTGTTTTCTAATACGATAAATTGAACTGCAAAGAGAACAAAGGAGGAAGCATTAATAATAAAAAAAAAAGAATTTAAAGTAGACAAAAACATATAATATATAATATATACAAATTATTAAGTATATGGTTGCTTCGGATTGGACCAATCCAAAAATTCTAAGATCGAGGACCAACCTACATAGTGTAGGATCCAGGGGTCCTAGGACCCTAGTCCCCTTGGGAACTGGATTGGGATTGGGTGGGTTAGGTTGGTCTATGATTGGTCTGGGGTTGACCTTGGATCAATGCTCATCCCAACAACTAGCCCCACAAGTTAGTGGCGACACCCCCAAAAGTTAGAAGTCTCATAGATTAATACTTTAAAATGAAAGTCTCATAGATTAAGACTTTAAAATGAACCTCCCGACAAAATGTAAGATTAGAGTTTGGGAGAAACCACATCATATGAGAACCATTGCTTCCAATTCAACATTACCTTTAACCCTAGATCCTACTTCGAGAAGGTCACGACAAATGTGAAAACCCAAACCAAATTGTGTCTAAGCATAGCTTACCCCAAAATAGATAAGATGGCATTAGTGCCATGACTATTATAAAATGCTTACTTTGGTTTCAAGACTTTTAAAAAGATCAGTCAAGTGCCACAATAATCACTTAAGCGATTCTAGAGACGAAAAAGTTGGCGTGACAGACTGTGACATCCTGAATTTTCGACCCCGTCTCGATAAAATGAAATGGGCTTTTTATCGACACGCCTATGGTACTTTTTCTCCAAGTTGATCACTTACGAGTTAACTAACCTATTAGGTGAAGCCATTAAGGGATATATTCGCGATAAAATTCTTAAAATTTACCCAGTAGGTTAGATTGTACTAAAATCGCGTCCGGTTGATTTTAATCACGAAATTGAACTTGATTTCGGGAATTGAACGTTCGAGCGTGTTACAATTTATTTTTAGGATCTCGTCTCATCTTTTGGGAATTTTCCGTCAAGCCTGGAATTTTGGTGGAAAATTGGAATTTGACAAACTTAAATCAAGGAAATTCGGAGGGGCATCTTTAAGCGGATTTTTGGCCTTCAAAGTGAGTTAGTTTGTGAGGGAAATTATGGAATTTCGTTTGGGCACTTTAGTTGGTATTTTTGGAGGCCAATTTGGTTTATTTGGTGGGAAATTGGAAGGGAAATCAAGCAAATTCGTAGGGGCTGCTGCTGTGTGGGTTATGGGAACCAAAATGAAGTCAATTGGTGAAGAAAAGAGGGAAAATCAGCCATTGGCTGTTGATTTGACAAAATGGTGGCTAAAGACTTTGCGGTATGGGTCATGAGTGTAAGATAATCCCTCTTGGAAGGCCATTGGCTGCTTGCTTGACTTCAAGACCCTCTTGTCCCCCCCCCCTCCTTCCTTATCCATTTTGTGCAATCAGCCCCACCCCTCCAGCAAAAAAGAGCTTCGGCTTCAGCTTCTTCTTCTTCTTCTTATTCATCTTCTTCATTTCCCCTTGTGGCCTCAAACACTAGCCCAAGGCCAACACTGAACCAGTCACCAAGCCAGCACCGCCAGCCCCTCACGCTCGCCAATCCGCCCGGTCCCTGCCCCTGCCGGCTGCCATTCGGTCGCTCAGCTCCCTCTGCCTAGCCAGCCACTCGTCCGCCTAACTCCAGTCGTCCACCAACCCACGCATCCGGTAACTGTCCACCAGAACTCACTGAGCAGCTCACCTCCTCGCCGACCAACCTAGCTCAACCCCCTCAATCAGCACTGGGCAACAAGGACCAACAGAAGCAGAAGTAAAACCGGTTTTCTTTCCAGCTCAGGTAGTGAGCTTGTGAGGCTGTTTTCAGCCTCTTCTAGGCCTCCTTTGGAGTTGTTGTAGGCTCGGGTCTTGGTCACCTTCGCGCCGCCGTCGCTGTGGACTCGTCAGCTCGCTAATCTGATAAGTTAACTCTATAATCCTTGATTAGATTGTTAATTGCGCTTAGTTGGTTAGATTAGTACTAATTAGCTTAGTTAAATTAGTATTAAGTGAGATTAGCCTTAAGATTGATTAGTGTTAATCTAGCTTGGTTATATTAGCCTTAAAATGGATTAGTATTGATCTAATTGGTTGGATTAGCACTAAGGAGGGTGGTTTAGTTTGGTTTAGTGAATTTCTCCTCGGATCAGTTCACTAGACCCTTGCCGTTTGCTATTTTCGTGGATGGAAATGTGCTACGATTTTTGTCACGCCCCGATCCTTGAGTGCGTGCCCATCTCTCGGTGGTCGATTAAATTGCGACGTCCCAGGACACGTCACCAACCCATTCATTTTAATGCGCATGTGGAAGCGAATAAATAATCCCCAGACAAAAATCAATTGTGATAGAAAAGCAGGGCCACAATTTTGAAAACCACAACACACCTTTATACACAATAGACTAGGTCATTTACAATACTAGTCTATATTCACAAGTCTACAAAAGTAAAAAGGCTACAAGTTCTCTAAGCATTCGAATCATCAACTGAAGACTCCGGGGTCTCCTAGGGACTTGGAATTAGGTCCACCATTGCACCACTAGGAGGGTCAGTTGTACCCTCGCCAAAAACGACTTTTGACACCGACACAGGGACCTCAAAATCTTGTAAAGGACCTTCCCTAGGTCCATTGAGCCTGCTACAATACCACTCTCTGAATAGATCGGGTACCCTCTAAGGTAGGCCCGCATCGACCCAGACGGTGGTCCTCACAAGTTCATAGACCCAGGCTCCTTGGCCCCTGGGAACAGGGATATCAATGACTTGCTCGGTAATCCTCTTTGGCTGACCAAAATGTTCCGAATGAACTGCCATCTAAGGACCTGAAAATGTTGAGCCCACGATAGGGTGAGACAATGTCTCAGCAAGTTCACCCCCTAAACTCCGACTAAGAAGGAAATACGCCTAGAGGCCTAACCACACAAGTCAGAAGACTTACCTCACCTCAGTTCCTTCCTGCACGTCAGTACAATTTAAACACTCAATCAATCAATTCAATTCGATTGATTCGATACCATCTATCAATTCAATACTATCTATCCATTCAATACTATCTACCCATCAATACCATCTATCAATTCAATCGATACCATTACTACTCACCTAAGCTGAAATAGATAGTATAGCTCATCAAAGCTGATAGATAGTATAGCTCACCAAAGCTGACGTATATAATTGCTCACCAAAGTTGATTAATGCTCTATTGCTCACACAAGCTGACTTACACGTTATTGCTCACACAAGCTGTCATTTGTCACTGCTCACACAAGATGACGTTCAATATGGCTCACACAAGCTGCTAAGGTACTTAAAAACCACTATTGGGGTCAAAACCCGACACCGGTGTTCTCTCGGTTAAATACCCAAAACTTCACAATCATCATTTTATTTGCACAATTAACCACTCAATTGCATAAACTGAATACATTATTACAATAAGCACGAAAATCTAACGACCGACCGTCCCGGCATAATTACCGGAATTATTCAATAATTAAATAAATTCCGAAAATTAAATAAATAAATAAATAAATAAATAAATAACTAAATAAATAATTGCCCAATAATTAAATAAATGCAAATAATTAATAAATTCCTAATTAAGATTACACTAATCTAACCTCCTAATTAGGCTAATTAATCAACCTACTAAACTAATTAAATCTCTTAATCTAATCAACCTTTAACTAAACTAATCTAACCAACTAAACATGCTTAGCCTAATCTAAACACTCCTTAAGTATCATTACCTCCCTAAGCAGAGTTTAGTGAGTAAACTCACCAGTTTAGCGTTCCGGTGAGTCCACGGTGACAGCAACGCCAAGGCGGGCAATAAATTCCGAAGTGGCGACATCAACCAAGGCTCGGAAGAGCTTGAAAACGAGCCATGAATACCTAGGGCCCTTGCTGGCCTTCGGTTCTATCCTTGGACCAAAGGGCTACTCGGCTTGGACTACGACGGCTAGAAGCGGCAAGGCGGAGGACCGGCGATTGTAGCGGGGCTAGGCGGGTGACGGTGACATACGATGGCCTAGCGAGCTGCTGGGCTTGCGAGCAGAGGCGGAACGAGCGACAAGCGGATGTCTAACGGTGAGGCGGGACGGTGCTGGTGCGGCTCGCGGGCATGCTTGGCGGCGTGCGGTGCTTGGATGAGTGGTTGGGCTGCTTGCTGCTAGTCCTCCTATGGTTTTGCAAGCTCTCTCGACACCTCAACAATGGAGAAAGGTGCTGCTGAAGGTAGAAGAAGGCTGCTGAAGAGAGGGAGACCCCAAAGGCCTCTTAAGCCTTCAACACTTGGCTTTTTCACTCATTACTTGCCCCCACCAGCCATCAGCCCTATCCTCAGTCATTTGGCAGCCCACAAGCTTCCTTAGCAAGCCATTGAAGAGGTCCAAATGTTGTCTCCCCCATGGCCTACGAATTTTGGACATTTGTACATCAATTTCACTCAATTCATTTCCCAAATAATCCAATTTGATGCCCATAAATTCAACCAATGTGCCCACACTTGAATTCACATTTTTCCTTACCCAAAGATCCCATTTGACGGCCAAAAGTGCAAAAAAAACAGTCCCTTGAAGTTCCCGGTCCAAAATGGCCTAACTTTGATTTTCCGCCAAAAATCTCAGTTTGCAGAAAAATCTTCGGATGATGAGATGATATTCCTAAAATGAATCGTGACATGACAGAACTTTCAATTTCTGAAATCGGATTTAAATTCGAGGTTAATTTCAATCTGGCGCGATTTTAGCACGTCCTAACCTATTGGGTAGCTTTTAGGAATTTTCAGTGCAATTGACCCCGTGGTCGATTATTTTCGAGCCACAATGTCCATCTTCGAGACATTGACGACTCTCGGTTGTCGTGAAAATCTCGAGATTTCAAATACGGACATAGGGTACTCAAAACGACAGAAAAGTCGGTTTAGTGCTGTTCGATGAGAATATTGCAATTAGGTGGAATCACCCACACTTTAATCACATATCTTAGTCGAATCGACATATCTCTGATCTCTGATCAATTCTAACAGTGCCATAATGACCCTTGCAGATTAGCATGGTTGAGCAGTCGATTCCTGGTCGAATTCTCAAGTCTATTGCGTTTAGATTCCTTAACGGTTTCATGATAGACTAGTTATGTTGTGAGTGATTAGCTCGGAGAATAGAACCATAGGCGCATTGATGAAAAGCCCGACTCGTTTAATTAAAAACAGAATCAAAAATTCGGGATGTCACAATTTTTAGGTTGCTTCCTTCTTAAGAAATGTTTTAGACATCTTTAGCTATAACATATATTTTACTCAAGATTTTAGAGATTTAAAAGAATGTGATTTTGGCTTCATCATTTGCAAAACAGAATCTTGGACTGTGCTGGAATCTGTGACCTTTTAGTGTTCAAAGGTTTTTTATAAACTCTTAGGGTTCGATTTTCGAAATTAGTGTTCAAAGGTTTCTTCACAAAAATTGTTCCTCGCATATTTTAATTTAATATAGTCAAATTTCAAGTTAAACAGAAAAGTTTTGGATCTCAAACCAAGCTGGTTTTGGAAAAACAGACTTTTAGGAAACGGAAACAGTTTTTGTAACGATTTGGGCGATTTACCGCTCTCAATCTAGAAAGATCTGGGTTAAGGTGTTTTTACGAAAAATGTTCATTTAGGTGTCCTTTATAACATATTAAAATTAGAGAATTTTTTGAATTCGTTTGATTATGTTTCTAGAATTAAACTGGAGACGCATGAGTGGCCCGGTTTCTGCCGGTTAGGACCGGTAGTGGTTTTGTGATTGTTCTTGATGTTGTGCTTGTTGGACAATGCATATTTGATGATTTGGTTGATATTTGGCATGCTGGGAATTCATGTGTGACATCATGAAATTGATTGCTTATTTGTGCAATTGAGTGCTCAATGGTGATTGTTGGATATTATTGCAAAAATTGATTTTTTGGTATTTAATTAGAAAAATACCGGGTGTCAGGTTTTGACGCCAAAAATATTTATGTACTATATAAAATCGTGGAATTTTGAAAGGGGAGAGTATCATGTTTTATGATTCAATTTGATGTATGACCACGCATAATTATTTTACCGGGTATTTTTAATACGAAGAAAATTAGCCAAGTCCATTATTTGAAATGGAAGTATTTGAGTGCAAAGCACGATGTTCTTAGCCGAGTATGAATGTGCGTGTGGTCACCTATATACCCTTATGCGTTTACGTGGGGTAGTGAACGAGTAAAGGGCATTGTAGTCAAGGGCTAAGTGCTACATGGCAACTTGAGTCACATGGGAGCCACCTCTAGAGCCTTGCACTACTATCATGCGAAATCAAGGGCTAAGTGCTACACGATAACGTAACTTTGTGGGAGCTACCTCTAGAACCTTGTACTATTGCTATTCGTGGTCAAGGGCTAAGTGCTATACGGTAATGTAATTTCGTGAGAGCCACCTCTAGAACCTTGTACTATTGCTATTCGTGGTCAAGGGCTAAGTGTTACATGATAACGTAACTTCGTGGAAGCCACCTATAGAACCTTGTACTATTGCTATATGTGCTCAAGGGCTAAGTACTACACGATAAAGTAATTTCGTGGGAGCCACCTCTAAAGCCTTGAGTTTAATTATTGAGCATGAAATGAACCATCGATATAAGATAGCTGCACCTGATCATGGGACAAAATTGTGTGTCACGGAATGGGACGTGTCATAACGGTTTGGCCTTATAATCGGAACCCCTGTAATTGTTTGAGAATGAATTGATGTGTTCCAATTATTGATTATGTTTGCTATGTATATATCATATATGAGATGTACTAATGTGCAGGGAGAGGTTGAGGTGAGGTAAGTCGTGAGTGATGTATGTTTACGCTGCCTCTAGGTGAATTCTCATCCTAATCAGGGTTTAGGGTGTTGATTCGCTGAGACTTTGTCTCACCTCGTCGTGGTTTAAAATTTTTCAGGACCATAGCATGAAGGATCTGGAGCTGGAGTCGGAGGGATCCTGGGTATAGGCCATTTAGGATCTCTTTTTGGGGACAAACTTGTATATGAACCTGTAGGTTTAACTTGGTCCGTTTATAAAGCGTGTGTTGTGAAAAAGGTGTTGGCTTGTCTTTCTACTATCCCTGTGTTGGTTTGTTGTCTGGGGTTTCATTAGTTTGCTTTCGCATGTGCAAAAAATGAATGGGTCGACGACGCGTCCTGGGAATGTCGCAATTTAATCGACCACTGAGAGATGTACGCGTGCCTGGGGTTCAGGGCGTGACACAGACCAAATAGTTTGGGCACTAAATTGTTCATATAAAGTTTTGGCATTAAAATGATCGTTTTTGAAATTTTCACACCAAATATTTGAAAATAGTGTGGTGCATAATTTATGTACTGAAAACGTCATGGAATCTATCGAATTTTCATTGATGAACTTGGAGTTAAACAGGTTCCCAAATGTTCGCTTGCATTAATCCTCATGATTGATCAAAGAGAAGCGGTCCATTTTCCCAAGTCCTTAGCTCTATTGTTCAATCTCAAAACAGAGCAAGGTCAAAGAAGATACAAATATGAAATTACGAGAGGTGGAGAAAATTTCACTTCTCATGTTTTCTAGGAAAATAAATAGATTTTTGTGATTTTAAATGAGACCATTTGGAGAGAATGCTTGCTCCACAATTTTGCTCCTTAGATCCGCGACACATAAAAGTAGTTAATGGGAGAGTTAGAATATTTGCTCTATGATTTTTGCTTCTAGCTCATGTCACCCTTTTGTTAATTTCTAATTTTCTAAATTATAGGGCAAAATTTTTATAAATAATCAATTTAATCGCAAAATTTTATAAACGACCTCTTTAGTACAAAAACTTCTTTAAAATGCCTATTTAAGTGACTCTGGCGAGCCGTATCAAATTTTTTGGCAAATTAAAATCATTGGAGTCATTTAAATGACCGGATTTCAAAGTTTGCAGCACATATATAATCGTTTGAAAATTTTCATTTTTAAAATAAGCATCATATAATAGTTAGGGCATTAACGCCATGTTTTTCCTGCTGCAGTTGGATGGAGACATAAAAATGTTTCAAGCTTCATTGACCACATATTAGGAATACAAATAAAGAAGTACATCCTAAGTGCAAAAACTTAACACAGGTGGATATATAAGTGTCAAAACTTTCAAAACATACACTTAAATATTAAAATAGGAGAAGAAACGAATACTTAAGTGCTAATAGCGAGAATTTTTGGCCAAACAATTGATGTGGCTTTTTAGTGTGGCAAATCTTATAAAAAAAAAATTATCTATCTGACATTGATGTAGCTAGATAAGCCTAAAACGACATTGTTTTAGTCAAAATTGGATTTTTTTATATAAATATTAATTAAACTAAATTTTAAAAACTAGATAAAAAAGGGAATCACATCCAAGGCCATGAAGGACCTCGCTACTACTTGGGGTGATCAAGTCCAGGGTGGATAGGGTCTAAACTTGGACCCTGTTATAACCGATTCCCCTTTTTGGACCCTGTACCCGACCTTGTTTGTATTGGACCTTATACCCGACCCACCCTATTTTTTCGGTCCAGTTTCAGGGTCAACCCTATTTTCACTAGAACCTATTTTGTAATTTCTCGATATCCTATATGACTTTGAATTTTATATTAATACGCGAGAAAATAAAGTAATCCTCATAATTTGCATTGAGACATTAAACACTTGTAATAAATAAATACATGAACTTTTTAATTAAACGAAAAATTAGGATCCACAAGGCTAATTATAATAAATAAAATCATAAGGCAAAGAATTAGCAATAAACATGTGTGGCATCCCAAAATTCATGGCAATCTCTAGAGGCATTAAAGTCTATGAATAGGTGATGGAAGTACCATCAAGTTATATTGTAGCCATTTGATCCATAATTTGCAATGAGATTTATGGCCAAGCTTTTCAATGGATAATTATTTGATAGGAAAGAAAATTCTATCATTGGCCATGTGTGTTATAAATTGGAATTTATGGATTTATGACTACAAGTTTTATGGCCATATTATTTTTGTAAGTTAGGAATTTATTTAAGTGGAAGATATTAGTAGATTAAATTAGAGAAGAGTGGGCTAAGACTCTTAGGCCAAGACCAGCCCACGATCACCCACCATTCGACCATATGGGCCTGGCCCGCGAAGCCCAAGGGAGAGGAGGAGCTGCCGTCGACCAAGCTGGCCCAAGCCCAGCCAGATTCAAGCCCATCTTGCATGGCAATTGCCAAGTGGCGCCGGCATGCAAGATCATGATTGTTAATCATGAGGGGGAAGAAATTAGAGAGTGAGGGGGGGGGATTAGGCGAGGAAAGGGAGAGAAAGAGAGGGAGTCGTCCGAGAGAGAGAGGAGAGAAAGAGAGAAAGAAAAGAAAAGGAAGAAAGGAAGAGAGAAAGGAGAGGCCGTGCGTGCGAGAGGAAGGAGGAGGGCCGTCCACCGATCGTCCGTCTAGCTCGCCGCCGTTCGTTCGCCGCCTTGCCCGCCGTTTGTCGCTGTTTTGTGCTTAAATTCAAGGCAAGTAGAGTCCTAAAACCTACCATTTGCTTGCTGTGATGTGTGTGTAGAAAATGGTGAATTTTGGTTGTGGTGGAAGTGATGAAATTTCGGAGCTTTGGGGAGAGATTTGTTGCCCTAGCATGCTGTTTCTGGAAAAACCAGTCTGACCATTCATGAGTTTGTGAGCTGCATGCGACTTTTTAGTTGGAATTTCGCTTCGATCTCTTCATGAAAGTTGTAGAGAACATCTTTAGGAATAACATAATAAAATTTGAGAAAAAACGAACAAATATTGCTTGGTGAAACGATTTTCCTTTGGAGAAATTAGATCTGAAATTTGTTGTGCTGACCTTTAGTGATTTCGTGGACTGTAAAGTAGCTTTCTTGTGAAAATATCACTTTGATCTCTCAATGAAAGTTGTAGTGGACTCCTTGAAGTAGAACATATAAAAAATTTAGAGGTAATAAAGAAAAATAGGTTGTTCTTTGAGGAAACTGGATCTGGAAAAAGAAAAGCTACTTCGACCTAGTATGATTCTGTGATTTTTATAAAATCACCCAGTTAAAATTTGATCATATGTCCTTAATGAAAGTTGTAGGTAATATTCTGAGGAATAACATACTGAAAATTTATAAAAAAATAATATATATAGGTCGGAGAAACGAGTTTCTTTTGAAAGATGATAATCTGGAAAAAGACGACACCGAGAACAGGGGGATTTAATCGTCTATATCTATTAACCTAGAACTGTTTGGGTTTCTATTTCTTCATGAGATATTTACCTTTAGGACTTTTCTATAACATGTCAAAATTTCAGAACTATTGGAGTTCATTTGGGTATTTAATTTAAATTACTTCCGAAACTGTGCAAGCTGAAATATTGAAGTTTTGAAAACTGTGATGCATGGACCGTACTGTTTTGTGTCGAATTCTTTTGGTATGGTGTTTTTCATGAGATATCTGCCTTTAGATCTCGTCTATAATGTGTCAAATTTTCAGAATTTTTTAATGCCATTTACTAATTTTTCTAGAGTTTTAATTAAAGGAGTGCATTCTGTTTTATCCGAACATTGATGTGTTTTCAAAAATGAATGGAATTTTTTCATGAGATGTAATGTTCTGAGTGGTTGATTTTTCTGTACATGTGGTGACATATGGCATGTTATATGGCATCAAAAGCTGATTGAGACCCTTGATATTGTTGCATCAAATGTCATGTTGAAATTGAGATACATGTGTAAATATAAATTGAGATAATAACAAGACCGTCGGAGGTGTGAGCCGACGATGCCTCGGGAGTTTCGAGATGCCCGGAGTGTGTGTGCCGGATGCCCCGGGAGTGTCAGGATGCCCGGAGGTGTGTGCTGGAAGCCCTGGAGGTGTGTACCGGGGGGATACCTCGTGATGCCAGTTGGGGTACGAGATGCCCGGAGGTGTGTGCCAGAGGTTCCTCGCGATGCCAGGTTGGCGATAAATGGGGGATGCAAACATTGGTCCCTGGGAAGAAAAAAAAATAATCTGATCCAATTGAAAGATGAAATTGGAAATTGAATCATGCGCATGGATGTGTGCATATGGCATGTGATGAACCTCATGGAAATTCAAGCATGTAGTGCATGGTGGTATATGCACGTTGCATGGTGATATATGCATGGCTGCTTGATGATATATATAGTGCATGGTGGTATATGCACGTTGCATGGTGATATATGCATGGTTGTATGGTGAGGTATGCTCGAATACATGGATGATATGTGCTTTATTCGTGATACCTTGATTGTTTTGTTTAACGCATTGTGTAGTTTGGTGGATCTTTACTGTTGAGTGGTTGTACTCACCCCTTTGGGGATTAACATTTCAGATTGAAAGATGCCTTTGCCACCAGTCGCTCGTGGTACTTATTATGGATTGCCTTCTGATGTTGAGGTGGAGTGCTCGGAGCATTCATGCGTTAGTGTACCTGGTCTGGTGTTTATCCGTGTCCGTGTCTTGGTTATGTACGATGTGGGTCTTGCTGATGGCCCTGTTATCCAAGAGTTTTTGTTTGTTCATGTCCGACGGGATGGTGTGATGATAGGGATGCTGCCGCCGCCTCCGGCTGATGCACCGGGTTGGGTGTGATCGAGCTTATGGCTGGTGGAGGTTGACACTTTTTGGGATGGCCGACACTAGCGGATGGATAGATGTACATGTCTGATGTATAGTCGGGTTCTTTTTGGGTTTAGCCAAGCTTACTTAAAGTCTTGGCCTTTTGTTGCACCGACTTGTAAAATCCATCTTAGCTATGTAAATAAAAGTGATTCGGCCCTAAGATATATATATATATATATATATATATATATATATATGAAAGGTTGTAGTTGGTGTGTATTGCATTGTATTATTTAGTTGTGTACGGGTTAGGAAGATGTTGAGTATGCTTTCGTTAAGTTGAACTGCGCTGGGACCGACTGAGATGGTACGAACCCCCAGGATTGATGGACCCGCTACAATTGAAAAGGTATCGGAGTGGCACAATATTAGGCCCAACGGTAGGTGAGTAAGCTGTGGCGACCCTAGTGGTTTGGGGGCCGCGTTGAGGGGTGTCACAGCCTATTGTTTTGGTATCAGAGCTTAAGGTTTAGATGTGGAGTGATAAGGAGCCTCATTTGGAAGTTGAGGAATATAATGACAATACACACCATAGGATATTAATTGGAATAGTTGGGTAACTTTGAATAACGGGTGATGGGTATTCACTCGTAGATCCCTAGAAGTTATTATGAGTTGTCTTTAGGTGCCAGTAACATGTTTATGTTACTTATATAGCTGTAGTAGTTTTAAATAAAGACTTGGAGTGACAGATTATTCCTGAGGCAATGCTTGAAACTGCAGGAGAGTCATGGTACGAGCTGGAAGTTCTCATCCATCGAGGGCTGAAGCCTCTGCTGCAAGGGCTGAACCCCGAATGGAAGATATCCTGCAGGCATTGGCCAATATAGGAAATCTGATGGAAAGACAAGCGCAGCAACAACTCGGAGTGGAACGTCGTCCTCAAGGACTGGTGGAACAATTTCTGAAGTTGAAGCCACCAAAGTTTAGTGGAACAGGAAGTCCTGAGGAGGCGGAACACTGGATAGATGGAATGGAACGGATTTTCCGATTGTTGAACTGCACTGATGCTGAGAAGATAGTTTTGGCAGAGTACCAACTAGAGGGAAATGCTAAGTTTTGGTGGAGAGCTTCAAGAGATACTATTTTTCCACCAGGTACTGATATAAATTGGGATGAATTTGTTAGAGCTTTCAATAGGAAGCATTTCTCTGACTGTGCCAAGGATAGGAAGATTACTGAGTTTGTTCAGTTGGAACAAAGAGAGCTGACAGTTGATCAGTATGAGGCAAAGTTTTCTGAATTGTCTAGGTATGCTCCCAGATTGGTTGAGGATAGAGAAGAAAAGGCTAAGAGATTCTTGAAAGGGTTGAGAACTGTTATTATAAAGCAGCTAGTGCCTTTGAACATAAGATATTACAATGAGATTTATGAAATGGCACAATTGGTGGAGCATGAATTGATGAGAGAGCAATCAGGGTCTAAGAAACCGTTGGCTTTTAGTGATATTAGAAGGGGCAAGAGACCTTATCTTGGACAAGGTCAGACCTGGAAATCTAATAAAAAGGGTAATTTCGGGAAACTTCGGAAAAGCCAGGGATGGCCTGAACTTAGGAAAGACACCCTATCAGGGTAATGCTTGTCGGAGATGTGATGGGCATCATGGCCCAAGACCTTGCAATGGATGAGGGAGGGAAGCAAGTGAGGAAGAGGAATGACAAAGGAGGAGTGCCGTGCGTGTTTGAGAGAGCCAAGAGGAAAAACGCCGTCTGATCGCGAGAGTAAGAATAAAAATAAAGGGAAACAATAGGGTTTTGGATTTATACTTACAAAACCAGTTCCAAAACCGGTTCCGGAACTAGTTTCTGGATGGGTAATCAATCAGACTCAGTTCCCGAACCGGTTTAAACTAGTTCCAAATTTTGGGAACCGGTTCCCAGACCGGTTTCAATGGGAACCTATTCTCGACCCTGTTTTTTGGGTGGGCCAGTCCGGTTCTCAGGTAGACCCGATCCGGTTGCACACCTCTTGCCACTGCCACTCCACTATCGCTAGAAAGGGCTGGTGATGGTGGGCCGAGGGTCAGTTGGAGTTGTCAAGCCTTGACTAGTGGCCAACGACCTTGGCTGATAATCAACAAAGGCTTGCTCAAATTTGGGTCAAGGGGTCGCGGCCCTCATCCAAATTGGGTGAGAGGTCCATTGACCCCCGCCCAAAGGGGCCAAGGGTCACCTCTGGCTGGGGTGGGGGTGGGGGGAGGGGGGGGGGGGGGCTTCCACTTCCCCAAATTTGATTCCCTCTACTTTTTTTTAAATTTTAATTTAATTAATATTTATACTAAAAGTAAAATTTGGGGGCAAAACAACATTGTTTGGGACAAGGATGTTGAGTGGACATTCCAGCTTGTAATGTTGACTGGTTTTATTAATAACGCAACATCAGATTTCTGGCAAGTTTCATTGGAGTTGGCACTTAAGTATCCAATTTTCGAAAAAAAAAAAAAAAAAAAAAGTGGCACTTAAGTGTGCCTTTTGGTAGTTTTGACACTTATGCATCCACCTATATCAAGTTTTGGCACTTGAGATGTTTGCATCTCGTTAACTTAATTCGAAGCGACATTTCCTTGTAGAGAAAGTAATGAAAGTCTTCCAAATTGAATGTCCCGCAGCCAATTCTGATGGGAGGCCCCATCATGTGCAATTTAGTCATGCATGACGTCTCTGCAGAACTCGACAAGTAGATTACCTTTTTTATTGATTGGCCTATAACTTGCGTGCTTGATGCAAGAGGTTTTGTACTCTTGACTGGAAGATATTCATATTCCACTCATCTTTCTTAATCACTCCAAATCTAGACTAAGCTGTTTTTTCTTTTTGTTCTCTTTTGCAATACAAAATTCATGGCAAACACGGAAACTGGTCACCAAATCAGAAATTTTATAAACATCTTAAGCATAGCAGTAATCAAACTTATCTTTCTCTCGTCAACCATTTCTTTATTACCAAACCCCTCCTTATATACTTGTCCCAGTTTTGAAGTCTAAAAACAAAATCTCAGCTTTCAAATGTAAACATCACAACCAAACCTCTCTTGGTCTTCACCAGCATCGTTCCTGAATCCGTTCCTGTTGCAGAAACTCTCGTGAGAGGACAAATGGGTAGTGAAAACAATCAGCTTCACATTTTCTTCTTCCCTCTCATGGCTCCAGGCCACACGATCCCAATGATTGACATGGCCAAACTCTTTGCCATTAGAGGCTGCAAGTCCACCCTCATCACCACCCCCCATGACGAGCCCACCTTCTTGAAATCCATTGCAAAAACCAAGGATTCGGGCTTCAACATCGATGTCGTCACAGTGACATTGCCCTTGAAAGAGGTCGGCTTGCCAGAAGACTGTGACAATCTGAACAAGGTCACAACGGTGGAAATACGCAAGCAATTTATGAGAGCTATCATGATGCTGGACCGACAGCTTGAGCTGCTAATAGAGAAACTTGCCCCTGATTGTCTAATCTCGGACATGTTCCTCCACTGGACAACCAAGATAGCAGCCAAGTACGAAATCCCTAGGCTCGCTTTCCATGGGACAAGTGCCTTTTCCATTGCGGGCACAGAATGTGTGAGGCTCTATGAGCCTCACAAGAAGGTGTCATGCGATTCAGAGCCCTTCCTCATCCCCAACTTCCCCGGAGAAATCACAATGTCCAGGATGCAGTTGCCGGATTTATTCAGGGAAGAGACTGACTTCATCAAGTTCTACAACAAGGTGCAGGAATTGGAGAAGAGGAGCTTCGGAGTCATCATGAACAGCTTCTACGAGCTTGAGCCGGCTTATGCTGACCATTACAGGACATTCCTACGGAGACGATCCTGGTTTGTCGGCCCGCTCTCATTGTGCAATAAGGAGACTGAGGACAAGGCACACAGGGGCAACCAAGCATCCATTGACCAGCATGAGTGCCTCGAGTGGCTCGACTCAAAGCAACCCAACTCAGTGATCTACATTTGCTTCGGAAGCATGGCAAATTTCAATGCTGCTCAGCTTCACGAGATCGCAGTCGGACTAGGAGCATCAGGTCAACAATTCATCTGGGTGGTGAAGAAGGACCCAAATGTGGAAGAAGGCAAAGAAGAGTGGTTGCCTGATGGGTATGAATCAAGAATCCAAAACAAAGGCCTCATCATCAGGGGTTGGGCTCCTCAGGTGCTGATTCTTGATCATGAGGCAATTGGGGGTTTCGTGACACATTGTGGGTGGAACTCGACCCTGGAGGCGGTCACGGCCAGCGTGCCAATGGGGACTTGGCCAGTTGCGGCAGAGCAATTCTTCAACGAGAAGTTCGTGACCCAGGTGCTCAAGATTGAGGTCAACATAGGGGTGAAGCAGTGGGTGAGGTTCTTCGGGGACAGCGTGAAGAGTGAGAGAGTTGAGGAGGCAGTGAAGAGAGTCCTGGTGCGTGAGGAAGCAGAGGAAATGAGAAGGAAGGCAAAAACACTTGCAGAGATGGCAAAAGGGGCTGTGGAAGAAGGTGGGTCTTCTTGGTCTGATTTGGGAGCTTTGCTTCAAGAGATCAGACTGCAGAGATCGGCTCACAACAAGATCTGATTGATGACCTGAAGCAATCAATCTTTAATATTTGGTTCTGGAGAATAAAACTGAAGAAATAGAAATCTTCCATTTTCAGATTCTGTTGTGGTTTAGCCGTAGAGAAAGATACTTGAATCGCTGTTTCTTTTTATGGAATTTAATCTAGGAGTAGTGATCATTCCATGTGGAGGATGTGACTTCATTT
Source organism: Eucalyptus curtisii (assembly GCA_017140595.1). NCBI lineage: Eukaryota > Viridiplantae > Streptophyta > Magnoliopsida > Myrtales > Myrtaceae > Eucalyptus > Eucalyptus curtisii. Next base: position 9,048,781 of record CM029502.1, read on the forward strand.
CTTTTGAGGTAATAGGAAAAGTATACATGATCTTGAGTTCTTTTGTGCCGAAGAAATTAAAGCTAGTCTAGTAGTCGTGATTCAACGGTAAGATGCCCTGCGTACTTTCGCTTTCCTGAATTTTCTGTCCTCGAGACTCAAAAGGTGGAGAGATCTTTGCAACTTCATATTCCATAGATTGTATTTTCACATTACAGACAAAAAAATAAAGGAAAGACGAGCAAAAGTGAAAAGACAAGAAGAGGACGACAAACTCAACCTATGTCAGTCGTCACATGTTAATGACATAGTTGGCTGTTGCAACACCGACCTCGTGATATGTATACAACTTGGGAACAATTCTAGAGGAGAAGATAGAGAGGTACCAATTCTTTTGATCCTCAAGGTTATTTTCCTTATACGTTGTTGGGTTTGGAGGTTTTTAAACCCAAACCAAACCGACAAAATCGATTTGTCATCGGCTAAAGTCAACAGTTGTTGACATCAAACTTTGACATAGTGAGAAGCTTAAGGCATGTTATACTCATAGATTAGGTACCCTCAGTATGTTGGAGAAATTTCTGGTGCTTCCTCGCGGATTTGTCCCTGAGGATATGTGATTCCAAAATTTCTTACTGCCCTTTTCGTGATAGAAGTTGGAACGAGTTAGCTTATCCCTTCGAGGACCTGTCTTCTCCTGTATTTTGTGGTGCGTACGTCAATATTTGGTCTTAGACATATATTTCCAGATTAGTACGTTAGGTAGCTTCGTAAAACTCTGCATCTGCATAGACGAAGCAAAGCATAAACGTAACCGATTTCACATTATCTTTCTGCAAATAATGGCCCAAGGCCACATGATCCCCATGGTGGACATGGCCAAGACCTTCGTGACTCGAGGCGCAGAAATAACCACCATCACCACCGCTGTCTGGGAGACCCTTTTTTCGAAACAAACCGAACAAATCAATCAATCGGGTTTGGAGTTTGACATCCAACTGAGCTAGGGTTGCCAGAAGGTTTGGACAATACAGATGCAGTCATATCGAGCCCAAATTAGATGGAATTGGTGGGTAAATTCTGGGAGGTCTTGTGCTTGCTCCAAGAACCGATCTTGCAGGTTGCATATCCAAGAAGAACATTGATCGAATTCTGTAGTAGCAGATGTTATAATATATTTTTAATATTCTAAATGTGATACCAATTTTGTATTTCCCAATTAATTCCACTTTATTGCCTAATTTATTACTCGCGTTCATTACGTGATATTTGTCCGTTAATATATTACCATAACGGTCTTGATGGAAAACGTTGGTAACATAAGAAACAAAATAATACATCAGATCATCTAGTTCAAACCTTATCACTACAGAAAACACACTATTATCTAGTTCAAACCTTATCACTACAGAAAACACACTATCACGTTTGAGGGGTATTGGCGAGTGGAACATGATGTATAGATCTGATGATTCCATATTCGCAGATTGATCACACTTCATGCATCCGTCCAAGGTTTCGGGATTTTTTGTATTTGCAGATTTTCATCAATGGCTGAAAGTATGTCAATCCTTACGTTTCCACAAATCGATCCCAAATTATGCACATATTTGTTTGAGGATGATAGATCGGGATCATCAGGTTTTATTTAAAATTTAGTCTTACAATTGGTATTAGAGCTTCGTTTATAATCTCTGCCTTGGTGAAAATTTTGGAATTTTTGTTTATTTTCACTGTATTATGTATGGGTAAAATTTGAATCTTTTATGGCTTGGAACGGAATTTCAAATTCCGGCCAAATTTGGGTGACCCATCACACCATAATGGATCTACATGGTCACACCGCCATTAGGAAGAAAAACCCTTAAATTTTTCGGGATATTATTGATCGTCGGAGGTTAATCGAACGATGAAATTTTGGTGATTAGGATTTTAGGGCAGATCATTTTAGGCTTAATTCTGGTCAATATATTAGTCTTTTTTGCCGGATCTTGAACCTATGGGTTCGTCTCGGCATTTTCTTCGAAACCCATTGATTAATTTGATCGGACATGGGTGGTGGAAGAACACCCAGGTGGCGAAATGAGGGCAGCTCGTGGCGAAGGAACGGTAGAATGAGGGCAGCTCATGGTTTTAGAATTAATGAGCCAATTTAAATGTGATATACACTAGCTACAAAAGGTAATACAAAGAATAGATCGTTGGATGATCAATGATTGACAATCAATAATTGAGAGTGTTGGCATAAGTGTAGTTGTGAGATCTCTCAATTTTTGGTTGTCAATAATTGATGATTGACAACCAAATCATTCACACACAAGAGCAATTGCTGGCATAAGTGTAGTTGTGAGATCTCTCAATTTTTCTCATCTGTTCAACATGAGATAGGCGGTCTATCTGAACTAGAGGCCCAACACTTGTGAGGCTGGATTTGAAGAACGTCAAAACCTGCAATGCAAAGAGATCAGACGTTCTGCATCTGAAGAACTTTAGAACTAGTATTACTAGAAGACATTAGATTTTTGTGTGGTCAAAATTCCAAGAACTTCATAACTGGTGTTACCAGAAGGCGTTAGACATTCGTAATGAGAGTCTAAAGAACGTCATAATCATTGTTGCGAGGACATCAGACGTTCGTGCTTAGGATCAGAAGAACATTGAACCAAATTTGGAGCACAGTACAAGGATAATATAATTAGCCCATTTATCTCTTATGTGTGTTTTTATTAAAATGCACGAAAATCTTTTGGAAACGTGTATAAGAATTCTTACTTCCACTACGATCAGACTTTGATCTTAATTTACTTATATATGCATACTTGTTTATCAAAACAAATACCAACAGAAAATTCCCAAGCTAGTTTTTGAGGGAACAAGTTTCTTTGCTATGTGCACCGGGGAAGTTATTGCACTATATCAATCACTTACCTGATTCAAAAACTTTCCTTATACGCAATCCACCTGGAAGAATTGTCGAAAAGGTCCTAAACATTTTACACTTTTGTCAATTCAATTATAAACGTTTCAATTTTGCCAATTAAGCCTTAAATCTTTTCATCTTTTGCCATCGAGTTGATCCGACCAATTTTGATTGGAAATCAATAATGTGGCATTAGCCGTCCTATGTAACATGGCCATCACTAATAAGATAATTTTTAATAATTTTTTAATAATTTTTTCAATTTATTTATTTATTATTGTTTTCCTTCTTCTAGCTGATTGGTAGGCCTCGTGAGGTTAGAGTCTCGCCTAGCCATGGCTAGGTTCAAACTTGCCTAGTGACGGCGAAGTTGGGTTCATTTGTGTTAGGCAAGCCTTGCCAAAGGTCGACGAGGTCGACCTCATCGACCCTTGCCTCTGACTAGTTTTTGGCAATCATTGAGGCCTAGCGATCGTCAGCCATCACCGAGGCCCAGCAATCGGCTGGAGGAAGAAGAAGAAGGGAAGAGAAAAAAAGAATGAAAAGAAAAAAGGATGACAAGAAAAAAAATAATTTGTTTTAATTATTAAAAGTTATCTACGTTAGCATTGATTGTGTTATGTTGAACAACAGCGTCGACATGAGCGATTTCAACTAAAATTGGTCAAATGGATTTTATTGGCAAAAGGTAAAAGGTTTTAAAACTTAATTGACAAAATATTGAAGGTTTATTAATGAATTAGCAAAAATGGAAAATATTTAGAATTTTTTGGACAAGTTTCTTCGCGCAACAAACACCGTCAACCCATTAATGTAATTCACCTCAGCTTCATTGGGCTCGACCTATAAATTAATTTGAGTAGCCCATCCAATTTCATGGAGAGTTGCCAGATGGGTCCAAAGGCTTAAATATCACAGGCCCAACGTCGCTATTCGCTGTCGTAAGCCGTCTCTCTCACGGCCGCGCGATAGCTCCTCCGTTCTGCTTGTTTCCGAGCCAGAGAGCTGGCAGCGGTCGTTCAAGCTCCGCCGCTCCATGAAATCAATCTGCGGCAGCCATAAATGGAGTTCGATCGAGCTCGGGATTTACCGCTTCAAGCTCTATATCACTTGACTATGATAACGAGAACGAAAGCTGAGTCTTCTCTTCACGATTTCCATGTTTGATTCAGCTAGTAGTACTGATTCTCGGTTTTTCCTGAATTTCCAGTGGCTTCTTCATTCTCTCGATCGCCTCTGGTCCGCCAGCAACCACTGCCGATGGCTGGCTCGCCTCTTCCTCGACCGCTTCGGAAGCGTGTATTCGGAGTGCTCTGTACTTGTTCGTTAATCATTCACCGGCTCAGATCCTGAGCGTCACTACGCTTAATTAGTTTGCAATTGTCGACTTAAATCAAGATCGATGTGTTGGAGTTTATGGAACATGCATAGGAAAAATTAAATATAAATGCAGCGGAAATAAAATTAAAATCAAACCATTATCTCCGAAAGACGTTGTTCGTACATTTTAATAAAAAATCAAAAGAACAAAGAGGGCTAAATGGATTACCTATAGTAGCGTGCCCAAAATGACTTTGGTTTAGATGTTCTTCAATTCAAGCATTACAAACGTCGGATCTATAGTTCATCAATTGTACGTTGAATGGAAAAAAGAACTCGTGGGTAATCACCATCATAATTGTACCAGCAATCTCGTGAAAATAATTCTCCACACTCTTGATATTTCAGTCACAATACCGACAAGAGAGAAAATCTCTTTTTCCCCTCACGTGGTGCAAAATGGATGGCCGGAATTGGAAACTACCCTAATTAGGCCAAACTGGCCAATTGGTCCAGTTCTCGGGAGCGTCGATTTAGTTCTCGATTCTTAAAAATAGAACCGATATCCTGATGGTTTAGTTCCCGATATCAAGAGGGAACTGGATCAGGCTGACTACATAAATATTTTATTTCTTCAAAAGGAAATATAGGACTTAGTTCATTTTTTCCAAGGAAATATGAACAAGTAATTAGACAATAAGGTATTTGGATAAAGTATAGAATTTATCTCAAATTCTTAATTTATTCCTAGTCATGCTTTGGATAATAAAATATCAGGATAGGAAAATGAAAGAAAAAATAAGTGACCGATTCCCAATAGTAAAATCAATTGGTCCGATCCTCGATTCAATTTTGCGAGCCGGTCATCCCGATCCATCCCCTGATTCCATCTTGGAAATGGACCGGACCGGAACCGATAATCCAAACTCTCACGTGCGCAAATTACACACTTATTTTCTTTATTGTAAATGTTGCTGATCGCATAACATGCTGATCGTGCACGTGTCCACATTGTCGTGTGAGGTGGGTGCTGCACCTGGTCAGCAACGGTCGCTGACCGCGTGCTGCACATTGTCAGCAGCGGTAGCTGACCGCGTGCGTGCACCTCCCTTTTTATTTTATTTTTTTATTCTTATTTTTACAAATAATTATTAAAACTTAAGAAGGCGCAGCCGGCCTATGGCATTTTGGGCAGATTAATATGCGTCCACTCTGGGCGTGCGTGTGCATCGTATGCACGCACGCTCATGACCAAAGAATAAAAAAAAAATAATTCTTAATTTAATTTCAGCCCGATTCAATTTAATTATTGTGATTGCAAACATATTTGCAATATTGTCTTTTTCAATTATCATCATTCTGAATTGATTATGATGTGTAATATCTCTAATTTTATTATTAAGCTGGTGGTAGAACTTGTGTTAATGCATTAATACTCGCAAGAGAATTGATTGCCGTGATTAACAAATAGTAATATGTTATGGATACTTAGATAGTGTGAATGCCTTAAGATTATAATGAACCGGTTTACCTTTAGCTATAGTGTAATTTAATCCATTTGTCTCACGATGTCCCGATCGAACAAAAACCATGAAATTTGTGTCACCACTAATTCATCATATGCACAAACTTAATTGGCATGCGTTTTATATGAGGCATAAATAATTCATTCATGTTTACTGCCCTGATAGAGAATTTCGATATAGAGCCATAATTAGATCACAGAGGCATCATTATTGTACCTTGCATGTAACAAGGAGATTGATTCCATTTTGTGCACACGTGTAACTTTATATGTGAACAAATTATGATTATTAAGTATAGAAACGGATCAACAAATTGACAATATGCAAACCTGTGAACCATAACCATCTAACACACAAGTCAACGTTGTACCTCAAGTCTAAGGGTCATTTACACAAGACCAAAGTATGAATAATTAGTCATTAACCATGCTAAAAGCTTCTATGTTGCTAATCGCTTTATGCGTGTCATGTTTAGTGAACTTCTCTTATATAAGCACTCGAGTTTTAACTTGGATATCATTATACCCATTGAATAGTGAATCGTCACATTGGTCTCAACAACATCATTAATATCTACTTAAAAATCGATTGATTGAGAATAGTTTTAAAGGTTCGGTCTATATGTAAACTTGTCACACATATTATTAACGTTTCAAGAATAGGTTCAATTAAAACTGATTTTACGAAATCATATATATATATAATTAGATAAATAAAAAATACGTATTTGTCATTAATTAATTAATAATATTGATAATACAACTGAAATCACTAGCATATAACTATTGCATAGTTACTTTAGGGTATACATCCAACAGGATGCTCTCCATGAACCTACTGTGCATGCTTAGTCTCAATCTCGTTAGATGTGTAGTGGTCCTGCATCAGCATTTAGGTCACCTTGTGATGTTTGTATATGTGATTCTCTCAATTTGCTTTGATTGATACTCTGGATTTGCCTTAATTACCCCAAAATCAGTTCAGATTCATGTTTAACGAAAAGAAAGTTCAATGTCTGCAACTTGTTTGATAAAATTCCTACTGGGCGTTAATATTTGTATGCTTTGGATTTGGTCGAGAAGCATTTTTAGTCGATATGTTAATGCTGAGATTTTATGAGATTCTGTGTTTGTATGTAAGACTGAGATTTAGGAAGTGAATAATTGATTCATTGTTTGACTTACTGGTTGATGAATATTTCCGCATCTTTGAAAGAGAAAACGTCCATGATATAGTTCCGAATGTTTTCTCAGTCCTTTCGATGCGTTGATGATCAATCAAGAACATCTTGCACCATGATTTCATTTCGGGAGTTACCGCTGTAACGTTCAATTCATGCTTTGTTGCCAAACATTCTTGGTTTGTGACGCATTACCATTACCAACTAAGACTAGATGCTATTTTAACGAGAGAATTCGTGTTCTCGTACTTGGCTCAAATGAATGTAAAAGCCCAAACAATTTGTAGATGAGAATAGCTTACCCTACAATTAGAATAAGACTGTATGATTGTTGTGACTTTTAAAATGATTATTTAAGTGTCACAACGATAAATGAAGTGACTTTGGTGACAAAAGATTTGACATGACTTATCAATAGTTTTAGCACTAAATTTGAAATAATTTCGACCCTTCTTTTGGTCCTAACTAGAAAGCTAAGCTAGATAGGCCAATCTCCTTGAATAGTAAGAGTCAAATGCATTAAATGAGAGTAATGAGTATGGAGGCTTAGATGTCCCAAGTAATTAATGAAAGGGAGTGACTCATGGAACAAAAGAATGATGATAAGTGATCTTGGAAGCTAAGTAGGGCGCCACCACTCCTCCAGAAACTTGCCACCTTGAGTTTCATAGGTTTTGACTTCCTAGTTTTTCAAAACAGCCAAACTTTTCCTGCTTTCCAATTTTATGGAACTCGTTGTGGTTCGAATTTGGAGAAACTTCCTTCATTAAAGTTGTTCAAAACATTTTGGCCTATAACATAGTTAAATTTCATATTTTTCTAAGGTGAAATGGTTAGATAAAGGCTCGATCACTTATCGTTTGAAATCTGCCCGGAGTAGTAGAAACAATGACCGGATTGTCTTCTCGAGATTTTATAAAAAATTTCCTGTTCAAACTTGGACATTCTTCCTTCATAAAAGCTTTAGAGACATTCATGCCTAAAACATATTAAAATTTCAAAGTTTTTTGTGAAGATTTGAATTTGGAAATGTATCTTTCTCTATAACCATTAGATCTGCTTGATCGACGAATTATTGGGTTGTGTTCAATGAGTTTATGCTCTTTCCATAGCACGAATTGGACTTAGCTTCCTCATGTAAAATGTTATTTGAGATATTTTCTACAACATATTAAAATTTCATAATTGTTTGAGCTCATTTGATAAGGTAACAATACTGATTTCAAAATCTGCTCAAAACTGTTTCTTGCCCCAAGACAAGAGAGTCACATGCCCAAACTTGGAGGGGAAGGAGCTGCACGCCCAACTTGAAGAGCAAGCCAATCTAAAGCCTTCTTGGATAAGGATAAGAATGCATTAAATACTTTTGGACTCTAGTTCTTCAACGCCAAGTTGAGGTGTCCCCTAAAAGAATAGGCCATAATGACACCTAACCTAAAACTTGGAGAGCAAGTATTCATTTCATCATTTCAAAACTTGGGTGGCCCATAAGAGAAGGAACAAATGTGGCCCTAGAGATTAGGCTTGCCACATCTTTCTCCTTCGCCTTGCCACTTTATCAACCTAGCATTGCCATCCAAAGAAATCATATTGGTCCATTTGGAAGGGTAATGATGAGAGATTTGCCTATAAATAGGGGCATCCCTCCCATAACATAACCACACCACCCTACTTCTCCCTCACTTACTCTTTTTTACACGTTTGTTAATTCAGTTATAAACATTTCAATTTTATCAATTAAGTTCATCCGGTCAATTTTGGCCATAAATCGCTAATGTGGATGCTAGACATCTTATGTGACATAGTCGACATTGATGTGAATAATTTTTCATAATATTTGAATATTTCTTTGAATTTTTATATTATTTATTTCTGTCCTTTTCGTTTTCCTTTTTCTTTCCTTCCCTTATTCTTCCTCTTCTAGCCGATTGTCAGACCTTGTGAGGTTCGAGTCTCGCCTAAGTCACGGCGAGGCCCGAATTTACCTAGTGACAGTGGGGTTGGGTTCATTGGCATTAGGTGAGCCTCGCCAATGGCCAGTAGGGGCAAGCTTCACCAAAGGCAGACAACGTCGACTTTGTTGACCCTCGCCTCTGCCTAGACGTTGAACATGGTCGAGGCCCAACGACCTGCTAGAGGGAGAAGAAGAAGTGAACCAAAAAAAAATAAAAATAAAAAAGATAATAAATAAATAATTACTTGTTTTAATATTAAAAAATATTAATTTGTTTTAATATTAAAAAGTGTTCATTTTAGCATTGGCCCATACCATATTGAATCATTAGCGTTCACGTAAGCAAATTTAGGTCAAAATTGATCAAAAAAGAAAAAAAAAAGGATTTAATTGACAAAATTAAAAATTTTAAAAGTGCAAAATTTTTAAAGATTTTTTGGACAATTTTTTAGGGGCAACACAACCCGCAGCCCATTAATCCAATTCAAGTTAGCTTCATGGGGCTCGACCTATGAATTAATTTGCGTAGCGCCCATCCAATTTCAAGGAAAGTAGCTAGATGGGTCCAAAGGCTTAAACATCAAAGGCCCAACATTGCTAATCGCCATCGGAAGGCGTCTCTCACGGCCGCGCGACAGGTCCTCTGTCCTGCTGGCTTCCGACCCAAAGAGCTCGCAGCGGTTGTTCATGCTTCACCGCTCCATGAAAGCAATTTGCAACAGCCATAAATGGAGTTCGATCGAGCACAGGATTTATTGCTTGAAGCTCTATGTCACTTGACCATGACAATGAGAATGAAAGCTAAGTCTTCTCTCTCCATGTTTTGATTTGACTAGTGGTACTGATTCTCGGTTTTTCCCGAATTTCCAGTGGCTTCTTCATGTCTCGTGATCCCCTTCGGTCCGCCAGCTATCCCTGCCAGTGGCTGGCTTGCCACTTCCACAACCTATTCGAAAGTTTTCTCTGCTCGAAGTGGTCTGTACCAGTTCATTTCTCATTCGCTGGCTCAGATTCTCAGCATCCTTGTGCTTGATTTGTTTGCGATTATCACTTTGCTCCTTTTTGTTTTGTTAAAAATGTGTCATTTCTGGAATATATTTTTCATGAAGTTATTTTTTGGGAAAATGGCAATATTTTTCCAGTATTTAGTTGAAATCTGAAAATGAAATAAAAAATATTTTCCATTATTTATTATGGAAAATCTAATAGATTTTCCTATATAGACATACACTATTTATGCGCTAGTGACCACAACAACATTATTCCAATATTCGGTTGAAATTTGAAAATAAGCTAGAAAATATTTTCTGTTATTTATTATGGCAAATCTAATTTGATTTTCCTATCTATTTATGTGCTAGTAACAGCAGGCAGCCGGGAGACTGGGCATGGGCACTAATGTCTTGGGTCTGGTCGTGACCCCAACTCGGCACTAGGATTGAGGCACGGGCATCCTAGTTCCAAGCTCGGCCTTGATAGACCTAAGCGTAAGCACTGGGGTCCCGAGCTTGGCCTTGATGGCTTGGGCCCAACCTTTGTGGACCTGGGCATGGCCTTTGTGGACCTTGGCCTAAGTGTTAAGTATCTGAGCTCATGTGTCGGATCTTGCGTTTGGCCTTTATGGACCAAGGCTTGGTCTCAATGGACCTAGGTCCGTGCACTGGATCCCGTGCTCGCCTTGATGGACCCGTACAAGGGTGTTGAGATCTGAGCATCTGCACCGAGTTGCTAGGCATGGGCATTGAGTTTAGGGGCTCGCTGTTGATGACTCAGGTTTGGGCACTAGAGACCTGGCCCCGAACGCCAGGGACCTAGGAACTAGTATTGGGTTTTTGTGCCCAACGTATAATTTTGAATTCAAGTGTTGATATCTTATCATATTTTGAAAAATAATTCCAACTTTTCAAGGAATCTTGAAATTAAGCATAGGTTTTTCAATGACTAGGAAAACATTTTCTATTAAATAATTTTCCTAAGTGAACCAAATGCCAAATAATGAGTAAAATGTTTTCCCAGAAAATAGATAGAGCATTTTCGATGCTCTGGATGCACCTATTGTGCATGCTTATTCTCAATCTCGTTAGGTGTGTAGTTGTTATGGCAGACGCGGAAACTAAAACAAAATTGAAACTAAGAAGAATAAAAGAACACCGGATTTACGTGGAAACCTTTGCGGAAAAATTAATGGGAGGGTAGAATCCACTATAGAATTTCAAGGATTATAAAAGGTGGAAAAACTAAGACTTTTTCTATCTCAATTTCTTAACCTAATAATTTGAGAAATATAATATTTATATTGTCCCCAAGCCCTAACGTTGGCCCAAACGCATAAAAAAATTCAAGACATACTCAACAAATCTCCACCTTGGCTTGAATTTTGCATAAGTAACAAACAATCTTCTCATCCCATTAGAGTAAAACTCAGTTGCAACAAACATTAAACAAATCCAAGCAATGCCTGATTTGGAAATAGACAAAGGCTTCGTCAACATATTAGTTAAATTGTTTTCTGTACCAATCTTCAAGACCTTAATATAGCCATTAGCAGGAATGTCTTGAATAAAATAATACCGTATATCGATGTGCTTTGTCCTTTCATGATATATTTGATCTTTAGTAAGACGTATAGTGCTTTGACTATCACAATTGACAACAGTCACACCATGATACACCTGAGCCATTCAAATAAGCTTGTTAACCATATGGCTTTTTTAACTGCCTCTGCAATAGTCATATACTTTGCTTCTGTTGTAGACAAAGCTACTATATATTACAAAGTAGCTTTCCAACTAATTGCACAACCTCCAATAATAAAGATATACCCGGTCAAAGACCTCCTCTTATCTAGGCACTAGCATAATCAAAATCAACATGTCTTGTCAAAATGTCACTAGCTTTCCCAAACTCTAAACCAAAATCAGAAGTGCCCTTCAAATATTTCAAAATCCACTTCACAGCTTGCTAATGAGCTTTGCATAGGCATGATAAATATATACTTACCACACTAATAGCATGTGAAATGTCGGGTCAAGTGTAAACTATGGCATATATAAGACTACCAGTGGTTTGGCATCTTTCATGCCAAAATGATCTCACACCTTCTTCATGTAACTTTTTTGGAATTTTCCCCTATTTCGATCTAGCTGAAATTCCAACCTAGGATTTTCTTCACTGCACCTAAATTATTTATCTCAAATTCAGCGTCCAACCATGCCTTCAAATTCTGTATATCATATTTATCTTTTGCTGCAATCAACGTATCATCAATATATAATGACAGATAAATAAAAGAGCCACTTGAAAGTTTGTACAAATATATACATCTATCACATTTGCTCCTACAATAGCCAATTTGCACCATAAACGAATCAAACCTTTTACATCATTGTGTAGGCAATTGTTTCAAGTTATGTATAGACTTTTTCAATAGACAAACATGATCTTCCTTACCCTCAAATTGAAAACCCTTTAGTTGAGCCATATAGATTTTCTCTTCAAGTTCACTAAGCAAGAAAACTATTTTCAGATCAAGTTGTTCCAATCCTAAGTCCCTACGCTGGAGGTAACACTGTTGAGCGTTCCAAACTTGACGTCTCTTGGTGTAATACTTCAAGCAACCGCTTCTTCTCTCTCAAACCCATAACCTCCAACAATCTTGAAGTATTATGTTCGTGTGTTGGATTTGAGCGAGTAAGGTGTCTTCTTGAAGATTTTGTCAAGACGAACTCACGGGTGTATTTTACTTTTGATTTCGACGGTGGTATTGGCCGGGATCTGAGTTTGAAGATTCGGGTGACCGAAATCTTTTATTCAAAACCCAAAAAAAAATTATAGCCAATTTTAGAGAGTGAAACCACTTGGGCTTTGTTCTACTCGTCGATACGAACGTTTTGAGTGGTCACTCGCGTCGATCGGAGGTCGGACGGAGAAGTTACGGCATCCTGAAGTTTCATCTGAATTTCTAGCGAATTTCGGGATTTCCAGCGAATTTCGGCGATGGAAATTTCCAGCAAGTTTCGTCGACAAGGGCAGTCCATCTTAAGGTTTTTGGGTGCTCTTGATCTGTTTTTGGGGTTTGTTTTTGGCAAATTCCATCTCTACAGAGCGGTTTGATCAAGGTTAGGAGAGTTATTCGACTTTGTGGCTCCGAGGACTCCAAGGTGCACTCTTTCTAACACTTTGCTCTGATTAAAATGGCAAAGCGTAGTTCCTATGATATTATAAAGCTGCAATCGTTTGATGTTACTGAATTTCATGGCTGGAAATTACATGTTCAGTTTGGCATGAAAGAACGTGACATATTATATACTGTATTAACTGATTTTGCATCTACCACTGAAGATGTGGATGAATATCAATGGAACAAAGATGAGGATTTTTGTAGAGATTACTTGTTGAACTCTCTAAATCCTAATCTGGCTATGACTTATAGTGAGTATAAGACGGCGAAAGAGATATAGGATCACTTGAACGCTCAGTTCCAAAAGCAAGAGGGACTCTCTAAAATTCTCCTAGCGGAGAAATTATTTGGTTTTAAATTCACTATGAATTCAAGCATCACCTCTCAGTTAGTTGAATTTGAGAACATGAGGAACAAGTTGAAAGATGATAACTCTGATATGTCCGATAATCTCTTTGTTGGTCTTGTGTTAAGCAAACTACCAACTGAATGGAGTTCTTTCAAGACTGAAATGCACAGACTGAAGGTACAGATGGGACTTGATGAATTAAAGAGGTATATTCACATTGAGGATCAAAATATTACTAGGAAGAGTTTGGAACAAGCGGGACAACAAAAGTCGAGTTGCCAACTTAGTTTCACACTCTAATAAACCTCGAGAAAAAATTCAAGTCACCAAAATATGAATCCTCTTTACAGTTAGAGGCCAAAAAGACTATCTTCCAAAAGAAGAAGAGGGGCAAGTGCCATAATTGTGGAAAGTGGGGTCACTGGGCAACAGAGTGTAAGTTACCAAACAAGCCAAAGAATGACACACCACAGAATGAGGCCAATATGCTAATTAAAGGATCTAAGCCTCAAGCCTTCATTGGAATGATGAATAATGGAAAGGCTAGTGTCTTTTCTAAGTGGTGATTGGACAGTGGCGCTACTTGTCATGCTACAAATGACAAGAACTTACTCACTGAGGTCACAAAAGTGAAAGACACTGTGGAAAATTGCAATGGTGGTGAGGCAAAGGTGACTCATGCTGAAGCGCAAATTTGGTGCTTTCTTCGGTAAATTACTAACTCTAAAACATGTTAGAGTAGTACCTTTACTTAAAAAGAATTTGATATCTATGAGTTTACTTGATAAAGCTGGTATGTTTTTTTCAACTATGAATGGTAGAGTAACTTTATCTGTTAACTCATATTATTTCGGTTGTGCATTCATGGTTAATGGTATGTATAGGTTGAGTTTAAATACTGATAGCATAAACCATGTGAATTCTACTTTTATTGATCCAAAGTTACTACACAATAGACTTGGACATGTGAATTACAGGAAAATGCAACATCTAGCTAAAACTCACAACATTCCATTAGATACTTCTATTCGATTTGACAAGTGTGAAGTGTGTGCACAGGCTAAAATCACTAGAAAACCCTTTAAGTTGGTTTCTAAAAGCACACAACTTCTTGAGTTAATACATTCTGACATTTGTTTTAGAAATTACATTACTAAAGGTGGTCGGAAGTATCTAATAACATTCATAGATGATTTTTCTAGATATTGTCATGTCTATTTATTGAAATCAAAAGATGAGGCTTTTGAAAAATTTAAGATTTTCAAGTCTAGAGTAGAAAATCAACTTAACTTGAAAATTAAGAGGTTTAGGAGTGATAGAGGAGGAGAATATACTATGTCAAGGTTCAAGGAATTTTGTACTTCAGAAAGTATAATACTTGAAACCACTGCTCCTTATTCACTCCAATCAAATGGTGTTGCAGAGCGTAAGAATAGAACATTAACTGAAATGTTAAACTCTATGTTACTTACAGCTGGCATGCCTTCCTCCTACTGGGGAGAAGCAGTTCTAACTGCTAATCACATCTTGAACAGGTTGCCGCACTCTAAGTTGTCTATGACACCTTATGAGATATGGCATAAGCACCCTTGTAGATATGATACTCTTAAGACTTGGGGCTGTATTGCATATGTAAGCATACCAGATCCTAAGAAACCTAAGGTGGGATCTAGAACCATTACTTGTGTATATCTAGGTAGTGCAGAAGATAGTGCTGCAAATAGGTTTTTAGATCTATCTACTAACACGGTGATAGAATCTAGAGATGCAGTGTTCTTCGAAAACAAGTTTCTTAGAGATCAAGGCTTGAATGTTTCTGGATCTACGGATATGATTTCAGAATCTCCTGTAGAATCTGAAGCAGGCCCTTCTGACACTAATTCCACATAGTTGGCTATTGAACCAATTCTAGTAAGAGTATCTACAAGAGAGAGAATTCCCAAAAGTTTTGGTGAGGATTTTGTTGCTTACCATATTGAGGATGATCCATTCTCCTATCAGGAAGCAATGAGATCTAGGGAATCTCTACTGTGGGCAGAAGCCATAGATGATGAAATGAGCTCTCTGCTGCAGAACCACACTTGGCAGCTAGTAAATTTGCCAAAATGGGCTAAAGCTATAGGCTGTAAATGGGTGTTGAAGAAGAAACTGAATAGTGATGGATCAATAGCCAGATACAAAGCACGTTTAGTAGCTAAAGGCTATAAAAGTGGAATAGACTATTTTGATGTTTATTCACCTGTGTGTCATCTATCAACTATAAGAATTCTTCTTGCCTTGGCATCTATTGAACACTTTGTAGTGCATCAAATGGATGTAAAAACAACTTTCTTAAATGGGGAATTAAATGAGGAAATTTATATGGAACAATCGGAAAGATATGTTATGAAAGGTCTTGAGGACAAAGTTTGTAAATTGAATAAATCCTTGTATGGTCTTAAACAAGCACCTAAGATGTGGCATCTTAAATTTGACAAAGTGGTAAAGAGTTATGGCTTTCGAGTCTAGTTATTCGGATAAATGCCTTTACCATCGTTCTATGTCAAATAAGATAGTCATCATTTACTTGTATGTTGATGACATGTTAATTCTTGGTTCCGATCATTCTGTAGTGAGTGACGTGAAAGCTACTTTAGCTAAAGAATTTGACATGAAAGATCTTGGTGTTGCTAATACCATTCTTGGTATGAAAGTAAGCTTTAAATGGCAAGTTATCTCCCTTAGCCAGACTCATTATATTGAGCAGCTACTTTCTACTTGGGGATATGATAAGTGTAAACCGAGTGACACACCGTGTGATTATAATAATAGACTGAGTCCTAATGAAGGGACCAGCGTAGATCAGTTAAAGTACTCGAAACTGCTTGGTAGTCTCATGTATGCGATAAGTTGCACTAGACCAGACATAGCCTTTACAGTTGGTATGCTGAGTCGTTTTACTAGTAATCCTAGTAAAGAGCATTGGGATGCCCTTGATAGGCTGATGAGATACCTTAAAGGTACTAAAGATTATGCTCTCTATTATTCTGGTTATCCTCCAACTGTGGATGGATATTCTGATGCCTCGTGGTGTTCAGATATTGGAAATAGTAAGTCCACTAGTGGATATGTATTCACTTTGGGTGGAGCTGCTATTACTTGGAAATCCAAACGACAGACTTGTATTGCATTGTCGTCTATGGAATCAGAACTTTTTGCTTTAGCCTCAGCCGGCGAAGAGGCAGAGTGGATAAAGAATCTGATTATGGATATTCCTTTGACTCGACTAAAGATTAATTCTTTGAACCTATTCTGTGATAATCGAGCAGCTGTCCAAGTCGTCAAGAATGCTCTCTTTAATTCAAAGAGAAGACATGTGGGACTGAGACATGCATTGTTGAATTATCTGAGAGAACAAGGGGTTATCACCTTGATCGATGTGAGATCGAAGGATAACATAGCCGATACTCTCACCAAAGGTATGCCTAAAGATCGATTATTCAAAACAGTGGGGGAATTGGGGTTAAAGACTATATAGGCAAGTCTTAACTACCATTTTCTAATTGTGTGTTTTGAATTATCGAATTCACGATTTATATGTTTCATCGATGTTCACGATTCTGACTAATTTGAAAAGGGTGAGTTGTCTCATTCCAAATTTGATGAAGATGACTTTAACCTAATTCAAATGTTCTATCGGGGAAACTTGTGTCATTCCAAACTTGATGATACAATTCAACTAGATTGGACTATCCCTTTGGTTAAATGATCTCATTCCAAACTTGATGCTAGATTATTTGACTTTAAGGAATCGATGAATCGTGACATTCCAAATTGAAACATAAAAACAACTATTTACTTAAGAAGCCTGCTGGTCTTGTTCTTAATTGAAACTTGATATTACATGACTAGGTTATTGTAAGTGACTTGACTATTGGTCATGTTCTTTGAAACTAGACAATAGTTATTCTCTTACAAATAAACTTAAGTTGATGGCTCTTTGTAAATTATATTATTTAGGTCTTGTTCATAATTTATGAAATTGGCTTGATGCTTATGAACATGATATTATGATGCTTTATGACATCAATATATGTTCTTCTCTGCCTGATAGAATGGTACTAAGGTTTTAATTCAAATGATTGAATTCATGATAATATGAAATTCATATTTGACATTTTATAGGGGATGGCGAGAGATGGAGGAGAGCTTAATGAGTGGGATCCCGACCAAGATGACCTACTTGATGAATGAATATATATCATTTAAAGCATGTGGGGACTTGACAGTTTACCTGCTATTGCCTATTTTGATGATGTCCATTTACTTGAGACTTATATTTTGCTATTTCTATTTTGTGAACATATTATGCATATATTGGTTGTGAACTGAGTCTAAGATTTATTCTGGGGATTTGAATGAGTTTAGATTGAATCTAAAACTCCTAATACTTGCTTTTGATTTGTTGATCTCGGAAACAGATTCATGATAAGTATGATTCACTTATTTAGATTGCAAATGATGATTGAGTTTAATACTTTACTGCTGAAAACTCTTTGACAGATCCGAGTTAATTGTCTTGGATTGTATGTGGATTATTCATGTTTGTTTGAACATTACACTGACTACCTTATTGGATTGTGCTCTATGGTGAACATAGGAGGAGATTGTTGGATATATTGTTAATATAATCCAAAAATAATATGTTCACATACAAGCCCAATAGGTAAAAGCACGGTTATTTGGGTCCATATGGGCCGGAGCCCAATAGCTTGCATATATAAACTCTAGGATTTCCCTACGCTGGAGGTAACACTGTTGAGCGTTCCAAACTTGACGTCTCTTGGTGTAATACTTCAAGCAACAGCTTCTTCTCTCTCAAACCCATAACCTCCAACACTTCCCACTGTTTCAAAATTCCCAACCTTGTGTGTCATTGCGTGAGTGAATTGCATGGTGTTTGTGTCGGCCGAATCCTCTTCAGCAGCCAAGCGTCTTCGTGTTTTTGACCCCGTGTGTTGCGTGTTTCCTAGTGTCATTTGTCTGAACGTGTACTCTTGCTGTAATTTCGTTTGAACTGTGGGCTCTAATCAAGTGAGGATTGGTCATCACGTTTAATTTCATTACATATAATTTACATGTCGCATTCTTTAAAGAAATCCTTCATGACATATCGTACACATTCATCAGATTTCGTAGTTGCATATTAGGAGAACAGTCACCAAAATCTCATGGTAAACTCAATTCGGTATCCTGCTTTTAGGAATATTTGCATTATTCAGTTTAGAGTAGTCACGTGTTTGGTTTTGGGTCAAGCTCAGGACAAGCTCAAGAGGGATAATGTCTTGGGGCTCATGACATGGTGGTGAAGTTTTTTGCTTGACTCGTATCGGGCTGCTTTCTGCATTTTTATTCTTTCTTACCCTTTTTGATGTGTGACTCTGATTTATTCATATAGTCTTTGTGTTGTGATTCATTTCCCTAGAGAGATGGGTAGGTCACACGCTCTAGGATCATATTCAACATAAAAATATCACATGGACACTTAATGGACAATAACTTTAGGACTCATAATTGGATAAAATACCCGTATGTGACACTTATTAACAATCAATCAAGTTATACCGAAATGGCATTAGTTAGATAACTAGTATAATCAAGTTTCCGAATTTAGATCTCAAATTGCATAAGAAGTGAGATACCATCTCATATTTTACTTGGTTTCCAACTTGCTAGGGGTGAGCACGGTCAGGGTTGGGTTAGTCCAACACCTAACTGACAAATCGACTCGCACAATGTTGGTCCTCAGTTCTTGGGACCAAGGACTAACCTTATTGACCTTGGGATTGAGGATATAGGTGAACCAACCAATCAATTTTTTTTTTTTTTTGTTTCACTTTTTATATTCCTCAAAAAGACAAACATACTATTTCAACAATGCAATACTAAGCAATAAATTATGAACATTAATACATATCAAATATCAACAAGATAAGGTAACAACAGAAATTTACACTTGCTAAAAGTAACAAACCGTAAAAGCGAACATTTGAGGTGAGAAAAAAAGGCAAGCAACAAGGTAAGTGAACAAATTGAAGGCTCACTCAAGAGGGTTCCTTTTTTTTTTCCTTGGTCGAATTAGCACTAGGTTTCTTTCTGTTTTCTAATTTGATAAATTGAACTGCAAAGAGAACAAAGGAGGAAGCATTAATTAAAAAAAAGAATTTAAAGTAGACAAAAACATATAATATATTATATATATAAATTATTAAGTATAGGGTTGCTTCGGATTGGACCAATCCAAAAATTCTAAGATCGAGGACCAACCTACATAGTGTAGGATCCGGGGGTCCTAGGACCCTAGTCCCCTTGGGAACTGGATTGGGATTGGGTGGGTTAGGTTGGTCTATGATTGGTCCAGGGTTGACCTTGGATCAATGCTCATCCCAACAACTAGCCCCACAAGTTAGTGGCGACACCCCCAAAAGTTAGAAGTCTCATAGATTAATACTTTAAAATGAACCTCCCGCCAAAATGTAAGATTAGAGTTTGGGAGAAACCACATCATATGAGAACCATTGCTCCCAATTCAACATTACCTTTAACCCTAGATCCTACTTCGAGAAGGTCACGACAAATGTAAAAACCCAAACCAAATTGTGTCTAAGAATAGCTTACCCCAAAAAAGATAAGATGGCATTAGTGCCATAACTATTATAAAATGCTTACTTTGGTTTCAAGACTTTTAAAAAGATCATTCAAGTGCCACAATAATCACTTAAGCGATTCTAGAGACGAAAAAGTTGGCGTGACAGACTGTGACATCCTAAATTTTTGACCCCATCTCGATAAAATGAAATGGGCTTTTTATCGACGCGCCTATAATACTTTTTCTCCAAGTTGATCACTTACGAGTTAACTAACCTATTAGGTGAAGCCATTAAGGGATATATTCGCGATAAAATTCTTAAAAGCTACCCGGTAGGTTAGATTGTACTAAAATCACGTCCGGTTGATTTTAATCACGAAATTGAACTCGATTTCGGGAATCGAACGTTCGAGCGTGTTACAATTTATTTTTAGGATCTCGTCTCATCTTTTGGGAATTTTCCGTCGAGCCCGGAATTTTGGCGGAAAATTGGAATTTGACAAAATTAAATCAAGGAAATTCGGAGGAGCATCTTTAAGTGGATTTTTGGCCTTCAAAGTGAGTTAGTTTGTGAGGGAAATTATGGAATTTCGTTTGGGCACTTTAGTTGGTATATTTTGAGGCCAATTTGGTTTATTTGGTGGGAAATTGGAAGGGAAATCAAGCAAATTCGTAGGGGCTGCTGCTGTGTGGGTTATGGGAACCAAAATGAAGTCAATTGGTGAAGAAAAGAGGGAAAATCAGCCATTGGCTGTTGATTTGACAAAATGGTGGCTAAAGACTTTGCGGTATGGGTCATGAGTGCAAGATAATCCCTCTTGGAAGGCCATTGGCTGCTTGCTTGACTTCAAGACCCTCTTGTCCCCCCCCTCCTTCCTTATCCATTTTGTGCGATCAGCCCCACCCCTCCAAAGAAAAAGAGCTTCGGCTTCAGCTTCTTCTTCTTCTTCTTCTTCTTCTTCTTCTTCTTCTTCTTATTCATCTTCTTCATTTCCCCTTGTGGCCTCAAACACTAGCCCAAGGACAACACTGAACCAGCCACCAAGCCAGCACCGCTAGCCCCTCACGCCCGCCAATCCGCCCAGTCCCTACCCCTGCCTGCTGTTGTCCAGTCGCTTAGCTCCCTCTGCCTAGCCAGCCACTCGCCCGCCTAACTCCAGCCATCCATCAACCCACGCATCCGGCAACTGTCCACCAGAACTCACTGAGCAGCTCACCTCCTCACCGACCAACCTAGCTCAACCCCCTCAATCAGCACCGGCCAGCAAGGATCAACAGAAGCAGAAGTAAAACCGGTTTTCTTTCCAGCTCAGGCAGTGAGCTTGCAAGTCTGTTTTCAACCTCTTCTAGGCCTCCTTTGGAGTTGTTGTAGGCTCGGGTCTTGGTCACCTTCGCGCCGCCGTCGCTATGGACCCATCAGCTTGCTAATCTGATAAGTTAACTCTATAATCCTTGATTAGGTTGTTAATTGCGCTTAGTTGGTTAGATTAGTACTAATTAGCTTAGTTAAATTAGTATTAAGTGAGATTAGCCTTAAGATTGATTAGTGTTAATTTAGCTTGGTTATATTAGCCTTAAAATGGATTAGTATTGATCTAATTGATTGGATTAGCACTAAGGAGGGTGGTTTAGTTTGGTTTAGTGAATTTCTCCTCGGATCAGTTCACTAGACCCTTGCCGTTTGCTATTTTCGTGGATGGAAATGTGCTACGATTTTTGTCACGCCCTGATCCTTGAGTGCGTGCCCATCTCTCGGTGGTCGATTAAATTGGGATGTCCCAGGACACGTCACCGACCCATTCATTTTAATGCGCATGTGGAAGTGAATAAATAATCCCCAGACAAAAATCAATTGTGATAAAAAAGCAGGGCCACAATTTTGAAAATCACAACACACCTTTATACACAATAGACTAGGTCATTTACAATACTAGTCTATATTCACAAGTCTACAAAAGTAAAAAGGCTACAAGTTCTCTAAGCATTCGAATCATCAACTGAAGACTCCGGGGTCTCCTAGGGACTTGGATTTAGGTCCACCACTGCACCACTAGGAGGGTCAGTTGTACCCTCGCCAAAAACGACTTTTGACACCGACACAGGGACCTCAAAATCTTGTAAAGGACCTTCCCTGGGTCCATTGAGCCTGCTACGATACCACACTCTGAATAGATCAGGTACCCTCTAAGGTAGGCCCGCATCGACCTAGACGGTGGTCCTCACAAGTTCATAGACCCAGGCTCCTTGGCCCCCGGGAACAGGGATATCAATGACTTGCTCGGTAATCCTCTTGGCTGACCAAAATGTTCCGAAGGAACTGCCATCTAAGGACCTGAAAATGTTGAGCCCACGATAGGGTGAGACAATGTCTCAGCAAGTTCACCCCCTAAACTCCGACTAAGAAGGAAACACGCCTAGAGGCCTAACCACACAAGTCAGAAGACTTACCTCGCCTCAGTTACTTCCTGCACGTCAGTACAATTTAAACACTCAATCAATCAATTCAATCCGATTGATTCGATACCATCTATCAATTCAATACGATCTATCCATTCAATACTATCTATCCATCAATACCATCTATCAATTCAATCGATACCATTACTACTCACCTAAGCTGAAATAGATAGTATAGCTCATCAAAGCGATAGATAGTATAGCTCACCAAAGCGACGTATATAATTGCTCACCAAAGTTGATTAATGCTCTATTGCTCACACAAGCTGACTTACACGTTATTGCTCACGCAAGCTGTCATTTGTCACTGCTCACACAAGATGACGTTCAATATGGCTCACACAAGCTGCTAAGGTACTTAAAAACCACTATTGGGGTCAAAACCCGACACCCGGTGTTCTCTGGTTAAATACCCAAAACTTCACAATCATCATTTTATTTGCACAATTAACTACTCAATTGCATAAACTGAATACACTATTACAATCAGCACGAAAATCTAACGACCGACTGTCCCGGCATAATTTCCGAAATTATTAAATAATTAAATAAATTCCGAAAATTAAATAAATAATTAACTAAATAAATAAATAAATAAATAAATAAATGATTACCCAATAATTAAATAAATGCAAATAATTAATAAATTCCTAATTAAGATTACACTAATCTTACCTCCTAATTAGGCTAATTAATCAACCTACTAAACAAATTAAATCTCTTAATCTAATCAACCTTTAACTAAATAATATAACCAACTAAACATGCTTAGCCTAATTTAAACACCCCTTAAGTATCATTATCCTAAGCAGAGTTTAGTGAGTAAACTCACCAGTTTAGCGTTCCGGTGAGTCCATGGCGACAGCAACGCCAAGGCAGGCAATAAATTCCGAAGTGGCGACATCAACCAAGGCTCGGAAGAGCTTGAAAACGAGTCATGAAGACCTAGGGCGCTTGCTAGCCTTCGGTTCTGTCCTTGGACCAAAAGGCTACTCGGCTTGGACTACGGCGGCTAGAAGCGGCAAGGCGGAGGACCGGTGATTGTAGCGGGGTTAGGCGGGTGACGACGAGGCTTCCGACGACCACGACGGCAACATACGGTGGCCTGGCGAGTTGTTGGGCTTGCGGGCAAAGGTGGAACGAGCGACAGGCGGACGTCGAGCGGTGAGGCGGGACGGTGCTGGTGCGGCTCGCGGGCATGCTTAGCGGCGTGCGATGCTCGGACGAGTGGCTGGGCTGCTGGGCTGCTTGCTGCTGGTCCTCCTATGGTTTTGCAAGCTCTCTCTACACCTCAACAATGGAGAAAGGTGCTGCTGAAGGTAGAAGAAGGCTGCTGAAGAGAGGGGCACCCCAAAGGCCTCTTAAGCCTTCAACACTTGGCTTTTTCACTCATTACTTGCTCCCACCAGCCATCAGCCCTATCCTCAGTCATTTGGCAGCCCACAAGCTTCCTTAGGAAGCCATTGAAGAGGTCCAAATGTTGTCTCCCCCATGGCCTACGAATTTTGGACATTTGTACATCAATTTCATTCAATTCATTTCCCAAATAATCCAATTTGATGCCCACAAATTCAACCAATGTGCCCACACTTGAATTCACATTTTTCCTTACCCAAAGATCCCATTTGACGGCCAAAAGTGCAATAAAAAACGGTCCCTTGAAGTTCCTGGTCCAAAACGGCCTAACTTTGATTTTCCGCCAAAAATCTTAGTTTGCAGAAAAATCTTCGGAGGATGAGATGATATTCCTAAAATGAATCGTGACATGACAGAACTTTCAATTTCTGAAATCAGATTTAAATTCGCGGTTAATTTCAATCTGGCGCGATTTTAGCACGTCATGACCTACTAGGTAGCTTTTAGGAATTTTCAGTGCAATTGACCCCGTGGTCGATTATTTTCGAGCCACAATGTCCATCTTCGAGACATTAACGACTCTCGGTTGTCGTGAAAATCTCGAGATTTCAAATACGGACATAGGGTACTCAAAACGACAGAAAAGTCGAATTAGTGCTGACGAGAATATTGCAATTAGGTGGAATCACCCACACTTTAATCACATATCTTAGTCGAATCGACATATCTCTGATCTCTGATCAATTCTAACAGTGCCGTAATGACCCTTGCAGATTAGCACGGTTGAGCAGTCGATTCCTGATCGAATTCTCAAGTCTATTGTGTTTAGATTCCTTAATGGTTTCATGATAGACTAGTTATGTCGTGAGTGATTAGCTCGGAGAATAGAACTATAGGCGCATCGATGAAAAGCCCGACTCGTTTAATTAAAAACAGACTAAAAAATTCGGGATGTCACAATTTTTAGGTTGCTTCCTTCTTAAGAAATGTTTTAGACATCTTTAGTTATAACATATATTTTACTCAAGATTTTAGAGATTTAAAAGAATGAGATTTCGGCTTCGTCATTTGCAAAACAGAATCTCAGACTGTGTTGGAATCTGTGACCTTTTAGTGTTCAAAGGATTTTTATCAACTCTTAGGTTTCGATTTTCGAAATGGTTTCTTCACAAAATTTGTTCCTCACATATTTTAATTTAATATAGTCAAATTTCAAGTTAAACAGAAAAGTTTTGGATCTCAAACCAAGCTGGTTTTGGAAAAACAGACTTTCAGAAAACGGAAACAGTTTTTGTAACGATTTGGGCGATTTACTGCTCTCAATCTAGAAAGATCTGGGTTAAGGTGTTTTCATGAAAAATGTTCATTTAGGTGTCCTTCATAACATATTAAAATTAATGAATTTTTTGAATTCGTTTGATTATGTTTCTGGAATTAAACTTGGAGACGCATGAGTGCCCCGGTTTCTGCCGGTTAGGACCGGTAGTGGTTTTGTGATTGTTCTTGATGTTGTGCTTGTTGGACAATGCATATTTGATGATTTGGTTGATATTTGGCATGCTGAGAATTCATGTGTGACATCATGAAATTGATTGCTTATTTGTGCAATTGAGCGCTCAATGGTGATTGTTGGATATTATTGCAAAAATTGATTTTTTGGTATTTAATTAGAAAAATACTTAGTGTCAGGTTTTGACGCCAAAAATATTTATGTACTATATAAAATCGTAGAATTTTGAAAGGGGAGAGTATCATGTTTTATGATTCAATTTGAATGTATGACCACGCACAATTATTTTACCGGGTACTTTTAATACGAAGAAAATTGGACAAGTCCATTATTTGAAATGGAAGTATTTGAATGCAAAGCATGATGTTCTTAACCGAGTATGAATGTGCGTGTGGTCACCTATATACCCTTATGCGTTTACGTGGGGTAGTGAACGAGTAAAGGGCATTGTAGTCAAGGGCTAAGTGCTACATGGCAACTTGAGTCACATGGGAGCCACCTCTAGAGCCTTGCACTACTATCATGTGAAGTCAAGGGTTAAGTGCTACACGATAACGTAACTTTGTGGGAGCTACCTCTAGAACCTTGTACTATTGCTATTCGTGGTCAAGGGCTAAGTGTTATACAGTAACGTAACTTCGTGAGAGCCACCTCTAGAACCTTGTACTATTGCTATATGTGCTCAAGGGCTAAGTACTACACGATAAAGTAATTTTGTGTGAGCCACCTCTAAAGCCCTGAGTTTAATTATTGAGCGTGAAATGAACCATCGATATAAGATAGCTGCACCTAATCATGGGACAAAATTGTGTGTCACGGAATGGGACGTGTCATAACGGTTTGGCCTTATAATCGGAACCCATGTAATTGTTTGAGAATGAATTGATGTGTTCCAATTATTGATTATGTTTGCTATGTATATATAATATATGAGATGTGCTAATGTGCAGGGAGAGGTTGAGGTAAGGTAAGTCGTGAGTGATGTATGTTTAGGCTGCCTCTAGGTGAATTCTCATCCTAATCGGGGTTTAGGGTGTTGATACGCTGAGACTTTATCTCACCTCGTCGTGGTTTAAAATTTTTTAGGACCATAGCATGAAGGATCTAGAGCTGGAGTCGGAGGGATCCAGGGTATAGGCCGTTTAGGATCTCTTTTTGGGGACAGACTTGTATATGAACCTGTAGGTTTAACTTGGTCTGTTTATAAAGCGTGTTTTGTGAAAAAGGTGTTGGCTTGTCTTTCTACTATTCCTGTGTTGGTTTGTTGTCTGGGGTTTCATTAGTTCGCTTTCGCATGTGCATAAAAATGAATGGGTCGACGACACGTCCTGGGAATGTCGCAATTTAATCGACCACTGAGGGATGTACGCGTGCCTAGGGTTCAGGGCGTGACACAGACCAAATAGTTTGGGCACTAAATTGTTCATATAAAGTTTTGGTATTAAAATGATCGTTTTTGAAATTTTCACACCAAATATTTGAAAATAGTGTGGTGCATAATTTATGTATTGACAACGTCATGGAATCTATCGAATTTTCATTGACGAACTTGGAGTTAAACAGGTTCCCAAATGTTCGCTTGCATTAATCCTCATGATTGATCAAAGAGAAGCGGTCCATTTTCCCAAGTCCTTAGCTCTATTGTTCAATCTCAAAACTGAGCAAGGTCAAAGAAGATACAAATACGAAATTACGAGAGGTGGAGAAAATTTCACTTCTCATGTTTTCTAGGAAAATAAATAGATTTTTGTGATTTTAAATGAGACTATTCGGAGAGAATGCTTGCTCCACAATTTTGCTCCTTAGATCCGCGACAAATAAAAGTAGTTAATGGGAGAGTTAGAATATTTTCTCTATGAGTTTTGCTTCTAGCTCATGTCACCCTTTTGTTAATTCTAATCTTCTAAATTATATGGAAATTTTTTTTATAAATAATCAATTTAATCGCAAAATTTTTTAAACGACCTCTTTAGTACAAAAACTTCTTTAAAATGCCTATTTAAGTGACTCTGGCGAGCCGTATCAATTTATTTGGCAAATTAAAATCATTGGAGTCATTTAAATGACCGGTTTTCAAAGTTTACAGCACATATATAATCGTTTGAAAATTTTCATTTTTAAAATAAGCATCATATAATAGTTAGGGCATTGACGCCGTGTTTTTCCTGCTGCAGTTGGATGGAGACATAAAAATGTTTCAAGCTTCATTGACCACATATTAGGTATACAAATAAAGAAGTACATCCTAAGTGCAGAAACTTAATACAAGTGGATATATGATACACTTAAATATTAAAATAGGAGAAGAAACGAATACTTAAGTGCTAATAGTGAGAATTTTTGGCCAAACAATTGATGTGGCTTTTTCTGGAGAAATTTTTAACTAGTGTGGCAAATCTTATAAAAAAAAATTATCTATGTGACATTGATGTAGCTAGATAAGCCTAAAACGACGTTGTTTTAGTCAAAATTGGATTTTTTTTTATATAAATATTAACTAAACTAAATTTAAAAAACTAGATAAAAAAGGGAATCACATCCAAGGCCATGAAGGACCTCGCCACTACTTGGGGTGATCAAGTCCAGGGTGGATAGGGTCTAAACTTGGACCTTGTACCCAACCCTATTATAACCGGTTCCCCTTTTTTGGACCCTATACCCGACCTTGTTTGTATTGGACCTTATACCCGACCCACCCTGTTTTTTCGGTCTAGTTTCAAGGTCAACCCTATTTTCACTAGAACCCATTTTGTAATTTCTCGATATCCTATATGACTTTGAATTTTATATTAATACGCGAGAAAATAAAGTAATCCTCATAATTTGCATTGAGACATTAAACACTTGTAATAAATAAATACATGAACTTTTTAATTAAATGAAAAAATTAGGATCCATAAGACTAATTATAATACATAAAATCATAAGGCAAAGAATTAGCAATAAACATGAGTCTAATATTAGTTTTATTTCCACAAGTACTACATGAAGCTACTCCTTTATGTAAGTATAATTCCTCCTACAAAAGAGAAATTAGGTAAGCAAATCCATGTGGTACACAAAAATTTGGTCCATCCGTTGAACGGTGCGAGAGGGAGCCAATGAGGGAGGGAAGCAAGTGAGGAAGAGGAACGACAAAGGAGGAGTGCCGTGCGTGTTTGAGAGAGCCAAGAGGAAAAACGCCGTCTGATCGCGAGAGTAAGAATAAAAATAAAGAGAAACAATAGGGTTTTGGATTTATACTTACAAAACCGGTTCCAAAACCGGTTCCAAAACCGGTTCGGGAACTAGTTTCTGGATGGGTAATCAATCAGACTCGGTTCCCGGACTGGTTTAAACCAGTTCCAAATTTTGGGAACTGGTTCCCAGACTGGTTTCAACAGGAACCTGCTCTCGACCCTGTTTTTTGGGTGGGCCGATTCGGTTCCCAGGTATACTCAATCCGGTTGCACACTCCTAGCCACTGCCACTCCACTATCGCTAGAAAGGGCTGGTGATGGTGGGCCGAGGGTCAGTTGGAGTTGTCAAGCCTTGACTAGTGGCCAGCGACCTTGGCTGATTACCGACAAAGGCTTGCTCAAATTTGGGTCAAGGGGTTGCGGCTCTCATCCAAATTGGGTGAGGGGTCCATTGACCCCCGCCCAAAGGGGCCAAGGGTCACCTCTGGCTGGGGTGGGGGTGGGGGGGGGAGGGGGGGGGGGCTTCCACTTCCCCAAATTTGATTCCCTCTACTTTTTTTAAAATTTTAATTTAATTAATATTTATACTAAAAGTAAAATTTGGGGGCAAAACAACATCGTTTGGGACAAGGATGTTGAGTGGACATTCCAGCTTGTAATGTTGACTGGTTTTATTAATAACGCAACATCAGATTTCTGGCAAGTTTCATTGGAGTTGGCACTTAAGTATCCAATTTTCGAAAAAAAAAAAAAAAAAGTGGCACTTAAGTGTGCCTTTTGGTAGTTTTGACACTTATGCATCCACCTATATCAAGTTTTGGCACTTGAGATGTTTGCATCTCGTTATCTTAATTCCGAAGCGACATTTCCTTGTAGAGAAAGTAATGAAAGTCTTCCAAATTGAATGTCCCGCAGCCAATTCTGATGGGAGGCCCCATCATGTGCAATTTAGTCATGCATGACGTCTCTGCAGAACTCGACAAGTAGATTACCTTTTTTATTGATTGGCCTATAACTTGCGTGCCTGATGCAAGAGGTTTTGTACTCTGGACTGGAAGACATTCATATTCCACTCATCTTTCTTAATCACTCCAAATCTAGACTAAGCTGTTGTTTCTTTTTGTTCTCTTTTGCAATACAAAATTCATGGCAAACACGGAAACTGGTCACCAAATCAGAAATTTTATAAACATCTTAAGCATAGCAGTAATCAAACTTATCTTTCTCTCGTCAACCATTTCTTTATTACCAAACCCCTCCTTATATACTTGTCCCAGTTTTGAAGTCTAAAAACAAAATCTCAGCTTTCAAATGTAAACATCACAACCAAACCTCTCTTGGGCTTCACCAGCATCGTTCCTGAATCCGTTCCTGTTGCAGAAACTCTCGTGAGAGGACAAATGGGTAGTGAAAACAATCAGCTTCACATTTTCTTCTTCCCTCTCATGGCTCCAGGCCACACGATCCCAATGATTGACATGGCCAAACTCTTTGCCATTAGAGGCTGCAAGTCCACCCTCATCACCACCCCCCATGACGAGCCCACCTTCTTGAAATCCATTGCAAAAACCAAGGATTCGGGCTTCAACATCGATGTCGTCACAGTGACATTGCCCTTGAAAGAGGTCGGCTTGCCAGAAGACTGACAATCTGAACAAGGTCACAACGGCGGAAATACGCAAGCAATTCATGAGAGCTATCATGATGCTGGACCGACAGCTTGAGCTGCTAATAGAGAAACTTGCCCCTGATTGTCTAATCTCGGACATGTTCCTCCACTGGACAACCAAGATAGCAGCCAAGTACGAAATCCCTAGGCTCGCTTTCCATGGGACAAGTGCCTTTTCCATGCGGGCACAGAATGTGTGAGGCTCTATGAGCCTCACAAGAAGGTGTCATGCGATTCAGAGCCCTTCCTCATCCCCAACTTCCCCGGAGAAATCACAATGTCCAGGATGCAGTTGCCGGATTTATTCAGGGAAGAGACTGACTTCATCAAGTTCTACAACAAGGTGCAGGAATCGGAGAAGAGGAGCTTCGGAGTCATCATGAACAGCTTCTACGAGCTTGAGCCGGCTTATGCTGACCATTACAGGACATTCCTAGGGAGACGATCCTGGTTTGTCGGCCCGCTCTCATTGTGCAATAAGGAGACTGAGGACAAGGCACACAGGGGCAACCAAGCATCCATTGACCAGCATGAGTGCCTCGAGTGGCTCGACTCAAAGCAACCCAACTCAGTGATCTACATTTGCTTCGGAAGCATGGCAAATTTCAATGCTGCTCAGCTTCACGAGATCGCAGTCGGACTAGGAGCATCAGGTCAACAATTCATCTGGGTGGTGAAGAAGGACCCAAATGTGGAAGAAGGCAAAGAAGAGTGGTTGCCTGATGGGTATGAATCAAGAATCCAAAACAAAGGCCTCATCATCAGGGGTTGGGCTCCTCAGGTGCTGATTCTTGATCATGAGGCAATTGGGGGTTTCGTGACACATTGTGGGTGGAACTCGACCCTGGAGGCAGTCACGGCGGGCGTGCCAATGGTGACTTGGCCAGTTGCGGCAGAGCAATTCTTCAACGAGAAGTTCGTGACCCAGGTGCTCAAGATTGGGGTCAACATAGGGGTGAAGCAGTGGGTGAGGTTCTTCTGGGACAGCGTGAAGAGTGAGAGAGTTGAGGAGGCAGTGAAGAGAGTCCTGGTGCGTGAGGAAGCAGAGGAAATGAGAAGGAAGGCAAAAACACTTGCAGAGATGGCAAAAGGGGCTGTGGAAGAAGGTGGGTCTTCTTGGTCTGATTTGGGAGCTTTGCTTCAAGAGATCAGACTGCAGAGATCGGCTCACAACAAGATCTGATTGATGACCTGAAGCAATCAATCTTGAATATTTGGTTCTGGAGAATTAAACTGAAGAGATAGAAATCTTCCATTCTCAGATTCTGTTGTGGTTTAGCCGTAGAGAAAAATACTGGAATCGCTGTTTCTTTTCATGGAATTTATTCTAGGAGTTGGGATCATTCCATGTGGAGGATGTGACTTCATTTCTTTTGAGGTAATAGGAAAAGTATACATGATCTTGAGTTCTTTTGTGCCGAAGAAATTAAAGCTAGTCTAGTAGTCGTAATTCAACGGTAAGATGCCCTGCGTACTTTCGCTTTCCTGAATTTTCTGTCCTCGAGACTCAAAAGGTGGAGAGATCTTTGCAACTTCATATTGCATAGATTGTATTTTCACATTACAGACAAAAAAATAAAGGAAAGACGAGCAAAAGTGAAAAGACAAGAAGAGGACGACAAACTCAACCTATGTCAGTCGTCACATGTTAATGACATAGTTGGCTGTTGCAACACCGATCTGGTGATATGTATACAACTTGGGAACAATTCTAGAGGAGAAAATAGAGAAGTACCAATTCTTTTGATCCTCAAGGTTACTTTCCTTATACGTTGTTGGGTTTGGAGGTTTTTAAACCCAAACCAAACCGACAAAATCGATTTGTCATCGGCTAAAGTCAACAATTGTTGACATCAAACTTTGACATAGTGAGAAGCTTAAGGCAAGTTATACTCATAGATTAGGTACCCTCAGTATGTTGGAGAAATTTCTGATGCTTCCTCGCAGATTTGTCCCTGAGGATATGTGATTCCAAAATTTCTTACTGCCCTTTTCGTGATAGAAGTTGGAACGAGTTAGCTTATCCCTTCGAGGACCTGTCTTCTCCTGTATTTTGTGGTGCGTACGTCAATATTTGGTCTTAGACATATAATTCCAAATTAGTACGTTAGGTAGCTTCGTAAAACTCTGCATCTGCATAGACGAAGCAAAGCATAGACGTAACCGATTTCACATTATCTTTCTGCAAATAATGGCCCAAGGCCACATGATCCCCATGGTGGACATGGCCAAGACCTTCGTGACTCGAGGCGCAGAAATCACCACCATCACCACCGCTGTCTGGGAGACCCTTTTTTCGAAACAAACCGAACAAATCAATCAATCGGGTTTGGAGTTTGACATCCAACTGAGCTAGGGTTGCCAGAAGGTTTAGACAATACAGATGCAGTCATATCGAGCCCAAATTAGATGGAATTGGTGGGTAAATTCTGGGAGGCCTTGTCCTTGCTCCAGGAACCGATCTTGCAGGTTGCAGGGAAAATTGTCCAAAAAGTCCTAAACCTATTGCAGTTTTGCCAATTCAGCCATAAACCTTTTAACTTTGCCAATTGAGTCCTAAACCTTTTCACTTTTTGCCGATTCAGTCCATCCGGCCAATTTTGACCGGAAAATACTGACGTGGGCCCCGACGGTGCCACGTAGGACCGCCGGCGCTCATGTGGACAATTTTTAATAATTTTTTCATAAATTTTAATTTTTTAAATATTTTTTAAAAATATTTATATATTTTCTATTTTTTCCTTTTTTTTTTTCCTTCTTTTTGGCTTTTTTCCTTAGCCTTTTCCGGTGGCCGGCCACCGGCCACAGCGACGGCCGGCCACCGGCCGGCTGGTCTCGCCCGCCACAGGCGAGGCCTAGTCGGGCGAGGCCGCCCGGCCCCGGCGAGGGGGAGCCCTCGCCCGGATCGGCGTCGCCTCGCCGGCAAGTCCGGGCAGGCCGACGCCGCCCGGGCCGACCTCGCCCGGCGGCCGGGGCGAGGGCGTCGGCCTCGCCCGGACCCATTTGGCAAGGCCGGCCCTCGCCCCCGCGGGCGGGCGGCGACCCACCACCGGCCACGGCCGACGCCCGCCCGGCTGGGACGAGGGCCGGCCTCGCCGAGATCTGGTGCCGGGCGAGGCCGACACTCGCCTAGCCGGCCTCGCCCGGACCCGGCGGCCGGGCGGGGCGTCGGCCTCGCCCAGACTAGATCTGGCGAGCCCGACGCTCGCCTGGGCGAGGGCGGCCTCGCCCGGCGTCGCCGTCGCCTAGCCAGGCCTCGCCTATGGCGGGCTAGGCCAGCCGGCCGATGGCCGGCCGTGGCCTGTGGCCGGTGGCCGGCCACCGGAAAATGCCAATGAAAAAAGCCAAAAAGAAGAAAAAGAAAAGGAAAAAAACAGAAAATATAAAAAAAATAAAAAATTATTAAAATTGTCCACGTCGGCGCCGGCAGTCTTGTGTGGCACCGCCGGCATCCACGTCAGCATTTTCCTGCCAAAATTGGCCGAATGGACTGAATTGGCAAGAAGTGAAAAGGTTTAGGACTCAATTGGCAAAGTTAAAAGGTTTAGGACTGAATTGGCAAAACTGTAATAGGTTTAGGACTTTTTGGACAATTCTCCCGCAGGTTGCATATCCAAGAAGAACATTGATCAAATTCTGTAGTAGCAGATGTTATAATATATTTTTAATATTCTAAATGTGATACCAATTTTGTATTTCCCAATTAATTCCAATTTATTGCCTAATTTATTACTCACGTTCATTACATGATATTTGCCCGTTAATATATTACCATAACGGTCTTGATGGAAAACGTTGGTAACATAAGAAACAAAATAATACGTCAAATCATCTAGTTCAAACCTTATCACTACAGGAAACACACTATTATCTAGTTCAAACCTTATCACTACAGAAAACACACTATCATGTTTGAGGGGTATTGGCGAGTGGAACATGATGTATAGATCTGGTGATTCCATATTCGCAGATTGATCACGCTTCATGCATCCGTCCAAGGTTTGGGGATTTTTAGTATTTGCAAATTTTCATCAATGGCTGAAAGTATGTCAATCCTTACGTTTCCGCAAATCGATCCCAAATTATGCACATATTTGTTTGAGAATGATAGATGGGAATCATCAGGTTTTATTTAAAATTTAGTCTTACAATTGGTATCAGAGCTTCGTTTATAATCTTTGCCTTGGTGAAAATTTTGGAATTTTTGTTTATTTTCACTGTATTATGTATGGGTAAAATTTGAATCTTTTATGGCTTGGAACGGAATTTCAAATTCCAGCCAAATTTGGGTGACCCATCACGCGATAATGGATCTACATGGTCACACCGTCATTAGGAAGAAAAACCCTTAAATTTTTCGGGATATTACTGATCGTCGGGGGTTAATCGAGCAATGAAATTTTGGTGATTAGGATTTTAGGGCAGATCATTTTAGGCTTAATTCCGGTCAATATATTAGTTGTTTTTGCCGGACCTTGAACCTATGGGTTCATCTCGGCATTTTCTTCAAAACCCATTGATTATTTTGATCGGACATGGGTGGTGGAAGAAGACCCAGGCAGCGAAATGAGGGCAACTCGTGGCGAAGGAACGGTAGAATGAGGGCAGCTAATGGTTTTAGAATTAATGAGCCGATTTAAATGTGATATACACTAGCTACAAAAGGTAATACAAAGAATAGATCATTGGATGATCGATGATTGACAATCAATAATTGAGAGTGTTGATAATGATCAACCAAATCATTCTCACACAAGAGCAATTGCTGGCATAAGTGTAGTTGTGAGATCTCTCAATTTTTCTCATCTGTTCAACATGAGATAGGTGGTCTATCTGAACTAGAGGCCCAACACTTGTGAGGCTGGATTTGAAGAACGTCAAAACTTGCAATGCAAAGAGATCAGACGTTCTGCATCTAAAGAACGTTAGAACCAGTATTACTAGAAGACATCAGATTTTTGTGTGGTCAAAATTCCAAGAACTTCATAACTAGTGTTACCAGAAGGCGTCAAACATTCGTAATGAGAGTCTGAAGAGCGTCATAATCATTGTTGCGAGGACATCAGACGTTCGTGCTTAGGATCAGAAGAACATTGAACCAAATTTGGAGCACAGTACAAGGATAATATAATTAGCCCATTTATCTCTTATGTGTGTTTTTATTAAAATGCACGAAAATCTTTTGGAAACGTGTATAAGAATTCTTACTTCCACTGCAATCAGACTTTGATCTTAATTTACTTATATATGCATACTTGTTTATCAAAACAAATACCAACAGAAAATTCCCAAGCTAGTTTTCGAGGGAACAAGTTTCTTTGCTATGTGCACCGGGGAAGTTATTGCACTATATCAATCACTTACCTGATTCAAAAACTTTCCTTATATGCAACCCACCTGGAAGAATTGTCGAAAAGGTCCTAAACATTTTACACTTTTGTCAATTCGATCATAAACGTTTCAATTTTGCCAATTAAGTCTTAAATCTTTTCATCTTTTGCCATCGAGTTGATCCGACCAATTTTGATTGGAAATCAATAATGTAGCATTAGCCGTCCTATGTAACATGGCCAGCACTAATATGGATAATTTTTAATAATTTTTTAATAAAATTTTCAATTTATTTATTTATTATTGTTTTCCTTCTTCTAGCTGATTGGTAGGCCTCGTGAGGTTAGAGTCTCGCCCAGCCATGACTAGGTTCAAACTTGCCTAGTGACGGCGAAGTTGGGTTCATTTGTGTTAGGCAAGCCTTGCCAAAGGTCGACGAGGTCGACCTCATGACCTTTGCCTCTGGCTAGTTATTGGCAATCACTGAGGCCTAGCGATCGTCAGCCATCACCAAGGCCCAGCAATTGGCTGGAGGAAGAAGAAGAAGGGAAGAGAAAAAAAGAATGAAAAGAAAAAAGGATGATAAATAAATAAAAAATAATTTATTTTAATTTTTAAAAGTTATCTACGTCAGCATTGATTGTGTTATGTTGAACAGCAGCGTCTACATGAGTGATTTCAACTAAAATTGGTCAAATGGATTTTATTGGCAAAGGTAAAAGGTTTTAACACTTAATTTACAAAATATTGAAGGTTTATGAATGAATTAGCAAAAATGGAAAATATTTAGAATTTTTTGGACAAGTTTCTTCCCGCAACAAACGCCGGCAACCCATTAATGTAATTCACCTCAGCTTCATTGGGCTCGACCTATAAATTAATTTGAGTAGCCCATCCAATTTCATGGAGAGTTGCCAGATGGGTCCAAAGGCTTAAATACCACGGGCCCAACGTCGCTAATCGCTGTCGTAAGCCGTCTCTCTCACGGCCGCGCGACAGCTCCTCCGTTCTGCTTGTTTCCGAGCCAGAGAGCTCGCAGTGGTCGTTCAAGCTCCGCCGCTCCATGAAAGCAATCTGCAGCAGCCATAAATGGAGTTCGATTGAGCTCGAGATTTACCGCTTCAAGCTCTATATCACTTGACTATGACAACGAGAACGAAAGCTGAGTCTTCTCTTCACGATTTCCATGTTTGATTCAGCTAGTAGTACTGATTCTCGGTTCTTTCCTGAATTTCCAGTGGCTTCTTCATTCTCTCGATCGCCTCTGGTCCGCCAGCAACCACTGCCGATGGCTGGCTCGCCTCTTCCTCGACCGCTTCGGAAGCGTGTATTCGGAGTGCTCTGTACTTGTTCGTTAATCATTCACCGGCTCAGATCCTGAGCGTCACTACGCTTAATTAGTTTGCAATTGTCGACTTAAATCAAGATCGATGTGTTGGAGTTTATGGAACATGCATAGGAAAAATTAAATATAAATGCAGCGGAAATAAAAATAAAATCAAACCATTATCTCCGAAAGACGTTGTTCGTACATTTTAATAAAATATCAAAAGAACAAAGAGGGCTAAATGGATTACCTATAGTAGTGTGCCCAAAATGACTTTGGTTTAGATGTTCTTCAATTCAAGCATTACAAACATCGGATCTATAGTTCATCAATTGTACGTTGAATGGAAAAAAGAACTCGTGGGTAATCACCATCATAATTGTACCAGCAATCTCGTGAAAATAATTCTCCACACTCTTGATATTTCAGTCACAATACCGACAAGAGAGAAAATCTCTTTTTCCCCTCAAGTGGTGCAAAATGGATGGCCGGAATTGGAAACTACCCTAATTAGGCCAAACTAGCCAATTGGTCCAGTTCCCGGGAATGTCGATTTAGTTCTCGATTCTTAAAAATAGAACCGATATCCTGATGGTTTAGTTCCTGATATCAAGAGGGAACCTGGATCGGAAATTTGACTACATAAATATTTTATTTCTTCAAAAGGAAATATAGGACTTAGTTCATTTTTTCCAAGGAAATATGAACAAGTAATTAGACAATAAGGTATTTGGATAAAGTATAGAATTTATCTCAAATTCTTAATTTATTCCTAGTCATGCTTTGGATAATAAAATATCGGGATAGGAAAATGAAAGAAAAAATAAGTGACCGATTCCCAATAGTAAAATCAATTGGTCCGATCCTCGATTCAATTTTGCGAGCCGGTCATCCCGATCCATCCCCTGATTCCATCTTGGAAATGGACCGGACCGGAACCGATAATCCAAACTCTCACGTGCGCAAATTACACACTTATTTTCTTTATTGTAAATGTTGCTGATCGCATAACATGCTGATCGTGCACGTGTCCACATTGTCGTGTGAGGTGGGTGCTGCACCTGGTCAGCAACGGTCGCTGACCGCGTGCTGCACATTGTCAGCAGCGGTAGCTGACCGCGTGCGTGCACCGCCCTTTTTATTTTATTTTTACAAATAATTATTAAAACTTAAGAAGGCGCAGCCGGCCTATGGCATTTTGGGCAGATTAATACGCGTCCACTCTGGGCGTGCGTGCGCATCGTATGCACGCACGCTCATGACCAAAGAATAAAAAAAATAATAATAATTCTTAATTTAATTTCAGCCCGACTCAATTCAATTATTGTGATTGCAAACATATTTGCAATATTGTCTTTTTCATTTAACATCATTCTGAATTGATTATGATGTGTAATATCTCTAATTTTATTATTAAGCTGGTGGTAGAACTTGTGTTAATGCATTAATACTCGCAAGAGAATTGATTGCCGTGATTAACAAATAGCAATATGTCATGGATACTTAGATAGTGTGAATGCCTTAAGATTATAATGAACCGGTTTACCTTTAGCTACAGTGTAATTTAATCCATTTGTCTCACGATGTCCCGATCGAACAAAAACCATGAAATTTGTGTCACCACTAATTCATCATATGCACAAACTTAATTGGCATGCATTTTATATGAGGCATAAATAATTCATTCCTGTTTACTGCCCTGATAGAGAATTTCGATATAGTGCCATAATTAGATCACAGAGGCATCATTATTATACATTGCATGTAACAAGGAGATTGATTCCATTTTGTGCACACGTGTAACTTTATACGTGAACAAATTATGATTATTAAGTATAGAGACGGATCAACAAATTGACAATATGCAAAGCTGTGGACCATAACCATCTAACACACAAGTCAACGTTGTACCTCAAGTCTAAGGGTCATTTACACAAGACCAAAGTATGAATAATTAGTCATTAACCATGCTAAAAGCTTCTATGTTGCTAATCGCTTTATGCGTGTCATGTTTAGTGAACTTCTCTTATATAAGCACTCGAGTTTTAACTCGGATATCATTATACCCATTGAATAGTGAATCGTCACATTGGTCTCAACAACATCATTAATATCTACTTAAAAATCGATTGATTGAGAATAGTTTTAAAGGTTCGGTCTATATGTAAACTTGTCACACATATTATTAACGTTTCAAGAATAGGTTCAGTTAAAACTGATTTTACGAAATCATTTATATATATAATTAGATAAATAAAAAATACGTATTTGTCATTAATTAATTAATAATATTGATAATACAACTGAAATCACTAGCATATAACTATTGCATAGTTACTTTAGGGTATACATCCAACAGGATGCTCTCCATGAACCTACTGTGCATGCTTAGTCTCAATCTCGTTAGATGTGTAGTGGTCCTGCATCAGCATTTAGGTCACCTTGTGATGTTTGTATATGTGATTCTCTCAATTTGCTTTGATTGATACTCTGGATTTGCCTTAATTACCCCAAAATCAGTTCAGATTCATGTTTAACGAAAAGAAAGTTCAATGTCTGCAACTTGTTTGATAAAATTCCTACTGGGCGTTAATATTTGTATGCTTTGGATTTGGTCGAGAAGCATTTTTAGTCGATATGTTAATGCTGAGATTTTATGAGATTCTGTGTTTGTATGTAAGACTGAGATTTAGGAAGTGAATAATTGATTCATTGTTTGACTTACTGGTTGATGAATATTTCCGCATCTTTGAAAGAGAAAACGTCCATGATATAGTTTCGAATGTTTTCTCAGTCCTTTCGATGCGTTGATGATCAATCAAGAACATCTTGCACCATGATTTCATTTCGGGAGTTACCGCTGTAACGTTCAATTCATGCTTTGTTGCCAAACATTCTTGGTTTGTGATGCATTACCATTACCAACTAAGACTACATGCTATTTTAACGAGAGAATTCGTGTTCTCGTACTTGGCTCAAATGAATGTAAAAGCCCAAACAATTTGTAGATGAGAATAGCTTACCCTACAATTAGAATAAGACTGTATGATTGTTGTGACTTTTAAAATGATTATTTAAGTGTCACAACGATAAATGAAGTGACTTTGGTGACAAAAGATTTGACATGACTTATCAATAGTTTTAGCACTAAATTTGAAATATCCTCAATTTCGACCCTTCTTTTGGTCCTAACTAGAAAGCTAAGCTAGATAGGCCAATCTCCTTGAATAGTAAGAGTCAAATGCATTAAATGAGAGTAACGAGTATGGAGGCTTAGATGTCCCAAGTAATTAATGAAAGGGAGTGACTCATGGAACAAAAGAATGATGATAAGTGATCTTGGAAGCTAAGTAGGGCGCCACCACTCCTCCAGAAACTTGCCACCTTGAGTTTCATAGGTTTTGACTTCCTAGTTTTTCAAAACAGCCAAACCTTTCCTGCTTTCCAATTTTATGGAACTCGTTGTGGTTCGAATTTGGAGAAACTTCCTTCATTAAAGTTGTTCAAAACATTTTGGCCTATAACATAGTTAAATTTCATATTTTTCTAAGGTGAAATGGTTAGATAAAGGCTCGATCATTTATCGTTTGAAATCTGCCCGGAGTAGTAGAAACAATGACCGGATTGTCTTCTCGAGATTTTATAAAAAATTTCCCGTTCAAACTTGGACATTCTTCCTTCATAAAAGCTTTAGAGACATTCATGCCTAAAACATATTAAAATTTCAAAGTTTTTTGTGAAGATTTGGATTTGGAAATGTATGTTTCTCTATAACCATTAGATCTGCTTGATCGACGAATTATTGGGTTGTGTTCAATGAGTTTATGCTCTTTCCATAGCACGAATTGGACTTAGCTTCCTCATGTAAAATGTTATTTGAGATATTTTCTACAACATATTAAAATTTCATAATTGTTCGAGCTCATTTGATAAGGTAACAATACTGATTTCAAAATCTGTTCAAAACTGTTTCTTGCCCCAGGACAAGAGAGTCACATGCCCAAACTTGGAGGGGAAGGAGCTGCACGCCCAACTTGAAGAGCAAGCCAATCTAAAGCCTTCTTGGATAAGGATAAGAATGCATTAAATACTTTTGGACTCTAGTTCTTCAACGCCAAGTTGAGGTGTCCCCTAAAAGAATAGGCCATAATGACACCTAACCTAAAACTTGGAGAGCAAGTATTCATTTCATCATTTCAAAACTTGGGTGGCCCATAAGAGAAGGAACAAATGTGGCCCTAGAGATTAGGCTTGCCACATCTTTCTCCTTCGCCTTGCCACTTTATCAACCTAGCATTGCCATCCAAAGAAATCATATTGGTCCATTTGGAAGGGTAATGATGAGAGATTTGCCTATAAATAGGGGCATCCCTCCCATAACATAACCACACCACCCTACTTCTCCCTCACTTACTCTTTTTTTTTTCTCTCACACCCTCTCTCTATCTGTCTCTCTCTCTCTCTCCCTCTCTCGACCTTGCTCGCGCACAGCCTCATCGGATGGCCTTCTCTTGGTAAAACCACCTATAGTTCATTGAGGTTCATCGGAGGTAAGTAGAATCTCTAACTCTTGGTTAGGGCGATAGCTTACATCGTCAAATTTAGTGGTGTACTCACCTTTATAAGCCGTGTGTATATCATAATGTTCTTTTGTATGGTTTGCTCATATTTGCATGCTTGAATGTGTTCACTCCTCGAGACAAGGTTGAGATTTGCTCGACTTGGAATCGACATTAAGTCGCGATGGCCTAAGCCGCAAGACCTTATATCAGCATTGAAGTGTGCTGGTTCCAAGTCTTGCTTGGTATAGACATCCTAGGCATGCGGCTCAAGCCACGAAACAAGACTCGTGCCTGGCATGTCATATAGCATAATGTTAATAGTCATGGCACACTCACTTGAATGAGCACACCTTCGGGCCATGTATGAGTGGTCTAAGAAGAAAAGTAAGAATCAGCTTGTGTTATGCATTTTCATGATGCACTTAAAGAGGAAAAAGTGTTTGTCCCCACATAGCGTTGGCAGTGATGCCTCATTGAGTGGGATGCCCCAGTCGAGCTAGGATGCCTAGATTTGAGCCTTGATGTCTTGGGTAAGCTAGTCACATGATACCCTAATTGAGCTAGGATGCCTGGGTTGAGCCCGGATGCCTTGGTGAGCTAGCGCCAAGATGTCTCGATTAAGCCAAGATGCCCTAGTTGAGCCAAGAAGCCCAGCAAGAAGCTAGAAGCCCTGGTCGAGCCTAGAGGGCCTGGTCGAGCTAGGACAACTATAAATAAATTTGCAT
Source organism: Eucalyptus curtisii (assembly GCA_017140595.1). Classification (NCBI taxonomy): domain Eukaryota; kingdom Viridiplantae; phylum Streptophyta; class Magnoliopsida; order Myrtales; family Myrtaceae; genus Eucalyptus; species Eucalyptus curtisii. The sequence continues at coordinate 9,090,933 of CM029502.1, forward strand.
GAGTGCCGGTTATGCATAAGTATGATATGTCGATATGTCTCTTGATAAGCCAAAGGTAAGTATGTGTTGAAGCGTGTTGTAATGGACATCTACATGTAGCCGATGTGTAGCAATAAGTTTATCATTGATTTGTTATCGACATTACATTACGAGTGTTGTACCTGCTAGATTTTGATAATGAGATGTCATCCTAGAAGAGAATTAGGGATTTTACTTACTGAGTCCATGAATCAGCCCATTGTTTTTCAAAATTGTAGGAATGGAGGAATCACAGTCTCGATAGAGGAGTTAAGGTTTACCCTAACCTTTTTGAGTATAGAGCATGTAGTGATTGTAAATATAATGGGCTATGACGAAAGGGTTTGTAAATATAATTGATATAATTGTGTATTTGCAAGTGGTTGTTTTCCTAGCTATTTGTTGTTGTCTAGGTATTGTATGTATGCTTTCGCACGTGCTTGATGAAAAGATAAAAAGAAATGGGACGGTGACGCACCTGGGACATTGTAAAAATAACCCTTGTAGCTCGAGACCCTGGAGATGGAGTTGGGGTTGTGACAAAATTGATCTCATAAAGTTTCAGCACTAAAATGATCAGTTTTCAAGATTTCACACAAAATATTTGAAAAGTATAGTGCATAATTTATGTACAGAACGTCGTCATGGAATCCATCAATTTTTCACCAGAGAACTTGGAGCTAAATTTTTATAAATTTTCAATCTAACCTTAAACATTTGTAATGACCTCTTTAGTACTAAAACTTTTTGAAAAATCCCATATAAGTGACTCTGGTGAGCTATGTCAAAATTTCAACAAGTTAACAGGTACTAGAGTCTTCTGTGTGTTTCTATTAGGAGTGTTAGAGTGATGATATTGGCTATATATACATTTTAAGTTTAGGTCAAAGTCCGGCCTAGAGGAAGAGTATTAGACTAATGATATTTGGGCAAGAAAAGAGGTGCTCTTGCTCTCTACGTGTAAGAATGTGAAACAATGGTTTATGTGGCTGAGAATGGCCTACTGCTGTAGTTGGAAGGAGACATGAGTACGTTTCGAGCTCCATTGACCACACATTAACTACCCAAGATGACTTTTCCTTGCACAGAAAGAGACGAAATTTCCAATTTGAATGCTCCCTAGTTAATCCCGATGGGCGACCCATTTTGTGCAATATGGTCATGCGTGATGTCTCTCTTTTTAATTTTATGGTTTTCAAGAATCAAGATCTGTCGTACTATTCAAGCGTTCCACAAGTACGTACACTCATAGTGTTACCTATTCGAATGATTGGCTTGTAGACTTGCCACTTGCCATAGTTCCTGAGTATAATGATGTGGATAGGTTCATTCTGTATTAGGGTGAGCGCAGTTCCCGGGTAGAACTGGGAACCGGAGAACCGAACCGAAGGGTCCGGTGCGATTCCCGGTTCTAAAGGGGCCGGTTCTGGTTCTCGGTTCGGAACCGGCCCTTTACAATCCGTTAGGGTTCCTTAAAAGTTTGTTGACACCCAATATTTTAGAAAATAATAAATAAAACAAAAAATTCGATTTTGAAAATCTTTCTTGTTGAAAATATATCCTCATTTTAAAATTCAAAAAAATTTAGTTATTGTTTGATTTTGGAGCCTTTTTATTGTTGAGTGGTTAAGTGAATATGTGCAAATATATTGAGAAATCTTCAACAACTTTGAGTTTTTTTTCACTATAAATGAAATGCGAGGCTTCGGAACCGGGGGGGGGGGACTTCTCTTCATCGAAGGAAAAAGTGAAAGAGACAGAAAATGAGGGCTTTTCTAGGTCAAAAAATTTTTACAAAAGAGAAGAAAAAGAAAGCTCTTCCCCTTTGGCTTTTCCGTTCGAAAGGGAAAAGGCTTTTGGGGAAAAGGATAAAAGTCAATGCTTCTACAGAAAAGCAGCAGGAAGACAGAGAGGGGGAAGTGACGTGAGAGAAACGTGGAGAGAGAGAAAAAAAAAAAGAAAAGGGCTGCATCGTCGTCCTCTTCGCGAGGTCCCTCTGGCCGCGCCAGCCAGAGCCGCGCCGACCATTGTCGCCTCACCGCGACGCTAGCCGCCACCGCTGCGCCGCCAGCTTCGCCGCTCCATCCGCTCCTTGACACCCGCACCCAAGATCTACCCACGACCCAGCGGCGCCGATCGAGCCCCGCTCGCCGTCCCGCGCCCACCTTCGCCTCTGCCGGCCCCCGTTTTCATCAAGATCTATTGCTCCCGCCTCTGGGCGACCCACGAACGCCGACCCGAAGCTGATCGCCCGTTCGTCACCACCCCTGTGTCACCGCGCCAGCAACCCAAACGCCGACAACCGAACCTCCGAGCACCACCGCCGCGCCGGTGCCCGACGCCGATCGTCACCCCCGACGCAGCCACGCTACAGGCCCCGCGCGCAACCACCGTCGTCGTTCCGCCAGTCGCTCGAAGCCCTACCCCGCTGGTCGCCGTTCATGAAGCTCGACGCCGGAGCAGCACCGACCTGCATCTACTCCCCTTCGCCTGCGACCCGTGACCCACAGAGGCCTGTGCCACGACCTGATTTGCTTGCTTGCCGGACACCGCATCGCCGATCCGCCTCAGCCGCGCCTCCACGAGCACCTGTGCGCCTGCCAATCTGCCTTTGCAGCATCTCCACGAGCCACCACCATGTGCCTCTACCCCCTGACGCCGCAGCAGTCGCGGATTTCCCCTGCTGCGCTTCCACCCTCCGATCGGTCGCACTAGCCTCGCCCGAAGCTTACATCGTCGGTCTGTCGCCCAGCGGACGCCGCATCGATTCCTGCTCACGCGCCATAGCACCCGAGCCATCTCAGCCGATCTCCCTCGCCGCAGGAGCCCGCGCCGCGATCCGCTTCTACTCAACCCCGGCGACGACCCGCGGCCTCCGACCTGTTTCTGCCTGCAAGTCACCTGAGGCCCTCACCGCTCGACTGCTGCTGTCTTGATCTCACTGCTCGGGCGCCCCGAAGCCGTCGCTGCCCTGGAGTCCGCGACGCCCCGACGCCCTCATTCTCTGCCGCGTTGCTGCCACAGCTTGCGTCCCCGCCCGTCGCCGAGTTCAGCCCGTCGCTCGCCACCGCGCCGGAGCCTCTCCCTCAGTTGAAGCTGCGTCCGCACCTCTGCGCAACCAGCAGCCCAGATCACGACCGATCTCCGCGACGTCGTGCCACCGTTCCTGCTCCGCCTAACGCCGCGCCGGACGTCACACATCCGCTGGTCCCCTCGCCAGAGTTCCGACGCCGGCCACCGTCCGTCCGGTGCCCACCAATGCTGCTGCAAGTCCCCTCCTTTAGGCAGTTTAGTTTATTTTATTTTTTTAATTTTATTTGATAGCATTTTTAAGTTTAGTTATTTAAATTGTAATATTGGATGTTAATATTCATAAATCTTGTAGGCATTAACCTCAGGGGTTTTGCCCAAAATTATTGTAATTACTAATTTGATCCGTAAGATGTCGCATCATTTTTTTAATTATATTAAAATTTGGGATTTGTTGATAGTATTTTAATTGTTAAATTATTATAATTATTAATTTGATCCGTAAGATTTTGGGTTAGATTTTTAATTATTTTGAATTTCATGCCGTGATGTTTAAGGTTAGAGTAATTGTTAATTTACCTGTGAGACAACAGGTTATTTTTTCGATTACTTTAATCTTTTATTTGTTGAACATCTTGATTGTTTAGATTTAATGTTTATTTGATAATTACATGTCTTGAAAAAACACTAAAAAAATCAATAAAAAAAACAAAATCTTGCATCAAAGCATGTAGGTTTAATAAATCAGACATGTAGGATTAGGTTTATGAAATTTTCATCATCTAGTAATTGTTGCTAGGTTTATTTAGTTAGAAATTGCTCGTCATTAGATTAGGACATTCGATTAATTTAGATTGCATATTTAATTGTTACATTTTTTTAATTTCGAATTTCATGGAAAATACAAAAAAAAATAGAATAAATTCATTTCATGCTTTAGGATAGACTGCATGCTTATATTTTATTTGTCATATAACTTAGGTCATATTGCCATGCCATATCATTGCATATTAGATTAGTAGCATAACATTGCATATAGATTAGATTTTCATTAAATAAAGTGCAAATCAAAATTGAGTAATTGCGTGTTAATTAGAAATCATATCTAAAGACTATTGATCAGCCCTTTTTCCTAAAGAGTCCTGTCCTATCAGGTCTACTGCTCGATCAAACTGCCATTCTCTCCGACGGTCTTTCCAACTGCAGATGCTTTCGTTGCTACGAGGTAAGCCTCGTAATTTATTCATTGCATTTCTTGGGTGTTAAATTGGTGGTTTGCGCACCCACATGGAAAATAAAGTTTAAAATCAATCCAAGCTCCCTGCAAAAATATTTTTTAAAAAATAAAAAGAAATGGTACCGAAAGGGCATTAGAGAAATCTAGTCTAATCAAGTCCCCATACCCTTAGTCTCTGGTTCGTAAGAGTAAAATAATCCTCCCATTATTTTACTTAGCTGTTTAATCGACCTACCGTAAACTGATTAGTGGCAACTCCTAACTAATAATCTTTTGCACGCTAAATACTTGAACCTTAAGTCGCGAATTGGTATGGGCTTGGGAGAGCCTGAGCTAAGTTAGACTTAGTAGTCCATTAGCCTGATTTTAGGTGGTGCACTCGAAAAATTAGGTCGCGACAAAGTTAAAATCCTCAAATCAACAGTTCAGTTCTCCTCTCTCGTTCTCTGCCTTTGACCCTTCCCCAATGCCGCTCGCCCTCGATGCCGCCGCCGGACGCCGCTCACCCTCGATGCTGCCGTCGGACGCCACTCGCCCTCAATGCTGCCGTCGGACGCCACTCGCCCTCGATGTTGCCGCCGAACACCACTTGTCCCGTCACTGGATGCCAGTCGCCCCCCGCTCGCCCCGCCCTTTCCTCCCTCGACACGGTCAACCCCCTCTCGCCCTGCAGCTCAACCATTGGACATCGCTCGCCCTTGACGTCGCTGCTGGACGCAGCTCGTTCCCCTGGTGGACGCTGCTTGCTGCTCGCCCGGTCGCCCCTGACGCCACTCGCCACTCACCCAACCGCTCCCGACGCCTCTCGCCGCTCGCCTTTCGTGTCGGTAATCTCTGTCCCCCCCTCTCTTCGTTGTTTTGCGAAGTGTCGCAAAACTGAGCAAAGCCCTTTACTATCCTGCAGATTTCAGTTCTCCTTTAGTGTCATTTTTTTGTGCGGCCAGTGCATTTCATTTGGAAGAGAGGAGTGTGAAGGTGGGTATGTTCAGGGGAGCATTTACGGCATTCAATCAGGTCAAAAAGTTTGGACAACGTAGAAATTAAAATTGAGTTGAGACAATTCATTTGCTTATTAACAAGGAGTTGGCTTCTGTTGCAGTCATGATATGCTGTGGCTTTTCATTGATTTACTTTCTTGGAACCATTGTCTCCTGGCGTATCTAGGCTCAAACCAGTAGTGTCTCGGTTCCCTCTTTTTATGTTATGTGGTGAATGAGTAGGAAAATATCAAAAAGTCATTCTTGGTGATTTCATCTTCAGGATGCATTCCCTGTGTCATACAAATTTTGGGTTTGTTCTTTGCTCCAGAGTCTCTTAGATGGCTGGTATGTTGTTAGTGGAGTAGAGGCATAGGCATAGGCATAGGCATTAACATTTCAGTGGCAATCCACTTTGACACACAATCGAATTGGTGCAAATTGTCATTCTAAGTATATGCTAGTTGTGTAGAATCATAGAACTCAATGACGAAGCCAAGATTATGAACTTTTCATTGTAAGAATAGCAAAAAGTCATACGCAGGTAAAAGTCCACCGAGAGAAGGAGTTTGAAGTCACATCAAAGAGGTAAAGTTTAAAGGAAAAAAAGAACACTTTGATCGATTTCGCAAAATTGTAGTCTTTTAGTTGTTTCTTTGAGTTCTTTGATTATGAAATTATTTGAAAATATTTCTCTTTGTTTCTCTTTCTCGAATTGATATTTAGTTCCGTTTTTTGTAGCAATTTGGTTTATTATAATCGCATAACTACTTTTTTTATGCGTTCTCTTATGCAGCCACCTGGTCAAGATCAATGTTATCAAGATTTTTTGGTAGAGCACTTTTTGGTGTTGCTAGAATAAAGTCTTATGCTGGGACTATTGCTGCTACTTCTGTAGCTACATCTAGGACAGGACACAACCTTCTGAAGGCATTCTTTCAAGCAGATAGAAACCCAAAGAATGACACTCCCGATGTCTACGTGCATTGGTGGTTTTACCTATTCGGGACTTAGCATTGCGGGTTAGAGACCTCTTTTATTTTTGTTGCCATTGCTTCTGTAGAGCTGGATTCTTAGGATATCTACTGTATAGTGTGGATCTGCAATCCAGAAACGTGAATGCCATGTCTATATTTAGTCTCTCCATAGATTGGTGTCTCTTTGTGGAAGCTTTTTAATAAGTTTTGTCACAAATTTCCAAAGTAGGCCGATGATGAGTTGGCTGATTTTAGAGGATGCCTTGATATTATTCCATAGAAATGCTCTAAACTTGAGATTAGTGTTTTTGAATGTCAAATTTTTGTTAGTGCTTTTTCTAGACCTTGTTGTTTTGCCATTGTTGTTTTGCCATGGACGATGCTACTACTGTTCGGACTTCGATGACGAGCAGCCCGCGTGTCGATGAGCTGCCATGGAAAAAAGTCCCACGTGTCGCTGTTCAGTTTTATTTCTTTTGTATTCTCTCTCATAAATGACAAGCTTGTTGTTGCGTTTATTTTCATTTTGTTTAACTAAAAATGAAAAAAAAAAAAAAAAACAAAACCTGTTGGACCACAGGCCCGACCACTGAACTCCTGTGACGGGGGGTAGGTTCCATGTTCCAAATTCCGACGGGTGGGTTCCAAGTTGCAGGCAAAACTTGTAAGAAACCTGGAACCGCTCACCCCTATTTTGTATAACCCCACCTGGAAGTTCTCTCTGCATGGCGAAGGAACATTCTTGCATGCTTGATGTAAGAGTGTCTCATGTTGACTAGAAGACATATAGGTTCGACTCATCTATTTCTTATACCCTCCAGATCTAGACTCGTTTTTTTTTTTTTTTTTTTTTTTTTTTTTTTTTTGATCGTGGAACCACCTCACAGCCGATAACGCTCAGTGTAAACCACGGGGACACTAGCACGGGGATCCACCTCCCACGGTGTCCCACTTAAGTTGCGCAACGGAACGAGCTAGGGAATCGAACCCTACCAAACAGGCGGGGGCAACGTACGCCAGAACCAACTCGCCCACCACAGGGTGGGTCTAGACTCGGTTTTTTGTTCTCTCTTGCGATGCGGAAAATCTTGGCATACTCGGAATCTGGCCAACCATTTAAATCAGGATTTCTACAAGACATCTAAAGCATGGAAGAGATCAAACTTGTCCTTATCTGATCACCCTCTTCTTTATTCCCAAAACCCCTCCTTATAAATTTGTCCTCGGTTTCGACCAAAAGTTATGACAGACCTCAGCTTTCAAAAGTCAACAGCATCACATCCAAAGCTTTATGGTGCTTCACCTTCATCATTCGTGAATACATTATCGACAAAGAATAGATGCTATTTGAACGATAGAAGTCTCGTTCTAGCACTCTATCCAAATGAATGTAAAAACCCAAGACAATCTATAGATGAGAATAGCTTACCTTGCAAGCAGGATAAGACGGCATTAATGTTATAATTATTATAAGATATTCTATTTGGTACCAAAACTTTTAAAATTAAGTGTCTTAGCAATAAATTAAGTAACTCTAGCAACGAAAAATTTAACGTGACTTGTCAAATAGTTTTGGCTAGACTCATAAACTTTTGGCATCAAAATGATCGGTTTTGAAAATTTCACACAAAATATTTGAAAATAGTGTGGTGTGTAATTTATGTACCATAAAACGTCACGGAATCCATCAATTTTCGACTGGAAAACTTGGATTTAAATTGGTTCCCAAATGTTCCCTTCCATTAATCCTCCCAGTTGATCAAAGAGTAGTTTATTTTGACAAGTCTCCTAGCTCTGATTTTCAATCTCAAAACAGAGCAAGGTCAGAGAAGACACGAATGCAAAGTTACGAGAGGAGAAGAAAGTTTTACTTACTTTGTTTTGTTTTGTTTTGTTTTTGTTTTGTTTTTTTTTTTAAGAAACCAAATAATATTTTGTGATTTTAGATGAAATTATTCGGAGAGAATGTTTCATTCACGATTGTGCTTATGAGACCTTTGAAACAAATAAAATTAATGGCATAGTTAGAATATTTGCTATGTGATTTTCACCTTTTGCTCGCTTTGCCCATTTGTCAATTTCTAATTTTTAAATTCTAGAGCAAAATTTCTATTAGTAATCAATATAGTCCCAAAACTTTACCAACGACCTCTTTAGTACAAAAATATCTTGAAAGCTCCCATTTAAGTAACTCCGACAAGTCATGTCAAATTTTCTGACAAATTAAAGTCATTGGACTCATTTAAGTGATTGTTTTTCAAAAATCATAGCACATAAATAATTGTTTACAAAGTTTTATCATCAAAATAAGCATCGTACAATAGTTAGGACATTAATGCCGTGTTTTTCCCGCTGCAGTTGGATGGACACATGAATATGTTTCAAGCTTCAGTGACCCCGAATTAGTTAAATGACCTTTCCTTGCGCACAAAGTACTGAATTTTCCAAATTGGATGTCCTGTACCCAATTATGATCGGAGATCCATCTTGCGCAATTGGTCATGCATGACGTCTCTGCAGAACTCGACAAGTAAGTCGATAACTATATTTTTCATTGATTTGACCTACAACGTGCATGCTTGACGTAAGAGATGACGTACATATTCCACTCATCTTGCTTAATCACTCCATATCTAGATTGAGCCTTCTTGTCCTCATTCGCAATCACAAAGTTCCTGACAAACACGATCAGGAATTTTATTAAACATCTGAAGCATAGAAGAAATCAAAACTTCTCTCACCGCCCCCTTTCTTTATTCCCCCCAAACCCCTCCTTATAAATTTGTCCTCGGTTTGTAAGTCTAAAAGCAAACCTTAGCTTTCAAAAGTCAACAGCATCGCAACCCGAACCATTCTTGTGCTTCACCACCATCATTGCCGAATACGTTTCTGTAACAGAAACTCTCCTGAGAGGCCAGATGGGTTGTGAAAGCCATCAGCTTCACATTTTCTTCTTCCCTTTCGTAGCTCCAGGCCACATGATCCCAATGATCGACATGGCCAAACTATTCGCCATTAGAGGATGCAAGTCCACTCTTATCGCCACCCCCCATGACGAGCCCACCTTCTTGAAATCCATCGCCAAAGCCAAGGATTCGGGCTTTGACATTGATGTCGTGACAGTGACATTGCCCCTGAAAGAGGTCGGCTTGCCGGAAGACTGTGACAATCTGAACAAGGTCACTACGGTGGAAATACGCAAGCAATTCATGAGAGCTATCATGATGCTGGACCAACAGCTCGAGCTGCTGATAGAAAAACTTGCCCCTGATTGTCTTGTCTCGGACATGTTCCTCCCCTGGACAACCGAGATCGCGGCCAAGTGGGGAATCCCTAGGCTCGTTTTCTACGGGACAAGTGCCTTCTCCAGTGCCGGCACAGGATGTGTGCGGATCTATGAGCCTCATAAGAAGGTGTCGCACGATTCGGAGCCCTTCATCATCCCCAACTTCCCTGGAGAAATCACAATGACCAGGATGCAGTTGCCGGACTTTTACAGGGAAGAGACCGAGTTCACCAAGTTCTTCAACGAGGTAAAGGAATCGGAGAAGAGGAGCTTCGGAGTCGTCATGAACAGCTTCTACGAGCTCGAGCCAGCCTACGCTGACCATTACAGGACATTCCTTGGGATACGATCCTGGTTCGTTGGCCCGCTCTCATTGTGCAATAAGGAGAGCGAGGACAAAGCACACAGGGGCAACCAAGCATCCATCGACCAGCACGAGTGCCTCAAGTGGCTCGACTCAAAGCAACCCAACTCAGTGATATATATTTGCTTCGGAAGCATGGCAAATTTCAATGCTGCTCAGCTCCACGAGATCGCAGTTGGACTAGAAGCATCAAATCAACAATTCATTTGGGTGGTGAAGAAGGACCCGAATGTGGAAGAAGGCAAAGAAGAGTGGTTGCCTGATGGGTACGAATCAAGAATCCGAAACAAGGGCCTCATCATCAGGGGCTGGGCTCCTCAGGTGCTGATTCTCGATCATCAGGCGATTGGGGGTTTCGTGACACATTGCGGGTGGAACTCCACACTGGAGGCGATCACGGCCGGCGTGCCAATGGTGACTTGGCCGGTAGCGGCAGAGCAATTCTTCAACGAGAAGTTCGTAACCCAGGTGCTCAAGGTCGGGGTCAGCATAGGGGTGAAGCAGTGGGTGAGGTTGTTCGGGGACAGCGTGAAGAGCGAGAGAGTGGAAGATGCGGTGAAGAGAGTCCTGGTGAGTGAGGAAGCAGAGGAAATGAGGAGGAGGGCGAAAGCACTTGCAGAGATGGCAAGCGGGGCTGTGGAAGAAGGGGGATCTTCTTGGTCCGATTTGGGAGCTCTGCTTCAAGAGCTGGGACAGCAGAGATTGGCTCACAACAAGATCTGATCATGACTTGAAGCAATCAATCTTGAATTTTTGGTTCTGGAGAATAAAACTGAAGAAATAGAAATCTTCCATTCTCAGATTCTGTTGTGGTTTAGCCTTAGAGAAAAATACTGGAATCGCTGTTTCTTTTCATGGAATTTATTCTAGGAGTTGTGATCAGTCCATGTGGAGGATGTAAGTTCATTTCTTTTGAGGTAATAGGAAAAGTATACATGATCTTCAGTTCTTTTGTGCCGAAGAAATTAAAGTTAGTCTAGTAGTTGCAATTCAACAAAAAGATGCCCTGCGTACTTTCCCTTTCCTGAATTTTCTGTCTTCGAGACTTAAAAGGTGGAGAGATCTTTCCAACTTCATAATCAATAGATTGTATTTTCACATTACAGACAAAAACATAAAGGAAAGACAAGCAAAAGTGAAAAGACAAGAAGAGGACGACAAACTCAACCTATGTCAGTCGTCACATGTTAAATGACATATTTGGCTGTTGCAACACCGATCTTGTGATATCTATACAACTTGGGAGAAGATAGAGAGGTACCAATTATTTTGGTCCTCAAGGTTATTTTCCTTATACATTGTTGGCTTTGAAGGTTTTTAAACCCAAACCAAATTGACAAAATCAATTTGTCATCGGCTAAAGTCAACAATTGTTGACATCAAACTTTGACATAGTGAGAAGCTTAAGGCAAGTTATACTCATAGATTAGGTACCCTCAGTATGTTGGAGAAATTTCTGGTGCTTCCTCGCAGATTTGTACCTGAGGATATGTGATTCCAAAATTTCTTACTGCCCTTTTCGTGATAGAAGTTGGAACGAGTTAGCTTATCCCTTCGAGGACCTGTCTTCTCCTGTATTTTGTGGTGCGTACGTGAATATTTGGTCTTAGACATATATCTCCAAATTAGTACGTTAGGTAGCTTCGTAAAACTCTGCATCTGCATAGACGAAGCAAAGCATAGACGTAACCGATTTCACATTATCTTTCTGCAAATAATGGCCCAAGGCCACATGATCCCCATGGTGGACATGGCCAAGACCTTCGTTACTCGAGGCGCAGAAATCAGCACCGCTGTCTGGGAGACCCTTGTCAATCGGGTTTGGAGTTTGACATCCAACTGAGCTAGGGTTGTCAGAAGGTTTGGACAATACAGATGCAGTCATATCGAGCCAAAATTAGGTGGAATTGGTGGGTAAATTCTGGGAGGCCTTGTGCTTGCTCCAAGAACCGATCTTGCAGGTTGCATATCCTAAAAGAACATGGATCGAATTCTCTAGTAGCAGATGTATTTGTTCGGTGGGCTACCAATGTTGTTGCTCGGTTGAAAATTCCCAAGCTAGTCTTCGGAGGGACAAGTTTCTTTGCTATGTGCACTGGGGAAGTGATGGCATTATATCAATCACATGAGGGTGTTATCTCACATTCAGAAACCTTCTTTGCGCAATTCGGGAAAATTGTCCAAAAAGTCTTAAACTTGTTGCACGTTTGTTAATTTAGTTATAAACCTTTCAATTTTATCAGTTGAGTTCATCCGGTCAATTTTAACCATAAATCGCTAATGTGGATGCTAGACGTCTTATGTAACACATCTGGTATTGATATGAACAATTTTTCATAATATTTTAAAATTTTTTCAAATTTTAATATTATTTTTTTTTCCTTTTCCTTTTCCTTTTTCTTTTCTTCCCTTATTCTTCCTCCTCTAGCCAATTGTTTGGCCTTGTGAGGTTCGAGTCTTGCCTAGTCATGGCAAGACCTGAATTCACCAAATGATGGCAGGGTTGGGTTCACTAGCGTTAGGTGAGCCTTGCCAATGGCCCATAGGGGCAAGCTTACCAAAGGCAGACGACGTTGACCTCATTGACCCTCGCCTCCGCCTAGACGTTGAACATGGTCGAGGCCCAACGACTCGCTAGTGGAAGAAGAAGAAGTGAACGAAAAATAAAAAATAAAAAATAAAAAGATAATAAATAAATAAATAAATACTTGTTTTAATTATAAAAAATTATTCATATCGGCATTGGCCCATACCATATTGAATCATCAGCGTTCACGTAAGCAAATTTAGGCCAAAATTGATCAAAAAAGAAAAAAAAAAAGGATTTAATTGACAAAATTAAAAAGTTTAAAAGTGCAAAATTTTTAAAGATTTTTGGGACAATTTTTTAGGGGCAACACAACCCGCAGCCCATTAATCCAATACAAGTTAGCTTCATGGGGCTCGACCTATGAATTAATTTGCGTAGCGCCCATCCAATTTCAAGGAAAGTAGCTAGATGGGTCCAAAGGCTTAAACATCAAAGGCCCAACATTGCTAATCGCCATCGTAAGCCGTCTCTCTCGGCCGCGGGACAGGTCCTCTGTCCTGCTGGCTTCCGACCCAAAGAGATCGCAGCGGTTGTTCATGCTTCACCGCTCCATGAAAGCAATTTGCAACAGCCATAAATGGAGTTCGATCGAGCGCAGGATTTCTTGCTTCAAGCTCTATATCACTTGACCATGACAACAAGAATGAAAGCTAAGTCTTCTCTCTCCATGTTTGATTTGGCCAGTGGTACTGATTCTCGGTTTTTCCCGAATTTTCAGTGGCTTCTTCATGTCTCCTGATCCCCTTCGAACCGCCAGCTATCGCTGCCAGTGGCTGGCTTGCCACTTCCACAACCGATTCGAAAGCTTTTTCTGTTCGAAGTGCTCTGTACCAGTTCATTTCTCATTTGCTGGCTCAGATCCTCAGCATCCTTGTACTTAATTTGTTTGCAATTGTCACTTTGCTCCTTTGGTTTTGTTAAAAATGTGTCATTTCTGGAAAATATTTTTTATGAAGTTATTTTTTGGGAAAATGACAATATTTTTCCAGTATTTGGTTGAAATTTGAAAATGAAATGAAAAATATTTTTCATTATTTATTATGGAAAATCTAATTTGATTTCCCTATATAGACATACACTATTTATGCGCTAGTAACTACAACAACATTATTCCAATATTTGGTTGAAATCCAAAAATAAGCTGGAAAATATTTTCCGTTATTTATTATGGAAAATCTAATTTGATTTTCCTATCTATTTATGTGCTAGTAAACGTAGGCAACCAAGATACTGGGCATGGGCACTAATGTCGTGGGTTTGGTCGTGACCCCAACTCGGCACCAGGATCGAGGCACGAGCATCCTAGTCCCAAGCTCGGCCTCGATAGACCTAAGCGTAGGCAGTAGGGTCCCGAGACTGGCCTTGATGGCTCGGGCCCAACCTTTGTGGACCTGGGCATGGCCTTTGTGGACCTTGGCCTGAGTGTTAAGGATTTGAGCTCATGTACCGGATCTTGTGTTTGGCCTTTATGGACCAAGGCTTGGTCTCAATGGACCTAGGTCTAGGCACTGGATCCTGGGCTCTGCCTTGATGGACCCGTGTCGAGATCTGAGCATGTGCACCGAGTTGCTAGGCATGAGCATTGAGTTTAGGGGCTCGCCCTTGATGACTCATGTTTGGGCACTAGAGGCCTGGCCAGAACGCCAGGGACCTAGGAACTAGTATTGGGTTTTTGTGCCCAATGTAAATTTTGAATTCAAGTGCTGATATCTTATCATATTCTGAAAAATAATTTTCAACTTTTCAAGGATTCCTGAAATTAAACATATAGTGACTAGGAAAACATTTTATATTGACTAATTTTCTTAAGCGAACCAAATGCCAAATAATAAATAGGCAGAACATTTTCGATGCTCTAGATGCACCTATTGTGCATGCTCGTTCTCAATCTCGTTAGATGTGTAGTTGTTATGGCAAATGCAGAAACAAAAACAAAATTGAAACTAAGAAGAATAAAAGAACACCAGATTTACGTGGAAACCTTTGCGGAAAAATTACTGGGGGAAAACAAAATCCACTATAGAATTTCAAGGATTATAAAGGGATAAAAAACCAAGACTTTTTTTGTCTCAAATTCTTAACGTAATAATTTAAGAGAAACAATATTTATATTGTCCCCAAGCCCTAACGTTAGCCCAATCGCATAAAAAAATTCAAAACATACTCAACAAATCTCCACCTTGGCTTGAAATTTGCATAAGTAACAAACAATCTTCTCATCCCATTAGAGTAAAACTCAATTGCAACAAACATTAAACAAATCCAAGCAATGCTTGATTTGGACATAGGCAAAGGCTTCGTCAACATATTAGTTGGATTGTTTTCTGTACCAATCTTCAAGACCTTAATATAGCCATTAGCAGGAATGTCTTGAATAAAATAATACCGTATATCAATGTGCTTTGTCCTTTCATGATACATTTGATCTTTAGTAAGATGTATAGTACTTTGACTATCACAATGGACAACAGTCACACCATGATCCACATTGAGCCCTTCAAATAAGCTTGTTAACCATATGGCCTTTTTAATTGCCTCGGCAATAGTCATATACTCTACTTTTATTGTAGACAAAGCAATTGTATATTACAAAGTAGCTTTCCAACTAATTGCACAATCTCCAATAATAAAGATATACCCGGTCAAAGACCTCCTCTTATCCAGGTCACTAGCATAATCAAAATCAACATATCTTGTTGAAATGTCACTAGCTTTCCCAAACTCTAAACCAAAATCAGAAGTGCCCTTCAAATATTTCAAAATCCACTTCACAGCTTACTAATGAACTTTGCATAGGCATGATAAATATCTACTTACCACATCAACAACATGTGAAATGTCGGGTTGAGTATAAACCATGGCATATATAAGACTACCACTGGTTTGGCATCTTTCATGCCAAAATGATCTCACACCTTATTGACGTAGTTTTTTTGGAATTTTCCCCTATTTCGATCTCGCTGAATTTCTTGCCTAGGATTTTCTTCACTGCACCTAAATCATTTATCTTAAATTTAGCGCTCAACTGTACCTTCAAATTCTTATATCATATTTATCTTTTGCTACAATCAACGTATCATCAATATAATGACAGATCAATAAAAGAGCCACTTGAAAGTTTGTACAAATATATACAGCTATCACATTTGCTCCTACAATAGCCAATTTGCACCATAAACGAATCAAACCTTCTACATCATTGTCTAGGCAATTGTTTCAAGTCATGTATAGACTTTTTCAATAGACAAACATGATCGTCCTTACCCTCAAATTGAAAACCCTTTGGTTGAGCCATAGAGATTTTCTCTTGAAGTTCACTAAGCAAGGAAACTATTTTCAGATCGAGTTGTTCCAATTCTAAGTCATGCATAGCAACTAACACAAGAAAAATTCGAATAAAGCTGTATTTAATGACAGGTTAGAACACATGATTGAAATCAACTCCCTCGATTTGACTATAGCCTTTAACAACTAGATGACTTTTGAACTTGATGTCTTCACCTCTAAGAATACATTCCTTTCTTTTGAAAACCCATTTACAACCCACAATTTTCTTTTCTTTTGGTAGCTTGACAAACTCCCAATTTTGATTCTTTTCAAGAGATTCCATCTCTTCGTTCATAGTAACTAACCACTTTGTTGAATCTTTTGAAGAAAAGAAATGGCTTTTTTTGTAGGTTTTAGGCTCATTATACTCTATTAACTCTGCAACTGAAATAGCATGAGCAACATGTTGGTAAAATACTGCTTCGAATAGGGTGGAACAATGAAGACGGATCTTTAGAGTACTCGAGTCGGACTTTGAGGCGTGATATCACTTTCTTTAAGGATTTATTTGCCCCACAAAGTTGCTGATGGTCACCGGCAAAAATCCTCCAGGATACAACAAAGTCTCAAAATCGAGAATACTAGATAGCAATTCTAGTATTTCTCCAGGGTCTCTCTAGGAAACAATTGAAAGGAAGGCTATAGTTTTTTTCTCAGAAAGAAGACTCGAAAAGATGAAAAATGATCACTTCTACTCTTTCTCAATCTGACAAGTATATATAAAATAGTCTTAAAAAAAAAACGAAGACAACTCTTCGTGAAAAGTTGCGAAATGAACAAACACATTCTTTCGAAAATTTGCTCAAATGAACAAAGATGTCCATTCATAAAAAGTTAAAACCGAACAAATACAACCCTTCGGGAAAGGTCGCAAATTGAACAGGTATTTTTTCTTTCAAAGGTTGTCTTGAAAAGACACTAACAAAAATTCGGAATAAAATAATAATAACTATTTAATAAATAAAAATTTCGAAATTTTATTTATTAATTAATTAATTTCCGAAAATTCTCAATAATCAAAAACAACCTTTGAATTAATTAAACTTAATAAGACAACCGTACAAAATAAAAAAATAAAAAGACAAAAGGATTAGTGCTAATTAAATCGCGGGCGCGCAAAGTGCTAAGTGCGCCAAATAATCGCGCCAAAATCGCGCAATTATATTCGCGCACCCGCACGCGGGCATAGTGGGGTCTAGCCCCACCCAATCATTCCTTTAAATATACAAAGGAAATCCCACACTTTTAAATTAGTTTACTTCTTTCTTCCCACATTTCCCATGTGGGACAAGGTAAAGAGCACTTTCCTTTTGTTTTAACAAACAACTCCAACACAACAAATCTGAGGACCCATATTTCTATGGAGGCTTCACCGTCCTTCTTGTCTCTGGCAATGGAATACTATTCCTTTTCGGGTTCTTCAGACTCAATATTATCAGTAGATGATTGAATTAGTTTCGAAGAAATTACTTCAAGCTCCACTTTCTCTGCAACACTTTCCAGATTTTCATCACAAGAAATAGATGATTCTTTCTTAGGATGAAACATAACAAACTCATTAAAAGTAACACCTCTATTGATAATAATATTAGATAAATTAGCACACCAAAGTCTATAATGTTTTACACTAGAAACATATCCAAGAAAGATACATTTTTCAACTCTAGGCTATAATTTGCCTTCACTAACATGTGTATTAGTAGGTTTACTTGACCATACATCCTCGAGTGTCTTGCACTCAATAGATGTGCAAGGAGAACGATTTATCAAGCAAGCAGCTGTATTGATTATTTCAACCCAAAACTCCTTGCCGATTAGACAAGAGGCACCTAGTCCTTTCAAATAAGGTTTTGTTCATACATTCTGCTATACCATTATGTTATGGTGTATTCACTATAGTACGATATCTCACAATACCTTCAACTTTGCAAAACTCATTAAACTCACCTCCACAAAATTCCAACTTATTATCTTTCTTTTTGCTAGTTTGCTTCTCAATTAATATTTTCCATTATTCAAATGAACGAAAACATCACTTTTCTATTTTAGAAAATAAATCCAAACCTTTCTTGAATATCATCAATGAAAGTAAGTAAATACCTTGAATTAGGGCCTTTCGAAGGCTCTTAGAGATCAAAGTGAATATAATCCAAAGTGCCATTTGTTGTGTGAAATCCTCTCTTAAAACTGATCCTTCTTTGTTTTCCAAAGACAATGTTCATAGAAATCTAGTTTTTTAATTTTCTAATCACACAGAAGACCTCTCTTACTCAGCTCCCCCATCCCTCTAATATTTATATGGTCTAATCTCAAATGCCATAATTTAGAGTTGTATGATTCTATTATATCAAATGAGACTACAGCTTAAAAGGTAATCGTAGTTCCTTGTAGCTAATACAAGGTGCCAGTTTTCAGTCCTTTAATCAATAGAAGTGAACCTCTCATAATCTTCATAACTCTACCTTCAGATGTAAACCTATAACCATTAGCATCAAGTGTACCCTAAGAGATGAGGTTTTTCTTCAAATCAGGAATGTGTCTGACATTATCCAAAATCTTGATGATGTCGTCGTATATCTTAATATTGACAGTCTCAATCCCAACTACTTTGCATTTAGCGTTGTTTTCCCTTAGAATAACTCTAACGTTAAATTCTTTGTACGTGGAGAACCAGTCACGGTTAGGGCACATGTGATACGTACAACCTAAATCAAGAATCCAACTATCACTGAATTTGTCTTTAACATCTACAACTAATAACCAATCTTCGTTTTCTTTTTCAGTAACACCGAGTTGAGTAGGGTTTTCGTTTCCTTGATTCTGTCTAATTTGGTAGTTCTTATCATTTTGCCGATTTGCGTTTCCTTAATTTTGTTGATTCATATTATTTTCTCTTTGCTATTTTGCCTTCAGTTTCAGACAATTTATCTTGATATGCCCCTTAGGCTTACAATAGTTGCAAATCAAATTCCTATACTTTGATTTTGATTTAGATCTACCACCATTACTTCTCTCAATAGACCTTCCTCTAGCAACTAAACCAACCCCTTGATCATTACTGCCTTCAAAAGTCAATTATGTATGTAGTTTTTGCTTATTTAGAATACTAGTTGTCACGCCCCAGACCTTTTCCCCGTATTGGGAATGCAACATCCATAAGAATTAATTTTGCAATGTCTCAGGAGGTGTCACCGTCCCATTGATTTTTATCTTCAATTAAATACATGCAGAAGCCTACAACATCAACACCCAATCAACAAACAACAACAAGATAGCGAGGAAAAATATATATTAACACACAACTTATGTATTGTTTCAATAGATCAGAACATTTAATTCACAAGCTCGCTTGTTGGGCCATATCGATATACATTCAAAAAGGATAGGGGGTTAGTTCTAGCTCCTCTATGAGGGTGACTATAAAAAATGGTTCCCATCAAGAGGCTGGCTCCTCATGGCTCGGGCTCTGGATCATAGTCAAGGTCGGACTCGAAGTTGTCCATGGTGCCGTTAATAGAGTTCACTACCGAGCTGTCAAGATCACTAGGTGGATTTTCGAAACCACGGAGGGGCCCGAAGATCCTCTCATCCGCCTACACGAAACATGCCTAAAAAAAATGGGGGACCAATACCCTAGGCCCTCCTCAACTCACACTGTTGTGGTGTGCCTCTAATACACGATGTCTACCTCCACATTCTCTATATTTAGGATCACCACCTCCATCTACATAGGCAGACCGTAATGGGTTGGGGGAAGACTTATACATATGGACCTGAAAAAGGCTAAAACAACAACAAATGAGTTTCAACAAGAAAGTCACTTAAACTTCGTATAGGCGGATGTCTCGTATCGAAATCTTACAAAACATGATGTCAACTTGTTTATGTTAGATCAATAGCAAAGCCTTTGCTTTGCCTTAAATATGCACATGAAGAGAAGTCCTCAACTATCTAAATATCCACACTATCAAGAATCTAAGAAATATCTTATACCCATAAAATTTCTAAACATGCCAAATGATAACTTCAGCAACATATACATGCTCCTTAAGTCTTAAATAATGATATAAAAATTCATACGTGCCTCCCATAATACAATTAATAGCGTCAAAAATTCTCACGTGTCAAATAATAACTTCTAAAATTTTACGAAAGCCATAAATAATGATTTCCAAAATATCCACATGCCTCGCACGTCACAAATAATAACAAATATATTATGCATGTGCCTCCCAAGTCATAAATAATGACTATTAAATAATACATGTGCCTCCCACGTCTCAAACAATGTCATATTAAATATGTATGTGACATATTACAACTTTAAAAGTATGCGTGTAACATTTAAATGCCTCGCATACACTTTTTGCCTTGAGAACCACATAATACCCCATAATATTATGTTATCTTAAATCCGTTTATTACAAACACATTGTCGAAACCCTTTGGCTCTTCCAAAAACCTCCAGGGCATCATCCCGCCCTATCGGGCACAGCATCCAAAATCCATTGAGTATTGTTTCAATTTGATGGGAGAATGGTAACAATTCGAACAATATCGAATTAACGTAACGGAATAAAATAATATCCCCTCTTATGTAAACCTAATAGGAATCGATATAGTAGAGTAAAATAAATACCAATCACACGAAAACAAGACGATTTTTTTACGTGGAAAACCTCCTCGATGTGAGGAGATAAAAAACCACGGGACCGGAGTCCACCTGAAAATCTTCACTATCAACAAAATTGAGCGAACAATGTTCTTCTCTAGCAAATACTAGAGTTACATAGCAGCAAAGACCTCAAGAACATAATTCTTGGCAATACACATGAATTTCACAAGAGATTGAGGATAAACCAAAAATGCAGGTTTTGACCAATCCATGAAAAAAACCTGATGTAGGCAGCTTCAAACGAAAATCAAACTATTCAGATTCGAGAAGATTGTGCCACGAACATGCTGACAAAATTTTAGCTCAATCGGACCACGAATCGACCTCCGATGCCAGCTTGATGTAAATCAGATATTGCCCCAACCCCTAGATTTTCCACTTTCTCTTTTTCTCTTGTTACTATGTCTTTTTACGGCTATCACTTTTAAAGATAGTGAGAAACCCTATTTCTTCATATAACTTATTATATGAGCTCAAGCCTTTTTTGGGCTTGCAACTCATTGGGCTTCCTCCACATAGGAGTGAACCCAGCTAACACAATTAACCATCTCTGCGAACGGCATCTGAAATTCATTAGACATTTATAATCTATCAAGCATCATCCCAAAATCTATCGATGACATTTCCTTGTATGACCACATGGATTAAGTACACAATCGGTTCTTATCTTCCTCTTAGTCAAATGTTTGAGTGCCCAAAGGCGTGCTAAGCATTGTGTATCTCATGGCCTATCGAAACTACATTGATAAAATATGCCAAGTACGAGACGAGAATATGTGGTTTGACCTGTCATGTTCGAATGTTGGCCTAAGTCCAATCCGGTTAAAAAACGATATGCCTCAATATCACCGAACCAAGAGAGAGATTCAGCTCGGTGTTCTTCCATGCATATCCAAGAACCATCGCCAATCTCATTTTGAAGGCTCGGAGTGTTCTCATGCGACAACCATGAACTATGGGCATGCATATATTGAGACCGATTTAAAAAAATAGATACATAATACCAATAAAAATTACATAGAGTAAACACATTCAATAATAATAATGATTCCTAGTAACTAAGCCTAGATTACCACAAACAAACTAACCATATCTAAGAACACCAACAAATCTTCATGATCAAGTATGTACATGGACATAAGCAACCGTTTCCACTAACGACAACAAACTGAGCAACCTTGACAATCACAAAATCATTCCTTGCCTACATCGAATTTCATAACTCAATCAAGCAAACAAATGAGCAAACTATACAAAATTAGTACATGGTTCTATGCTTTCTAAGACAGCTTGATCCTATCTAATAACACAAACAAAATCGACCTAAATCCGAGCTATGTATTACAACGGCCTAGCCAACGTTTAGTGGATCCACTTACCAAAATTGGGACAAGAACGAGAATTAGATAGTGGTGGCTTGCGGCTCACGGCGATGGCACAGCGACGTGGCATAGCAAACGGCATGACAACGGGGAACGGTGGTGCAGCGAATCAAAAGGGAGAGAGAGGGAGCAGTGTAAGGAAAAGGGAGGGAGAGAGGGGCAGTGAGCTAGGGGAGAGAGAGAGGAGGAGAGAATGAGAAAAAGAACTTGAGGAAGAAGTAAAAAGGGAGAGAGAAATGGTTTCCTCGGGCTTTAAATGCTAAGACTCAATTATTTGTGTTGCAATGGTGGCTTCCTAAAATTGGTAAGAATGACTCTTGACCCTACAAGCGTCAACAAATGAGCTCATCTTGCCAAGCTTGTTCTTCAAGTCCTAAGGACTCGATTATTTACTAGTTCAAAAGCAACTATTGTGACATCCGAGAATTTCGATGACCCTGAATATGCGACGGTCCCAACTGATCGACGGAAGTATCGTCGGACTGTGTCATTGGTATTATTTACGAACACCATTCTATTTTCATCGTTGGACCGATGCGTTGCATTCAAGTAACGGCTCGATCGTCGAATAAACTATAGTCTTGTCGAAATTCCATTACTTAAGGTCATTGGTGAAATCAACCTCATCCGTATTTTGCCAGCCTTAGAAAAAAATGGCGATACGTCACGGATTGACGAAAGTGTTATCGGAACTCGTCATCGTCGGCACTACATTCGACCCCGTTTCATCGCCACTTGACGTCTTGAGACATTGGCTTTCGAAGAAAAAGGAATTCTCCTTGCATGGTCATGCGACCAATCCCACCAACGACCATAAAATGCTGGTCATATAATAATAGGAGAGATTGGCCACCAAGCAGCCCATGCCCCCGTCTCTTTTGTTAGTCAACAGAAGAGAGGAATGTTGACTGAGAAGCATCGCAAGGCAGCCACGTCCACGTCTTTGGACGGTCAACAATTGAGGGAATTGTTGACCGAAGGAAGCAGCTGTGAATTGCTTCAATTGGCCACGTCGTGCATGCAATATGCAAGGTGGCCAGCGGAGAGAGAGCGTGTTGGACAGTTGCAAGCCACGCCTCATCCGTGTCTTCAAGATGGCGAAGCATAACCGAGAAATGGCCACGACAACACAACCAGGGACGAAAAGAACAAGACCGCCAGTGGAGAGAAGAGAAACCCTAAGAGACAGAGAGAGAGTGGGCAGCGAGCGAGTGAGCGAGAGAATAGAGGGCGAGCGCGAGAGAGAGAGCAGCGAGGGAAAAGAGGAGGTCGCCCCTCCACCCGTGCACGCACGCTGCCGACGCCGACGCTGCTCGCACTTGCTGTTGCCGAGCCGTGTTCGTGACCGCGAGCTTCCCGTTTCACTTGCCGTCGAGCTGTAGGACTTGAGGCAAGTTGAAATCTACTAATCTATATAGTGTAGAGCTATTGCTGTCTTAGAAAGTGCATTGATAGGCTGGATTGTTGGATCTTGATGTTGAATGATGGTTTATTGAGGAACCAAGACTGTTTTGAGGTTGAAAGATTGATAAAATGCTCGGGTTTCTCATGCATGCGTTTGATTTTTTTAAATTTAAGCCAAAACAGATTTGGCGAATATGAAATTTTGAAGAATTCGGCCATTGTTTTGGATTTGGAGAAGAAAAACCTCCTGACTTGTGTTTGAAACTCTATTTACTATGGCACCGACTACAAGTGTTTTAAAAATTGCCCGGTGCTTTCTAGATTTTTGAGTTTTGTATCGATTTGTCCAAACCATTGAAGGTCGGGTTGATATGTCGGTTTACCATACGAGTTTTTAAATTTGGTTATCGCTTTTGAACAAAATTTGGCCATAAACTGATTTGGAAAACCTCCCGACCCTTGCTGAAATTTCTATATACCGAGGCGCTGTTCATCAACGTTTCAAAAAGAAAAGAAAAAAAAGGTTTTTGGCGCTCTCGAAACCTCAAACTTTGATGTGAACCAGTTTTTTTTATAAACCACGAAGTCGGGAGTGAGGTTTAGACTTGTCAATGGGCCGAATTCAAAATTACTTGTTTTGATAACTCTTTTCAATTTTGGATGAGAGTTGTAAGCACGGTTTATGAAATTGAATGTGATTATTGAAATGCATTGGAAGGTTAGCCATGGGAGTGGACCTGCGGACTTAATATTTTACTGCCAAGTTTTGTTCATTGGTTTTATTGACATGAAAATGACATGTATTTCAAAGCCTATTGTTGTCGTTTTGAAAATATTTTGGCATTGAAATGATTTGATTGATATACCATGGCTGAGATGTGATTGATGCTGTCAGACCCTCGAGTCGACGATGCCCTAGGAGTCGGGATGCCCAGAGGTTCGAATGAGTCGATGCCCTTTGGATGCCTGGGATCCGCAGTGTCCCAGAGGTACCCCGGGAGTGTCGGGATGTCCGGTTGTATTATGATACATGCCCGGAGGGTGAGGGGTTGTATTATGATGCATGCTCGGAGGGTAGGGGTAACCATTTTCATGGCGAGCCCCGGAGATTCCTTGTAATGCCAGGTGGGGTGCGAGATGCCTAGGGGTGTAACGTAAGACGCTCCGGATGCCCGGTTGTATTTTGAATACATGCCCGGAGGCTTTCGCGACGCCAGGTTGGGTGCGAAATCCCGGAGGGACGCAAACACTGGTCCTTTGGGCTAGACATAGGGAAATGAAAATGAACTGAGTTCTAAAAATAACGACCCTGTTAATATCTGCGCCTGATTATGGGACTAAATTGTATGGCATGGTATGGGACGTGTCATTACAATTTGGCCCTATAATCGGGACCCCTGCGTGACTGAAAGATTGCATTTTGGTTTGAAATTTCATTACCATCGCTTTTAAAATGTTTTATCTATCTAATGCACATTTATTCTTTCGATTTCGTATTTTGTCTATCCTACATGGACTTAGACTTGTGATGGCTTGCATAGCATAGCTTAGTAGATCTTCAACTGCTGGGTGATTGTACTCACCCTTTTTGGGGAGTAACATTTCAGACTAGACAAGATACCTCTGCTGCCACCGCCACCAGCAGATGGACCAAGTGGTTGGATATGACCACAAGGAGGAGGACAACAAAGGAAGGAACTTTTGGACGCCAACACTAATCGATGGACTTTAAGTATACGACTGTTGGAAAAGATGTCAGTCATCTTTTGAAGTATAGCCGAGTATAGAAGACTACATCATTTTGGTGTACCGACTAAAGATGTCCATCTAGTTTTATGTAAATAAAAGTGTTCGGCTTATTGCCCATAAATGTGTTTAGTTGGTGTGCATCGTTTTAAATACAGGAAGGGAAGTTGATAGATGCGCTTCCGTTATATAAACTACGCAGGGACCGACTTAAAAGATATAAACCCCCAGGATTTATGAATTATAATGAAATTCCTTGGTATCAGAGTATTATACTATTAGGGTAAAGCAAGTGAAAGGTACGTGTGGTGATCCTAACGGATCGGGAGCCGTCAAGGGGTGCCACAACTAGTCTGGTTACAAAAACTAGGATTGTCCATCCTCCAAGTTCCCTACTAAATGGTGCCCAACTCCTTCTTGAATGGCCACGAAATCTTGTCTTCTCTTAATTTAATCTTAAGAAGCTAAATAAGTCACGCCTCTAGGGCTATTAAAGTTTATATCCCTAATTGACACATGATTGTTAGTCAATGTGTCATTAAAAAATACAAATCCAGATTAGGGTTATCGATTGCGACGGAGTATGTTTCTCGACAAAAATTGTCATTTTTCATTTCTTTCTTTTACTTTGCCAATTTTAAGTGATTTCCTTTCATTTCCATCAAAAACACAAAAAGTGAAACGGTTGACTTTTTGGTTAACTCTTTGGTCAACCCTTTGATAAAAAATCAACCCTGAGTCAAAAGATGTCTTTTTTTGCAAAAAAAAAAAAAAAAAAAAAAAACGCCAAATAGTCTCAATTTCACTTTAGCCTAGTTAATATTAAAAAATTCCAAAGAAATGACACAAAAATTAAATTTTTAGGAAAAGTCAATAAAATTGAAAAGTAAAAAATCCATAAAACACTTTTAGTAAAACCACAACAAAAAAAAAATGAAAAAATAAAAAGTCTACAAAACACTTCATTGTAGTGTTAGTTTAACCTCAATGTCAATAATTTTCCAAAAATTGATTAAGAACCTTATTTTCCAAATATTTTGGTTTTAGGTTCGAAATCGACCAAAAATAAAATTACTTTCATTCAAGTCATAATTAGGTTTAGTTCCTTTTATGACATTTAGTCTATAGATGATTTCTCATCCACTCGTTCACTCAATTTCGACAACAGTAGTGTTAAAAGGTGAATTGCCATTTTTAGCCTTGATTAGGGGATCCGAATCAATTCTTCATAAGTTGCGAATGAACATTTTCAGTTCATTCATTTTCTTGAGATAAATCCAAATCCAGGGTTCATTCTGAGAGATTCGCTTGAAAACTTTCCCATTGGAGGATTTCACTCTCTTAAATATAGGAAAACCAAGCTATGAAGCTTCAATTAAAGAAATTCAAGTTGATCTATTCGAGACTAAGGTTTAATTTTGTAAATCTAGGTCTAATTTTGATATTAGACCTTGATTCATTTTTGGCATAAGAGTCGTGATATTAATTCAAGGTCAATTTGGATGCAACTGGTTATCCTAAGTATGGGCAATCAGTCTAATAGATCTATCGCAATATTAATTGAATTCAATTTCAACTAATTTGTGATTTCGAGTGCAAAATTGCAAAATTTTCCGTTCTGGCCTATAATGTTCAATTGTGTGTACCCATGTTGTAGGCCCACTATTTCTCACGATAATCAAGCAATTAGGTCAATAGAAAACCAATGGATTGCATTTACATAGTTTGATCAACCTAATCTCATTAGACTTAACCGTTTCTTCTCGAATTAGGTAACTTTTCTTTTTAATTTGGCTGTCAAATGACCAAATTGCATAAATTTTTAGCCCATAAAGATTGCTTGGCCAAAACCAGTCGAACCGATCCGACCGATGGCTAACGAGACAGGCCGGCTCAGCCCCTTGCCGACTGGTTCTTGATCGCTAGTGACCACCCATCGACTCTATTTTGTGTGTATATCGTCCTCATGTCCTTTGGTTTTCAAAATTTTGCAACAATACTCCTGGATTTTGCGAATTTACAAAATCGCTCCTAATGAGGCCTTAATCGCAATATCCATTTTAATTCCCATTTTTTTGTGAATCAAAGTCATCTAATCAGTCACAATTCACATTTTAATATAGGATTAGCCCTCAATGACCTTAATTTGGCCATTAGATTAAATTTAGACCATTAGATCGAATTGACAATGGAGATTTGATAGTTAATCAAGAGTATAGAAGGTTTTTTCCCTCTAAAATCTTAAAGGGGCTCATTTTGTAAAATTTGTAGATCAAATACTCTGAAAACTCTCTCTCCTCTTGCCGCACCCTCCGCCATTCACCATCGCATGCTAATCGACTTGCCACCGTCGATCACCCCCTCTGCGACCTTCCTCAATTGCTTCCTGACGTGTCGGAGGTTAGCATTCCCTCCCGCAGCCCTTGATTCCCTCCCTCCAAGCTTGATCGTGGCTCAAGGTTCACTAGCGATCGAGCCGCTGATTGAACTGGCGCCTCCTCCTTCTTGATCGGCAGTTTGAGGTGGTTCGTGGAAGCCCTGATCACTAGCGATCCTCTCTTTGGTGTATACCCGACATCCAGTGATCGAAGTTTGGTCGAGTAGTCATCTGAAGCCTTTTAATGGTCGGATCTCCTATCGATGCTCCAAATCGGTCTAGAGAGAGGTGTTCCTGTTCCAGCCACTTCAATGGTCCTCGAAGACCATCCGATAGTCCTCAAAATTTGGATCATGTTTCAAGGGTTCAAGTTTCATCCGATCACATTTGAATTCGACAAAACTTCGATAGGTAAACTCTCTAATCATGAATCTGATGAAGCGAGATCGGATTAGTGGGCTAGGATTCGACCCTAGCATCATGATTTATGCTTAGATCTATGTAGGAGGTTATGAGATGATTTGTGATGAGTTAATGATGATGAATGATGAACTTGAACTTGCTTGATTTGCCTTGATATGCAAAATCGTGTTCTTGTGTTGACTTTCTATTTTGGTTTAAATGAGGCGATAAATGACATTTTCTAGCCTTGAGCTTTCAGAAATGTAATCTAGACTTGACAGGATTCGATTTGATAGGTTACACATCCCGAGCGGACATTGTTTGGTACCTGAATAATGCCTCCATAGTTCATCGATTCTATACTGATTTTGTGCTTGGTTTGCAGTTCTAACTTTGAGCGAATTATTGTATAGCTATTTTTATACTGTTTTTTGTGCTTATATTTTGGAAAAACTTTCTCATATAATTTACACAAAATTGTCTTGGTTACATCATATTTTTTTCTAGAATTTTTGGAGTTGATTTGGTTAGGTAAAATCAACAAAAATCATCCTTAAGTCAGTTTGCCCTAATTTAAGTCCGACCTATATTTGCTTAGAATTAAGGTCTTAAATGAGTCCATTAGAGTTTGCATCCTTCATGAGAATTATAGTACATACTGTAGGTGTTCTAACTAGGTATCATTTGTGGAAATTGAGCATCGTTTACTATGTTAATCACATGTGTGAAGAGGCTTAGGCGCTGCTGTGACTTGTGTTGTTTATCACATGAGTCTGTTTTGTCATTTTTGTGTAGGCTCACGTAAATCAAGTTAGGGTTAGATGTCTTCATGAAATGTTCAAATGTTCGTGATGTTGTTGTATTCTACACATAGGAATTTTCCTGAAATTTTTGCACAACATTAAATGGTCAAAAATCACTCATGTTTTGTGATAGTCATGTTGAATTAGAGGCTGATCACGAGCTTATTAAAACCTCTTTGTTTGGGCCTCTTAAAGGCCAAATCAAGTCTTGATGTCTTCTAATATTTTAAGTACATGTTATAAGCTTTGTGTCAATGTATGGCATGACATATTTGAACCACATTTACTATGTGAAAACCATGCATTAATTTAGCAAATTGTAACTGAAATTTGTCAAGCATGTTGTTCTTAGCAATGAGTCGCCTTTCAATGCTGGTGAATCATGTGGCTTCTTTGCACTTTGATTTAGGGTTAAATGTATTAACCAAACTCTCATCGCATTCAACATTATGTCGTGTGCAAGTTTCACATTTTTTGCACATTGTCTAGATGGTCTTATAAACCATTCATGAATTACATTCTAATTTGCTTGTGGCTAATGCATGCGACTTCATGATTATCGTTGTTCGACATGAATTTGACCCCAATTGGACTTGAACCCTCTTATAATGTCTTAGAGCTCACCTTAATCTTTCCAATGATGTTGATTTCGCCCGATTTGCACATCGTTTGATCCATTTTTCATTTTTTTTTTCAATTTAGGTTAGAAATCTGTCCTAACTGAAATTTGGAACTCCTATTTTACCCCTGTTAAGTCTGACCTTTTGTTATTTTTGTGTGATTTTATCATTAAGGATTTTGAGGTCTGGTCCCTAATGAAGTTTGTTTGTCCTTCTTTTGTCTTCAGTTATAATAAAATTTCATCTTTTTTAGACTTCGTTTACTAAGTCAAATCTCTGTTGATATGCCATGATACCCTGCTGATTTGCTACATTTTTTATGTGAGGCTCAGCGTTCTTGAATTTTTATGAATTCCTACGTAGCTCACCTTAGAAAACTTTCTTCATAAAATTTGTTCCCCATGATGTTCTTGATGTTGTAATTTTCTTGGAACAAATTATCGATGGGTTCCCTTTCAATTGTGTTTTTATTTGTTTGCCTTGTTCCATGATGTTTTGTTGTACTTCTTTGCTGTGATTTTCCTCTAGAATTTTTTAGGTCAACTTGCATGCTGAATTTATTTCACTTGTCTCCACGGACTTTGATCCTCATCTTTCGAACTTTATACCCAAAAATTCTAAAAAAAAAAAAAGAAAAAAAGAAAAGCACTTTACCATGCTTTTCAAACCCTTCGAAAGTCATGACTTTGTTTGAATTTTCCTGTTCTTGTTGTTATTTTAGTTCAAGGATGCTCCTGCATAAAATTTCCAAATTCTCATTTTGTCCTTTAGATTCTGAATTCCAAACTATGCTCTTAGTTTACATTGATGTTGTCTAAACTTTGGAACCTATTTAGGGCATCTGCGAGGCTCGATCAGAGTGCACAGGATGCACCCGAGTTACCCTTGATGATTAAATGTGTTCTATAGCTGTGACACACCTTTACTATGCCATTAGCATTCTTTATCACAATTCACTACCAAATGTTCTTCAAATGACTTTTAGGCATCATTTGAACTTTCATAACCTTCAACTTGTTTACCTTTCTGAAACGCCTATGATTGTGTTTGGCATTTGTCGATTGAATAAGTGATCCAGTGTTGACTCACTAAAATTGTCTAATTCATTGAGAACTAAGGGCCAAGAGCCTACCTGCATGTTTATTTTTCGCCATGCATGTACCTTTTACATGGATGCATAGGTGCGATACATGATTCCATGGGATATCCTTGTGATCCATTTAGACTTCCTAGAAGGATCGTCGCATGAAATGCAAAGGCCGACCCCGATGCCAATTTTGTTTAAATTGTGTGTATTATGTTCATTCCATGACTATTCCTGATTGTTTGGTGTTCGTGATTGTTTTTGTAATGATTGTTTGTTTCTTTCCTATTATATGTACCTAGTCCTAATTTTAGATTAGGATTAGGATAGGTCCTTGGAGATAGAGGTCCATCAAGACATGAAGACAATGGAAGCTTAATGTCCAATTCGACCATGTTTTGTATTCACTTGTTCCCGATATATGTTTCGGGTCATTTCGCATTGTATAAATACTCGACGAGTTGCAGGTTTATTTTTTCCGTTTGATTTTCATTTATTACTTAGGATTGCATGTGAGATTTATCGCTTTCCCTAAGCTGTTCACTTGGGTGTTTACTTACTGTATTGTCTTTAAGTTTCAATTGTTTGCCTTCTTTTCTCTTTTATAGAAGTAGAATTGCATAAAATCAACCATCCACACGCATGATCACCAAATTAGTTTCATCGACCCTAAAAAGTAAAAAAAGAAATGTATGGATACTTTAGGAGACACAACAAACCATTAGGTACTAAAAGGGCGTTAATAAAAATTTTAGCATAACCCAAGTTCTTTAATCTAGAATTTCTAGTGTGTAGAAATTGATAGACCACTCCCAACCCTCGATTGAGTTTTCTAGCTGACCCCTGAGGCTAGTGGCGATCCTATCTTTTATAGGTTGTTCTAAACAACTAGAAAATAAATGAACCCGTCATGAGAGGTATAAGTCTCAACAAGACTAACCGTAGTTTAGCATACCCAATGTGGAAAGTTCCTAATGGATAAAGTGATGCCATCAATGGGGAACAAAAACTATTGGGAGGGCTACTATGATAAAGATACCCCTAAATTCGATATTCACATCCGATCTCTTCTTGTGAGGTGTGTTGCTTGTCCAGGTTCTATGTATGACCTATGTTTGAGCTTGGTTGATCCATGAAGGACCCTTGGTTGTCATGTAATTGTATAGGATCGATCGATTTGCTTTGGCTTATGATCGCATGGAATCAAATTAGGGTTGTTGACAGAAGGTACAATGACCATGCAAAGTCACCCACAATCAGTATATATTCGAGCTAAATCAATCTATATTTATCCATTGATCGACTCAAGATGGAATGTGATCGTCTATATTGATCCTTATCGTCGTGCAATCTTTTCATGGTCGAATGCTCTAGTCTGACGTAACCTCGATCCTGAGTCGCCTCATCCCTAATTAGCTAATTGGCCCATG
Source organism: Eucalyptus curtisii (assembly GCA_017140595.1). Taxonomy (NCBI): domain Eukaryota; kingdom Viridiplantae; phylum Streptophyta; class Magnoliopsida; order Myrtales; family Myrtaceae; genus Eucalyptus; species Eucalyptus curtisii. The sequence continues at coordinate 9,122,662 of CM029502.1, forward strand.
AACAATCCCTAAAATTGACTCACAACCCATTTTCATTATCGATGTACCGATCCTTATTCCATTACTCGCACTCAAGATAGGGGTCTGAATCGAGGATGTCACACTAGTCTTGACATCTTCAACACAAATAGTTTCTCTACTAACAATAAGAGAGCTTTGCCATTTGCATCTCCTCAATATACTGTTCACGGATGCTCTGTAGACTTGTGATTTTGGCACTATTCCTACGTTCTGGTGTGGAGCTAATTCCCGAAGCTTTGACTGGTGGTTGAGGCTGATTTTTTTAGGGAAGGATCATCCAACTGCCCCCTTCAAACCCTCAAGAGCAATCGCCCTGGTACATCCCTATTTGTGCTGATATGTTCCAACTGAGCTAGGGTTTGTCGGGCCTCTTTGTGGTTTTCTGCTTTTATGGTGGATGCATCTGCTAAGATGGCTAGCCAAGCAGAGATGGCCCATAACTCTACAGTTGGTCTTAGTGGACGAAGCCCTTCCTTTCCCCACCAAGCCTATCCATCTTCAGATGTTGGCGAACTAGAGGGCTCTTGAGCAACAACTCCGTCTTCCTTGATGGAAGACCAGCAGGAATCTTTTAAGCCTTCTCAAGCTTTTGTTAGGGCCCGTGGTTGAAGCCGTGCCAGGTCCGGCTCCAAGCGCCCTCAGTCTAGTAACAGGCAATGAAGGGCCTCAAAACCCCCTCCCGCCCGTTCCTGAGCCAACGTAGCGAGAGTGGCGACTAAGGGATACAGTTTGCCGTACATTCCCCTTTCCTTTGTGAATAATAAACCTGTTGTCAACTTGTCGACTAAACTTCTGGAGGCTGCTAACCCTAAATGGCATGAATGCCTTGTTGGGTATTATGTTGGGAAGAAGTTGCCATTCAAATTAACTGAAATAGCTCTAAAGAATGCTTGAGGTCCGAAGCTGGTTGAAGTGATGGCGAACGACCAGGGATTCTATTTTTTCCATATTCCTGATTGCGAGTTTCGCAGGAAGGTCTTGGAAGGTGGGCCAATTACCATTGCAAGAGTTCCTCTAATCTTGCAACAATAGCAGCCAATGTTGGAGCTAAAAAAAGACTGTCATTCCTCTATTTCGATGTAGATTAGGCTGAAGAATTTTCCCTTTGCTCTCTGGTCTGCGTCGGGGATAAGTGATGTGGCTAGTGCGGTGGGCAAACCGCTTTATGTCAACTTGCGTACTGAACAATTGAAAATGATCTCTTTTGCTCGTGTGTGTGACGAGATCTCAGCAAAACAACCAATGTGCAATTCGGTTGACATTGTCCTCAATGGGGAATCTTGTACGATGGATGTGGAGTATGAGTGGAGACCAATTGCTTGCCCAAGTTGTGGCACTTTTGGTCACAAGTGTGCAGCACCCCCTACCCAATCAAATGCTGAAATAGTAGCTCAGCAGGAGCCGGTTTGTGCTTCCTTTGGCCCCTGCTCTAGCTGCGGCTGCAACTCCTAGAATTGTGGATGCCGATTGGAATCGGTCGTGGGCAAAAGGAAAAATCTCCCCTTGAGGCCCAAGGAAGGGACGTCCTCTCTCCCGGAGTTACCTAGTGAGCCAAACCATATCCTAAAAATGAAGAACACCTCTCCGGGTACCGGGAAGCCTTCTACTTCTTCCCGGTTTGTCCAGAAACCCTAGAAGGAGCACTCGAAGTTGGATGACTCTCGTGCCAACCCTTCGATCGCTACTAGAGGTAGCTCAATGGGTGCTACATTTTCCACAACCCCATTTTACTCTAAGGAAGAATTGGATGGCTTTGCGAGCCAGGTCAGTAGCTCGGATGAGGATCTCCTTGACCCTCTCTCTCCTAGAGTTCCCTCTACTAGTAGGAAGCCTGTTCCCAAATAGGAGAAGGACTAGAATCCTTGCCCAGCTCCGCCTCTTGCCGATCCTCCTAGGCCGGTGGCTAACCAACGGTGATCAAAGAAGCAGAGGTAGGCTCCCTATCCTCTTGTTATAATTATTTTTATATATGTACATAGGTATTTTGAATATTAGGGGTCTGGTTGATCCCATTAGACAAGCCGAAGTCTGAAATCTTGTGTCCTCAAATAGTTTGAGCTTGGTTGGGTTATTGGAGACTAAAGTCCCGGAATCTTGTTCGCATGCCATTTCCTCGGATCTACTTAGGGGTTGGGGCTAGAGGACTAACTATGAACATTCTCATAAAGGGAGAATTTGGGTCAGGTGAGATTCGTTTAAAGTCAGTTTTGATGCCTTTGCAGTCAATACCAAGGCAATTCATGGGAGATTAAGGTGTCTTACTTCAAGTTTGGATTGTTGCGTCTCGGTTGTCTATGGTGAGCATTCTTTCCTCTCCCGCCGTCCGCTTTGGACAGACATTATCTAGTGGAATACATTCTTGCAGAACTCGACTTGGTTGGTGGCAGGAGATTTCAATGCCATATTAAGGATCCATCTGACTGAATTGGTAGCTCTTGCGCCTGGATTCCTTATTTTGACGAGTTTAGTCAATGTTTATCCTAGACTGATCTAGACTATCTGAGATATGTTGGCTTTCGTTTTACCTGGACGACTTCTTCTGGTCCCTCTTGGAAGTAGAGAAAGATAGACAAAGTCCTTGTGAACTCAAAATGGAGCTAGGAATTTTCCTTCTCGAATGCCCTTTTCCTTGCGCCCAACATTTCTGACCACACCCCTACGGTTGTCAGGATTTTGAATCCTATTCATCAAAGGAAACCTTTTAAGTTTTTTAACTTTTGGACAAAACACCTGGATTTCAAGTCGATTGTAGCCCGGGTGTGGGAGGACCTGGAAAAAGGAGTACCGATGTATAGGCTTGTATGCAAGTTGAAGGTCCTCAAAGGCTGCCTCAAGCGGCTTAACAAGGATTCATTTTCTAATCTATTCGCCACAACAGCTGAAGCGAGGCTAGCTCTTCGGGACACTTAGAATGGCCTTCATCAGGATTCGACTAATGTTTCACTCGCAGAGTTAGAGAAGACTTAGCGTAGGGCCTTCACGGAATTGCGTATTCAAAGAGAGTCCTTCTTAAGCAAAAATCTAGAGTCAGATGGCTTGAAGAAGGGGACCGGAACACTAAATATTTTTATCATTCTGTTAGTAGAAGACAGAAGAGGAATAGGATCCTTTCGGTCAAGGATTCTGCTAGCACTTTAGTCATGAATCCACCTTTGGTTCAGCATTTCTTTATTACCAACTTCCAGGAGCTTTTGGCGCCACAAGTTCAGCTTTTGAGGTCTTCGATCCAGGAGATCCAGGCGGTTATCCAGCATCTGCTGAATGAAGATCATATTAGCTCTCTTTCTTGGCCGGTGTCTGATGTGGAGATACGGGACACCATGTTCTCCTTAGCTCGAGGTAAGGCTCATGGGCCGGATGGTTTTAATGTAGAATTTTTCAAATTCAACTGGGAGGTGGTAGGCTTGTCAGTTCTTGCAGTGGTCAGAGTTTTCTTTTCCTCTAGGAGGCTGCTTTAGGAGATTAACAACATCATTTTGGTTTTGGTTCCCAAGAATCCCAATGCGTTCTCGGACTATAGACATATTGCCTGTTGTAATACGATCTATAAATGCATCACCAAAGTGTTGGCTAACAGAGTGGCGGCTATTCTTCAATCCGTCATAAGTCCTCCTCAGAGTGCTTTTGTCAAAGGCCGGCGGATTAGGGACAACATCCTCCTGGCCCAAGAACTGTTTAGTGGCTTCCATCTCAACCCGTATTCGCCTAAGTGTGCAATCAAAGTGGACTTCCAAAAGTCCTATGATACCGTCGAATGGGATTTCTTGGAGCTTGTTCTCCATGCCTTTGGTTTTCCTGACTATATAATCCGGCTTATTATGATTTGTGTGCGTACGCCCAAATTCTCTATCACCTTAAATGTGGAGCTTCATGGCTTCTTTCCAAGCAATCGTGGCTTGCAGCAAAGGGACCCTATCTCTCCTTGTCTTTTTACTTTGGTGATGGAGGTTTTCTCGGGAATATTATACATTCGGTCGAGGCAACCAAAGTTCAATTTCTTCTAGAGATGTAAAGGTTCGTGTCTATCGCACATTTTCTTTGCCGATGACGTCTTCCTTTTTTGCAAAGCGGATATGGCGTCGGTCTCTCTCCTCAATGAAGGCCTTGACACCTTCTCAGAGTGGAGTGGGATGAGACCAAACAATGACAAAAGTGAGGTTTTCCTTGCTGGAGGGACCGCCTGTTCTCGGAACCAAATTGCTCAGACCTTGGGATTCCATATTGGGAGCTTGCCGGTGCGGTATTTGGGAGTTCCTATTATCACCTCGCGGCTTCGAAAAGTGGATTGCTGCTCCCTCGTCAATCGCATCACAGCTAAGGTGCATTCGTGGGCTCATCGATTCCTTTCCTTCGCCGGTAGGTTGCAACTCATAAGGTCAGTCATCCACTCTATTCAAACTTATTGGGCCAGTGTTTTCAGTCTACCTAGAGTTGTTTTAGACCAGATAGAACAAATTTTGAGACAATTTCTATGGAAAGGCCCAAGCCATGGTAGAGGCAGTGCAAAAATATCGTGGGAGGATGTTTACCTTCCGAAAGAGGAGGAGGGACTTGGAAACCGAAGGCTACGAGATTGTAATATAGCAGCCATGCTCAAGCACATTTAGATCCTATTTCTGACAAGGAATCCTTGTGGTTTAAATGGATTCACTCCACATTTTTAAAAAGGAAGAATTTCTAGATAGCCAAGAAGCCAACTATTTTCTCGTGGGCCTAAAAGAAGATTCTGCAACTCAAGAGGGATTTTTGGCATCTCTTCCATTGGATGATTGGGGACGGCCATTCGATTTCGCTATGATTTGACCATTGCCACCCTAGAGGCCCCCTTAATCTGTGGTTTTCAGACACGATTATTTATAGTTCTTAGCTTTCCAAGAAAGCAACGGTGGCGGACATTTTCTCTGCGTCCGGCCAAGCACTAAAGGCCTCGTTGGAGTCTTGGGAGGTGCCCCTTCTAGTCCTCTCTCAAAGCCCAGATCGCTTTTGCTGGCTGGAAAACTCTTCAGGGTTATTTTCGATTGCCTTTGCATGGGAGACCATTAGACTGAAGAAGGCCAAGGTGCCCTGGGCCGTGTTTATATGGAACAAATCGATCATCTCGTGGTATCAATTCAACCTTTGGCTTATGGCTAAGAACTGGCTTCCCATGCAAGTTCTTTTGCGATCCTATGGAAGAATTGACAATGCGGCATGTGCCTTCTGTAATAGTAGACCTGATTCTATTGACCACTTATTCTTTGGTTGTCGCATCACTTCAGGTCTGGCTTTGTTCTAGGCTACGAGATGCAATCGTCCTTGGCAAAACAGATCTTGGGCAGACAACCTCCAATGGGCTTTGAAGTTCCTCTCTGGCAGTGAATTTTATCAATGCATTGCTAGATTCTCCTTTGGGGCCTTATGTCATGTGATTTGGAAGAAGAGGAATAACATCCTCTTTAGAGAGCAAACAGTGGCGATTCCGATCTTGAAAAATCACCTCATCAAAGTAGTCAATGATAAAGCCTTGACTTTTAGAAATGTAGCGGACACTTACAGAAATAGGAGGATCCAACGCCGCTGGGATTTGGACCCATCCATTTTTATTCCTGCAGGTGCCCTGTAAGGATTCTCGGCTTCTACTCTCTGCTTCGGAGACTTGGTCTTATTGAAGGATAGGAGGCTCTTTTCCCTTTCGGGCTGGTGGCTGTCTTGGTTGGATTGGCCTTATGTAGCTGCTGATCGGTGGGGTTGTCTTGGTATGCTGGGGGCTGGTCCCGGATGCGTGTACCATCTCTAGATGCCTTTTGAAGCTACTAATGCTGTTTTGGAGTGCTGTCGCTGGGGCTTTTCGGTATTGATGGCATTGGAAGAAAGGCCGCTTCTTTGGTGCCTGGCTCCGTCTCTTCTTCATTGTAGCTGCCTTGGGTGGCTGGGTTGAAGTCGTTGCTGCTTTCTGGTAGGCTTCTTGGTGCTGATGCCGCTTGGTGCTGATGGCGCTAGAAGGGGGGACAACTTCTTCGATGCGTGGCTCCGTCTTCTCTTTTTGTAGCTGCCTTTAGTTGGCTGGGTCTTGTTGGTTATTTGCTTCCTTGGCAGTTGTTTTGGCCGTTCTTACCACTGTTGGCTGTTTCGCTGCCTTGTTTGGTGGCTGTTGTTTATTTTCTGTCGGCACCTTTCCACTCGTTTTGACTAGTCTGTCATTATGAGTGTAAGTTTTGGTGCCAGACCTTTTTGGTTCTTTTATTCTTCTCATTTTCAAGTTTGTTTTGATTTCTCCATATGCCATAACAAACTAATATCTAAGCCTTAGGTTTCTTTCTTGATCTTCTACATATGGCTCCAAGTTCAACAACAAGATTTGATATTGAGAAATTTGATGGGAGCAACAATTTCAATCTATGGCAAGCTCGTATGTTGGCAGTTCTTATGCAATAGAGTTTGAAGAAAACTATGTTTGGAAAAGGAAAAAAATCAAAAAGCAGGTTAGATGAAACATGGAAAGAACTGGATGAAAGAACCATGTCTGCTATTCAATTATGCCTCATGAAAGAAGTTCTATAGAAGTACTAGATCAAAAAACAGTTGTCAGTTTATGGAATAAATTGGAGAGTATTATTATTTTTTTTTATAAAATCCCTCACCAATCAATTGAGACTCAAGCAACGACTCGTCACTCTTTGTATAGCTAAAGGTGTTTCTCTTAAATCTCATATTTCTGAATTCAACGCTATTATCTATGAATTAAGAAGTGTTAATGTTAAGGTTGAAGATGAGGATCAGGCTATCTTATTGTTAGTTTTTTTTTGGGTAAAGTAAGGATATATTGAGCTTTAACTGAAACTATACAAAAAGGTCTGACACCAAAACTTACACTCATAGGAAGAACAAAATCCACTATAGAATTTCAAGGGCAAAAGATCGCCTCAAGTGCCGAAAGTTGGCACAAAGGAACACTTAAGTGTCAAAAGTTATGAAAGTGATACTTAAGTGCCAAAATCTAAGAAAAATGGATCACTTAAGTGCCACTCCAGCCAAAATGCTAACGTGCGCAATTTCCGGCGAAGTAAGTGCAAAACGACGTCGTTTTGCACGCTAACGTGGCCAAATAATGCAAATAATGCAAAAACAACGTCTTTTGATGCTTTGCGTGATAATAAATTAATATAAATTTAATTTAATTTAATTTAAAACTAAATTTATTTAAAATATTTTAAAATACAAATACAAATATTAAAAAAAAAAAAAAAAAAGGTAGGCGGCTCGCCACCACTAGGAAGGGCCGGCAACGGAGGGAGGAGGGTCGGCTAGGGTCGCTAGGCCTTAGCCAAGGGCCGACGACCTCGACCGACCAACGGTGAGGACTCGCGAGCCCTCGCCCAAATCCGGCAAAGGTTGGCGGCCCTCGCCCGGCCGAGCCAAGGGCCGCCGCCCGCCGGGGGTCGCCTTAGTGAGCGGTCGCCCTTGGCTTGGCCAAGTGAGGGTTGCCGACCCTCGCCGGATTTGGGCGAGGGCCGCGACCCTCGCCCTAGATCTAGGGCCGGCGACCCCGGCGGGAGGTGGCGGCAACCTCCCCCTTTTAATTTTTTAATTTTTTTAATTTTTTTAATATTAAAAAATTTTATTTTTAAATTTAATTTCATTATTTTTATATTATTTTTTTACCATGTCAGCACCAAAACGATGCTGTTTTGCATTTGTCTCACCGGAAATCCGCCATATTAGCATTTTGGCCTGATTTTAGCTGGATTGGCACTTAAGTGATCTATTTTGCTTCGATTTTAAGACTTAAGTGATCTATTTTCTTCGATTTTGGCACTTAAGTGATCTATTTTGCTTCGATTTTGGCATTTAAGTGTCACTTTCGTAACTTTTGGCACTTAAGTGTCTCTTTATGCCAACTATTGGCACTCTAGGGGTCCGCACGTCGAATTTCAAGGATTACGAAAGGTGATCCTAAAAAACTAAAAGTTTTTCTATCTCAACTTCATAACCTAATTACTTGAGAAAAACAATATTTACATTGTCCCCAAGCCCATACGTTGGCCCAAGCCCATAATGTTCCTACTTCACCATTTAGTTCACCTTGGGATGTCGTTTGCATTAGTGATTCTATGAATTTGCTTTAATTAAGACTCTGGATTTGCCTCAATTACCCCAATTTCAATTCTGATTAATGTTTAACCGAGAGAGAGTTTAATGTCTACAACTTGCTCGATAAAATTCCGAGGCTACATCAATAAATGTCAGAGTCTAGATTTATTTAAGTTTAATGTCTTCGCTGGTTTCATTTGCCTAATTCTATTACGAAGCCGTAGTTAATTTCTGTATGCCCTTATTAGAAGTGAATCCGCTAATTGCTCACTCCAAAGTGTATTTCTGAAGGTTTTGATTCATTACATAATATTCGTATTTATATTAGACAAGCTTGATCTTGAATATTGCTGAATTTGACTGAGAAATATCTGAATGCAATTGGGTTCATCCCGCTAGGCGTTAATGCTAGGATGCTTTGGATTTGGCCAAGAAGCTTTTTTTTTTTTTTTTTTAATTGAAAATTCCCAGGCTAGCTTTGGAGGGACAAGTATCTTCGCTATACATAGTTGGATTCGAAGGTATTTTGGCCCAAACCAAATCGACAATTTCGATTTGTCATCGGCTAAAATCACCAATTGTTTGCATCAAACTTTGACATAGTGAGAAGCTTAAGGCATGTCGTATTCATTGATTAGGTACCTTCAATATGAAGGAGTCCTCGCAGTTGTCTACCTGAGTATATGCGATTCGAAATTCCTTAACTGTCCTTTTCGCAATGAAATTCGGAACAAGTTAGCTTATCTTCAAGGACTTGTCTTCTGCTGTATTTTGTGGTGATGGTCGAAGACATATATTTCCAAACAAGTACGTGAGCTAGCTTCGTAAAACTCTGCAATCTGCATTGGCAAAGCGAAGCCCAGATCTTTCTCCCTACCTATTCAGAATGAAAGTAACCAACTTCATATTTCAGGAGCTACTAACTTACTACTGCAATGTTCAATTCCTGCATTGTTTCCTAACATCCTTCATGTATTATGGAATACCTTTACCCATGTTACAATATATAAATATTAAGCCGCATCTTCAATTAACATTGTCAACATTTAAAATAGTTGATGGTGGTCTTACAAATCTCATACAGTATCAAAACGAGAGACTCTGAGTTTAAATCTTTGCAAAACCTTAATTTGCCTTCATATTTTCACACTTTAGGTTTATACCAAGAGTTCGGACTACGCTTGAGAAGGAGTGTTAGACTGATGATATTGACCATATATACGTTTTAAGTTTAGGTCAAAGTCCAGCCTATGCGTGAAGAAGAGTATTAGACTAATGATATTTGTTCAAGAAAAGAGGCGCTCTGGCTCTGTACGTGTAAGAATGTGAAACAATGGTTTATGTGGCTGAGAATGGCCTACTGCTGCTGTCGGAAGGAGACATGAGTACGTTTCGAGCTCCATTGACCACGCATTAAGTACCCAAGATGACTTTTCCTTGCACAGAAAGAGACGAAATTTCCAATTTGAATGCTCCCCAGTCAATCCTGATGGGCGACCCATTTTGTGCAATACGGTTATGCGTGATGTCTCTCTTTTTAATTTTATGGTTTTCAAAGAATCAAGATCTGTCGTAGTATTGCAGCGTTCCACAAGTACGTAGACATTGATAGTGTTACCTGTTCGAATGATTGGCCTGCAGACTTGCCACTTGCCACAGTTCCTAAGTATGATGATGTGGATGGGTTCATTCTGTATAACCCCACCTGGAAGTTCTCTCTGCATGGCGAAGAAACATTCTTGCATGCTTGATGTAAGAGTGTCTCATATTGACTAGAAGACATATATGTTCGACTCATCTATTTCTTATGCCCTCCAAATCTAGACTCGGTTTTATGTTCTCTCTTGCGATCCCAAAATTCTGTGCATACTCGGAATCTGGCCAACCATTTAAATCAGGATTTCTACAAGACATCTAAAGCATGGAAGAGATCAAACTTGTCCTTATCTGATCACCCTCTTCTTTATTCCCAAAACCCCTCCTTATAAATTTGTCCTCGGTTTCGACCAAAAGTTATGACAGACCTCAGCTTTCAAAAGTCAACAGCATCACATCCAAAGCTTTCTTGTGCTTCACCTTCATCATTCGTGAATACATTATCGACAAAGAATAGATGCTATTTGAACGATAGAAGTCTCGTTCTAGCACTCTATGCAAATGAGTGTAAAAACCCAAGACAATCCATAGATGAGAATAGCTTACCTTGCAAGCAGGATAAGACGGCATTAATGTTATAATTATTATAAGAAATTCTATTTGTTACCACAGCTTTTAAAATTAAGTGTCTTAGCAATAAATTAAGTAACTCTAGCAATGAAAAATTTAACGTGACTTGTCAAATAGTTTTGGCACTAAATTAGACTCATAAAGTTTTGGCACCGAAATGATCGGTTTTGAAAATTTCACACAAAATATTTGAAAATAGTGTGGTGTGTAATTTATGTACCGTAAAACGTCACGGAATCCATCAACTTTCGACCGGAAAACTTGGAGTTAAGTTGGTTCCCAAATGTTCCCTTCCATTAATCCTCCCAGTTGATCAAAGAGTAGTCCATTTTGACAAGTCTCCTAGCTCTGATCTTCAATCTCAAAACAGAGCAAGGTCAGAGAAGACACGAATGCAAAGTTACGAGAGGTGAAGAAAGTTTTACTTACTTTTTTTTTTTTTTTTTTTTAAGAAACCAAATAAATTTTTGTGATTTTAGATGAAATTATTCGGAGAGAATGTTTCATTCACGATTGTGCTTTTGAGACCTTTGAAACAAATAAAATTAATGGCATAGTTAGAATATTTGCTATGTGATTTTTGCCTTTGGCTAGCTTTGCCCATTTGTCAATTTCTAATTTTTAAATTCTAGAGCAAAATTTCTATTAGTAATCAATATAGTCCCAAAACTTTACCAATGACCTCTTTAGTACAAAAATATCTTGAAAGCTCCCATTTAAGTGACTCTGGCAAGTCATGTCAAATTTTCTGACAAATTAGAGTTATTGGACTCATTTAAGTGATTGTTTTTTAAAAATCATAGCACATAAATAATCGTTCGCAAAGTTTTATCATCAAGGTAAGCGTCGTGCAATAGTTAGGGCACTAATGCCGTGTTTTTCCCGCGGCAGTTGGATGGACACGTGAATATGTTTCAAGCTTCAGTGACCCCGAATTAGTTATCCAAATGACCTTTCCTTGCGCACAAAGTACTGAACTTTCCAAATTGGATGTCCTGTACCCAATTCTGATCGGAGATCCATCTTGCGCAATTGGTCATGCATGACGTCTCTGCAGAACTCGACAAGTAGATGCGATCTTTTTCGTTGATTTGACAGGAAACGTGCATGCTTGACGTAAGAGATGATGTAATCTTGACCAGAAGAAATAAAACTTCTCTCACCGCCCCCTTTCTTTATTCCCCCCAAACCCCACCTCATAAATTTGTCCTCGGTTTGTAAGTCTAAAAGCAAACCTTAGCTTTCAAAAGTCATCAGCATCGCAACCCGAACCATTCTTGTGCTTCACCACCATCATTCCCGAATACGTTTCTGTAGCAGAAACTTTCCTGAGAGGCCAAATGGGTTGTGAAAGCCATCAGCTTCACATTTTCTTCTTCCCTTTCGTGGCTCCAGGCCACATGATCCCAATGATCGACATGGCCAAACTATTCGCCATTAGAGGCTGCAAGTCCACTCTTATCGCCACCCCCCATGACGAGCCCACCTTCTTGCAATCCATCGCCAAAGCCAAGGATTCGGGCTTCGACATTGATGTCGTCACAGTGACATTGCCCCTGAAAGAGGTCGGCTTGCCGGAAGACTGTGACAATCTGAACAAGGTCACTACGGGGGAAATACGCAAGCAATTCATGAGAGCTATCATGATGCTGGACCAACAACTCGAGCTGCTGATAGAAAAACTTGCCCCTGATTGTCTAGTCTCGGACATGTTCCTCCCCTGGACAACCGAGATCGCGGCCAAGTGGGGAATCCCTAGGCTCGTTTTCCACGGATCATGTGCCTTCTCCAGTGCTGGCGCAGGATGTGTGAGGATCTATGAGCCTCATAAGAAGGTGTCACACGATTCGGAGCCCTTCATCATCCCCAACTTCCCTGGAGAAATCACAATGTCCAGGATGCAGTTGCCGGACTTTTACAGGGAAGAGACCGAGTTCACCAAGTTCTTCAACGAGGTAAAGGAATCGGAGAAGAGGAGCTTCGGAGTCGTCATGAACAGCTTCTACGAGCTCGAGCCAGCTTACGCTGACCATTACAGGACATTCCTTGGGAGACGATCCTGGTTCGTTGGCCCGCTCTCATTGTGCAATAAGGAGAGTGAGGACAAAGCACACAGGGGCAACCAAGCATCCATCGACCAGCAAGAGTGCCTCAAGTGGCTCGACTCGAGGCAACCCAACTCAGTGATCTACATTTGCTTCGGAAGCATGGCAAATTTCAATGCTGCTCAGCTCCACGAGATCGCAGTTGGACTAGAAGCGTCAGGTCAACAATTCATTTGGGTGGTAAAGAAGGACCCGAATGTGGAAGAAGGCAAAGAAGAGTGGTTGCCTGATGGGTACGAATCAAGAATCCGAAACAAGGGCCTCATCATCAGGGGCTGGGCTCCTCAGGTGCTGATTCTCGATCATGAGGCGATTGGGGGTTTCGTGACACATTGCGGGTGGAACTCCACACTGGAGGCGATCACGGCCGGCGTGCCAATGGTGACTTGGCCTGTAGCGGCAGAGCAATTCTTCAACGAGAAGTTTGTGACCCAGGTGCTCAAGGTCGGGGTCAGCATAGGGGTGAAGCAGTGGGTAAGGTTGTTCGGCGACAGCGTGAAGAGCGAGAGAGTGGAGGATGCAGTGAAGAGAGTCCTGGTGAGTGAGGAAGCAGAGGAAATGAGGAGGAGGGCGAAAGCACTTGCAGAGATGGCAAGAGGGGCTGTGGAAGAAGGGGGATCTTCTTGGTCTGATTTGGGAGCTCTGCTTCAAGAGCTGGGACAGCAGAGATTGGCTCACTTCAAGAAGATCTGATTCATGACTTAAAGCAATCAATCTTGAATTTTTGGTTGTGCAGAAATCCTCCATTCTCAGTTTCTGTCGTGGCTTAGCCGTAGAGAAAATTTCTAGATTTGCCGTTTCTTTTCGTGGATTTATTTTACGAGTTGTGATCATTCAATGTGTAGGATAAGCCTTTATTTCTTTTGAGATAAAGGAAAAGTATACATTGTCTTGAATTCTGTGGTGCCAAAGAAATAAAAAGCTGGTGCAAGGTCTTCGGTATGCTTTGTCTCAACCCGGTCAAAAGTGTATGGTTGAATCTGACAACTGATCTTTAGTTTAGCAAGACCTTTGGTGCTGAGCAACCCACGTGGGAGGAAAGATAACTGGTCAAAGCGTGCAGCACTTCATTGACATTTTTGCCCAACTTTCGCTTAGTCCATCGTTCTAGAACTGAGAGTAATGTCGCCGGTTCGGTTATCAAAGCTCGACTCCTCAACACTCTTTCTTTTAATTGGGTTTCAATTCTCCCGCACCCTCTTTTGGACTTGTTATGTTATGAAGTACATCTCATGTATCTATCTGCATTTCCTTTTGAGATAAAATAATCTTTTGCCGACCATAAATAAAAATTGCTAAAGCTAGCCCCATGCGGGGCTAGGGACACCTCGGCCTTTTAATATCATGTATAAAGTAGTATGGCTAGAAGAAACATATGTAATGTATCGCTAGAATATATATAAAAGAAATGTGTTTGTATAAAAATATCCCTATCTTCTAGCAATTGTTTGTCCGCGGAAAAATTTGAGTACACGTTTTCGCATGCAATTAACAAAAAGATAAAGGGATAAATGCAATAGAAGTCCTAAAACTCGTAACGAAAATGCAATTGAGTCCTAAAACTTGTAAAAGTGCAATTAAGTCTTGAAACTTGTCAAATTAATTTAATCGAGTCCTAAAGTTAGCAATGTCTAACTTTTTAACAGAAAATGTTGATGTGGCATTTAAAATGAATTTTTTTTCCATGTGGCTTTTTCCAATTTTTTATTCAAATTAGATTTTAAAATTACAAAACAAAAGCTAAAATTTATTTAAAACCAAAAAATTCAAAAAAAAAAAGGAAAAAGAAAATGGCCGCCACTTCCACCGCCGCCGCTCATCGTCAGAGGGGTCGGCAACCATCGCCGGCCCTAAGCGAGGGTAGGCGGGGCCTCGCCGACCCCAGGTGAGGGCCAACGACCCTCGCCAAGCTCGGGTGAGGGTGACCAGATCTGGGCACGCCGGCCCGCCCTAGGTGAGTTGTCACCAGCCCTCAAGGGGGGTCGGCAACCATCGCCCCCCTTGGGCGAGGCCTCGTCGACCCTGGCGTGGCGAGCCTCGCCGGCCCCGAGCGACGGCCGACAAGGCGTCACCTAGGGCGAGCGTCAATTGCTAACCCCCCGCGGGGGTCGGCATGCCTAGATCTGAGCACCCTCACTCGAGCTTGCCAAGGGTCGCCAGCCCCTCGTGAGGGCCGGCGTGCCCAGATCTAGGCACCCTCACCCAAGCTTGGTGAGGGCCGGCCACCCCCACCCAAGGCCGGGGATGGTCGCTGGCCCCTCCGGCGATGGGCGACGTTGAAGGAAGGGTTGTTTTGTTTTTTAAGTAAATTTTAGCTTTTCTTTTTTAGTTTTTAAATCTAATTTAAATAAAAAGTAATTTAGAAAAGCCGCGTGGAAAATAAAAATTCATTTTAAAAGCCACGTCCGCGCCACATCAACATTTTTCAAAAAAGGTTGATGGTGTTAACTTTAGGACTCGATTAAATCAATTTGATAAATTTTAGGACTTGATTACACCTTTTACAAGTTTTAAGACTCAATTACATTTTCGTTACAAGTTTTAGGACTTCTATTGCACTTATTCCTAAAATAAAAGAAACATGATGGCGAAAAGCCTGGGACGTCACAAAAATAAACCCAAAGTGAGGATGTTACATGTATGCTTCAAGCTTAAGCCAAAGTCTAGCCAAGCGTGAGGAAGAGCAATAGACTAATTATATATGGGTAAGAAAAGTCGCGCTCTCCCTCTATACGTTAATGAATGTGAAAACACAAGCAATTTTATTAGAAAAACTATTTGTGGCTGAGAATGGCTTACTACTGTACTTGGAAATGAAGTAGCTTGTAAGTATCACCTAGAGGAGGTAAATATGTTATTTTATAAGATCCTGACAAAATATGCGAAATATAATAAGTCAAGATCAAAGTCTGCACAATGTACAGATTCTAAAATCGAGTTCATAATCTATTGTGCGATAGAACAGACTTTGGAAGCAACCAACAAGTGTGCATTAGACTTTAACAATAAATAATAAGAGTTAAGGGTTGAGAAAAATTGCACATAAAGTCTATAGTGGTTCGGCTTTGGTTAAGCTTACGTCCACTTTCCCGCGTTAATAGCTTACTGGCTAGATTCCATTATATAGTAAAAAAAGAATTATAACTTTAAGTGCAAATACTCAGTAGTAGATCATACTAACTTACTTAATCACTCTTTCTATATTTCTCTCACAATCACGGATATTTTAGTTCATGAAATACAAGTATATGATTGAAGTGCACTCAGACTTTGGAATTTCAGATTTTAGGTCTCATCTTTTTCTTACTTCTCAGTCTCTTAATCTCCTTATATACTCCTTCACTTCCAAGCTAGTTGTTGGACAGTCTTTGGGGGATCATCTTTCAATCTACTTGTTTCATAGATCTATGTCAAGAAGATTTAGTGGCTGTTGAGTGATAGAAACAGAAACCTTCATTGATTATGGTCGCCCATATAACTAGAGTTTTGGTTTCCATAAGTAGAGCTCTCCGTTTAGAAAGAACTTGTCTTCATGATTGATCTTCCAATCGATTAGATTAAGTCAATCAAATCTTTATTGGTGTTAAATCCAAACTAGACCACTAGCCATTATATGTTATGGATTGGTCTCGTTCTAGACTTGTCTCCTTCTAAATGTGTGCCTTGTTTTGAACTAGCTAGTTCTGAACTTTCCTTATTTTGAGCTAGCTAAGATCTTAACCTTGTCAGGATGAGAGTGAGAGTTCTTTATACTGAAAATAAAGTAGGGAGTTTAAGTCCGAATGTGTTCCGTCTAAGTAAACTTTATGATTTGTGCTTAAATGAGATGTTTCCATTCTTCAAGTATAACCCCAAAATAATATTCTTCCAAGCAATTATTAGACTTGAAATATACTGGAGAGGTTTGTCAACTTCAAAATCTATTAGGAGTTTTCTCAACAATCTCCGCCTTTTTAATGGTAACAAAACTTCTATGTAGATATTCAAAATATAATGCATAAAACATTAAAGTCTCAATATGGTTGTTTCTCCCTGTACTGATTTAACATCAATCTTGTATATCCCCTACATAAAACATCATGCATATGGATCATTAAGTATCTACAATGCAGATATTTCTCCCCCTTTTTGTCAGTAGCACAAAAGATACAAATCATATATAATAATTTATCCAAAATAGTTCAAACATTAAGACGATCCAAACACTCCACAACACACTAAAGAGCAAAAATAGACTTAAAGTTCAACAACATAAAAACTTAGATGTTTTGTAAATAAAGAGAAGGTTTTGATCAAGGCTCGGAAGGGCTGAAATAAGCTAAAAGTTCTCCAAACTCTGCATAACCTCCTCAATCTTGGACATGCGCTGACCAAAAACTATTTCTATTACTGTCACGTTGTGCTTGGCCTTCTTATCATCAAAACAAGATTGCATCTTTTGAATAGCCACCTCCATAGCAACCTGCTTCTCTTTAATGTCCAATAACGACAAGACTTCCCATAGTTCTGATCAGGTTCATGTTGAGTCTAGATCCCACCTTCTGCAAATGCTATCAAAGGAATCTGCAAGTTATGAATCTATGCAGAAGTATCCCTTTCAATCTTAAGCTCCCTCCAAAGGTCAAGAATCTCATCTAAATTGCCAATGGATCCCACTCGTTGTTGTCTTTCAAAGACTTCTTCAGTTGAAAGTGGAGAGACTGATTTGATTGTGAGCATCATAAAGTTCAAGAATACGAGTATGTTCTTCCTCTCATGCTTTCTCCAGAGTTTTCTCAGAGTATGTCTCAAGTGCAGTAAGTCCTTTGGCATCATCTTCCTTTATTTTCTCTACATGTTCTGCCTTTTTCTTTTCTTTCTCTTTATTAGCATACTCAATTTTTTCTTCCTCTTTCTTTTCAACAACATCCTCAACTTTTTCTTCTTCTTTTTCTTTAACTACATCCTCAGCTTTGTCTTCTTATTTTTTGCCATCTTCAAAGTAATGTATCCTCATCTATCTCTTCATCATCATCATCATCTTCTTCTTCTTCTACTTCTTCCTCTTGTTCTTCCTTTGGTTAATCCTCTTCTACCTCAACAACTTATTCTATTTTTGCAACTATTTCTACAACTTTTTCCTTAAGTCCTCATTTCTTTTTTACTTCTATGAGTTCAAACATTACAACAGCCATCTTCTTCTTTGGAAGCTACAACGATTCTACATAAATGCCCTCTCTCTTTTTTCCTGACTGTTTTAATATGTTAGGACTGGCAAACTGAAGAGTTTCCTTTCTTTTGTTTTTTCCAAACTTCCTTAATATCTTTCAGCCTCATTTTGGAGATCATTCTCTCTCCAACTTACATAGCAAGAAGTGTTCTTATACTAAACTTTGAAGGAATGCGTATTCGAAAGTGTTCAAAGATCCTTGTTACCAGAGCACCATAAGGAAGTCGTCCCTTACCTTTTGGCGCAATTCAATAAATGTGTAGTGGAATTGTGTGGGGCAGAGAGAAGGCAACATTATTCATTATAGCCCAAGTCATCTTTACTTCAAACTTAGACACATCTGTCTTAAATGAAGAGGCCTTAGGCCTAATGCAGTTTATCACAATCTTGTGAGCCAGAATTTTTGTAGCAGACTGCCAAGAGTAAGAAATATGTGTCATTGGAGTCCTAACAATGTCAAGATTTCCAATTAGAGCCTTATAAGCATCTGCAACAGTGATTTCTATTGGCTTTAAATCACAATTCTCGACCATCAGAATTTCAGCCAATTTAGCCATATCCACATTATAAACTTCATCAGACACATGGCTTGGACACAAAATAAACAGATTCGAGCAGAAATAAGCAAAGAGTTCTCGATAGACTGGGGAAGAATGAAGGTAGAAGTTCTCCATTTGCAAAACTGCAAAGTACTGTTTAAGAGATACTCCAATATTTTCCAAAAACTCAAAATCTACAGTTCTGTGATTCATAATAGCTCTATTTAACATCGAGGATAGCACTCTTGATGATCCTTAGTTTGTCCTAAACAACTTTCCTTTAGGCTTTGCAACCATTGCAGCAACATCCATTTTCACTTGAAAATTACGAAAAAAGTCTCTCATTATCATCCTCTCGCCTTTCATCTAGTGAGACTCAAAACCACTCTTAGGTTTTGGAGTTTGAGCAACAACTGGTGTTTGCTCTTTCTTTTGCTTTAAAGCTATTTCTTTTTTCTCAACCTCGAATATATATGCTAATAGAAATTATTTTTCAATTCTAAACCCATTATCACGCAATAATTCTTCCAGTATGGATTTCGAATCATCACCTTATTTCAAAAGATAATAAAATTTCAACACGAACCTGGGATCCTTCACTTTGAAGATTATAGGGACGTTAGACGCAGGGGTGTAAGAAATTGCCACATTGCCTGTTTGATGTTCGAGAGCCCTCGGTGATTCATCAATAGACAACCCAATGAGATCGTGGTGAGAGACTCCCTTTGGATTCTTCAATCCTATGTTTACAATTCTCGAGAATTTTCGAGTCCTTAAGAAGACAGATGTAGATTTAGAAGTTTTGGAAGACATGATGAAGTTTCAAATGAGAACTTAGGGTTTGAGACAAAGTGAGGGAAAAGACTTGAGAGAAATATAGAGAATGAGGGAAGATGAGAGTTTTAGGGTTTTTTAAAGAAATTGAAACGACATAATGTTTAAAAGGAAAACTGACTTTTAGCAATTTTAATCAAAGAGCAAAAAATAAGGGATTAACCATAAATGAAATATATTTGAAATAACTTTGTAAATACATACAAGATAAATCGATCACAAATATATGAAGATATACAGAGTCCATACCTAATGTGTGACATCCTGATTTTCAGGTTCTGTTTTCAATTGAATAAGTTGGGATTTTCATCGACACACCTATAGTTCTATTCTTTGAGTTGGCCACTCACGAGATAACTAGCCTATCAAGTGAAACCGTTAAGGAACCTGAACGCAATAGACCTGAGAATTCGACCAGGAATTGAATCCTCGGCCGTGATAATCTGCAAGGGTCATTACGGCACCGCTAAAATTTATCAAAGACCGGAGATAGGTCGATTCGATAGAGGTATGTGATTAGTGCGTGGGTGATTCCACCTAATTGAAAAATTTCTGTCGAACGGCACTAGACCAATTTTTCTGTCATTTTTGTACCCTGTGCCCGTATTTGAAATCTCAAGATTTTGACAACAATTGAGAGTCGCCAATGTATCGAAGATGTACAATGTGGCTCAAAAATAATCGACCACGGGTCAATTGCACTAAAAATTTCTAAAAGCTACTCGGTAGGTTAGGTCATGCTAAAATCGCGCCAAATTGAAATTAATCGCAAATTTAAACCCGATTAAGTTCTGTCATGTCACGATTCATTTTAGGAACGTCGACTCACCCTCCGAAGATTTTTCTGCAAATCGAGATTTTCGGCAAAAATTCAAAGTAGGGCCGTTTTTTACAGGAAAAATTATAGGGTCGTTTTTTGTCGCATTTTTTGGATTCAAGTTGGACAAATTGACGAGGAAAAATGTGAATTCAAGTGTGGGCACCTTGGTTGAATTTATGGCCTTCAATTGAACTCAATTTGAGGGGAATTGAATCAAATTGGATTGAAATTGTACAAAATTCATAGGCCAAGGGTGCGGCAACATTTTGGACCTCTTCAATAGCTTCTAGGAGAAGCTTGAAGGCTGCAAATGGCTTGAGGATTGAAGGTAGTAGCTGGTGGGGCATGTGTGATGATAAAAATGGGATATTTAGGCTTGGTGACCCCCTCTCTTTAGCAGTTGGCTTCTTCTTCCTTCAACAGCCCACTTTATCCATTGTTGTAGCATTTTGGAGCTTAGAGAACCAAAGAAACTGAGCCAAGCCTTCCCCTTTCACTGTCGACCGCCGTCCAGCACCATCACATGCCAACCGAGAGCCCAAACCAACGCCATATGCCCGTCCACCTGTTCCTGCTCGTCCTCGCCATCCGTGGTCCAGCGCCGTTGTTTGCCTCTGCTCATAGGTCCCGCGACTTGCCTGGCTGCCGTTTGCAACCGTCCAAGCCGCCGAAGCTTCCCCTATTGCTCGCCTAGGCTGCTATAGCTGTTGCCGTCCATCCACTCGAGCCGCTCGAGCATTCCCTTGGTCCAAGGAGCAGAAACCGAACTCTCAGCCCAGTTGAGAGCTTCGGAGGCTTTTTCGGGCCCTCTTAACCTCGCTTGGTGTCGCCGCAAGCTTGGTTGTCGTCCGCCTTCATGTCACCGTCACCATGAACTCATTGGAATGCTAAACCGGTGAGTTTACTTGCTAAACTCTACTTAGGGAGTTAATTATGCTTAAGAGGTGATTAGCTTAGGCTAATTAGGGATTAGGTGGTTAGTTAGTATGGATTAATGATTTAAATATTCAATTGTGCATGTTAAGTGGTTATAATAGATTAATTAGGGACTAGATAAGTTGTGCTATTTAGCTAGATAAGTTCAAAAAATTTTATGGGCTCGTTTAGATTGTTAGATTAGCGTTTCCAGCCTAAGTGAGTATTTTTTTAAATATTTAATTTGCATTATTTTATTAATTTTGGTAATTATTTAATTATTTAATATTTTTCGAAAATTATGCTAGGATAGCTAGTAACCGGAATTTCGTGCTGATTGCAATGGTGTGCTTAGCTTTTGCAATTGAGTGTTAAATAGTGCAAATTGAGTGGTGATTGTAATTTTGAGTATTTAATTCAAAATTTAGAAATTTTGGTAATTATTAAAAAATTATCAGGTGTCGGGTTCTAACACCGAAAATAGTTTTTAAAGACTATATCAAATAGTGTGATTTTAAAAGGAGGGGTAACAGTTTTTTTTGTTCAAATTGACCGTGTATCCACAAACGATTATTTTTACCGTTTGTTTTTAGTACGAAGAAAATAGACCAAGTACGTTATTTTAAATGAGACATTTGAGTGCAAAGTACGATGTCTTAGCCGAGAATTGGATGGGTGCATGAATGATTATGAGAACTCGTCTCGAGCTGTTGAGCTGGACATTGCCCCTATATGGGATGCCCTACCAATGGATGTTGCTCGCAGTAGAGGCTGGGCCAATGCTCCTTTATGGAATGCCATCGACGTAGTGACGTTGCCATGCTCGATAGGGCAAGACGATGCTTGGCTATGCCAGAAGACCATCGAATCTCGAGTAGGCTGTGCCCATGTATGGTCGTGATTAACAATTGGAACGCATGTTGAGTGAAATTAATGCGCCGAATTATGGGACAAAATTGTGTGGCACGGAATGGGACGTGTCATAACGATTTGGCAATAGAATCGGGACCCCTGTGGCTGTTTGAGATGAAAGTGTTGGCGTTCCAATTGTTTGAGTTTGATTACTGTATATGGCTGGGTATTTAAATTGTGCTGACATGCAGGAAGGATATGAAACGAGGTAAGTCTCTGCGATTGTGTGGCTGTGTGGTTAGGACGCCCCTAGGCGTATTTCTTTCTTAGTCGGAGTTTAGGGGGTGAACTTGCTGAGACATTGTCTCACCCTATTGTGGGCTCAATATTTTCATGTCCTTTGATGGCAGTTCCTCCAGAACGTTTTGGACAGCCACGGGCTATTACTGAGCGGAGGATAGATGTTCGAATCCCTGGTAGTCATTGGGTCTATAAGTTGATCGTGACCATCGTCTGGGTCGATGATGGCCTACTTGAGAGAGTACCTCACCAATTTAGGGCGTGGTTCCGCCATGGACTCAATAAATACAGAGTGGGTCCCTTTTAGGGTTTTGAGATTCCCGCGGTGGTTGTCGATGCCACTTTTGGTGAAGGTGCAGTTAACCCTCCTGATCAAGCTGTGGAGGACCTGGTGCCCCCGGAGCCGATGGAGTCTGAAGGATCGGTGAACGTGTTTGACTAGTAGGTCGTAGGACTGTTGCTTTTTGAAAACCGATCTTTTGTAGACCTTTGTATATAAACTCAGCTTGTGTACAAAGGTGCTTGGTTTGATGTGATTGTCCTGCTTTCCTATCTATTTGTTGTTAGGGGTGCTTTATTCGCTTTCGCATGTGCAATAAATTGAATAGGTCGGCAACGCGTCCTGGGACGTCGCAAATTTCATCAACCACCGAGGGATAGGCACACTCTCGAGGATCGGGACATGACATAATGTCATGACCCCAACTCCATCCTCAGGGTCTCGAGCTACAAGAGTTATTTTCGCGACATCCCAGGCACATGGCCATCCCATTTTTTTTTCTTTTCATTAAGCACATGCGAAAGCATACATACAACACCCAGACAACAACAAGTAGCCAGGAAAACAACCACTAAACACACAATTACATCAATTATATTTACAAACCCTTTTGTCATGGACTATTATATTTACAATCATTACATGCTCTATTTTAAAAAAGGTCGAGGTAAATCTTAGCTCTTCTATCGAGTTTGAAACTTCTCCATACCTACAATTCTGAAAAACAATGGGGTAAGTCATGAACTCAGTAAAAAGAGCCCCTAATTCTCTACTATGAGGACATATCATAATCAAAATCTAGCAGGTACAACACTTGCAATACAATATTTATGGCAAATCAATGGCAAACTTATTGCTACACCTCGACTACATGCACATACTTCAATGCATGCTTACCTTCAGCATATCAATGAATACATCAACACGTGACAACGCCATCCTCAAGGTCTCTAGCTACAAGGGTTATTTTCGTGATGTCCCTTTCGCGACATCCCAGGTGCGTCATCGTCCCATTTCTTCTTCTTCTTCTTCTTCTTCTTCTTCTTCTTCTTCTTCTTCTTCTTCTTCTTTTCATTAAGCACATGTGGAAGCATACATACAACATCTAGACAACAACAAGTAGTTAGGAAAACAACCACTTGCAAACACACAATTACATCCGTTATATTTGCAAGCCCAGGGTAAATCTTAGCTTCTTTATCAAGACTGCAACTCCTCCATATCTACAATTCTGAAAACAACAGAGTGAGTCATGAACTCAATAAGTAAAACCCAAATTCTCTACTGGGAGGACATCTCATCATCAAAATTTAGTAGGTACAACACTAGTAATACAATGTTTGTGACAAATCAATGGCAAATTTATTGCTACACATCGACTACAACAGATGTCCATTAGTGCATACTTCAATGCATGCTTACATTTATCATATCAATGAACATATCAACATATCATGCTTACGCATATACCGGCACTCATAACATGATTCTTTTCTCATCATCTTGGCTCGAACAAGCCATCTTAGCTCAACCGAGGCTTCCAGCTTCATGCTGGGCTTCCTGACGTAACTAGGGCATCCTGACTCAACTGAGGCATCCTGGTGCTAGCTCACCAAGGCATCCGGGCTCAATCCAGGCATCCTAGCTCAACCAAGACATCCCAGGGACTACCTTACCCTAGGCACCTAGGCTTAAATCCAAGCATCATGGCTCAACCAAGGCATCTTGTCCAATGAACGAGGCATCGCCGTCAACGCTATGTGGCGATGTATGCTTTTTCCTCTTTAAGCACATCATAAAAGTGCATCACACAAGCTAGTTCTTACTTTTCTTTTTAGTCCACTAATGCATGGCCCGAAGGCATGCTCATTCAAGTGAGTGTGCCATGGCTCTTAACATCATACCATATGATATGCCGATGATGATTCTTGGTTCGTGGCTTGAGCCACATGCCTAAGCTGATGTCTGCACCAAGCAAGACTTAGAACTAGCACACTTCAATGTCGATCTAATGGCCTCGCGGCTTAGGCCATCGCCACTTGATGTTGATTCTAAGCCAAGCGAACCTCAACCTCGTCCCAAGGTGTGAAGACACTCAAGCATGCAAACGTGAGCAAATCACACAAAAGAACATTGCATATACACACAGCTTACATGGGTGAGCATAGTACTAAATTCGACGACATAGGCTATCGGCCTAACTAAGAGTTAGAGATTCTACTTACCTTTGATGAATCTTGATAAACTATAGGTGGCTTTACTAAAAGAGAGTCATCTTGTAAGGTGGTGGGCAAGCAAGGCCGAGAGAAGAAAAGGGCGAGCAAGAAAGGAGGGGAAGAAGAAGTGAGCCAAAGATTGGAGAGAATGGAAGGGGTGGTTCCCTATATATAGGCCGAGCTTCATTTAATGGCCCTAACAAGTGGTCCAACAAACTTTCTTGGAGTGGCACGGCTAGTTTGACAATATGGCGCCCTAAGGTTCTAGGGGAATGATTAAAGGCCTTTGTGTCTTCTTAGTGTCTTCTTATTGGTCCACTTATACCCATGAGTCATCCTATAATGATGGCTTGGCTTGCTCTATAAGGAAAAAATAGGTGTAATGATTATTAAATCTATCCATGCCACCTAAGATAGTTAGTCACCTCTTCCATTTATGTTCAAGATATGGTCATCATGAGACTTGGATATTAGTCACATGTTTTTATCCTCACTTGTTCTTCAAGGTGAATCTTTGGCCATCATTACACAATCCTAAGATGGCCACCTAAGATGGGTAACTCATTCCTTACTTTTAATGAGGTATTCTAGAACATTATTCCCTTTTGAGCCACCTAAGTCTTGTAATGATGAAATGGCTAAGTTATTCTCCAAGACTTAGTTTTAAGTGTAATTATGGCCTACTCTACTAGAGGACACTTAAGCATACACCTCACCCACTTCAATTAATACTTAGATTTGGTGTAATCATTAGGCCAAGACATTCATCACATGCCTAAACAATACTTGCTTTCCAAGTTTAGCCTATCTAAAATTTTCCTCCAAGTTTCAATATAATCCTAATGATGGTTATGTCCAATAGGCAACACAAAAATGCATGACTCACCTTCCCTTATTTAATGCTTAGATTTATGCCATCATGAGATTTGGATTTGTTCTTATCCCTAACTTACCCTTCAAGCTAAGCCAAGCCTTCTAGAGTCTTCTCTTTTGTCCCATTCTAAGTGAAAATGCTAGTACTACCACTTAGAGAGGGGGTAAATAGGTGTTAGAAAAAATTTAACAATTAAATGCAAAAAAATTTAACAATCAAATGCAAAATATATTATGTTGTGAGCAAAGTCTTTGAATAAGTCAAAGTCTGACTAGAAGCACCACCAGACTTCTGAAGAAAATTCAAACTCAAATAAGAGATGTATTAGAATTTTAAAAGAAGATTGCAACGGATAAAGCTGAAAAGAGTTAAGGGAAGAGAAAATTGCACACGAGATTTATAGTGGTTTATCTTAGATCAAGCCTACGTCCACTCTCATACGCTGACAACATTCTGGCTGAAATTCACTGAAGTATCAACAAAGAAGTACAATGTTTTGAGTGTAAACACTCCATACAACCAGCCAAATCAGCATATGAGTAACCAAGTAATGTAAAATCACCTCCTTTTGGATACCACATACCTAACTCTGGATAAGTTGCAATATATTTGATAATATGTTTGATAGCATTAAGATGAGACTCTCTAGGGTCAACTTGGAATCTAGCACACATTCAGACACTAAATAGAATATCAGGTCGAGAAGCAATGAGGTAGAGAAGAGAACTAATCATGCTTCTGTATGTCTTTTGGTCAACTTTCTTTCCATTTTCATTCTTGTCAAGTTTAGAAGAACTTGACATTGGAGTCTCAGTCTTCTTGCAGTTTTCTATCCCAAACTTCTTGATAACATATTTGACATATTTCTCTTGATAAATGAAAGTTCATTTCTTTGATTGTCTGACTTGCAGACCTAGAAAGAAGGTTAACTCACCCATCATGCTCATTTCGAATACTTCCTGCACAGACTTTGAGAATTTCTTGCAAAGACTTTCGTTAGAAGACCCAAAGATTATATCATCTACATATATTTGAATAAGTAGAAAGTTTTTTTGTTCCCTTTTGGTAAACAAAATTGTATCAACCATTCATTTCTTGAAACCATTGCTTACCAAAAACTTACTCAATCTCTTATACCAAGCTCGAGGTGTCTGTTTCAAACCATACAAAGCCTTCTTCAGTCTATAGACAAAGTCTGGTTTTCTGGGATCTTCGAATTCTGGTGGTTGTTCCACATAGACTTCTTCTTGTCTGAACTCATTTAGGAAAGCACTCTTGACATCCATTTGGAATAACCTGAAATCATGAAAACATGCATATGCAAACAATAGTCTAATGGCTTCTAACCTAGCTACAAGTGCATATGTCTCATCATACTCTATTCCTTCCTCTTGCATATAACTTTTTGCAACAAGCCTTGCTTTGTTCCTGGTTACTTTACCATTTTCATCCATCTTGTTTCTAAACACCCACTTTGTTCCAATCACAGATTTTCCTTTTGGTTTTGGAATTAGCTCCCAGACATCATTAATAATGAATTGTTTGAATTCTTCCTACATTACTTCTATCCAACTTTCATCAAATAAAGCTCTTATTTCAGAAATAAGTGCTAGTGCACTTGAGTCTCCTTTTGCTTTGCATATGGTAGGGATTCCTTCTTCTATATTGTCAATGATGAGTTCTTTAGGATGGCTTGATTTGTGTTTCCAGGTACTGTTAGATCCGTCACTTCCTGCAAGGATTTGCTGATCATCCATTTTCTTTGATTCTTCTAACTCCTGTTCTGTTTGACTTTGATCACTAGAAGACTGAGGTTTCTCGAGGGAATCAGACTTTATTAACTCTGAAACTAGTTCAGACTCTTCAAGTTGAGTCTGATCTTGTAAGTTCTAAATACTTTCTTGAAATCTGACATTCATGGATTTTTCAACGATTTGTGTTTTTTTGTTGAAGACCCTGTAAGCTTTGCTTGAAGTAGAGTAGCCAAGAAATATACTTTCATAAGATCTTTCTTCAAATTTTCTAGGCCGATTATTTCCATCCTTCAAAATGAAGCACTTGCAACCAAACACATGAAAATAAGAGATATTTGACTTCTTTCCTTTATACACTTCATAGGGAGGATGGGCCTTAAAAATATCAAGTTAATTATATAACAGGCAGTAGAGACTGCTTCTACCAAAAAAAAAAAATGAGAAGAGACTTTACTTTCTATCTGTAGAATTTTGGCCATCTCCTATAGCGACCTATTTTTCCTTTCTATCCATTTTGTTCTGGACTGTATAAAGAGGAGAGAACATGTTAAAAACCATTATAGTCATGAAAATTTGCAAAGTTTTGATTTTCGAATTCTCCCCCATGATCAGTCCTTATGCTTGAAATGGCATAACCTTTTTCGTTTTGAACTTTCTTAGCAAACTTTAAAAACATATGAGAAGGGTTTGATTTTATTTGCCAAGAAGAAAACCCAAGTGAATCTTAAATAATCATCCACAACTACCAAATAGTATTTCTTACCACCAATGCTCTGATTCTAGTTTGTCCAAAAAGATCCATGTGAAGAAGCTGCAAGACACGATTAGTGGAAACTTGATTTATAGGTTTAAATAAGCTTTTTGACCTATTTTCCCAAGATACATGGAGTACACAACTCAGACTTCTGGTACACCATTCTGGGAAGACCTTGGACCAGCTTCTTAGACGAAAGTTTAGCAATCTGTTTCATACTCACATGTCCAAGCTTGAGATGCCAGAGTGCTTCATCTTGAATGGAAACAAGACATTAAGAGCTCTCTAGAATTATGTCCACAAGATAAATATTACCATGTCTTCATCTAGTGAAAGATTGAGATAAGTCTCGACTAATTCCAGAACAAACATCTTCTTGGAAATTGATTTTGAATTGTGTATCACAAATTACCAATGAAACATTGTTGATGATTATACTTCCAATCCTCACTGTTCCATGTCCAATAATTTTTCCCTTGCTCTTCCCACTAAATGAAACATTTCCTTCTTTTTTGTTTTTCTAGTTTTACGAAACTCCTTGAATCTCCAGTCATGTGTTTAGACAGCCATTGTCCAAGTACCATTTGCTATTCCTTTTAACAATAACCTGTAGTCAAAATGAAATCTCGAACTTTCTTTAGTACCCAAATTTTCTTGGGCGAGTTAGTTTTAAAGACAGCTTTTGCCCAATCATTCTTAACAAGTCTCCAAAGTTTAGGGCATTCATTCTCAAAATATTCTAAGCTGTTACACTTAAAACATTTAAGAGCACTCCAAGCAATAGGTTTTACAAAAAAAAAAAAAAATTGAAAATGATTTTTGTAAGAAGATTTTGGAAGTCTTTGTCTAAGTCTCTCCTTGACATTAGGAAAATCGATCAAAATAGTACTTTCTTTACTTAGATCCAAACCAAATTTGTTATAATAAGCTATTTGAGCCGAAAAGATTTTCTCTAAAAATTTTGATCATTTGAAGAACTTTGTAGAAATATCTTAAATCTCCTTTTTTCAAACATTCATTTTCTTTTGAAAGAGAATTAGCATTTTCTTTTAAATCATCAAAATTATTTTTCAGATTCTCAAACTTTTCTCTCCAAGAATTATCATGTTAGCTGAGTTTTGAATTTTCTTTCTTTAATTCGGAAATCCATTTAAGAGAAGATTTGTGGTTCAAACAAAGTTCATCTATATACTTAGAAACTTTAATAGGAATTTGTGAATGACTTACCTCGATTTTCTTGTCAGATTCTGAGTCTGTGTCAAAGTCTGCCTTTGATCCTGAGTCTAATTTTGAGTGAGCCATCATACAGATATTTGCAAACTCCTCTTCACTTTTCTCACATTCGGTGTCACTCTAGGTTTCTTGCTGAATATAACAAAATCTCTTACTTGACCTAACGAAGTCACTCTTCTTGTGTTTTCTCTCTTGAATACAATCTGTAAGCGCTGTTGTTGAAGAACAAGTAGTTGGAAAGCTCTATCTCAAATAGACTAAATGACCTCCTTAAATACTCCTCTACGCTTTACTAGCCATTGGCATTCTCTAAAGAAATTTCTTTCAATCAATCCGTTGGACAAAATCGATTAAAGAAATCTTGTAGCCGTTTGAAGATTAAGAAAAAAAATCCATTGATTATGGTCCGCCATACAATCAAAATCTAGGTTTCCATAAGTAGATGCTTCCCCAAAAGGAACATGTTTTCAAGATTGATTTCATCAATTCGTGATTGATCTCATCAATGTATTTATAAAGGGTAAGTGAGATTCTTTGCCAGAAAGCCATATATTAAAGATAAATCTCCATAACGTTCATACTGAATCCTTGTCGTAAGATCAATAATCCCGAGTCTGATTATATCTTCATTCTGGACTTGGTTTTAGTATGGATTATGTCAAATGGGAAAAACTTCTGGAATGACTAGACTTTGACAAGAGTCTGCAATATGACTTCAGAAGTCTACTATTCTTCATAATAAGAACAAGAACAAGAAAGTTATGTCAATTTCAAAACCGGGTAGGAGTTTTCTCAACACTAAGGAATAAGGTAAATATGGAAATGAGGTCATGTATGACTAAGTTATCTAAGCTTGGCAAAACCTTAACTCCCAAGTCTCAAATTAGTATTATGATGGCCTAAAACTAGAGGAACAAATAAGCTTATGATTCATCAAAATGCATTAAATGGCATTAAATAACTAGCTTCCAAAAATATTTAAGACTAATCTTGGTCTTCAAGACAACTTGTTCTTCAAGTTGTTTTGCCCCCTTTTTTTCTCTTAGGCGTGTGACTCATCTAAGGGTAATAATGTTCTTAAATTTCTAAGGACACTTAAGCATGTGAGTCACTTATCCTAATGACAGTTCTTGGATCTAGTTCATCAAGAAGGCCCTATTCTCATGGCTTGAAACTGAGGATATTAAACCTAATTTTCTTGCTAAATAAGAACTTACGTGCTAAAAAATTGAACAAGAAAGAGAGAGCCAAATGATGTTGAGTGAAGATTCTGAAGTGATCTAGAAGCAAGGTTCCTTCTACCTAACTTCCAAGTGTACAAGCTGTGCAAAGCTCAGTTTTCTTGTACTCCATATTTGGAAGTCCTAAACAAGTTTATTGAAAGAGAGTTTTGATAGTTGCTTCTTATTGATATGTCCCGGCTTTCTATGCCACAAATTTGAGTTAGTCTTTGATAGATACAAGACATTGTGGAGTGTCAAACTTTATGTCTAGAAGTTCAATATTGCCATGCTTTTGACCAATTAAAGTCTAGGAGCAATCTTTGCTCGTTCTTGAACAAATATTCTCCTGAAAATTGATTATGAAGCCAATATCGCATAATTGATATGCTAATGAGAATATAGTTTAGTCCTTCGACTAAAGAAACATCATTGATGATGAAGCTTCTAATTTCCAACATTCCTTTGCTATTGATCTTTCATTTACTGTTTCCTCTAAAAGACACAACTCCACCCTTCAATTTCTCAAGTTTAATAAACATACTTTAGTCACTAGTCATATGTCTTGAGCAACTGCTATCCAAGTACCATTTGTTCTTTTTCTTTATTAGTGCCTGCATTGACAAAATAAATTCAATTTTTCTTTGGTACCCAAATTTTCTTAGGTTGATGGAGGTTAGTGGAAAAAGCTATTCTTATCCAGGTTTTCTAAATTGGTATCTAGACCTTAGGACATTCATTTTGAAAATGATTTGTATCATCACATTTGGAGCATTTAATGGCATTTCGACTAACAGGTTTTGTAAAATTTCTTTGAAAATCATTTTTATAAGCCAGCCTTGGAGGTCTCTATCTAAGTCTCTTCTTAACTTTTGAAAAGTCAATCAGACTATTACTTTCCTTAGAAAAACCAAGTCCTGACTTGTTATAGCAAGGAACTTGATAGAAAGGATTAATGACACCTAATTTTTAGTCGACACGTCGATAAAGATAAAAAAAAAAAAAAATCAAGTTTAGAGTTTCCAATCGTGATGGAATCCATTTCTTGAACCAAAAGTGTCAGTTTTCATTTCTTTTTCTTTGGCCTATCATTTTTAGGTAATTTCCTAATCATTTTTACCAAAAATCCAAAAAAGTCAAATGGTTGACTTTCAAGTTTACTTTTGGTCAATCATTTAACTAAAAGTCAACCCATAGTCAAAATTAACTTTTTGCATAAAAAGGTCCTAAATAACCTTAACATCACTTTTGCCACATTAGTTTTCAAAAAATTCAAGGATTTGATCACAATATCAACCTTTTGGTGAAAAGTCAACTAAAGTGTTGGTTTTCGATTAAACCTTTGATCGTAAAATTGAAAAATGTAAAAACCCTTAAATCATCATATCTTAGCTTCAAAATGATTTTTTTTTTTTAATGCCACATCATTTAAAATTGTTATTGGAAAATGCCATGTTAGCTGTTTGGCCAAAAATTCGTGTTGTTGACACTTAAGTGTTCCTTTCTTCTCCGATTTTAGCACTTAAATGGATCTTTTGGAAGTTTTGGCATTTATATGTCCACTTGTGTCAAGTTTTAGCACCTGAAATATACTTCTTTCATATGCTATTTCAATGAGAGAAGTCTAATTGTATCACTCGTGCAAATGAATGTAAAAACCTAAAACAATCAAATGGAGGATGACACAGTATCGGTGTTATAATCATTATAAGATAGTCGCTTTGGGCCCAAAACTTTTAAAATGATTATTTAAGTGTCATAACGATAAATTAAGTGACTCTAGCAACAAAATATTTGACATGACTTACCAAATAATTTTGGCACTAAATTAGTCTAATTAAGTTTTGGCACCGAAATGATCGATTTTGAAGATTTCACACAAAATATTTAAAAATAGTATGGTGTGTAATTTATGTACTGCATAACATCATAGAATCCATCACTTTTTCATTGGAAACTTGGAGTTAAATTGGTTCCAAAATGTTCCTTTCCATTAATCCTCCTAGTTGATCAAAGAGAAGAAGTCCATTTCAATAAGTCTCCTAGTGAGGTCAAAGAAGACACAAATGCAAAGTTACCAGGAGAAGAACAACGCAAGTGTCATAACTTTTGTACAACACTCACTTGAGTTCCATAATTATTTTTTCGCTCACTTAACTACCATAAATTTGAAAAATTGACCGCCAAAGTGCCTACAATGTGCCTTACTCGAAAATGCAACATGGACACCAATCATCATACATGGCTTCATCGGTGTTGACATGGACAATTTAAAAGATTCAACAACAAAAAATCCATGTCAAAATGGAAAATTAATTAAAAAAATCCACCTAGGACAATTTGCCAGAAATAACATTCAAATGATCGATTTTGCTTTGATATGGCACTTAAGTGAGTAAAAAATAAAGTTATAACACTTAAGTAAGTGTAATATGAAAGTTATGGCACACCTGCTATTCTTATTTCATCATTTTATTTATAAGTGAGAATGTTAGGGAGGATCAATGCAACTATCCCTCTAAACTTTACCATAACGATCACACACAGACAAATGCCTTGCATTAATTAATTTTTTATAAGACATGTTAATAGAAGTGGGTACCATATATAAAACTAGATATTTCTCATGAATGATGCCCATTGCATATAAAATCCAAAATATTTTAAATTTAATTTTCAACAAAGATCGAAATTGAAATATCATCAAACAATTATTATGTACTAATACATAAGTAGTATTAATTATAAATTACCTTCTTTGCCTCTCCATTTTCCTTACCACCATACAGACTTTCTTGAATCCAGAAACCCATCATACTCTCTCCTTAGTTTACTCACATCAACTCAAATATAAATAAGTAAGTTAGGTTAAACATAAAGGCTCATGCTTTTTCCATCCATTTTTTTTTTTACTTTTGATAGATCAAAATATCTCTTATAGGTCTCAAATTGAAAATTATTTCGTACATTTTTTTCTTCTCTTTCTTTGGAAATTTTGATGCATTTAAAGTTGACAAAAAATATGTATTTTCCAATGGTTTAATTAAATGGTCTTATAATGCAATTTCAATTATCAAAATTTTCTTGTCAATAACTAATTATTCTACTTAATCGGCCATAGATTTCAGATTTGCCAATGTAGTCATAAACTTTTGGGAAATATTTCAATGTAGTCTTTCCCAACAATTACCACCGAAAATCGCTCACATGGTGTCTAGTCATCACCAACTGTCTTAAGTGACATGCTAATATAGGCAAACTACTGATTTCCACATCACAATTTGCTACGACATTCAGTAGGAAAGACTACCTTTAAATATTGCATAAATGTGTAGGACTTTATTGACAAAATTAGAATTAAAACTGTATTGATATGTGTATAATAAGTTTAAGACTACATTGATGATTTTCCCCAATATTTAACTAATTACTCCTTCAACGGACACATGTATAATCATTTTGGGATAAGTACACTAGGAGTATTATAGCTTTCGTATGGCGCTCACTTGAGGGCCATAAATTTGAAAAATTGATCACTTAACTGCCATCGGCGGTTTGCTTTAACGGAAAATCCAACGTTGTCGTCGGTAGTCCTACGTGGCATCGTTGATGCTAACGTGGATGATTAATAAAAAATCGAAAACAAAAAACAAAATGCATGTTAGAATGGGAAATTAATTAAAAAAATCCACGCAAGACGATTTGCCAAAAGTGGCACTTAGATAATCAATTCTACCCCGATATGGCACTTAAGTGGGTAAAACATAAATTATCGCACTCAAGTGAGTGCCGAACCAAAGTTATGACGTTCCTACTATTCCTATCTCCAAAGTTAAGAGACGTGAAGAAAGTTTTATTTACTTCTTTTTTTTAGGAAACCAAATAGATTTTTGTGATTTTAAATGAAATTATTCGGAGAGAATTTTTCATCCACGATATTGCTTTTGAGACGTTTGAAACAAATAAAATTAATGGCATAGTTAGAATATTTGCTTTGTGATTTTTTCTTTTGGCTCGCTCTGACCTTTTGTCAATTTCTAATTTTATGAATTCTAGAGCAAAATTTTTCTTAGTAATCAATCTAATCCCAAAACTTTATGAACGACCTCTTTAGTACAAAAATATCTTGAAAGCACCCATTTAGGTGACTCCAGCGAGGCATGTCAAATTTTCTGACAAATTAGAATTACTAGAGTCATTCAAGTGATCGTTTTTCAAAAATCACAGCAAATAAATAATCGTTTGTAGGGGCACCATTGCTGCGTTTTTCCCGCTGCAGTTGGATGGATAGATGAGTATGTTTCGAGCTTCATTGACCCCGTATTAGTCATCCACAGTGACCTTTCCTCGCGCACAAAGTACTGAACTTTCCAAATGTCCCGTAGCCAATTCTGATGGGAGGCCCATCTTGCGCAATTCGTCATACATGACGTAAGAGATATCGACTAGAAGACATACATGTAGTCGACTCATCTTGCTTAATCACTCCGAATCTAGATTGAGCTTTCTTGTTCTCTTTCGCAATCACAAGTTATTGGTAAACACGGTCAGGAATTTAATAAGATATCTAAAGCATAGGAGAAATCAAACTTGTCTTCTCTCATCGCCCCTTTCTTTACTCCCTCCAAACCCCTCCTTATACATTTGTCCTCAGTTTGAGGTCTAAAAACAAACCTCAATTTTCAAAATTCAACAACGTCACAACCCCAACCATTCTTGTGCTTCCCCAGCATCATTCCCGAATACGTTCCTGTAGCGGAAACTCTCCTGAGAGGCCAAATGGGTGAAAGCCATCAGGTTCACATTTTCTTCTTCCCTTTCATGGCTTCAGGCCACATGATCCCAATGATCGACATGGCCAAACTATTCGCCATTAGAGGCTGTAAGTCCACTCTCATCGCCACCCCCCATGACAAGCCCAGCTTCTTGAAATCCATCACGAAGACCAAGGATGCTGGCTTCGACATCGATGTCATCACAGTGACATTGCCCCTGAAAGAAGTCGGCTTGCCAGAAGACTGTGACAATATGAACAAGGTCACTACGGTGGAAATACGTAAGCAATTCTATAGAGCTATTAGGATGCTGGACCAACAGCTCGAGCGGCTGATAGAGAAACTTGCCCCCAATTGTCTAGTCTCGGACATGCTCCTCCCCTGGACAACCGAGATCGCTGCCAAGTGGGGAATCCCTAGGCTCGTTTTCCACGGGACAAGTGCCTTCTCCATTGCGAGCATAGAATGTGTGAGGCTCTATGAACCTCACAAGAGGGTGTCGAACGATTCGGAGCCCTTCGTTATCCCCAACTTCCCCGGGGAAATCACAATGTCCAGGCTGCAGTTGCCGGACGTTTACAGGGAAGAGACTGAGCTCACCAAGCTCTTCAATGAGATGATGGAATCGGAGAAGAGGAGTTTCGGGGTCATCATGAACAGCTTCTACGAGCTCGAGCCAGCTTATGCTGACCATTACAGGACATTCCTAGGGAGACAATCCTGGTTCGTCGGCCCGCTCTCACTCTGCAATAAGGAGACTGAGGACAAAGCACACAGGGGCAACCAAGCATCCATCGACCAGCACGAGTGCCTCAAGTGGCTCGACTCGAGGCAACCCAACTCAGTGATCTACATTTGCTTCGGAACCATGGCAAATTTCAATGCTGCTCAGCTCCACGAGATCGCAGTTGGACTGGAAGCGTCAGGTCAACAATTCATTTGGGTTGTGAAGAAGGACCCGAATGTGGAAGAAGGCAAAGAAGAGTGGTTGCCTGATGGGTACGAATCAAGAATCCGAAACAAGGGCCTCATCATCAGGGGCTGGGCTCCTCAGGTGCTGATTCTCGATCATGAGGCGATTGGGGGTTTCGTGACACATTGCGGGTGGAACTCCACACTGGAGGCGATCACGGCTGGCGTGCCAATGGTGACTTGGCCGGTAGG
The DNA here is from genome assembly GCA_017140595.1 of Eucalyptus curtisii. Lineage (NCBI taxonomy): Eukaryota > Viridiplantae > Streptophyta > Magnoliopsida > Myrtales > Myrtaceae > Eucalyptus > Eucalyptus curtisii. The sequence continues at coordinate 9,158,823 of CM029502.1, forward strand.
GGCAGAGCAATTCTTCAACGAGAAGTTCGTGACCCAGGTGCTCAAGGTCGGGGTCAGCATAGGGGTGAAGCAGTGGGTGAGGTTGTTCGGCGACAGCGTGAAGAGCGAGAGAGTGGAGGATGCAGTGAAGAGAGTCCTGGTGAGTGAGGAAGCAGAGGAAATGAGGAGGAGGGCGAAAGGACTTGCAGAGATGGCAAGAGGGGCTGTGGAAGAAGGGGGATCTTCTTGGTCTGATTTGGGAGCTCTGCTTCAAGAGCTGGGACAGCAGAGATTGGCTCACAACAAGAAGATCTGATTCATGACTTGAAGCAATCAATCTTGAATTTTTGGTTGTGCAGAAGTCCTTCATTCTCAGTTTCTGTTGTGGTTTAGCCGTAGAAAAATTGCTAGATTTGCCGTTTCTTTTCGTGGATTTATTTTACGAGTTGTGATCATTCAATGTGTAGGATAAGCCCTTATTTCTTTTGAGATAAAGGAAAAGTATACATTCTCTTGAATTCTGTGGTGCCAAAGAAATAAAATGTTGGTGCAAGGTCTTCGGTATGCTTTGGCTCAACCCGGTCAAAAGTGGATGGTTGAATCTGTCAACCTATCTTTAGTTTAGCAAGACCTTTGGTGCTGAGCAACCCACGTGGGAGGAAAGATAACTGGTCAAAGCGTGCAGCACTTTATTGAAATTTTTGCCCAACTTTCGCTTAGTCCATCGTTCTAGAACTCAGAGTAATGTCGCCGGTTCGGTCGTCGAAGCTCGACTCCTCAACACTTTCTTTTAATGGGGTTTCATTTCTCCCGCACCCTCTTTTGGACTTGTTATGTTCTGAAGTACATCTCATGTATCTATCTACATTTCCTTTTGAGATAAAATAATCTTTTGCCGACCAAAAATAAAAAAATTAAAGTTGGTCTCATAGTTGCAATTCAATAGCAAGATGCCCTATGTACTTTCCCTTTTCTGAATTATCTTTCCTGGAGACACAACAAAGCATAGAGATTTTTGCAACTTCATATTCTAAAAATAGAAAAATTGTCTAAAAAGTTTTAAACATATTACATTTATGTTAATTCAGTCCTAAATTTTTCAATTTTGTCAATTAAATCATAAACATTTTTAAGTCTTTTCAATTGAATTTATCTAACCAATTTTAGCAAGAAATTGCTGGCATGGATGTCCAACATCTTATGTGACACGACCGTTGTTGATGTGAATAACTTTTAATAGTATTTAATATTTTTTTTGAAATTTTTATTTTTTCTAACCCTAGATCTCAGACCCTCGCTGGCCATGGGTGAGGACCTCTATGACCTCATCAGCCACAGGCAAGGGCGTCAACCCTTGCCCAAATCCAAGTGAGGGTCGCAATGCCCTTGCTTGGTTTGGGCGAGGACCACGATACCCTCGCTAGGTCCAGGCAAGGGCGTCATCTACCAAGGATCGTAGCCCTCATCTGGATTTGGGTGAGAGCCGATGCCCTCGCTTGTTGCTGGCAAGGGAGTGGAGGCCCTCACCCAGATCTAGGCAAAAGTCATTGGATTTCATAATTTGTGCACAATACATAGCATAAAATAGTGGCTTGTAAAATAGATATAGGATAGGATAGAATCATAAAAAAATAAAATGAAGTGAATTTTCTTTTCATAGATTATAATGGACCTTCCAAATTGGATGTCCCGGAGAATATTCTGATGGGATGGCATCTCTGCAGAACTCCACAAGTAAATCAACTACCTCTTTCATTGATTGGCCATGACTTTTGTAACATCCTCGATTCCAACCCCATAAGGATCGGCCATAAGATCCTAAAAGGATCGATCATGGGTCATTGGTCATAGATCGATCGGTTTGATCAACAAGGAATCGTGGATCGGTCATGGTCCGACCGACCAACCGACTGACCAACTGACCAACTAGTCACGAATTGGTCGAGGTGTCGGCCGTGATTTTCTACCGACCGTACTGATGAGGTAGGATCACCGCCTCATAAGATCTCTTTTTTATCACGAAATTGGTCACGGGATGATTTTGGATTGGCGGATGATTATGGGTCGATCCAACCAGTCGTAGTTTCCGGCCGCGGGTGATTCCGCCCGGTTATGCACCAATACATGGACGATCCGAATTGATCAAATGCAACTGTCTTCTAACCAAAACTGCATCATTCACTATTTAATTCTTAGTGATCGGAACGAAATCTCAAATTGGTGATGTCCGATCATGGATCGGTAACGCACCAATCATGAACCCTACCGGTGGATCAGGTGCCGACCGGATTGAGCCCAGGGATAGACCTGGCTATTCTGTCACTAATTCTAAGGTCCATGAATGCCTTGGCTTAGTGCTAGGCCATGAGTAGCCTTAGGATTGGTCTCGAACCGATCAAAGGACAACCGACCCTATTAGCCGACCGACCGTCCAAATGAACGGTTTGGGCGAATATGGGACATAATGGCTGAAACTCGAGTGTACGTGATTTGATTTTTCAAGGTGTACCTAATGATTCCTTCTATGGCCCCGGAACCAACTTAGATGATAGAATTCTCCAGATTGCCTCATTAATGAAGAAAAAGACAGATAGAAGAAAATTTTAGAACCCCCTCATTAAATAAAGGGGTGATGTGTCCTTTGAATATTCAAAAGTCATGTTGGCGGCCAAAATATCTTTAGAGATTCCAGAAAAATGCGGGACATAAGTGAACCAATTAGAGAGCGATACACAAGCCCTCATTAATGACCGAATGTTCCAGAATTGCCGAATTGGCAACTATGGTACAATTATTGTCAAACTTCATTAAATGTCTATTAAATGCGGCATATAGGTGAACCAATAGGAGAGTGAAAAGCGGGCCATCATCGATGACGCCTAGGAGGTTAGATTGCCAAGCAAGGCCTTTAGCCATGCCAACTCACTTTCTAGGTATAATCATGAGGCAAAGTAGACTTGCCACCCAAGGAATTTAGGCGGAACACTTGGAAACATTAGAATGGACCCCTTGGCTTATTAATGATGACATCGAGGGCTATATATAGGAAGAGCCTCTTCTCATTTCCTCACCTTGCTCCCATTTCCTCCTCCTTCCTCCTCCTTAGTCGCCCCTCCTCTCACGCCCACTTTCTCTCTTTCGGCCTCCAAGGAAAGCCGCCCATCTTGTGTAGTTCGAGCTTTAGTTCAAGGTTCATCTAGGTAAGTAAGATCTCTAAGTCTCCTCTAGGGCGGTAGTCTCCATTGTCGAGTCTAGTTAGGTGCTCACCCGTTAAGCCGTGGGTAAGATGTTGGATCTTTTGTATGGTTTTCCTCATGTTTGTGCTTGAACATGTGCTTGAGTTGTTCACGCTCAGAATGAGGCCGAGGTTCGTTCAAGTTGAGTTCATCACAAGGCAAGGTTGCCCCAAGCCATAAAGCCTTGGTTTCGGCATAAATAGGATGCCAGGTCCAAGCCTCACTTGGTGCGGGAATTGCCCAAGGCCACAGGTCCTAAGTCAACATTGAGGCATGTTGATCATATGCCTTGATCGGTACGAGGATCGCCCAAATCCATGAGGGCTTGGTAAGGCACCAAGCATGCTGCTTTCTATAATCCAAGTGGACGCGGGGACTTTGTACTTGGTGTTAGATCAAACCACAAGCCGAGGGTCATTCTCGATACATGTGCATTCACATCGGGTCAAAGCCGAGGTCCGTCAAGCTTGGGATCATCACTAAAGCGAGGTGTACCCAAGCCTCGAGGTCTTGGATCGGTATTGAGGCATACCGTTTCCGAGCCTTGTTCGATGCGGGGATCGGCGCTAAGTGATTGATTCAAGTTACAAACCAAAGATTGTTCTCCACATATTTGCTAGTAAAGTATAAGAAATTCATGACACACACAATTGAATGAGCATGCCTTCGGGCCGTGCATGTGTTGACTAAGAGAAAAGATGAGAACCGGCTTGTATGATGCATTTGTGCATGCACTTAAAGAGAAAAAAGTGCCCATCGTCACATAGTGTTGGCGGTGATGCCTCGTTCATTGAAAGGGATGCCTCGATTGAGCCGGGATGCCCTAGTTGAGCCAGGATGCTTAGGTCTTGAACCCGGAAGCCTTGGGAAGCTAGCCCCAAGAAGTCTCGGTTGAACCGAGATGCCCCGGTTGAGCCAGGAAGCCCAGCAAGAAGCTGGAAGCCCTGGTCGAGCCGAGAGGGCTTGGTCGAGCTAGGACGACGCTAAATGAATTTGCATAAGTGCCAGTATATGCATAAGTATGATATGTTGATATATTTATTGATAAGCCAAAGGTAAGTATGCATTGAAGTATGTTGCGATGGATATTTGCATATAGTCAAGGGTAGCAACAAGTTTGCTATTGATCTGCCATCAACACAATTTGCGAGTGTTGTACTTGCTAAGTTTTGATGATAAGATGCTTTCCTAGTAAAGAACTAGGAATTTTACTTACTGAGTTTCCCCAAAACTCACCCCTCATCTTTCAGTCTTGTAGGCATAGAAGTCTCACGTCAGTTTTAGGAGCTGCAATCACACTAGAGGAGATAGGATTTCCCTAGGCCTATGTGGAAAACTTGTACTGTGATATAAAAAGAAAAGATGACCCATAGAGAAATGGCTTGTAAAAGTATTGTTATAATATAAATTAGTGTGTTCAAAGTGATGTATGTCACATTCTTCCAGCTGTTGTTCGTCCAAGGAGTTGTTTATTCACGTTTCCACATGTGCATGATGCAAGATAAAAAGAATCGGGACGGCAATGAGCCTAGGATGTCACAAAAATAACCCTTGTTGACTATGACGAGATAAAAAGAATCGGGACAACGACGAGCCTAGGACGTTGCAAAAATAACCCTTGTCACTCATGACCCTGGAGATGGAGTTGGATCGTGACAATTTCCATGCTTGACGAGAGAGAATATGTAATCCTCACTAGAAGACATATATTCCACTCATTTTTGTTAATCACCCAAATCTGGACTGAGCTCCTTTATTCTCTTTTACAATCCCAGAATTGTTGGCAAACACGGAAACTCGTCACCATCTAACCTAAATCAGGAATTTTATAAGACAGCTAAAGCACAGAAAAAATCAAACTTGTCTTTCTCTCATCACCCCTTTCTCTATTCCCAAACCCCACCTTATATATTTGTCCTAGGTTTAAAGTCTAAAAGCAAACGCCGGCTTTCAAAGGTCAACAGCATCGCAACCGTGCTCCCCAGCATCATACCTAAATACGTTCCCGTAGTAGAAACTCTGAGAGGCCAAATGGGAAGTGAAAGCCATCAGTTTCACATTTTCTTCTTCCCTTTCATGGCTTCAGGCCACAAGATCCCAATGATTGACATGGCCAAACTCTTCGCCATTAGAGGCTGCAAGTCCACCGTCATCGCCACCCTCCATGACGCGCCCACCTTCTTGAAATCCATCGTGAAAACCAAGGATTCAGGCTTCGACATTGATGTCGTCATGATGACATTGCCCCTGAAAGAGGTTGGCATGCCAGAAGACTGACAATCTGAATAAGGTCACTACAGATGAAATGCGCAAGCAATTCATGAGAGCCATCATGATGCTGGACAAACAGCTCGAGCTACTGATAGAGCAACTTGCCTCTGATTGTCTAGTCTCGGACATGTTCTTCTTTTGGACACTCGAAGGTCGCGGCCAAGTGCAGAAACCCTGGGCTTGTTTTCCACAGGACAAGTGCCTTCTCCATTGCTGGCACAGAATGTGTGAGGCTTATGAGCCTCACAAGAAGGTGTCGTGCTATTCGGAGCCCTTGGTTATCCCCAATTTCCCCGGAGAAATCATCCTGTCCAGGATGCAGTTGTCAGACTTTGTCAGGGAAGAGACCGAGTTCACCAAGTTCTACAACGAGGTGAAGGAATTGGAGAAGAGGAGTTTCGGAGTTGTCATGAACAGCTTCTACGATCTCTAGCCGGCTTATGCTAACCATTACAGGACATTCCTAGGGAGACGATCCTGTTTCTTCGGCCCACTCTCATTGTGCAATAAGGAGACAGAGGACAAAGCACACAGAAGCAACCAAGCATCCATTGACCAGCATGAGTGCCTCCAGTGGCTCGACTCAAAGCGACCCAACTCAGTGATCTACATTTGCTTTGGAAGCATTGCAAATTTCAATGCTGCTCAGCTTCACAAGATCGCAGTCAGACTAGAAGCATCGGGCCATCAATTCATCTGGGTGGTGAAGAAGGATCCGAATATGGAAGAAGGCAAAGAAGAGTAGTGACCCGATGGGTACAAATCAAGAATCCGAAACAAGGGCCTCATCATCAGGGCTGGGCTCCTCAGGTGCTGATTCTCGATCATGAGGTAATTGGGGGTTTTGTGACACATTGCGGATGGAACTCGACCCTGGAGGCAGTTACGGCCGGCGTGCCAACGAGAAGTTTGTGACCCGGGTCCTCAAGATTGGGGTTGACATCGGGGTTAAGCAGTGGGCGAGGTTGTTCAGCAACGGTGTGAAGAGCGAGAGAGTGGAGGAGGCAGTGAAGAGAGTCCTGGTGGATGAGGAAGCAGAGGAAATGAGAAGGAGGGTGAAAGCACTTGCAGAGATAGCAAGAGGGGCTGTGGAAGATGGTGGGTCTCCTTGGTCTGATTTGGAAGCTCTGCTTCAAGAGATCGGACAGCAGAGATCGGCTCACAACAAGAAGATCTAATTCATGACCTGAAGCCATCAATCTTGAAATTTTGGTTGTTTAGAAATATTCCATTCTCAGTTTCTGTTGTGAGTTCATTTCTTTTGAGGTAATAGGAGAAGTATACATGATCTTGTATTCTGTAGTGCCGAAGAAATAGAAGTTTGTCTCGTAGCTGCAATGTAATAGCAAGATGCCCTATGAACTTTCCCTTTTCGGAATTATCTTTCCTTGAGACTCAACAGGCTGAGAGATCTTTGCAACTTCATACTCCAGAGGATTATATTTGCAATTTAACAGAGAAAAAAAGGAAAAAAGACAAGAAGAGGACGACAAACTCAACCTCGTCAGTCGTCACATGTTAATGTCACATTTTGCCAGTGCAGAACTGACCTTGTGATATGTATACAACCTAGTTTAGTAAATGAAAATCTTGTAAACATTGGGTTTAAATTATAAGAATACTATAGACATATTAACTTTTTAATATATCAATAACTTTTACCCCCGCGGTTGACAACCCCAATATTTTGCAAGTCAAATGGAAAAATCAAGCTATATCTCAAGTATCAATTTGTCCCAAACAAGCAGTTTTTGTTTTGCAGACCATGCCTAGAATAGACTAATTGATCCGATTATCAGCAAAACAAGTCATTCCACTCGCATTATGTTACTTACCTCAAGTTTCAGTTATATGAACACTCAGAGTGAGCAATCAGGTCAATTCAACTCAGAAATCAAACAGAATTAGCCTTACCCAGCTAATTCCAAGCCAGTTCACATGGGGACCAATTCAGCTCCCAAGTAAAAAATTTGGAACCGACCTTGATTGCTTGGATTCTCGGTTCTTGGCCTTGAACTGGTTTCAAGGCCAGTTCTTGGGTAGAACCGATTTTTACCAGTTGAAAACCAAACCTCCAAGTTTCTTAATTCAGAAATTTTGCAAAAAATAAAATAAAATAATGAGGTTGAGCATTCTAATGCTAGCATATCATTATGGTGTCCTAATTGAGAACTTCCGCAAAAACATGTATATGATAGATTAATTAATTAAAAAATGAAATCGAAAAAAAGAAGTTGGCTGGTCTCGGGTTGACCTTGGCATCAACCTTGAACCAATTCAGTTATCAATTCTAATTACTAGGAAGTGGCTTTGACATGGTAAGTTCTAAGTTCCCGATCTAGAACACACTCACTCTTAAATCAATCATCCTTGATGAGAACATAAAAAAGCATTCCAATGGCCATTCTGATATAAGCCTTCAAACACATAGGATTAAAAGTCAAACACAGAGGTATTACACGGCAGTACAAGCCCCATAATAATAAAAAATAAAATAAAATAAAAAATCCTTCAAAATTATCTAAAGAGAGGCAATACTTTTTATCTAAGTCGATCCTCTTTCATTTTGAGTTCGAGTGCAATTCCATGCGCGGAAGCAAACATATTTGGTCCATCTGACCATCTTCAACTTCACCCGCCGATCTTCATCAATCCCCAAACTCCTCCTCCGGCAATGATCTCGTGTATCGACGATGGAGTTCAATATATCGTTGTCTTCATCCAGCAGATGCGGAGGAGGCGGCTCAGCATCCATATCAAAATCCTGCCATTTGATGTCGCATTTCGCGTGGTTGACGCCGGCCATTGCCAATGCTTCGATCGACATATGGCTTCTTTGATTTCTCTGGACCTGCGAAGGATTTCTCTTTTCTTGGTGATGTTGAGCAAGAGACAGAATTGCCAATGTGTAGAGAGCTATGTCGTGTAGTGAGAGATATTTGATGGGGAATGCACATTATATGCGAAATGGCCCATCAACTTTTTGGGAGTTTGAGTTCGTGAGGAAATGGGGGAGGGTCACGGCTTCACGGGTGTTGCATTTTCGGGTGTTCGATTAACGTCACTGTGAACGTAACCTCTCCTACGGTACATCTCAAAATTGTAGAGAACTAGAGAGGGACCATGTTCGAAGAAGCCTCATAGCAAATCGAATCTTAAACAACGATTATGCAATTGTAAAATGAGGCTGTAATTTGATAGCTATTACGCTGTCTGGCTTAAGCAATGCGACACTATTCCATTGTTTCGTTTCATAAATGACAATGTAATGAATGATAATAGCATTGGAATTCCTAAAAATACGCACAAAATCCGAAATAGATGGAATGTAAAACTTATAACTTTCAAAGTCAATCGCGATTCATGAGTTTCAGCCAAATGTAAATTATTATGTGTCAAGTTTTTACTAAATAAGATATTTATCTATATTTTAATAGTTTATTTATGATTAAATAAAATTTCTAGCACACGCATGTGATTATATTAACATAAGTATTATGGTATTGTAGTTATTCATCAGCATCTCTCTCTCTCTCTCTCTCTCTCTCTCTCTCTCTCTCTCTCTCTCTCTCTCTTCCCCCCAACATCCTCTGATGGATGGTTGCGACTCCAAGTCTAAGATCGTGCGGCCTCCACTACCTCGAATCTGGAGGTAGGTAGTTGACCTTGAGCCATGTGATAAACGTGTAATAGAAGTGGTTGACAAGAGACCCGACGGCTTGAGGATTTGAACAGAAAAGTCCTAGGATCGTATGAATGGAGTATAAAAGTAAGGAAGAACTTATCGTCAAATGAATCTATTTGTCCTTCATGGATCTCGAAATTCTTGTGATACAGTTGAAAAGTGGATTAGCCAAAAGAAAAGGCATAAGAGAGTACCATTCTAACGAAAAAGTTCAAGAAAAACCCTGAAGACTCGGGTTAGAGATTATCATGGGTCGGGTTAAATTGATTGCCGCTGTCTGAACTCCACAGGACTTGTTGGTGAAAAAATTAGGTCTCCTCAGCTTATTATGGCCCGTTGACACAATCCACGAGTCCGACATGTTGTTGTGTTTTTTTAGGATTATTGGTGGAAGAGAGAATTGTATGCATTAGCAACAATTTGATCCTCTAGGTCACATCGAGTGCAAGCAATTTCATTATTGCGATACGTATTTAACTAGATTTCAACTAAAATCTTACCTGACTTACGAGATTAATAAGATTTTTCAAGGGTCTCTGATTCATCGATTTTAGGTGAGCCTCACCATAAAAAAGGATTTTAGTTGACTCATTCTAACTTTTCAATTTAGTAGTTCTTCATAAGAATTATCAAATCAAAGCATCACTTAGGTTGTGGAAATAATAATGTCACTAAAATTTTTATCGATTACACTTATGATCAAGAGTTGATTCCCTATTAGATTGCGGCTGAGGAGCTCAAAGGTTGTTGGCGATTCCCTATGACGCTGTTGGTTGGAAAATCACAACCCACGAAAATTTATGACATGAAGTCGGACGCGCAAGATAACCAAATCTTCTTCATGTAAAACATACTCGATTTGGAGTCATTTTCGCTTTCTTTTCCTTAAGTTACTAAGACTTTTCAATTCAGTTCATTGGATTTTCTCTTGCCTACCATAGATTCCCTGAGGAACTCTTCAATTTCTTTCGGAAGCAAATTATTCTTCTTCTCCTTCTCAAGTTCCATTGAAGAGCCACTAAAAGTACCATCAATGATCCGTTGATTTTCTAGTAGTTATGGAAGGTTAATACTTACTAGGCTATTGGAACAGTGCAAAAGCTGTTACCAAGCTATCTATATATTTGTAATTTCATAAAAAGAAATTATGTATATAATCGCAAGTATGTAATTCTTCTTTTTTTTTTTTTTTTTTGCCTATTCTACTGTAACTTGCAACTTACTCTCTTATTCCACCTCTTTGTAGAGCATGTGAGTTGAAGTCCACATCTAAAACTAAACATTCTCACGCACAATTTCTCTGAAAAGGTGGGGAATCAGCCGCCTCACCTCTTTTTACCATGTGGGAAGGGTGGCCACTGGGCCAATCCCTAATAATTGTGTGTAACTTCACATTGTCTCTTTGAAGTGGAGAGTGTCTCTTCATTTTGGGAAAATTTCAAAGAAGACGACAAACTAAAGTCATTATCTCAAAATAGGGGCTAAAGTGAACTTTGTTTCAAATAGAAATCATTTACCATTAGCACCATGCTCCCTCCCTCCTTTGATGGATGGTCGCAACTCTTAGGTGAGGTCATGCGGCCTCCAGAGACTTGAATTTGGAGGTCGTGACCACCGATCCAAGGCATGACTCCTAACCGTTGGTCGTGCAGCTTTTGCACGCCTCGACTTATGGTTCAATCTCTATTGGAAGGTAGACCCAAGACACAGATAACAAAGCAGCTTCACGGTGGTAAGAGAGTATGGTGGAGGCGGAGAATTGGTGCCGACAGTTGATAAGGTTGGGAGCGGTGGTACTATATGACTATGTTGCTGTTAGCAGTGGCCGACAGTGGACCATTTGCTTAAATGAACAGGTTTTTTCTTCTTTTTTTTGGTGATGAAAGAGAGAAAAGGGGAGGAAGTTAAATAATTTTAAGAGGTCACATCGAATATTAAAATGAACAGCAGGATTAGTGCCCACACCAGCATTGTTGGTACACATTGACAGTTGAAATGTCAAGATAGTTCATTGAACAAAAAAAGTATAAGTATTCAATTGAATGAAGGATATAAGATAAACAATGGCTGCAATTTGTTAACATTGAGTAATAATCTGTATTAAAGAATTTTTATCATCTAACCATTCCTGCCTTTCAGGTAACATGAGATGATGGTAATCTCAACTGTTCAAGAACTTGTGGTATTTTGCTATTTTTTTTCTTTTCTAGTTAAAATCCAATTGTAATGTACATAAAAGGTTCAGAGACAGCTGGCTTGATCCATAAATCGGAAAAACCAAGAAAAAGAAAGAACTGAAAAAATTGGCTGGAAAGGAATTTGAGAAAAGTCTGGTTGCCTTTAGAATTAAAACTTTGACTTTGACCTTGATCCATATGATAAGACGTGCAACAAATGTGCTTGACAAGAGACCCGACTGCACGAGGATTTGATCGGAAAAGTCTAATGATCGAACGCAAGATGGACCACAAAAGAGAGATTACGACGTGGGTGCATATGTCATGGTGAATGACGAGCAATTTTTTCCATTACGGATCTCGACATTCTCGTGATACAGTTGAGAAGTGCATTAGCCAAAAGAACAGGTACAAGAAAAGTACCATTCAAACGAAAAAGTTAGAAAAAACCCTAATGGCTCGGGTTGGAAATGAACATCGGGTTAAATTGATTGTCCCTATCTAAACTCCGCAGGATTTGTTGGGGAATGGATTAGGTCTCCACAAGTCTGACGCGTCATATGTTTTTAGGATGTTGGTGGAAGAGAGAGGATTCTACACATTGCATCGGTTTGATTCTCTATAACTTATCAAATGCAAGCAATTTCATTTTCACAATACATATATAACTAGGTTTTAACTTACATCTTACCCGATTCACAAGATTAATAAGATTTTTCATGGGTCTTTGATTCACTGATTTTAGGTGAGCTTCATTATAAAGAAGGATTTTAGTTGGCATTCTAAACTTCCAATTTAGTAGTTCTGCATAAGAATTATCAAATCAAAGCATTACTTAGGTTGCGGAAATAATAATTTCGCTGAAATTTAAATTGATTACACCCATGCAAGAGCGATTCCCTATGAGATTGCGACTGAGGAGCTGAAAGGGTAATGGCAATTCAAATGAGATCAAGGGACACTATTGGTTGGAAAATCACAACCCACGAAAATTTTGTAGCATGAAGTTGGACGTGCAGGAGACCAAATCTCCTTCATGTAAAACCTACTCATATTGGAGTCATTTTTGCTTTCTTTTCCTCAAGTTATTAAGACGTTTCAATTCAATTCGCTAAATTGTCTCTTGCCTACCCATATATTCCCCAAGAAATTCTTCAGATTTTTTTCGGATGTAGATGATCCTTCTTCTCCTTTTCAAGTTCCGTGAATAGCCACTGAAAGTACCATCAATGATGTGTTGAAGAGAGTGCTAGAATTGAATGAATGATATTCTAGTAGTTATGGAAGTTCAATAATCAATAGGTTATTGGAACTGTGGCTCTTGATATGATATATTTTTGCAAAAGCTTTTACCAAGCTATCTATATAACTGCAGTTTCTTATAAAAAAATTATCTATATAACTGCAAGTGTGTAACTTCTCACTGCGCCTTAGAAGGGGAGAGTGCCTCTTCATTTACATCAGTGTTAGCTAACTTTGAATTGCAAATAAGGTTATTCATGGAGGAAATTAAAGGAAAACTAATGGACATGCACACGCAACATAAAATCAAATTTCAAAGCACCAATCTTCTGGAAAGGACACGACAACCGATGATCTTCTTTGAAGCAAAGAGTCCCTTGAAGGACTTATGTGAAGTGCAGACAGAAGCTCAAGGCATGCCCAAGTGACTCGTCTAGATAGACTCACCTTTCTTGGACCAAGCATATATACAGGCTCACTTGTGAGATTTCGTACTTGCCCGACGCCTCTTCTTTTTTCTTTTTGTGTAAGTGATAGACTGGGAACAAGCCATAGAGAATTGGTGAAATTAGGTCACAAGCCTGAGGGACATAAGTGAAGTGCATATAGAGCCTCACTCTTCATGGAATCACGTACGTGTACAGCCTCACTTGTGCACACTCAAGCAATATGAGACATCATCCATCCAAAGGCCTCTTTTTTATGTAAGTGATTAACTAGGGACAAATCGCAAACAATCGGCGAGACTAACTCCCAGGCTTGATGGAGAGATGTGAAGTGTATATAAAAATCATGAGAAGTTTAATCATCTACTTGGCCTTGTTCACTGAGACTGTCCAGACTGTCTTTATATAACTTGTATAAGATGTCAAATGAGAGGAGGACAGTTGAATTGTTCCCTAACTTTTTTTTTTTAGGTCAGTAATTGTTCCCTAACTTAAAGGGTCGCTGTGGGTTGATTTTAGCCTTGGTCAGAGTTCATTGCACGGTGGATTCGTCGGAGCTTCCGACATATTTGGGCATGATCTACGGAACCACTAAAAACATGTCTAGAATATGTTTAAATGCGACATTAAAAAAAAAAAAAAATGGGGATGGCTATGTTTTCCTGACCTCAACTGCATCATCACTCCCGGACCTACTTCACAACAACATTGGAGTCCTTTGACAACGACACAAATACTTTCAAGAGATTCTCCAAAATTAATTTAGCAAATGAGGAAAAAGAAAAATCGCTAAGCTATATCATTTAGCCAGGTGGCAGATACTCCAAGGAATAGAAGATCTCAACGCACGTGGGGTCTTGACCCGGCTATGTTCGCTTCTTAGCCTTTTGGGTGTTCCGGCCTTTGCTATTGTTCGGTGCCCTCCTTGGCGGACAAGTTCTTCAAGCCTATTCTTCTGAGGATTGATGCTGAGACGGTTGGAAGACCTCGGTGGCCCTTGTTCTTCGTCTCCTCTCCTTTTGTTGATTCCGCTGATTGGCTGGTTGTCGTTGCTATTGCTTGTTCCCTTTTGTTTGGTTGTTGGTGGGTGCCATTTGGCTTCCTTGTTGCTGCCTTGGTAGCTTTTGATCCCTTTTTCCTGGCATCCTTCCACTCGATTTGGCTTGTTGCCTTTTGAAGTGTAAGTTTTTGATGCCGGTCTTCCGGGTTGTATAGTTTGGCTACAAATCAATATATTTTTACCTTACCAAAAAAAAAAAAAAATCGCTAAGCTATTTCCCTTCTATCTTGGAGTCTGTCATCTTTTCAAATTGAGGTCTATTGAGTGATGAAAGAAGATGCTAACATATTGATTTTTTCCTCTCCCATTTGTGCAATAAGCATTTAGGGAAACGAAAAATTTCTTCTTAACTATGCTTAACAAGGAGTATCTATGGATCACAAGTAAAGGAGATGATTCTAAATGAATGTCTAGACAGATTTTTACTTTCAACTTTATTTGAATATTGCTGTGGACACAAATTAACTTTTTAAAGCACTCAAAATTTTCAAAATATACAAACACTAGCATATAAATTGACATATCATCTTTCCATATTAAGTTCTATTAAGTAATGAAAGAAGATGGTAATATATTGACATCTTCTTTTGCCGTATGCGCAATTAGAATTTAGGGAAACAAAAAACTTTTTGTTAACTATGCTTGACAAGGAGTATCTATGGATCACAAGTAAAGGTGAAGATTCTAAATGAATGTCTAGATAGATTTTTACCTTTAACTTAAGGTAAATCTTGCGGCGGACACACATTAACTTTTTTAAGCACTCAAAATTTTTAAAATATACAAACACTAGCATATAAATTGACATATTTTGACTGAAAAAAAAATTAATATAATTCTTTTTGATAAAAAAATTTTCAAATTGTTTTACATTTTAGCGGAAAATAAAAGTAACTTTTTGCTTTTTGAAAAAACACAGATAATGAGGCCCACTATAGTGAGAAGTTATTGTTTGACCTTTAAACCATATGGACAGAGAAAAATATGCATAATAAAATTATGTAATTTAATCTAGGAGGAGTATATGAGTTATTTATAGGCTCCAAGGAAGGCGTTCCACACCAGAACCACACCTTCAAGAACTATTCTGCCTCTGGTGGCTCTCCACCAGGTACTTGCGTTACTCTGCAGCTGACATACTGCAAGGACAACCTTCTCTTCTTCAGTGCACATCAACAATGCAAAGGCCTTCTCCAAGTCTTGGACCTAGAGTGTTGCAGTATCGGGGTCTCCTGCACCAGTGAACCTCGGCGGGTTCAGCTTCAGAAACTGCTCCACGAGCTTATGCATCGGCCTCTCAGCAACTACGTTCCCAGGTGGAACTTCAGCAGCTGCGGCTACAGCAGTGACATCAGCATCGACATTGGCGGTAGTAGTGGCGGTTGCGGTAGCAGCGGCTATAGCGGAGGCGGCGGCTGCTTGATTCTGGGCCTGTTGCCCTACCACGTTCCCAAGCGTCTCTAGCGCCTGCACGATCCCTTCGATTCTAGGATCACCAGGTGCTGCTACACCAACACCGACTGGCGGCAGTGCTACTCCACTCGCGCTGGCATGCGCCTACGCTCTACAATGACCACCTCAGGTACCGACCCTTGTCGGCGTTCTACCCCGAGTAATAGGTCCTACAATCCTCTTTCTAGGTGTCCTCTGCTCTTGATCATTCATGATGCATAATCCTTATAGAACCTGCTTTCCAATTCCATACATAATTAGAAACTAAGCGATCACACCTAACAAGTTATCAAACAACTTTCAAACACATGCATCCGCATAATAAAAAGGCATTTCCTACTAATTATTCCATAAACCCATCACACCTTATCACTCCATACACTAACCAGCTCTGAAATCACTTAGGGCGAGGATGTCACACCCCGAACCTTGAACGCGCGCACATCCCTCTGTGGTCGATAAAATTGCAACGTCCCAAGACGCGTTGCCGACCCATTCATTTTATTGCACATGCAGAAGCGTATAAACAATCCCTAGACAACACAGATATGGGATAGAAAAGCAGGATACAAATTTCACAAAACACTTTTATAAACCAACTGAGTTTATATACAATACTAGTCTATAAACAAAAGCCTAACTCCAAAAAGAAGAGTCACTAAGCCATCTAGGAACAAGACTCCTTAACCGAGACCTCGGGGGTTCTAGGTCTTCCACGACACCATTAGGGGGATCAGCAACCCCCTCACCCGCCGCAGCGTTGAACGCAACGGCGGGGATGTCAAAACCCTGCAGGGGACCTTCTCATACCCCATTAGGCCCATGACAAACCACGCCCTGAACCGATGGGGTACCAATTGAAGTCGGCCCTCATCAATCAAGATAATGGTCACGATGAGCTCATGGAGCCAGAGACTCCCGAGGACAGGGACATCGATACTTTGCTCTGTATACCCTCTCGGTTGTCCAAAACGTACTGGAGGAGCCTCCATCTACAGACCTGAAAAGTTAAGCCCACGACGGGGTGAGACGATGTCTCAGCGAGTTCACGCCCTAAACCCCGATTAGGAAGGAAATACGCCTAGAGGTAGGCTAATCACACATCACAGAAGACTCACCTCACCTCAGTTTATTCCTGCATATTAGCACAATTCATATACTCAATGCATGTAATAGATGTACACATCAATTGGAACGTCTCACTCAAATCTCAATCAATCATAGGGGTCTTGATTATAAGGCCAAATCGTTATGACACGTTCCATTCCATGCCACACAATTTTGTCCTATAATCAAGCACGTTTATCTCAATCATTCACACGTTCCAATTTATTACGGCCCCACGGGCACGGCTTACTCAACATTCGACAGTCTTCTGGCGTAACCAAGCATGGTCTCACCCCATTGAGCACGGCAACGTCTACGCTAGATGGCAATCCCGAATGAGCATCAGTCCAGCCTCTACTGCGATCGGCATTTGTTGTCCAAGGGCATCCCATATAAGGGCAACGTCCACCCGACGCACATCGGGGACGAGTTCTCATAACCATCACATGATCATTCAATTCCGACCATGGACACCGTGCATTGCACTCAAATGTCTCAATTAAGATAATGTGCTTGGCCTATTTTCTTCGTATTAAAAAAAACCCGATGAAAATAATCGTGTGTGGATACACGGTCAGATCGAACCTTAAAAATTGTTATAATTCCTTTTAAAATCCCACTATTTGATATAGTATTTAAAAACATTTTCAGGGTCGAAACCCAACATATGGTATTTTCTAATTAAATACCAAAATTTCACAAATTTGAAATAATTAATCAAAAATCACAATCACCACCCAATTACACAAATTATCATTCAATTGCATAAACTAATCACACCACGGCAATCAGCACGAAATTCCGGCTACGGGCTATCTAGGTATAATTTCCGGAAAATATTAAATAATTAAATAAATTTCAAAAGTAATTAAATAAATGCAATTTAATCCAATAAATGCATAATTAAGCTTTAAACCATAATTTAACCGCCTAAACGGGCCTAGAACAATAATGCACCATACTTAATAAATAATACAATCTAATGAACCATTAACTAATCTAATCTAACCACCTAACAATCCTAATTAACCAACTAAATCACTAATTAAACTAAACTAACCACCTAAATCATACTTAAGTTAATCTAATTACCTACTAAGCATAATTAACCCCATAAGCGAGGTTTAGCAAGTAAACTCATCGGATTAGCGGGCCAATGAGTTCACGGCGACAGCAATGCCAAGGAGGGCAAGACTTAAGCCTGGAGTGACACTCGACGAGGCTTGGAAGGGGACGGAAACTGGCCACGAAACCTCATGGCCACTGCTGGCCTTCGGTTCTGTCCAAGGCCCAAAGGAGCTGGCCGAGCGGTCGGCTTGGTTGGAAATAGCCACGGCGGAACGGCGACGGCTGCAGCGGGTCCTGGCAAGAGCGACGACGGCTTGGACGGACGGCAGAGGCAGTTGGCACGACTTCGACGACGACCAGGACACGCGAGGATGCGCGGGCTCGGGCTCGTGGGCGTGCGGGCTAGCGCGCGACAAGCGCACGAGCGGGGACGGTTGCGACGGCTTCAGACAAGCGGTAGTCAACGGCAGGGGGAGTGGCTCGGCTTCCTTTGGTTTTTCGAGCTCTCAACTAGCAACAACAATGGAGAAAGCACAACAAGGAAGAAGAAGAAGGCTGCAGCTGAAGGGGGACCACAAATGCCTCAAAGTCTTCACAAATATCTCCATTTCATCATTACAATGCCCCCACCATCTTCAGCCCTATCCCCTGCCTATTTTCCTCCGTCAAGCTTCCCCAACAAGCCAACATAGCTGTCCAAATGTTACACCCCACCCCTAGTTACGAATTTTGAACATTTCTCTTCCAATTGAACTCAATTCTCCTTCAATTTAGTCACAATTGGTGTTCAAAAATTCCAACCAAGGCATCCACCTCATATCCATGATTTTCCTCACCAATGGATCCATCTTGAATGCCAAAATCCACACCAAAAACAGCCCTCTTAATTTACCGGTCCAAAAATGCCAAAACTTGAATTTTCGCCAAAACTCGGGTTTGCCGAAAAAATCTTCGGACGATGAGTCGACGTTCATAAAATAAATCGTGACATGATAGAACTTTCAATTTCTAAAATCGGATTCAATTTCGTGGTTAATTTCAACCGGACGCGATTTTAGCGTGACCTAACCTACTGGATAGTTTTTAGTATCTTTAGCGCATTTGACCCGTGATCAATTATTTTCGAGCCACATTGTACATCTTCGACTCATTGGCGACTCTCGGTTGTTGTAAAAATCTCGAGATTTCAAATACGAGCACAGAGTACATAAATGACAGAAAAATCAGTTTAATGCCGTTCGACGAGAATTTTGCAATTAGGTGGAATCACCCACACTCTAATCACATGCCTCTATAGAACCGACCTTCAGTCTCTGATCGATTTTGACGGTGCCGTATTGACTCTTGCAGATTAGCACAGTCGAGCAGTCGATTTCTGATCGAATTCTCAAGTCTATTGCGTTTAGATTTCTTAATGACTTCACATGATTAATTAGTTATCCCGTGAGTGATCAGTTCAAAGAAAAGACTATAGACGCGTCGATGAAAACTCATTCAATCGAAAACATATCAGAAAATCAAGATGTCACAATTGGGCAAAAATTTGATAAGGGCCAAATTTAAGTATTGGTTAAAAATTTGTGCTTTTCAACGAGACAAAAAGAGTTTTGGTTAGAATTGATACTAATGCTAAATATGACTTTTTTTTATGAGATAAAAAATGTTTGAGCCAATTTTTTTGAAAAGCTTAGATCCCAAATTTGGCTCAAACATTTTAAATTTTTGCTTTTTAAAGGGATTATTATGCCGTTAAAAATATGCATAATTAAACAAGATATGGAGAATATTGTGAGTCTCACCATGTGTCTCATGTAACGAACAATTGAGAGGAGCTTAGGCTATATGATGCTTAGATTGTTCAATATTCTTTGATAAATTTTTATAGAAAGTGCTATTGTCTCACCTACTTTTGCAGAATTATAATTAAAAGCATTAATCATTGGGGTTGCCCAATTAAGCCACCCTTCCTATGTGGGAGGGGAGTACTAATTCCCACCTTCTCAAGAGCGACGGGTGACTGAAAGAAAAAGAAAAAACTAAAAGCTTCAAGTCCTCCTGTCATTGGCTCTTCCTCAACCTCCGTCTCGAGGCCCATTTTCTGTCTTTTTTCGACCTTTGAAGTCTCGATCACGGAAGCTCCCTTTAAACTAACAGATTGCCTCGCTCTCCATCTCTGCTCAATCCAATTACGTCAGATTCTTGAGAAAAAGGGCAAACCCTCTTCGTTTTTTGATCAGACCCACCATTTTTCTCGATCTAAACCGTCCTCCAGCGGCGTCCCAATCCTCAAGAAACCTCAAGGAGCTGCACCCGCAGAGGACCAAACAATAGAACCAAATCTTGATGGCGAAGTGCTTCAGCCTTACAGCGATAAGGGACAGATGGTTTCGCTTGTCGTTTTTCCTGGCGGGCCTGAAATCGACCACCACCGACCTCGGCGACGGCACGGTCATGCACTGTTGGGTCCCCAAGACGCGCGAGCCCAGCAAGCCCAACTTGCTCCTCCTGCACGGCATCGGAGCCAACGCAATGTGGCAGTGGAACGAGTTCATCTCCTCCTTCCTCGCCAGGTTCAACGTGTACGTGCCTGATCTCTTGTTCTTCGGCGATTCCCACACGACCCGGCCCGAGCGGACCGAGCAGTTCCAGGCTCATTGCGTCGCAGGTAGGACTGTCGATTTTCTGACGCGACACGGTAGCCCATGACTCGAATTGGCATGTTGAACCGCTTTGCAGGAGTCTTGGAGACGCAGGGAGTGAGGAAACTGAACGTGGTGGGCTTAAGTTACGGCGGGTTCGTGGCGTATAGCTTGGCAGCGCAGTTCCCGGAGATGGTGGAGAAGTTAGTTCTGTGCTGTGCAGGGGTGTCTATGGAGGAGAAGGACATGGAGGATGGGATGTTTCAGGTGAGCCTCTAAACATTAGACGGACTGGTTCTATTGATGATACTTTTGCGTACTTCCTGTGGAGTTCAGTGCGTGCCCTACCGTTTCTTGATACTTGTGATAGTGTAACTAATTTGACTCTTGGTGCAATGTCGTCTCGGCAGGTGAAGACTGTGGATGAGGCCTTGACTTTGCTGTTCCCGCAGACACCAGAGAAAGCGAATGAGATGTTCGAGTTCGTCTTTTACAAGCCGGTGAAGAAAGTGCCCACCTACTTTATTCAGGATTATATTGATGTAAGTTGATGAAAAGTTACAAATCTCTCAGCTGAACGTTTGTTTTTTGCAATTGTGTGAGAAATCAGAGTTTAGTTGATGCTAAGTGTTCAGAGTTTGTGTGCTTTGCTAGCAGAATTGGCGCGTCTCCTTTTCCTGATTTGTGATGGAAGTTTCTACAGTTAAGTATCAGCTAATAGCTACATTGAATGGAGAAGTAGAATCTTTACAAGGCTATTCTCTGTCTTCACGTTATGACTAAACCCCTTCCTGACCATGCTCATGGTGGTATGGTGTCACAATTGTTATTGCTCTAGTTTACAAGGTATCGGGAGGATTATATTCTATAATTGAGCAAAGCTTCTTTCCTTGCTGTAGCAGCTGCGGAGAGTTTGTTATGTTTATGTGGGTGTTTAATACATGAATGTAAGTAAATAGAAAGTCCTCTGCTTTTAGAAAACAGAGTCAATTCAATGTTACTTTTCCATTCTATGAGGATCGATACATGTGCAAGGACTTCTGAACTTTTGGTTGAACAAAAATTAGGATTCAGCCTTGTGCCCTTGACTATTGCAGGTTTCTTTCCTCTAACCCATATTTGAGGCCAAGGAATATTGCATTGGCGTTGTCTAGTCCATTCTTTTGACTATATAAAACATTTCAACACTAGACAAATTAGATAAGTAGCTTGTTCCTTGTGAGCTGAGACTATACAAGATGTCTAGTCATGAAGGCCGCTAGAGATTAAACAGCGCCTTGTGATGCAAACTGATAACTTCCACTGTCATCAATCTTGGCTGTGCCATTTCAACTGACTTGTGATAGCTAAATATTAAGATTTTATTTGATGATCGTTTCTCATGGCAATCTGGGAAAATTTTATCTCCATCACTCAAGTTCTGTGGCATTTCAAGAAAGGTCACCATGATTGTCTGCAGGTTATGTGGAAGGAGCACCTTCAAGAAAGGATAGGGCTGGTCAATTCCTTGTACAGAGATAGGAAGATGTCTGATCTTCCCAAGATAACTCAGGTTTCTTTTTCTTGAAATCTGTCCTCTCTATTGGACTCACGCAATTTACTCATTACATATTCGCACTAATTTTGTCAATATCTTCTCTCTTCCTTGGCATCCTCTCAAGCCATTGATCTTTTCTGATGCAGCCGACACTGATAATCTGGGCAGAATATGATAAAGTCTTTCCATTGGAATTGGGTCACAGATTAAAGAGGTTCCCTTTCTGCGCCATTCCCCTTCTACGCTTTGCTTTGATTTTTCTACTATCTTCAGAAGCTTGATTCTCTAACAAGAACCTGTATAAACAACATCATGGCAGGAAATCAATTCTTCAGATACGAAATGTTCTTAGTCATATATGACCACTTCTGTTTGAAAATTTAATGTTCACATGCATCAAATATTCGGAGGATCTATTTTTCGATCTATTGCTCTCGGTAGATTTTCTTATGGAATAACCTGCATCTTTTTTTATTGTTCGATTGACTTTGGCCAGGCATTTAGATGAAAACGCACAATTAGTGGTTGTAAAGGATTGTGGTCATGGGATAAATAAAGAGAAGCCGAAAGAGATGTACAAACACATCGAGGAGTTCCTCATCGATCCACTCCTTTATCCTAAGAAGGCAAATCAAAGCAGTGGCCAGAAAGTGGACTGAGAATCAGCAATAAATTTATAGTTGGATCAGCCTTCTGCAGCATTTGCTTGTCCAAATTTGTATATACATGCGTATTAATATAATTAGAAGAAACACAGTCGACATATTGTGATGATTATCATCTTAGAGGATAATAACATCTCAGGGGATCTTTGAAGGTGCAGAAGGTCTGATACACCTTGTTCCTGGGAGTGACATTGGGATGTTTGTGCTAGAAATCCATTAATGGAACGATGATTATATTAGAGAATCTCTGAAGGTGGAGATTGGCCTCTCATGTGCAAATTGATCAGGACTTGATGCCGCTCTCTTGATGATGACCACATCAGGCCAAAACCAGTTGTTGTGCAGGAGTGAACTTTATGTCTTGTTCGAAAAATTGGATGTCTGAGCAAATTTTGGCGTGATACGTTCAATTATGACAATGTGATTCGCCATACAATCCTTGGAAACGATCTATCCAAAGAAGGTTGGCCTAGTGTTCCAACTCGTCAGGTGCCGCAGGGGCTTATCCTTAGCCAGGAAGCTTTGCCGGGATGCTGACGCATAAGAGAATTGAATCTTCTTTATGTAGAACCTACCAGGCTTGGAGTCATTTCTGCTTTCTTTGACTTTAGCTACTGAGATGTTTCAATTCATTTCACCAGATTGTGTACCCATGGATTCCCGCAGAAATTCTTCGATTTCTTCTGGAATAGATGATTCTTCTTCTCCTTCTCTTCTTCTCAGGTTCTGAGAATGAAATCAAAACGATGGTGAGATGCTCATCTCTGTATTTGAATATTAGGAGCTCGTCCCAAATTCAGGGTTCGCCCCGAGAAGCACAAGACTGTCTCGTCTAAGCAAAGCTTGTCCGAGCGTTACAGGGGTAGGAACAATTAGTAGTTCTGGCACCCAAACTACTAGTGATCCTAGTTAAATTGATGCATGTTATTCATTCCATAGAAATTACATGGTTCTGAGCTTACAACATTTTGAAGGGGATGAAGCTCATTTTACTGTAAAGTAGGAAAGTTCATTGTTCTGCTTGGGGATGTTAATCATCATGTAAAGCTGTGCTTGTTCAGAAATTCCTTAACTAAAGAGATGTTGAATGATTATCTTGAGTTGTCCAGTTTGACCTACATTCAGCTTCTTGTTTAGAAATCCCTTTTAAAGCAAAACTATCTATCTAATTTTCCTTTTTAACTCAGCTAAATCATTTGTGTTCAGCATGTCAATAATATCCCAACAAAGGGCATCGACTGTAGTAATATTACGCACATCTACTGCATAAAAGTATTGACATCCATTAAAAATACCATCAATAATCCATTGAAGTGAGTGCTAGAATCCAGTGAATTATATTTGTGCAAATGCGTTCACGAAGCTATGTGGATAACTGTACTTTCATGAAAGGAAATTATCCATGCGACTGGCAATGTGTAACTTCTCAAGGCCTCTTATGGGGGTTTCTGAAGTGGAGAGTGCAAGGAGTACTTGGTTTTCCCATATTTTAAAGTTATGCATGGGTCTTTCGTTGTAAATTTTCTCCGAAGGATAGGGAAGATTGACTGATTCTCACTGAGAATAGCTTGCAGATTTGAGGGATAGATGGGAGTTGCATATTAGGCTCAAGGCCCGCCAAAATGATAGGTTTAGACAACCTATATAATATGCGGCCTCACTTGGGCACGCCCAAACTTTAATAAATGGGCCTCTTTTGGGAAAAAAATTAAGCCCAAGAAACTCAAGCCCATGTCTCATTTAAGTTCGTGAAGCTATTACTTTAGCCCATCTTTATTTCTTCTACAGCTCGTTTAGAGGTGAGGTTTCGTCCATGCAAGCCACAGACATCTCGACATTTGAAATTAAGTCGTTTCAAAGCGCTTGTTAAGAATTTCAAGCCTTGATTCCTTTAATCAAAGAGAATTCCTTAATGAAACTTTAATTTCAGATTGTGTTGAATTCTGATTTGCTAGATTGATTTTAGAGGTTGCTGAGCTGTGAAATTATATAGTAAAGAAACTTTAAAGTGTGTGGAACAGTAAAATTTTACAGAATTCGATTTGGGATTACAATTTGGTTCGCGTGAAATTTTGAAATCTGTTGCACATTGCTAGTACCAAATTGGAACTACTATATTTGGGTAAGTGTTTTCCCATCGTTGACCATTTGTTGGGTCGGAGGTGAGTTCTCTTTTTAACTACGTTGAATTAGTTTTGTAATGACTCAATACCTCCTTGAAAAGGCATTAGTGGCTAACCATTTTAAATTCAGCTTGCGAGTTGTGGCAATACAATGGACAACAGTAATTAATCTACTTTGGTAAGCTTTTTTTCAGCTCATCAAAAGTCGTTTTGCAATCGAATAAACTTAGTTTAGTTGATTCTTAGATAACGTAGTTATCTACTTGATTTTAATATATGTTTATCATTCACTTGATAGGATTTCAAGTTTTCTCACTCAATATAGATTTTGTTATTTGATTTCCCATTTTAGGTGAATAGTGCTTATCTCTTCGATAATTTGAGAATTCACATGATGAAAATTATAAGAACTAGATGTGTTATAAGTTATGAAAGAGGCTCACACAGTATAATATTTATTAAGCCAAAGAAAATTGGTGTTTAGAACATGTTTGTTGCATAAAATTGGATTTGACATTCACTATCCTTTTTGTTATTTGAATTGGCATAATAAACATTTCTTAAAAAAATTTGCGAGTTGGTTATTTATGAAATGCTATATTGAATGTATTCTACTTGATGATAAATTAAATTGTGAAAGGTTATTTGTTTTAGTTAGTGAATCTGATTTAAAAGATGGATTAGATTGGTTATGAGGGTTGTTGGAGGACTAGTTAATGGTTTTATACTCAGTGTTGCTTTGTATGGAAACCATTGAGGGGATATGTATGCAAATTGTCTGAGGAACCAATTTCACAAAGCCACCGGCTAATATAAATGAAGAGGTTACCCCAAGTGGGAGTCTTGGTAGACCTTATGATTGGGTGTTAAGCATAGCCATAATTTGTAATTGAACATTGAATTGATCAATAAACTGAATCATATATATATATATATATATATATATATATATATATATGGTTAATATCTTGAAAAATCTCAAAGTGGTATACCTATGACAAATTTACCCCAAACTATTTTTTTGATCACCAAAAACCCCAAACTAGTATATCTTTAACAAATTTACCCTAAACCGATACACTTATGACAAATTTACCCTCTGTTAGTCTTCGTTAAATTTTACTGTTAAATTATTAAGTTAAATGACACGTGATAGTTGACCGGTATACCAATTTGGGATTTTACGCTCCGTTTGTCACAATTTACAATTTTTGTGATTTTTTTGTGGTATTAATCTAATTTAGCGGAGGATATATTTGTTACAAATTTACCAGTTTTGGGTTTTTTGCGGTTGAATAAATTAGTTTGGGGTAAATTTGTCATAAATGTACCTGTTTATGGTTTTTTATGGTCAGTCGGGGTAAATTTATCACAGGTGTACCAATTTAAGGTTTTTCAAAGTATTAACTTTTTTTTTTCTGTGAACTTTAGAACACTGATCCTAAATCAGTTTGCCGTATTGTTAGCTAAGTAGCACCGATATGAACACGCGACACGACACAACACGACACAACACGACACGACACGACACGTCGACACGTCATTTCTGAAAAAAAAAAAAAGAATTCCGATATGTTGGGACACGTTGTCTATTAAATGAATATTTTTATATATACTATTCAAAATAATAAATAAGTAAATAAATAATAAAGATCCTATAATGAATCTATACTAATAACATTAATAAATTTATTCATAAAAAATTGGAAAGACATTTTCTGACTTTAACAAAAGTTATCGATGAAACAAATGACTAATGAGAGATTAGAGTCAAAATAAATTTATGATTTTTTTACAGTGATCAAAATTTATCATTGTTTAACGTCTAGTGTTTTTATTTTTTTAAAAAACCTTTTCACGCACCTATTTATTTATTTTTTAACCTTACCTATTCATTAATAAATTTATTTATCAAAAAAAGAGATTGGCTATTTGTGCATTCTCGATATACTGTTCATCTTCTCTCTCAAAGGGGCGATTTTTGCCCCGTTCATCTTGCCTGGTTCTTCACTTGGCCTGGGCGATTCAGCCGCCCATCTGCTCCAATTTTTGGTGGGTTTTTTCTTCTTGCTACCCTCCATCTTCTCACCGATCGGTTTGTCCCGGCTTTCCCCCCATTTGGAGATTGAAGTTGCCCTACTCGTCCCCTGTTTCACCCTATTCGCTGATCCCTCTCCTGTTCTCGGGTCTACTCGAGCTGGTCCAGGAGCTGAGCTTTGGGCTTTTCGGTGGGTGTGGTGGTCCCTCAGCTTCCCTCCTCTTCGCGGTTTAACCCTGGTATGGATTCCTTCCCTTCGGCTGTACTGTAGAGGGTTTAGCTGGGTTGTCTGGAGGGTTTTGCTGGATCCAATGGCGTCTTCTTTGATTGAGACCCATCTAGGCATTAGTAGTGGTAAGGGGCCTAGCCCTCCTCCTCGCAAAGTTGTAGACCGGCCTGCTAGTAAGCCGGTCCAGCCCCCCCGTTCTGTCGGGGGGCCCTCTTCGACCAGGAATGGTTCCAAGTTTAGACCGGGTACTAGGCCTCCCCGGGAAGGACGATCCATGGGTTGTAGTCGTGCACGTGCTCCTACTAAGAGGGCCCCGAGCAAGCCAGCTAGCTCTTCGAGGCCTCCCCAAGCCTAGTCGTGGGCCAATGTGGCGCGGTTCGCAACGAGGGGTTACAAGTTGACCTATGTTCCTCATTCCTTTGGGAAGGATAAACCGATTGTTAATTTAACCGGAGAGGTACTGCAGGCCGCAAATCCCAAGTGGAACGAGTACCTAGTTAGTTACTTTGTAGGGAAAAGGCTCCCATTTCAGCTCACTGAGCAAGCATTGAAGAATACTTGGGGCCCTAAGCTGGTGCATGTGTTGGCCAATGACCAAGGGTTCGTCTTTTTTCATGTTCCGGATTCGTTGTTCTGCAAGAAGATTTTGGAAGAGAGACCTCTCACCGTTGCTAGGGTTCCCTCTTTTTGCAGCAGTGGAAACCTCTTTTGGGATTAAAGAATGATAAGCAATCTTCTGTCCCGGTGTGGATAAGACTCAAAAACCTTCCCCTTGACCTTTGGTCTGCACCGGCGATTAGTGCCATTGCTAGCTCCTTTGGCAAGCCCCTTTAAGAGGACCAATGCATGGAGGGTATGAAGATGATTTCTTTCATAAGAGTTTGCGTTGGGATCCAAATCAGCCCAGAGTTTCAGTGGTTGACGTGAATGTGGATGGAGTCTCGAGGTCCATTGCCGTTGAATTTGAATGGAGGCCTGTCAAGTGCCTCAAGTGTGGTGTCTTTGGCCACAAATGTGACATCGCCCCCAATCCCTCTTGCCCGTCGATGTCACCGGTGCAAACCCACTCTGCCCCTGCTTCTTTGGCCCCTACTCTGCCCCTCGCCCTTGGTTTGGTAGGTCCTGCTGTTCTGGAGCAAGCTTGGAAGCAGGTGAAGGGCAAAAGAAAGAAGCCTCCTTCCCCAGTGGATGTTAGCTCGACCATCCAAGTCATCTTGAGTGATGAGGGGAGGTCTCTGAAGCTTAAGACCGTGGCAGTAGAGAAGAGGCTGCTTGCTACCTTTTCTCACAAAGCTCCTAGAGGCCCCTTGCTTATTTCGGAGCCGGTTGAAGCCGCTCCAACTTCTACGGATGAGATTGCCACCCCTTCGGAGCCCTTCGATCCTATTTTGGATGGCCCGAGTGAGGAGGTAGGGAGCTCGGACAATCTAATCTCCTCTTCAGATGATGACCTGCTTTCTCCGTGCCCCTCTCTAAAGGCGTCTACTACTGATAGGAGGGTTGTGACCATGCAGGACAAGTTGCTCGCTCTGGCTCCAAATCCTCCCCCTTTGACGGCTCGGCCTGCCCCGTCTTCCACTCGACGTAGCTCTTCCAATAGGAGGTAACCCTCCTTCTTTCTTCTTTCTTCTTTCTCCTTTTGTAATTATGTATATAGGTTGTCGGAATATTAGGGGGCTTGTTGCCCCCTCTCAAGCAAGTAGAGGTCAGGAATCTAGTTTTGGCAAACCAGTTAGCCTTGATCGGTCTAGTTGAGACAAAAGTCCCCCATAATCTATTTAACGCCATTTCTGGGAATTTGATGTCGAATTAATGCTGGCGGGCTAATTTTGAGCATTGAGGTAAGATCTGGGTTGGTTGGGATCTTACCATTTTCCCCTTTGAAACTTTCTCGGTTCCGGACTAGGCAATTCATGGGAACCTTAGGTGTTTGGATTCGGGAGCGGTATGTTGTATTTCTATCGTTTATGCTGAGCATTCCTTCACCTCATGGCGACCTCTTTGGCAGGACCTTGTGTTTACGAGTTCTACTTTACAGGATATACCTTGGCTTGTTATGGGAGATTTCAATGCTATTAAGGACCCCTCGGACAGATTAGGTGGTTCGGACCGTTGGTTGCCGTGCTTTGACAAGTTCGGACAATATCTAGATCAGGCAGAGCTTGAGGACCTCAGGTATGTGGGGATTCGGTACACTTGGTTGACTTCTTCAGGTTCTTCTTGCAAGGCGAGGAAGATTGATAGGGTCCCGGTTAACCCATGTTGGAGCCATGTTTTTTTCTTCTCGGAGGCTTCCTTCCTCGCTCCTGGGATTTCTAACCACTCACCTATGGTGGTTAAGGTAGAGAACCCGGTTTTTCGAAGGAGGCCGTTCAAGTTCTTTGATTTTTGGATGAAGCACCCAGACTTTGAGGCAATTGTGAAGCAATTTTGGGAGGCGTCGGGAACAGGGGTTCCTATGTTTAGGCTTGTTTGGAAGCTGAAGGCCTTGAAAGGTCGGCTCAAGCAATTAAATAGAGATTCTTTTGCCAATATTTCCGTGAGGACTGCAGAAGCAAGGGAAGCTTTAAATCAAACTCAAGTTGGTCTCCTTCAAGATCCTACTTGCGTTGTGCTTGCGGACTTGGAGAGGGTTCAATGCCGTGCCTTCATCGAGCTTCGCTCTCAAGAGGAGTCATTTTTTAGATAGAAAGCTAGAATTAGGTGGCTTAAGGAGGGTGACGGGAATACAAAGTTCTTCCACCATTATGTCAACAAAAGACAGATGAGAAACATAATTCTCTCTGTAGTGGACTCCTTAGGCAACCAAATCACTAATCCACATCTGGTCCAACAGCATTTTGTGGAGTTTTTCCGTGACCTCCTCATGCCTCGGGTAAAGCAGGATTCACCTCTGATTCCGGAGATTAGGGAGGTCATTCGCTCTCAGCTTAATGAGAACCATATCACCTTCCTTGCTTGGCCTATTCTGACCTTAAGATTCAGGACACTCTCTTTTCCCTTGCTCGAGGGAAGGCCCCCGGTCCAGATGGTTTCACGGTTGAGGTCTTCAAGGAAAACTTGGGGACGGTTGGTCATCTGGTCACGGAAGCCGTTAGGGACTTCTTCACCTCGGGGAGACTCCTCAAGGAAATCAACAACACTATTTTTTGTCTTGGTTCCGAAGGTTCCTAATGCGACTACCATTGATGACTACAGGCCGATTGCTTGCTGCAATACTGTCTACAAGCTTACTACGAAAGTGTTGACAAATAGGGTTGCTGCTGTACTGAGGGACCTTGTGAGCCCATCTCAAAGCGCTTTTGTTAAAGGGCGGCGAATTAGGGACAATATCCTCTTGGCACAAGAACTCTTTTCTAGTTTCCATTTGGAGCCTTATGCTCATAAGTGTGCTGTTAAAGTCGATTTCTGAAAGGCCTATGATACGCAGTTCCTTGAGAGTGTTCTCTTTGCTTTTCGCTTCCCTAATCAGCTTATTCACCTCATCATGACTTGTGTGCGTTGAATAGGGAGCTTCATGGTTTCTTTCCTAGTGGGTGTGGCCTGTGTCAGGGGAATCCCATATCTCCATACTTATTCACCTTGGTTATGGAGGTGTTCTCTGAGATTCTTGGGAGGTGCTCGCTTCAACTAGGTTTTAGATTCTTTTGGAGATGCAGGCCTACTAGCCTCTCGCATTTGTTCTTTACAGACGACGTTTTTTCTTTTTTATGAAGGCCACTTGCCATCTGTGATGCTCCTCAAGGAAGGACTCCATTTGTTTTCTTCTTGGAGTGGCCTACTTTCGAATCCGAGAAAAAGTGAGGTGTTCCTCTCGGGAGGCTCGCCGGACTTAAGGAATCAAATCCTACTGGATCTTGGGTTCCTAGAAGGGAATTTACCAGTCTGTTACCTAGGAGTTCCAATTATTAGTTCGAGGCTGGGGAAGGCGGATTGTGCTGCTCTTGTTAGGCGCATCACATCTAAGGTACAATCCTGGACTCATCGATTTCTTTTTGTTGCTGGCCGTCTTCAACTGAGCAAGTCAGTTCTCCATGCCATTCAAGTTTATTGGGCGAGTGTCTTTATTCTTCCTGCAGCGGTGCTGGACGAGATTGAGCATATTCTCAGACAATTCTTTTGGAAAGGATCGGAGTTGGGCAGAGGGGGTGCCAAGGTCTCTTGGGAGGATGTGTGCCTCCCTAAAGTGGAGGGAGGTCTTGGGATCCGTAGACTGCGAGAGTGCAATAAGGCGGCCATGCTCAAACATATCTGAAATTTATTTTCAGATAAGGAGTCCTTATGGTGCAAGTGGGTTCACTCGACCTTCTAAAAGAGAAGGAATTTCTAGGTAGTTAAGAAGCCGATTTTCTGCTCTTGGGCTTGGAAGAAGATTTTACAACTCAGAACGGAAATCCAGCTTAGCTTCTACTGGAGGATTGGGGATGGCTTATCAGCGTCACTTTGGTTTGACAATTGGCACCCCCGGGGCCCCTTGAACTTGTATTTCACAGATTCGCTCATCTATAGTTCCGGTCTCTCTTGGTAGGCTTTGGTGGCTAACCTCTTTTCTGATGATGGTCGGGCTATCAGGTCAATGATTGAGTCTTGGGATTCGCCTCTTCCCTCTTTGTCTGGAAGCCATGATTGGTTTTGTTGGAGAGAGGACTCGTTGGGCATGTTCTCGGTGGCCTCAGCTTGGGAGTCCTTAAGGCGAAAGAAGGCGCGAGTCGATTGGCATTCTTTCATATGGAATAATGCCATCCTGTCTAGGTATCAACTTAACCTTTGGCTCATCACCAAGCGCAGGTTACCACACAGTCTCTCCTTATGTCTTATGGTAGGATTGATACTGCTTCCTGCCCCTTTTGCAATTAAGTACTTGACTCTATGGATCATCTCTTTTTTGGATGTCACATTACTTCTAGTATTGCTTTCTTTTGGGCGACCAGATGTAATCTTCCCTGGCATAACAGGTCATGAGGAGAGACTCTCACTTGGGCCACTACCTTACTTTTGAGCAGGGATTTTTATAAGTGTGTTGCCCATTTTTCCTTTGGGGCGCTTTGTCATATCATTTGGAAGAACATGAACGATATTCTCTTCAGGGAGGAGCCGCTTTCTATTCCAGCCATGAAGAAGCACCTTCCCAGGGTCGTCAAAGACAAGGCTATTACCTTCAGAAATGTGGAGGACTCCACTAGAAATAGAAGGCTGCAACGTTCTTGGGATGTGGACCCCATTATCTTCTCTGCTGGAGATTTCCAACCGTCTGGCTAAGCTTCTCCTTGTTTGCTAGTTGCGTCTGCCTGGCGGTTTGTTTTTGCCATTTGGTGCTCTCTTTGTGTTATTGTTGTAGCCACTTGGTCTTTTTCCTCAGCTTCCTTCCACTCATAATGAGCTTGTTCATCTTGAGTGCAAGTTTTTGGAGCCGTCTCATTTGTACAGTTTGGTCTTTCCCCAATATATTGCTTACTTCACCCAAAAAAAAAAAAAAATTAGCATTAAGTATTTTTTTTGGTGGGGCTAAATGGACCCCACCCATTTATTTCATTCTTTGCTTTCTTCCCCCACCCCACCCTCCACTTGTCACTTCCTAAAATTGAAATCACCTTGCACAAGTCTCCATCCTCCTCTCCCTCCAAAAAAGAAAAGAAAAAAAAAATCACAAATTCTTTTCACCCTCAACCTCTCGTTTCTTCCCCAGCAGTCGTTGCCTCCTCCCCTTGCTCTTCTTCCTAAAACTAAAAAGGGAACCTTAGTAAAGTAACAACCTAAAAACCCCGGTAGTCGCCTCCTCCTCTCCCTTGCTTGGTCTCTACCTCTTGATCTCTGCTCCCTTTCAGTCGCCTCATCGTAATCGCTGGCCGCCTTGCCTCCAACCCTCCCTCCTTTGCTGTCGTAGCCTTGCGTCCAATCCTCCATCGCGGCATCGCAGTTCTCCATCTTGCCGTCGCAGTCAGCAGTTGCAGCCCTCTCAGTCGTCTCGGTCTCTGCTCTTCCTCTGGCCCTCCCTCGCCATCGCTCGCAACCTCGCCTCCGCTCCCTCACCCTTGCCTCCGGCCTCCATCACCATCTTTGTGGCATCCCAAAATTCATGGCAATCTCTAGAAGAATTAAAGTCCAAGATTAGGTAATGGAAGTGCCATTGGATTTTGTATTAGCCATTGAATTAATGAATTTCAATTAATTTAAGGCCAAGCATTATAGTGGACAATTGTTTGGATGGAGATGTGTCTTCAAGTGATCCAAGGATTTTATTAAGGTGCAATTGATAATAGAAATCTTATTCTTGGTGGTGCGCTTTATAAGTAGAATTTTATTGATTTAAATTGTAAAGTTTTGTGGGCTTATAAGTTGAAATTAGGTGTTTATTAAAATAAGGGTTAAATGGAATAGGAATAGGAGAGGGTGGGCTGATCTTTAGGCCCAAAAGACCATCCAACCAGCCCACGCTAGCCCCCTATTCGATCGGCCCATGAAGGCCCAAGGCCGGCCCAGCCTTGAAGCCCATAAGTCTTGCATGAAGAATGGCAAGTGGCATGAAGGTTCCTCCATGTGTCTTCAACAAGAAGACACTTGTTTCCCTCTTGGAGCCAAGTGTCCTAGCATGCAAAAATGGAAGCATGCAAGGATTTTATTCAACCAAAAAGGAAAAAGGGAGAGAGAGAGAGAGAGAGAGTGTGTCGTCCAAGAGAGAAAGGGAAACCGAGAGAGAGGAAGAGGGAAAGAGAGGAAGCGAGCGTGCGAGAGGAAGGAGGAGGATCGTCCGCCTAGCTCGCTGCCGTTCGTTCACCGCTTTGCCAACCATCTTTGTTGCTGTTTGTGCTTAAGTTTGAGGCAAGTGAAGTCCTAAAACCTACTCTTTGCATTGCTGTGTGTAGGTGTAGTAGATGGTAAGTCTTGGTTGTGGTAGATGGGATGAGATTTCGGAGCGTTGAAGAGAGATTCGTTGGTCATGCATGCTGATTTCGGAAAGACCAGTCCGACCGTCCGCGAGTTTGTGTGTTGCATGTGAATTTTTAGTTGGAATTCCACTTCGACCTATTCATGAAAGTTATAGAGAACATCTCAAAGTATAACATACTAAAATTTGAGATAAAATGGTTGAGTTTTGAGGGGTGAAACCCTCCCTCTACGAAAAGGCTAGATCTGAAACTGTTTCGTCGACCTCTTGGTGGTTTTGTGTGTTGCATGTCACTTTTTACTAATAATTTCACTTCGACTTCTTCATGAAAGTTGTATAGAACATCCTGATTATTTACATACTCAAATTTTAGGTAAAACGAGTAAGTGTATCCTGGTGAAATGATTTTCTTTTGAAGACGGTAGATCTGGAAGTATGGTACTGGACTCCCGAGACTTCGTGGACTAAATGGTGAGTATCCTTTGAGAATCTCACCTGGATCCCTTAATGAAAGTTTTATTGGACATCTTGAAGCAAAACATATCAAAATTTCAGAAGAAATGAAGAAAGATAAGTAGGCGAAACCTCGATATTTCGGAGATAGCTAAACTGGACAGTTCGGTACTAGAAACAGGAACTTCGAACGCCTATAGTAAATTATCTAGGACGAATCTGGCCTAGATGTATCATGAAAAATCTACCTTAGCGTCTCAACTATAACCTGGTAAAATTTCATAATTTTCGGAGGTCATTCGGGTATTTTAATCGAAATATTTCAAGAACTGCGTAATCTGATTTCGTTTTTCTTTGAGAAAACCGGATCTGGAAAATATTACTTCGACCCAGTAAGACTCCGTGATTTTTATAAAATCATCTGGTCAAAATTTGATCATATGTTCTCAATGAAAGTTGTAGTTAATATTCTGAGGAATAACATACTGAAAAATTAGAAGAAATGAACATATATAAGTCGAAGAATCGAGTTTCTTTGAATGATGATAGTCTGGAAAAGATAAACCCGAAAAACAGGAAAGCAAACTGGTTTTAACTTTTAATCCGGAACGAATTTGACTTCGGCTTCTTCATGAAACTTGTAGCTATAGATCTTAACTACAACGTGTACAAATTTCAGAATTTTCTGAGTCCATTTGAGGGTTCAATTGAAGTTGTTTTCGAAACTGTGCATGGGTCATGTTAAAAACCCTTTTTAGTGATATATACGGATCTGTACGTATTCTGTGAAGCCTTGTTTGATATGGTGTTCTTCACGAAATGTGTTTTCTTAGATCTTATCTACAATGTGTTAAATTTTCAGAATTAATTTCCATCATTTACTAATTTTCCAGAATTGTTCATAAATAGAACGCATTCTGTTTAAGCTGAAAAACTGTTCTATTTACAGGTTATTGATTTGCTATATAAATTGTGATACCTTGGATTCTCATTCATGCAATGATGTGGTGACATTCATGCATATCATATGACATCAAAAGATTTATGAATTTTCATGAATTCAATGAAGTTTCTCAAAAACCATTGCATCAAATAATATTTTTTTCCAATGCATATTATATGATTTTAAAAAGGGCCATTGTCAAATCATTGGCATTATTGCATCAAATGTGAAATTGAAAATGAGATGTATGGAATATGCATTGTGGTGATGAGAAGGCCGTCGGAGGTGTGAGCCGACGATGCCCCGGGAGTGTCGGGATGCCCGGAATGTGGGGGTGCTGGATGCTCGGTGGCCTAGTGGCGTAATTCCGGAGGGTCCTCGGGAGTTTCGAGATGCCCGGTGGTATACGGTACATAATTCCAGAGGGGGGGGATCCTGGTGGTATGTCGGTACGTAATTCCGGAAGCCCCGGAGGTTTGTGCCCGGGGGGATGCCTCGTGATGCTAGTTGGGATGCGAGATGCCCGGAATGTGGGGGGCCGGATGCCCGGTGGCCTAGTGGCGTAATTCCGGAGGTTCCTCGCGATGCCTGGTTGGGTGCGAGCAATGAATTGTGGGATGCAAACATTGGTCCCTAGAAAGAAAAACTGATGAGATCCTTGTGAAAGATAAGAATTGAAAATGAATCATGTGCATGGGTGTATGCATATGGCATGATGCATGATCGGCTTATGAAAATAAATTGATGCTATTTGATATTGAAAATGCGATCATGAAGGCATGAATGGATCTCATGGTGATGTATGCTTGATAGCATGGATGATATGAATCATGGTGGTATATGCACATATGGCGGTATATGCACATATGGCATGGATATGCATGAATACTTGATGATGAGTGTGTAGTGGTATATGCACATATGACATGGTGATGTATGCATGAATGCTTGATAATGAGTGCATGGTGGTATATGCACATATGGCATGGATATGCATGAATGCTTGATGATGAGTGCGTAGCGGTATATGCACGTATGGCATGGTAATATATGCATGAATGCTTGATGATGAGTGCATGGTGGTATATGCACATATGGCATGATGATATAAGCATGGCTACAAGGTAAGTTATGCTTGAATGCATGGACGATATGTGCTTTGTATGATGCATTGATTGTTCTGTTTGATGCATTGAGTAGTTTGGTGGATCTTTACTGCTGAGTGATTGTACTCACCCCTTTTGGGGATTAACATTTCAGAATAGATAAGATACCTCTGCCGCTACGCCACCGTAGATGGATCAAGTGGTTGGATATGACCGCGAGGAGGAGGATAGCAAAGGAAGGAACTTTTGGACGCCGACACCGATCGATGGACATTAAGTATACGACTATTGGAGGAGATGTCGGTCATCTTTTGAAGTGTAGCCAAGTATAGAAAACTATGGCATTTTGATGCACCGATGAATGATGTCCATCTGGTTTAAGTAAATAAAAGTATTTGGCTTTTACCTATAAATGTTTAGTTGGTGTGCATCGTTTTCTGAATATAGGGAATTGAGTTGTTGGATATGCTTCCGTTATATGAATTGCGCAAGGGACCGATCAAAAAAAAAAAAAAAAAATGTAAACCCCAAGGTTGTATGGACCCGCTGCAATTGAAATGGTATCAGAGTGACATGTTATTAGGGAAAGTGAAAGGTAAGCGAACTGTGGCGACCCAAACGGTTTAGGGGCCGTCGAGGGGTGCCACAATCTTCCCTTCGCACCTACAGACCCGCCCCAGAAACCTCTGGACACGCGCGTTGGAGTGTGTAGGAAAGAGTTAATCACGTGCCGAATTTTCTGACACGCGTTGACCGCATATCCACGCGTGTCCGAGCATGTTCGATACGACATGGAGGCTCTCTGAATATGTCCGTGCTTTATAGGTTGTTAGATATATATATAAGTAGACATATATTGCTATTAACATGTTAATGTTGGTTATGCTAACGAAGTTATTTTAAGGTAATAGGATAACGGTATCACTTCTTTATACTCGTAAAATCGAGGCATGAGATGAGTAATGTTGGCACGGAATATTCATCTGAGATTCCGACATATTTGGACAAAGGTCTATGGAATCATTAGTTAGTTATAATATATATATATTTGCGCACAAAAGTTGGAGAGATGTTACCCCTCTAGAACATGCTCTGAAACAATTATAGAAAATGGGGATTGCCACGTACTCCTTGCCTGAATCACTTCCCCTAGACTTAGTTCAGAGCGACATCGGACAACGACACAAATAATTTCTAAAGATACTCCACATTAATTTAGCCAATTTTTAAATCGTTTCCCTTCTGTCTTGTCGCCCGTCATGTTTGCGCTTCGGGTTTAAATAATAGATTAAATCATTAAAAATCACGAATCGATATTTCATGATTAATTAATTCAGACCCAATTTTTGTCTTATAAAAAATAGGCTCATACCACGAAAAACTCAAATTGATACAACATGGCAAATTTACTCTAAAATTACTCCAAATTGTTGCAATTTGACAAATTTACCACAAATTAGTATACTTATAATAAATTTATCCTTTGTTAGTTTTTATTTAATTTTATTGTCAAATTACCGAATTGGATGATACATGACAATTAACTAGCATAGTAATTTGGAATTTACTCTCTGTTTGTCAAATTGTATTAATTTTATGTTTTTTTTATGGTATTAATCAAATTTAACATAGAGTATTTTTTTTCAGAAATGTATCATTTTTGGGTTTTTGGTTGTCAAAAAAATTAATTTGAGGTAAATTTGTCACAAGTGTATTACTTTAAGATTTTTTTATGATTATTTAGAATAAATTTATCACAAATATATCAGTTTTTGGTTTTTGTGATATTAACCCTATTAGAACTATTAAATGGGTAGATCGAGTTGAAAATGATTCAACTCAAATAGACATTTTTAACTCGTTTTGATCTATTTCTATGCAATGCAAATATAATGACACATACCCAATTCGATCCAACCCATATTGTTAAAACAAATTTATGAAAATTTATACCCAAATTAATATGAGTATGTAAAATGAGCATAGTGATGATGAGAAAGAACGAAAAAGAGATTCATAGAAGTAAGTTAGGTTTAAATAAATTGTAAACCCATTCATGATCCATTTGAACTCATATTATATTTTCCACTTTTATTTAATTTAGCTAACTCAATTATATAATTCATTTATGGGCTACACCCCGCTGAGAACTTCAAATCGGTATCAGTACACGCATGGCGAACAACGGTCAGATGGATTAGATGTGGAAAATTCATTTGTATTGACACGTATACATTTTAACGCACGACAAATCTGAGTCGAGGATACCGTTTAGATTTTTTATGAGATTGAAAATTACATTTGATGACCTGTGTTCTAAATAAAAGATTCAAAGGTCCTCTCCTCCCTCCTGTCTTCCTCTACCCCAGTGGCCCTTTTTTGACTTTTGAAGTTGTAGTCAAGGAAAGCTCCTTTGAATCTTCAATCCCACTAAACGCCAAAAATCAGCAGGCTAAAGAAGACACCCTAATCGGCAGATTTGCCTTAGTCTCCATCCCTGCTTAATCCGATAATGTCCCGTTCTTGAGGAAAAGAAGAACACCCTCTTGGTTTGTGGATCAGACTCACCATTTTTCTCGATCTGATCCGTCCTCCAGAAGCGACCCAATTTCTCAAAAGACCTCTAGAGTATTACCCACAAGAGAGCAACACAAAAGATAACCAGAATCTTTGATGGCAAAGTGCTTCAGCTTTGCAGAGACGAGGAACCGATGCTTCCGCTTCTCCTTCTCCCAAGCGGGCCTGAAATCGGCCACCACCGACCTCGGCGACGGCACGGTCATGCACTGTTGGGTCCCCAAGACGTACAAGCCCAGCAAGCCCAACTTGCTCCTCGTGCACGGCATCGGTGCCAACGCAATGTGGCAGTGGAACGAGTTCATCTCCCCCTTCGTCGCCAGATTCAACGTGTACGTGCCTGATCTCCTGTTCTTCGGCGATTCCTACACGACCCGGCCCGAGCGGACCGAGCAGTTTCAGGCTCAGTGCGTCGCAGGTAGGACTCTCAATTCTCTGACAAGACTCGGGAGCACATCACTCGAGAAAGACCGACTCGAGTCAGCATTTGACCCGTTTTTGCAGGAGTCTTGAAGGCTCAGGGAGTGAGGAAGACGAATGTGGTGGGGATAAGTTACGGCGGGTTCGTGTCGTACAGCCTGGCGGCGCAGTTCCCGGAGATGGTGGAGAAGCTGGTTCTGTGCTGTGCAGGGGTGTGTATGGAGGATAAGGACATGGAGGATGGGTTGTTTCCGGTGAGCCGAAAAACATTGGATAGACTCTCAGTCCTAAGAATTATAATCACGTTGCAGAAGCTGCTTCGAGACTTGTGTTTGTTTCTTGTGGAGTTCAGCGCATGTCTTACCGTTTCTTGATACTTGTGATGGTAGACTAAGTGGGTCTTGGCGCAATGTCATCTCGGCAGGTGAAGAGCGTGGACGAGGCGGTGAGTTTCCTGTTCCCGCAAACGCCAGAGAAGGTAAAGGAGATGCTCAAGGTCGTGTTTTACAAGCCGGTGGTGAAAGTGCCCTCTTGCTTTGTGCAGGATTTCATTGATGTAAGTTGACAAAAAGTTACAAATTCTCTCTGCTTAACGTTTGTGTTTTTGCACATTGCCTAGGAATCTGAGTTTAGTTGATGCCAAGTGTTCAGTGTTTGTTTCCTTTGCTCGTGAAATTCCTGCAGTTGCTTTTCCTGATTGGTAACGAAAGTTTGTACAGTTAGTTATAAGCTAATAGCTACATTGAACGGTGAGATAGAATCTTTACATGGCTCTCGTGTTTTTTTATGTTATTGACTCAGCCATTTCTTGACCATACTCATAGTCTTGTTTCACATTTTTATTGCTAAAAAATTACACGGTAACAAGCAGATTACATTCTGTAGTTTAACAAAGCTTCTATCCTTGTTTTAGCAGCTCTGGTTGTTTGTAATGTTTATGTGGATGTTTAATGGATAAAAGAAGACAAATGTCCATAAAGAGATAGACCTCTGCTTTTAGAGAAGTGAGGTCAACACCATGTTACTAGTCCATTCTATGAGAATTGGTGCACATGCGAAGACTCTGAACTTTTGGTCAAAGAAAAATCACCAGTCGACATTCTGCCCTCGACTATGGCAGCTTTGTCCCCTCTAACCCATATTTGAGGCCGAGGAATATGGCATTGTGTCAGTTAGTCCACTAGACGAATAAGTAGCTTGTTCTGTAAACTGTGACTGCACTAGATGTCTAGTTGTGAAGGCCGGTAGAGATTAAACAGCAGCTTGTGAGACAAAGTGCTAACTATTGCAGTCAGTGATTTTGCATTAGCTGGGCTGTTCCAACTAACTTAGGAAAAGCTATATATCAAGATTTTATTTGATGATATTTCTCGTGGGGCTATCTAGGATAAGTTTCTCAATCACTCAAGTTCTGTGGCATTT
Source organism: Eucalyptus curtisii (assembly GCA_017140595.1). NCBI lineage: Eukaryota > Viridiplantae > Streptophyta > Magnoliopsida > Myrtales > Myrtaceae > Eucalyptus > Eucalyptus curtisii. The sequence goes on from CM029502.1 coordinate 9,199,584, forward strand.
TAAGAAAGGTCACCATGATTCTGCAGGTTCTGTGCACGGAGTACCTTCAAGAAAGGACAGAGCTGGTCAATGCCTTACACAAAGATAGGAAGATGTCTAATGTTCCCAAAATAAACCAGGTTTCTTTCTCTCGAAATCCCTGTCCTCTCAATCGGACCCACGCAATTGACTCATTATATATTCACATTGATTTTGTTGATATCACTCTCTTTCTTGGCATCCTCTCAAGCCATTGATCTTTTCTGATGCAGCCAACACTGATTATCTGGGGGGAATATGATAAGGTCTTTCCGTTGGAATTGGGTCACAGATTAAAGAGGTTCCCCTTCTACACTTTGCTTTGGTTTTTCCTCTTTCTTAATAAGTTTGCTCTCTGACTAGAATTTGTATAAACAACACCATGGGTTAAAATCAAATCTTCAGAACCAAAATGTTTTTAATCATCTATGGCCTCTTCAGTTTGAACATTCGACGCTCATCAGCATTAATTTCCAGGAGAATCTATGTTTGCTGAATGGCTCTTGGTAGATGTTCTTACTGAATAATCTGCTTCTTTTTAATCATCTATGTTTGCTCTCTGACTATAATCTGCTCTTTTTTCTTTTTTTAATTATAATTTGAATGACTTTGGGCAGGCATTTGGATGAAAACGCACAATTAGTGGTTATAAAGGACTGTGGTCATGCGATGAATGCAGAGAAGCCGAAAGAGATGTACAAACACATCAAGTTGTTCCTCGTCGATCCACAACTTTCACCTAAGAAGGCAAATCAAACAAATGGCCAGAAGGTGGACTAAGAGTCGGCAATGACCTTATATTCGAATCAGCCTTCTGCAGCATGCACACATTGATCTAAGCTATGTAATTACAAGAAACATTGTTCAGCATATTGAACTTATGAAAATTGAGGGCCATACTATGGGGAATGTTTCCTTTTTTTCTTGAGATAAAGCATTACAGACACATTTTTTTTTTGGGTTCATTGTGGATTTTGCTATAGTAGCATTGCATTGTTTGCTTGTAATGCTGCTTTCAAGTTACACAAATCAAATTTATGCCGGCTGTGATGAACATAGTCTTCCTTTCCAGTTCAGCATGAATTCTGGGGCATATTTGGTAGCCAGAATATCAATATCCTGAAAGACTTTCACTGATGGAGTTGAAACATGCAATAGGCGATTGACATCGCCACTTTGCAGGTATTCTCAATAACTTTTCTCATCCTTAATCTCATGAAGAATACAGATGACTGTGATTTAGTTTAAGATGCCCAGGCTGATATGCTGCATCAGACCATGGTGCGGAGTCAGTCAAGATGTTAGTTCCTGTAGAAGGAGGCTGAGGTAGTGAGGCGAGTATTGGTTCGGCCCAAAAGGTGTTCACAAGATGCTTTTGAAGTAACTATCAGAATTTCCATTCTAGAAGTCGGACATTTCTAAGGACTAGACGTTGCCCTGAAGTTGCAGAGGGTCGTTTTCTTTGATAACCAAACGTGTTGGGAAGGAGCGACCAACGTTGGCGATTTCATTGGGCACTCCTATAGGGATCCTGACACCCATTTTGAAAGGCGAATTTGTCGTTGTGATCCATCGTATGCAAGTGGGTAAAGTTGGAGACTCTCCCAAGCCCAAGTGCTTTCCATAAATGAGCTAAGATTTTCCAAGACCAAGAGCGACCAAGATCCAAACGTAGACCAATGTTTTTCCAAACCATGGAAACCAAAAGAATGCCTCGTACGATTGGGCCAATCACCACTCTAGTACTTTTAAGGAGTTATTATTTGAATTCTAATCAAAGTTAAGTAGAAGACATTGAAACAAAATAAACAATCAAAACAAGTGGATTATTACATTAGAAAATCTTTATACAAGTTTGGAGCAAGTTATACGAATTAATTCATGAATTTGATTGATATAGCAACTAGTTGTTTTCGTGGGTTTTTAGCTATGCATCAAATGCATATAAATAAGGCTATTTTGTTATAGTAAAAGTATTTGTGAACTCATACGAATTCTTTTTAATTATTAGAGTTACATGAAGGGAAGAGAAGGAGGGGAAGTAAATGGTTAGAGACCAGAGTCAAGATGAGAGACAAGAGTCTATGGAGAAAAGTGTTAGAAAATTCATAAACCTATTACATTGATATCGATTTAGTCATAAACTTTTCGACCTAATGTCAATTCAATCATCCGGATAATTTGGACCAGCTGATGTGTACGTTGATTGGCTTATGTGACATGACCGGCACTGACGACTTTTAATAATATTTTTGAAATTTTTGAAATTTTTTATTTTATTTACTTTTTTCCTCATTCACTTTCTTCTTCCTCCACGTGGTTGTTGACCACTGGCTAGAGGTGTGGGCCGATGAGTGTAGTTGGCTATTGGTGAGGCCCAACCTTATCAAAGGCCGTGAGGCAACCTCATGCTAGGTTGGCGAGGCTTGCTCTCGCCAAATCTAGAAAGGGTCAAGCCTCATCGGCCATGGGCGAGTTTCAACCTTGTCGAATCCGTGGAGGTTGAGCCTCGTCTAGCCATTAGGGAGACTTGAGACTTGGCTAGAGGCCACTAGGTCGAAGGCCGTGACCTCACGGTCTTTGCTGAGGGCTCGAGTCTCACTAATGACTGGATGAGGCTTGACCTCGCTAAATCTGACAAAAATGAGCCTCATCAGTGGCAGGGGAAGATCTCTAGAGGCTAACAAGGTTCCTCACCGGCCCTTGCCTTTGGCCTATCACCAAGGTCCAAGGACTTGCTAGAGGAAGAAGGAAGGGAAGGGAAACAAAGAGAAAATAAAAATTAGAACAAATATTACAATATTTCTAAAAGTTGGCTACATTAGTGCTGGCCATGCCATGTAGGTCAGTTGGTGTCTATAATAGCAATATTTAGCAAAAATTAGTCGGAAAGATTGAATTGACATTAAGTAAAAAGGTTTAGGACTAAACTTGCATCAATGTAGTAGGTTTAAGATTTTTCCGATACTTTTCCAAAAGTCCTTATATTGTCTACTAGGAAAAATATATCAAAAGGTAGAAACTCTCCCATTACTTGATTTTAATAGCTTTCCTCATATAACTAATAATTTACTTTCATACTCTTGTTATGCAATTGAAAAAATTATTTTAAAAACTATTCCATATTTAGTATATTTAGATTATCTGACTTTTAAGTTTTGGATATTTAAGGATAACAAAACTGTATTAAGATGGGCTAATAAACGAAAAATCCTAAATTGGTGCTTTTGTAAAAATTTAGCTTCTATTAGTTGTTAAAATTTACTATCAAATTGTTCAGTTGGATAACACATGACAGTTAATTAACGTATCAGTTTGAGATTTTACTCTTTTTGTGGATTTTACTCCGCTGCTCTATCGGATCCCCAGCTACTCTCGTTTCCAGCTCACCGGAGCTCCTCAAACTGCCGACTCTGTTGCTGCAACACTGCATTATCAAATGGTTTATCGAGTGCAGAATCATGCTCTTGATCTGAATTTCCATAATGGAAATGAAGATGCATTATTCATCTCCATGCAGAATGATCAAGCATCATGCATTCATGTTCCACGATAGATCCCTAAGGAAAAGTTAGCCAAGTTCCTTCCAGAGACTTGGATCACTAACTATGAAAAGTTGCATTAGAATAACAAGCCTTTCCAGTCATCAGATTCTGAGTTTGTTAGAAAGAAGGATGGAACTGTTTCCATCAAATTTGGCAAGGAAAAGGAAGAAAACCCTTCTATCTTCCAAACCCTTTTCATGATTGAACCATGTGTTCCCGAGTCAATTTCCGAGCCAGATCCAAAAAAGCTTGTTCGACATTTTAATAGTGATGGACATCATGTCCATTACTATAAAGACCGGCATGGTCACTGTTTCTGGGATCCATTTTGTCAATGTTCCTATTGCACAAACTCTCCCAATGAAGTAGATCCAACTGCCAGACCTCGATAGAAGCACAAGAAGCCAAAGGACCCCGTGTACCAAAAGTACCTAAATGGAGATCCCTCTGTTGATACTCTTGATGAGTGTGACAAATTCCAGTTTATGGTTTCATATGCACCAACGTCCCCACTAGAATTCACTACTTCACCTTCAGTATCACCAACTCCACCACCATCACCTCCTTCACCTCCTCCTCAGAAAAAAACTAGCTCTTTCCCGTTTTATAAACCAATCCTAAAATGGGCAAAGAAACATTCATACCCACTTGAGACTCCAACATCACCAAGTTCTTCCATCGCCATGTTCCATGAGACAGACTTTCCCCCTCTTGTTCGGGAAAATTCCAAACTTTCGTTCCCTGCTCTGGAAGAATTTATTGATCCACAAGGCAGATATCGGCATGCTCCTAAGACACCTGCTCCCACTGATGTGGATGAACATGGAAGACAGAAAAGGACTCCTGTTGCTGAAGCTGTTCTAAATTGGCAATCGGAGACCCTTTTAGCACATAACAATGCATTCAAAGAGATTGATTCCAAGATTGTGAATGTACAACAAGATCTTCGAAGATATGATGAAACCACAAAGAAGATGCTCTCAGATTTTTAGAAAAGGCTCCATGCCTTGGAATCTGGACAACATTTAGGGTATCATTATCTCGAAAGTCCTAAAGCGGAGATAGATAAGCTCAAAAGGCAGACCCAGATCCTTGAAGAAGGAAGACTCAATCCATCTCCGACTACTTTGCGGACGGAGCATCCCCTCCTTCACCACCCCAGGCGTCTATCTTTGCTGCTCTCATAGATGTTCCTGTCAGACAAGATAAGACATATGTAGCTGAAATGCGAAATCGTCTTAAAGAACTATATCGAATCTGGAAAGAGAAGGGAAATGAGAAGATGCCTAAGGAATCCTCGCTTGTCATAAGGGAAAAGCCGGACCAAATGATGCTGTCAAATCCATTAAAATCTTTCTTAAGAGATTTGGGCAACCGGGAACAACAGCCTGATCTTGTTGCTCAAAACCCTGATCTTGTCATTTTGACAGACCAGATTCTATTTCCAGCAGAATCAGCTTTCCCAAATATTTTTGATACTAAATCAGATTCGGTATCTCTCTCATCCTCATCATCCTTCTCAATCCCTACCATTGATTCATTTCCCATTGTACTAGTAACCTCATCAATATTCATGGCCGATCCACCGGACCAGGATATGGAATCAAACCCCTCTGAACCAGAGGTTGTTCAGCCAAACAATCCTTCCCAGGATGTGTCCACTGCATTGAAACAATTTTTTACTATTGATGATATTCTATGTCATAAATGGCCAGAAAGACTTGAAGAATTTCATACTTGGTTAAATGCCCAAGCACTTACCAACCATGACAAATATGACGTCCTTAGTTTTGTCACAAGGTTTACAGGCAACCTCAAACATTGGTGGCAATTTGTGACAGAACAAGACAAGCTTCAATTCTTACTTTCATCTGACTTTGGCCATGCAGTTACTCTTTTATACCATTTCTTTGTTGGAAAACCTGCTGATCTCCAAGAGCTCAAAAGGAGAGAATTTTTTGAAAGAAGATGCTGCTCTCTGCAGAGGAAACATCTTGATAAGCATTATCGAGAAATGCTTAAGCTCTTCTATCAAATTGGAGCTGATCCAAATCTGAAGCACGTCTTCCTAACCTCCATCCCTAAAGAACTATCCCAACAAGTAGAGAGAACTTTTCTCACCAAACAAAGGAGGATTCAGGATATTCCATTAGGAGAAATCCAACAAGAAATCCATTTGTGCCTTGAAGAATTGTGTATCAAACGCCAAATGATTCAGACTTATGTCAACGATAACAGAGAACTTGATAGAGCCTGTTCTTGTCAGAAGCTACAAATCAAATGTTCCAAGCAAGACTGTGATGGTTCTTGTGGAAAATCTTCCAGAAAAAAGAAGCATTTCAATAAGCTCTAGATAAAGAAATCCAGGCATGGCTCTAAACACTTCCGAATAAAGGAAAAATGATGATAATTACGCAAAAGGAAAGATCGCTTAGGCCACAAGAAATCAAATCGCTGCTTCATCTGCAATCAGAAAGGGCATTTTGTCAAAAACTGTCCTCAAACAAGAAAATGTCAGAATCATTTGATACATCATATAGAAAATGAAACTGGTATTTCTCTTGAAAATGATGATATCGAATCTTTATTCTCTGCTATGAAGAATCATCTTAACAAACTCTTTGTGTCATTCCTTGTTACCAAACTTCTAGTGAGACTGATTCAGAATTAGATCCTGAGGATATTTTTCACATATCTCTCACTTCTTTGGAACAAAGCACTGGCATATTTTCAAGCCAAACTCATTGTCCCCATTTCCTAGTGGAAATCTTCACTTCAAAGTTTACTAAGCCAATCACTATCATTGCTCTCATAGATACTGGAGCAAGTTCTTCAATTTTAGATACTAAAGTTCTTCTTAAAGAATATTGGACTTCCTGTATTTGATATTTCAACTCTGCCTCAGTAATTGTTCAGTTCTTTCCCCAGTGTTCCATAACCACAAAAATCTTTAGATCCAGTCTCCCCAACAAAGATTTGATCATTGGTTGGGATATCATGACTCAGATTTCTCAGCTTCGAATCATTCCTGGAAAATGTCTTAAGTACAATTCTCTGAATTCATCAATATCCAAAGAATTTTTTCCATTCAAATGAGTCTTTTAGATCTGATCATGCAAAAGTAGTTGGAATCATGTTCAGAATCTCATTCTGAATTTGCCCAAAAGTGTTCTCATCCTTTATGGGAAAATCCAAAATTCTTTGTTTGCATTCCTTTAAAAACGAATGAAGATATCAATCCTACCAAGGCGAGTTACATGAAAATGAAGCCAGAGCACCTAGTTCTAGCCCAAAGGGAATGTGCGAACTATTGCAACAAGGCCTTATTGAAATCTCTAACTTTCAATGGGCTTGTGAAGCCTTCTATGTCAATAAGTGAGCCGAGCAAAATAGAGAAAAAATGAGATTAGTAATTAATTATCAGCCTCTTAATATTTTCCTCCAATATGACAAATTCCCTTTACCATCCAGAAATTCCCTTTTTACTGGATTAACCAAGGCCCACATCTACTCCAAATTTGATCTCAAAGCCGGATTTTGGCAATTGAGCATACGTCCTGAAGATAGACCCAAAATAGGGTTATGTATTCCAAACTAGCACTTCCAATGGAATGTTCTTCCTTTTGGTCTAAATGTGGCACCATCCTATTCCAAAAGGCCATGTGTTGAATTTTTCAACCAATCCTGTCAAGTGCAGTAGTATATATTGATGATATTATGCTCTACAGCCCTGATGTGCAGTCACACTGCCAACTTCTTGAGCAGTTTGCAGAAATTGTGAAGAAACATGGGATCATGCTTTCCTAAAGAAAGATGAATATTGCTCAGACAGAAATTGAATTTCTTGGTATGTACCTTAACAAAGGAACATATTACCCAGGGCCACATATTGCCCAGGAACTGCTAAAGTTCCCTGAAGAAAATTTCACGACGAAGCAAGTTAAGCAATTTCTTAGGATAATTAATTATTTTAGAGATTTTGTTTCGAATGTTGCAAAGGTGCTGATTCCATTGCAATCCATGCTAAAAAAGCATTCCCCACCCTAGGGAAAATCTCAAACTAAAGTAGTGGCTGAACTTAAGGAGATTATGCAGACTCTTCCTCCATTACAAATCTCATCAATATGGAAGAGAATTCTCCAGATTGACGTCAGTGATAAATACTGAGCAGCCATTTTGTTCGAAGAAATTGACGGTAAAAGGCACCTATGTGCCTACGAGAGTGGAAAGTTTTCCCAAGCTGAAATGCATTATCATTCCACTTTCAAAGAAAACCTGGCGGTGAAAAATGGAATAAAAAAGTTTGAATTCCATCTCATTGGCCATCACTTCCTGGTAGAATTAGACATGATATCTTTTCCCCAAATGACCAAGTTCAAGCAGAAGCAAGTTCCAAATTCTCAACTGCTTCGATGGCCTGAATGGTTTTCAAAATACTCTTTTGAGACCAAGCATATTGCCAGAAAGAAGAATGTGCTAGCCGACTTCTTATCAAGACCAAAAGTACCAGTGGAAATCAATATGTATATCATGAGGTATGTTTTTCTTACTCTCTATCATAATGAAAAATACAAGATTGAGAAGATAAAAAATTGGCCAAGCTAGAAATAACCCCCAGGAGATTGTTGAGCAAATCCAGAATGATAACCTCACTAAAAATTTGGATAACCTCATGTGGCAATGTCATACAGATCTGTTCGGCTCTCAATGGAGGTTCGATTCTTTATCCTTTTGGATTAAATGTGGACTATCCGTTCATACATCATCTAATCTGGAAGGAAGATGATTTCCCTGACCAACTTCGGTGGTTATTATGGTACTTAACCAATAAGTACTTAATAGCTATTGAAATTCCAACCAGAAGATTCATTACCAACCTCACCAGGATATTTGGACTAGGCAGAGGAAACATTGAAATTGAGAGTGACAGAAATCTCTTAGATTTCCTTAACTGGTTTTATCCTCCTACTCATTGGAAGTACCTCTTGCAGAAAGAACTGAGAACCACACAACCAAACCCTGAGGTCCATACCATTTTGTTTTTTTGATAACCATGGGTTTTTGTCACTAATAATGGTAGCATTACCAATGCCACACATTTTATAGGTACCACATCCTCTAAACCTCAACCACATAGTGCAGAAGCTTGGATACACAAATCTTATCCAGGACCTGTTGGTTGCTGTGAGCATTAGTACCGAGAACTCCAAAGGGTTTTGTACCAAGAAAATAAAACAATTCCTGAAGATGCATGGAACTGTAATGTACCTACTGCATGGGATTATTATAGCCTAGCACAAGAAGCCAAGGAGGCACTTAAGGAATTCAGACAAGTTGCATCATCACAGGAGCAAGAAATGGCAAACACAGATAACTTTGTGCAGTCCTCTCAGGATGCACGGTCCTCTCAAGACCCCTATGCACAATGGGGAGGTCCTCTTTCCCAAGACCCCTACGATCAAGGGCCTTTGTCCTTATCTCCAGGCATGGACACATCCTATTATGCACAACCATCAAATTGGTCTCAGCCAAGCATTCCTGCCGACACTACAGGCTCCTTCTAGAATCAAGAGGAGGCATCCTCATCAAACCAGATTCTCTCACCAGATTTACTTGGAGTACTCGAGTAGAAATATGAAGAACATCTTTTGGCAATGCATAGTTCGGATGACTCAGACTATGACTACAATGCTCGCGACGGACAAAACTGCTGACCATACAAGTCACTGTTGCAAGTTACTGTAGTAAGTTATTGTTCACTTTTACTGTTGCAGTAGACTAGGGAAATCACTGTTCACTGTTACTATTCATACCATGCGAATAATTCCCTACCAGAAGTTTCCGACGCCTTTGTTTGTTTTAGGACCCGTGAGCTTGGTCCTTATTTGTGTGTGACCTCTTATTGCCTATAAAAGGCGAGAATGATGTAATGTGTTGGGCAGAGTCCCTTGAAGTAAAGTGAGTGTTTTGTGAAACTCTCTTATGGCTTTCTAAATTTCTTCTTCTTCTTCTCTAGCCTGGTAGGATACTCTGAGAAATGCAGCTCGGATAGTTAGAAATGTTACCATCTTGGTTTCATTTGGGTGTCTCTAGGCTCTGAACTAAAGGCCAGAGTGATTTTTTGCTAAAAAGCTGTCCCTGAAGGGCTTAAACGGGAGTTGATACCTGTAGAAAACTGACTCCATCCTCCTTGGTTCTGAGTCTAGGTCCATTGGTAAAAAAAATTAGTTCGGGATAAATTTATCACAAGTGTACCGGTTTATGATTTTTTGTGTGGTTATTTGGGGTAAATTTGTTATAAATGTATCAGTTTGAGATTTTTTTTTTTTGTATGAACCCCATTAAGATTAGGGATAAGTATATTTGAAGTTTAAAAACTTGTGATGAAAGTACAATTGAATTCTAAAACTTTCAAAAAGTGTAAGTAAGTTCTAAAACTTGTCATTAAAGTGTAATTGATTATAAAAATTTTAAAAAATACAATCAAGTTTTGAAACTTATCAAATTAATCAAATCAAGTCCTTTTATGTATTGCACTTTTTGAAAATTTTAGAACTTAATTACACTGTTGTGATAAGTTTTACGACTTCTAGTGCACTTATCTCTTTAGATTAGTGGTTCCCAATTTCAATATTTCCCAACTTGTATAAAATTTATAACAAGAGATTTAGGATTTTTGAGCTTATTCTAGCATTTTGAATATCTCTCTGTATAATCAAACAAACGCAAAAATGGCTTCCAACGTCGAGCGACGGGGGACTTCACCCTTGTCTAGAAGTGTCTCCCTTATTTTATTTAAAATAAGTGATGAATTAGGAATAAACCCTGTATAATTGGTAAGACTAGAGGCTTAAGGAATACATGTGAACCGCATAGAGAGGCCCACGACCTGCCAAAAAGGTATCCTCACTGGTGCACACCATGCGACATGGAACTTCGTCCTTGCCCAAAGGCTTCTTTTTATGAGTGATGAACTAGATAAAAATCTTAAGAGAATCGGCGAGACTAGCTCACAATCTTTGACAGATAGAAGGTGCATATAAAAAGCTCAAGAAATGCCGAATGAGTAGGTCATAGTATAGGTAAGTTATTTGGCATCGAAATGCCGTGAATAATTTATCTTCTACTTGGCCACATTCTAGAAAGACTATTTGGAGTGCATTAACGTAATTTGTGGAAGATGTCAAATGTAAGGAGTACAATTGAATTGTTCATGGATTTTTAGGGCTCATACCATAAAAATGTTCTAAACTAATAGAGTAGTGCCATTTTTACTCCAAAAATAATTTTCGTATTACAAAAATCTTAAATCGGTACACCCTACCACATTTATTCAAAACTATTTTCAAGTCACAGAAAATCTCAAACTGGTATGCTTGTATTATATTTACTCCAAACTATTTTTCATGTCACAAAAATCCAAAGTTACCAAAATCTTAGATTGGAAAATCCATCCTTCAAAGCTTCCTCAAGTTTCATTATCTCTTAAATTTAACACGAAAATTGGGAAAAGTGCCAAAAAAGTCCTAAACCTTTTGTGTTTGCGTCAATTTAGTCATAAACTTACTTTTTTTTGTGTCAATTTAGTCCTAAACCTTTTTACTTAGTGTCAATTCAATCCTTTCCGGCCAATTTTGGCCGGATTTTGCTAACTGGACGCCGACCGGCTGACGTGGCCTAATCAGTGCTGACGTTGACTATTTTTTCAAAAAAAGTTGTGTTATAAAAATCTCAAACTAGTACATTCTGTCACATTTACTTCAAACTAATTTTGGGCCACAGAAATTCCTAGATCGATATGCACATGCTATATTTACTCAAAACTGATTTTTATGTCACAAAAATCCCAAATCACGAAATCTTCGATTGAGATATATGCTAAAATCTGTTAGTTTTGCCCTCAAAGCTTTCTCAAGTTTCAAAATGCGCTAAAATTGCAAATTTTTATAACATGAAAATTAGTGGGGTAAATGTGACACGGTCTTTTAAACTTAGAATTTTTGTGGAAAATTATTTCGGATAAAGGAAACATGGGTGTACAGTTGAATTGTTCTCAAATTTAAAGCGTCGTTATCTTGACCGCTTGATGATCTATATCTCAGAGAAATTCTCTCTATCGTTAAGTGGAGTACTCTTTGCCCACAGTTCATTGCACGCAAGATTTGCCGGGGTTTCCAACACATCTAAGCAAAAATCTATGGAATTTCTAAGAGGTTAAATACAACCTGTCTAGAATATGTCCCAAAACAATTATAGGAAATAGGGATTGAAATATGTTTTCCTAAAGTCAACCTCAACCGCAGCATTGCAAATATTTCCTATAGATTTTCCAAATAAATTTATTTAGCGAATGGAAATCGCCACACTATTTCCCTTCCGTCTTGCCTTCCGTCATCTTATTAAACGGAGTTCTATTAAATAATAAAAGAAAACGCTACAATTTTTTTTTTTTGATGTGATTTTCTTATCCATATTTATTGTTTTGAAAAATAAAAAATTTGTTTGATAGCTATGCTTGATCTATAGAGCACTCGTGAGGTCGACACTTCTAAAATAGTACTAAATCACACGTCTAGATAGACTTTTATCATTAGCTTAATCTAAGTCTCACGAGGGACGCATGTTAACTTTTTTACCACTCGAAATACACGAAACTTTTACAATATACACAAATTGATAAGTAGATTCTCATACAATATTTTTTTTTGTAAAAATTTTCATGTAATTTTAAATTTTAGTGGGAAAATGAAATGTTACATTTTGCTTTTTAAAAGGCACAAACAAAAAGACCACATTTGATTGGAGTTTACTGTCTGGATTATAGACCATATAGACTAATATCATCTCAACCGTTAATAAGGTAAATCTCACCATATGACCCAAGTTGTCAAGGATTGAGATTGGCTTAATCTATTTAATGCATAGACATGCTCCATGTTATCAACCTTCTGTCTGTTTTTGACTTTGAAGTCGTAATCAAGGGAGCTCCTTTGATTTTCATCCACAGTAAACCCTAAAATCAGCAGACTAAGGAACCAATTAGCAGATTGTCTCAATCTCCATCTCCATCTACGCTTAAATGCAATAGTATCACCCTTCAGAGAAAAAAAGAAGAAGAAACCCTCTTCATTTCTTGATCGAACCCACCATTTCTTTCGATCTAGTCCGTCCTCCAAAACTCCTCAGAAAACCTCGTGAACAGAACCACAAAAGAGCAAACAAGAGAACCAAATCTTGATGGCAAAGTGCTTCAGCTTTGCAGCGACATATGACCGATGGTGTCGCTTCTCCTTTTCCCGGGCAGGCCTGAAATCGACCACCACCGACCTCGGCGAAGGCACGGTCATGCACTGTTGGGTCCCCAAAACGTACAAGCCCAATAAGCCCAACTTGCTCCTCTTACATGGCCTCGGACCCAGCGGAATGTGGACGTGGAACATGTTCATCTCGCGCTTCATCGAGAGATTCAACGTGTACGTGCCTGATCTCTTGTTCTTCGGCGATTCCTTCACGACCCGGCCCGAGTGGAGCGAGCATTTTCAGGCTCAGTGCGTCGCAGGTAGGACAGTCGACTTTCTGACAGCCAGGATAGTACACGACTCGAGCAAGACTGACTTGGATCAGCATTTGACCCGTTTTGCAGGAGCCTTGAAGTCTCAGGGAGTGAGAAAGACGAACGTGGTGGGGCCAAGTTACGGTGGGTTCGTGGCGTATAGCTTGGCGGCGCAGTTCCCGGAGATGGTTGAGAAGTTGGTTCTGTGGGGTGCAGGGGTTTGTATGGAGGAGAAGGACATGGAGGATGGGATGTTTCAGGTGCGCCTAAAAACATTAGATAGACTCGTTTCCTGAGTGGTAATCACGTTGCAGAAACAACTTTGGAACCTGTGTGTTTCTTGTGTGGAGTTCAGTGCGTGTCTTACTTACTCTTGATACTTGTGATAATGAACTAAGCGGGTCTTCGGAATGTCGTCCGGCAGGTGAAGAGCATGGACGAGGCCGTGAAATTGCTGTTACCACAGACGCCAGAGGAGATGAAGGAGATGCTCAAGGTCGTATTTTACAAGCCCGTGATGAGTATTCCCACTTGCTTTCTGCAGGATTTCATTGATGTAAGTCAACGAAAAGTTACAACTCTCTCACCTGCACATTCCTGTTTTCGCACATTGCCCACCAATTCTGCTAGCGAAATTCCCGCCCTTCCTTTTCTGTGATTCATAATGGAAGTTTTTATGATTAATCATCAGCCAAAAGCTTATTGGTTGGGGAAGTAGGATCTTTACATGGTTTTCCTGTGTTTTTATGTTGTTGTGTAAACCACTTCTTGACCATACTCATGGTAGTCTTGTTCATATTTTATCGCTCAACATTATGAGGTATCGGGCCGATTTTGTTTGTCGATTCTATGAGAGTTTGTACATGTGCAAGGACTTATGAACTTTTGGTTGAACGGAAATCACCATTCCACTTCCTGCACTCGACTAGCGCAGCTTTGTTCCCTCTAACCCATATTGCTCAACAGTACGAGCTACTGGTGTTGTTTAGTCCCAGAATCTCGACTATACAGAACATTTCAGAAACTAGACAAAATGAACAAGTAGTTTGTTTCTTGTGAACTGAGACTATACAAGATGTCCAGTTGTGAAGGCCGGTAGAGATTAAGCAGTAGGTTGTGATACAAACTGATTGCTTTCACTATCATCAATCTCACATCAGCTGTGCTGTTTTAATAAAGTCATGAAAAGCTAAATACTTAAATTTTATTTGATGATATTTCTCATGGCCTAATGTTGAAAAAGTTTATCTCGATAACTGAAGTTCTGTGGCATTTCAAGAAAGTCACCATGATTGTCTGCAGTTTATTGGCATGGAGCACCTTCAAGAATGGACAGGGCTGATCAATGCCTTATTCAAAGATAGGAAGATGTCTAATCTTCCCAAGATAACTCAGGTTTCTTTCTCTCAAAATCTCTCTCCTCTAGATCTGTCTTCTTTGGACATCCTCTCAAGCCATGGATCTTTTCTGATGCAGCCAACACTGATAATCTGGGGCGAATATGATAAAGTCTTCCCATTGGAATTGGGTCAAAGATTAAAGAGGTTTCTTTTCCACGCTTTGCTTTGTTTTTTCTACTTCTTTAGAAGCTTGATTCTCACAAGCACTTACATAAAAAACGTAATTGGATAGAAACAAATCTTCAGATGAAGTGTTCTTAATCACTGAGACCCCTTCAGTTGGAACTTTCGGTATTGATTTGCATCAAGTTCCAGGAGTATCTGTTTTTGCTGAGTGGCTCTCGGTAAACTTTCTTGATAGAATAACCTGTTTTCTTTTTTTCTTTTTAATTGTTTGAATGACTTTGGGCAGGCATTTGGATGAAAATGCGCAATTAGTGGTTATAAAGGATTGTGGTCATGCGGCGAATGGAGGAGAGGTGAAAGAGATGTACAAACACATGAAGTCGTTCCTCATAGACCCACTCCTTTCACCAAAGAAGGCAAATCAAACCAAAGGCCAGAAGGTGCACTGAGGGTCAGCAATGAGTTTATAGTCGAATCAGCCTTCTGCAGCATGCTTGTCCAAGTTATGTGCATATTAATATAAGCTATGTGATCAGAAGAAACGTAGTTCAACATATTGAACTGATGAACAGCTAGGCCATAGTGTGGGTAATATTTCCTTTTGTCCTCGAGATATTGCATTACAGATGCATGTTTTTGAGTTCATCGTAAATTCTGCTAGATTAATGTCGTAATGTTTGCTTGTAATACTGCTTTCACAGTACGCAAATCAAATTTATGCCATTGTGATGAACATTCTCTTCCATCCCAGTTCAGCATTAAATCTGGGGCATATCGGTACTCTGAATATCAATATTCTGAGAACTGCTCGCAGATGGAGCTGAAAACATGAAGCAGGTGATTGGCATTGCCGCTAAGGAGAAATCATAACTTTTCGCACCCTTAACATGATTAATACAGATGCTAACTTTATCAGTCAAGATATTAGTTCTTGTAGCAGGAGGCCGAGGCAGTGAGGCGCGTATGGGTTAGACCCAGAAGGTGTTACCAAGATGCGTGAGAAGTAGCCATTAGAAGAAGATTGCAAAATCTGTATATTTATAAGAACTAGACGTTGCCCTGAATTTGCGGAGGGTCGTTATGTCTGATAACCAAACAAGTTAGGAATGAGTGACCAACATGACTGATTCCATTGGGCATTACAGTAGTTATCCTAACGCCCAATTTGAAATGTCTAGTTTAAGGAATAGCTACTGCCTAGAAAGGCGAATCCCCCATCGTAGTCCACCATGATGCAAACGGGTACAAAGCTGGAGGTTCTCCCAAGCCCAAGCACCCTTAATAAATGAACTAAGGTTTTCCGAGCTCAAGAGTGATTAAGATCTAAACCCGGACCAAGGTTTCTCTGGACCACTTACGAAATTAAGAGTGCCCTTGTACAATTAGGCCAGTCACCACGATGGTACTTTTAAGGAGTTCTGATTCGAATTATAATCGAAGTCAAATGAAAAACATCTTAGCATAAGAAACAATCATTGAGCGCATTATTTCATTAGAAATTCGTTATACAAGTTTGCAGTAACTTAAAAGAATAAATTCATAAGTTTGAGAGTATTGAAATTATAATCTTCCTAACTTAAAAAATGTTTTCCACCTCAAGCAATGTGGGACTTCATCCTTGTCTAGAAGCCTCTTTTTTATATTTAAGATTGGTGATAAATTAAGAACAAGCCTAAGTAAATGATAAGACTAGCTTGAAGAGGCAAAAGTACATTGCAAGTGCTAAAACTTAGCATAGGTGACACATAATTGCTAAAATTTTCAAAAAGTATACTCAGGTCTGTTTGGTGACTAGCTAAATAGTATCTTATTCTATTTTTTTTGTTCCTTGGAACAATAAAAGAATAAAAATCTATTTGGTAACTTTTTAATTTCCGGGAATAAATTTGTTCCTATGAATAAATTTGGAATAAAATTAAGAAGTAAGAAAGCTACTTCTTTATTTTTGGCAACAAGTTCAGGATCAAGACAACTTTCTTTTTTCTTTTTTATGTTCTTGTTCTTCCTTTTACCGTTCGCCAGCCTCGATGATGGTTGGCGGCCTCGCCAAAGCCTCGTTGGCCGAGCCTCGTTGGCAGCTGGGTGGGCTTGACCTTGTTGGCCCACCGCGAGGCTAACGTTGCCCGACCAAGACGAGGACGATCTCACGGTGACTCGGAGAGGTTGAGCCTCACTGATGGTTGGGCGAACCTAGCTTGGCGAGGTTTGCCTTGCTTGGTGAGGTCGAGCCTCGCTAATGGTTGGGCGAGCTTGGCCTCACCAAATCTGGGCCAAGCCGAGCCTCGCCCAACGCCTGCAAGGCTTGGGCCGATAAGGCTCAGCATTGCCGGGGGCTGGTGAGGTTGCCAGCCATGGCCGAGGCCAGCAATTGGTTAAAGAAAGAAGAAGAAGAAATAAAAATAGCAAAGAAAAAGAAGAAAAAAGAAAACTATAATAGAATTATTAAAAAATTAAAAGAAATTGCAAGCTACAAAAGAATTTGAGGTCCTACCAAACGTATCTCTATCCTGGGAGTATAATTTTTGGACAGTTATCAAATGCTTTAAAATGCTCAGAAACTCATCTAGAGTACAAAGTTAGAAAAAAATCATTTTTGAGCTAAAGTTGTGTCACGCCCCAAACCCCGGGCACGCGCACATCTCTTGGTGGTAGACTAAATTGCGACGTTTCCAGGACGTGTCGCCGACCCATTCATTTTATGCACATGCGGAAGCGAATTAAACAATCTCCAAACAACAATCAACATGGGATAGAAAAGCAGGATAACTAATTAACACAAACCACACTTTATAAACACATTAGGTTTATATACAAAGGGTCTAGACCCTACAAGTATATATACAAGTCTAGATCAAAAAGAGCCACTGAGCCATCTAAACTCCGGATCCTCTAGTCTCGAGCTAAGGGTCCTCCGTGACACCATCAAGGATGTCGATATCCATAGGATGCCCTATTTCCCACTCCCTGGTCCCGATGGTAAGCTCGTCAGAACCTTGTAGGAGACCCTCCTGAGCCCCGTTGGGATAGTTGACGAACCACACTCTGAAGTGATGGGGTACCCAGTGAGGTAGGCTTTCATCGACCTAGACAGTGGACTCAACTAACTCACGGATCAGGTTAGTCCCGAGAATTGGGTAATAGGAGTGCTTGAAGTCTACCTCCTACGGGACCCCAACACGAACGTGTCGCACCTCCATCTAAGGACTTGTAAAATTTTAAACCACGATGGGACGAGACAAATTCTCAACAAGTCTACACTTTAAACTTCGATTAGGATGAAAATTCACTTAGAAGCAGCCTAAACACATATCATATAAGACTTACCTCGCCTCAGCACCTCCCTGCACATTAGTACAGCTCATATAACATATGCATGTAGTAAATGCATTCAATAATTGTAAAACTCTATATCACTCATCAATTAATCACATGGGGTCCCGATTATAAGGCCAAATCGTTATGACACGGTCCATTCCGTGCCACACAATTTTGTCCCATAATCAGGCGCGACTATTTCAATCACTCAAGTGTGTTCTAATTAATTACGACCCAACGGCCATGGCTAACTCAACAGTCGGCGGTCGTTTAGCATAATCGGGCGTCATCCCATTTCGTCGGGCACGGCAATGTCTATATCTAGACGGCATTCTCGAATGAGCATCGCCCAGCCTCCACTGCGACTGGCATCCGTTGACGTGGGGCATCTAAACTTAATCAGGCATCGTCCGACGTAAATGCATCGTGACAGGATCCAATAGCGATCACATGCACATCCAATCTCAGCCAAAGCTATTGTGCTTTGCACTCAAATGCCTCAATTTCAAATAATGTACTTGGCCTATTTTCTTCATATTAAAAACACCCGATAAAATAATTGTGCATGGTCATACAGTCAAATCGGATCATAAAGCGTGATATTTTCCCATTTTAAAATTTCACGATTTGATATAGTACTTAAAATATTTTTACATCAAAATCCAACACTTGGTATTTTTCTAAATTAAATACCAAAAATTAATATTTTTGAAATAATAATTAAAAATCATCATCTAGCACTCAATTACATAAATTAGTAATCAATTACACAAACCAATACAACCATGACGATCAGCGTAAAATTCTAATCGTCGGCTATCCTTGTATAATTTACGCTAATTAATAATTAATTAATTAAATTACATTTAATTAAATAAAATGCAAATTATTTAAATTAAACTCTTAATTAATCTACATAAGCTAATCTAACCACCTAATCATCTAACTAAACTAACTAAGTAAATAATTACACTAACTAACTAACCTTAATCCTAATTAGGCCTAACCAATCCACTAACCCCTAATTAGCCCCATTAATCTCTCTTAAGTGCAATTAACCCCTTAATTAGAGATTAGGGTGTCAACTCATCGTTTAAGCGGGCAAACAGGTCCATGGCGACAGCGGCGCGACGACGACCAAAACCCGGGCCTACGGCGACACCAAAGGAGGTCCGGAATGGGTTGAAAAAGCCCACAAGGCTCACGGGTCTAGTTGGGAGGACCGTATTTGCTTGGGGGCTGGTCTTGGTCTAGGAAGGAGCTGGTTGCAGCGCCGGTGGCTGGACGGCGTGGGGATGGCAGCTAGAGCAGAGCAGGGACGAACGGTCGGCCAAGGGCGGCTGGCTGGCAGTGACAGCGGAGGTAGGCGGTCTAGCGTTGAGCTGTGACGCGGGCTGGCCTAGGCTCGGGGACGCTGGTCACGAGAGCTGGCTGGCTCGCGAGTGGCTCGAACAACGCGGGGACATGAGGCGGTGGCTGGCCTAGACGATGCAAGAGCTGGCAACACAACAATGGAGGAAAATGAAGAAGAAAAGCTGAGGAAGAAGAAGAAGTTGCTGCTGGAAGGGGTTCTCCTGGGTTGGTTCACGTAGGGGAGGAGAAACAAGGAGGAGAGAGGGGGAACAAAGAGGGACAATGGGCCAAGAAGTCTTGCTTGTGGCCAATCACCTTGCACTTGAAATATCTCATGCAATGATCACTTTTGGCACAAAGTCTTCTGCCCTTGTTGGCTAGGCTTCCTCCACAAGCCAATCTCTCCACAAAACTTCACCACATAACTTCAATTTAATGCCCAAAAACAACACAGTAGCAGCCACTACGAATTTGGTGGATTTCTTCTTCAATTTCCCACAAAACAACTTCAATTTAGTGGCCAAACATGCCATGGCAGTAACCTAAACCAATTTCCCTTCAATCCCTCACAAACCAACTCACTTTGGTAACCAAAATTGCCAATTAAGATGTCCATCCGAATTTCTTGAATTTAATTTGCCAAATTTTGATTTTCCGCCAAAATTCCAGGCTCGTCGAAAATTATTCAAAGGATGAGACGATATCCTAAAAATAAATCATGACACACTAGAATTTTCGATTCCCGAAACCGAGTTTAATTTCGTGGTTAATTTCGATCGAACGCGATTTTAGCGTGACCTAACCTACTAGGTAGCTTTTAGGAATTTTATCGCGTTTGACCCGTGGCTGATAATTTTCAATCCACGTTTGTGCATCTCCAACTCATCGGCGACTCTCGGTTGTTGTAAAAATCTCAATGTTTTAATTACAGGTACCAGGTACAGAATCGACAGAAAAATCGATTGAGTACTGTTTGACGCGAATTTGGCAATCATGAATTTAATTATGTGCTTCTGTCGAATCGACCTATCTCCGGTCTCTAATTGATTTTAACGGTGCCGTATTGACCCTTATCGATTAGCATGGTCGAGCAGTCGATTTCTGATCCGATTCTCAAGTCTGTCGCGTTTATATCCCTTAACGGCTTCACCTGATAGATTAGTTATCTCATGAGTGATCAGCTCAGAGAAAAAGGACCATAGGCGCATCGATGGAAAGCCCATTTCATTTAATTGAGGCAGGGTCAAAAATCAGGATGTCATAAGTTGTTTCCGAAAATAGAAGGTTACTGAATAGGCCCTTAAGTGCTACTTTCTTTGAAAATTGGATACTTAAGTGCCAACTTTGGCGAGGTTAGCTGGAAATCTGATGTGACATTATTTTGATAATAAAACCAATCTACATGGCTCACTGGAAATTCATGTGGTGTTGACGTAGCTAGCTTGTCCCAAAATGATGTCGTTTTGTCCCCAAATTTGATTTTAAATATAAATATTAATTAAATTAAATTTACAAACTAAATTAAAAGAAAAAGAGGGGGGGGGGGGGGAGCAAATCGACAAGGGCTGTAGCCCCACCATCACCGAAAAGGGTTGTCAATTGGTGGGAGCACGATTGGCCCGGGTCATTGGGTCCCGGCCGGTGGTCGGCAACCCTGGTCGATCATAGGCGAGGCCAACCCTGCCCTAACCAACGGCAGCCCTTGGCCAAATTTGGGGGAGGCCCACAACCCTCACCCCAGATCTAGGCGAGAGTCGTCGCTGGCCCTCCCTTGTGATTGGCCAAGGTTGCCGACCATTAGCCCGGGCCTGAAAACCTCGATTGACCCTCGCCACATCGTTGTCAGTCCTTTTCGACAATGGTGGAGCAGCAATGGTGAGGACCATAGAGGCGCTCGTTGATTTGTTGCCATGTTCTTTTTTTTTTTTTTAATTAGTTTTAATTTAATTTAATTAATATTTATATTAAAAATCAAATTAGGGGCAAAATGATGTCATTTTAGGCTTATCTAGTCACGTCAGCGTCACATGTATAATTATTTTTAAAATAATTGCCTCATTAGTAAAAACTATTGCTGAAAAATGCCACGTCGGCAATTTAGTCAGAAAATTTTCACCCTTAGCACTTAAGTATTCATTTCTTCTCAAATTTTGACACGTAAATGTATCTTTTGGAAGTTGTAACATTTAAATGTCTATTCGTGCCAAGTTTTGATACTTGAGGTGTCTGGTACTCAACTCGAGGATTATAAGTGAAGTTCATATAGAGGTCCACATGGTAGATCTAGATAGTATTTCCTCTTACGAAACCAGTTATATGCTGCCTCATTTATGCATATAAGCGACGTGGAATTTCGTCCTTGCCAAAGGGCTCTTTTTATGTAAGTGATAAAGTCGAAGCAAGTCCAGTAGAATCGGTGATATTAGCTCACAAGCTCAAGAATCGTGAAATGGGCAAGCCACAATACAATTTTTTTGGCATCAAAGTGCCATGAATGTTTAATTATCTACTTCTTGGCCCCATTCAGTAAAAACTATTTAGACGGTATTAAAATAAAAATAAAAACTATTTAGACGGTATTAACATATGAGATGTCAAATGTAAAGAGTACAATTGAATTTTTTTCAAACTCAAAGGGGTTAAAACCCAAAAAAAAAAAAAAAAAAAAATTAAACTAATGCACTCATACTTCATTTATCTAATACTAATTTTCATGTCATAGAAATCCCAAATTTGTATATCGTACCACATTTATCAACAAACTAATTTCAGGTCACAAAAAATTCCAAACAAGAACACTTGTCTCATATTTGCCCAAAGTAATTTTCGTGTCACATAAATGCCCAACTCACCGAAATCTTAGATTGGGAAATCTGCTAAAACCTACTAATTTGCCTTGAGAGCTTCCTCAAGTTTCAAAATCTACTAAAATCTCTAGTTTGTATGATAGAAAAAATTAATTTAGGATAAATATGACATGAGTGTACAATTGAATTCTTCCTGAATTTAAAGTGCCACTATTAGAGCTTTTCTTCACCCAGAGTTCATTGCACAGAATATTTGTTGGAGTTTCTAAGAGTTTAAATGCAACCTATCTAGACTATGTTCCAAAACAGTAATAGACAACGGGAATTGCTATGTTTTCCTAACCTCAACCGCATCATTACAAATACTTCCTACAGATTTTCCAAATTAATTTAGCGAATGGCCAAAAAAAAAAAAAAAAAGAAGAAATCTCCACGGTCCCCTCTGTCTTGCCTTCCGTCATCTTATTAAGTGGAGTTCTATTAAATAATAGAAGAAAATGCTACGATTTTCCTTTTAAATACAATGATTATCTTTTGCCATATGAGCAATTAATATTTAGGAAAATAAAAAATTGGTTACTTGCTATGCATGATCTATGGAGCACTCTTGTTAGCCCCAACCCTCGAGCTCGGGACAACCCCTATTTCTCTTTGGTCATTTAGATGCAACATTTTAGGATGCATTGCCGACCCATTATTTTTATCTTTGATTAGATACAAGTGGAAGCATATTATAAACACTTAGTCAATTAAAAAAGAGCAGCGATAGTACAAGCATAGAGTTTGGGACACCGGAGTGCCAAAACTTGGCAAAAAGGACACTTAAGTGCCAAAACTTTGGAAATGTACACTTAAGTGCCAGTTTCGGAGTAAAGTGGAACACTTAAGTGCCACTCCGGCCAAAATTCGGCCAAATTGCTGACGTGGCAATTTTTCAGTGAGTTGGGTGCAAAACGGCGTTGTTTTGCTCGCTGATGTGGTGAGCAAATGCAAAAACGACGTCGTTTTGTATCTAATGTGTAAATACTTAATATAAAAATTTAAACTTAATTTTACTTAAAATATTCTAAAAAATTAAAAAACTTAAAATTAAAAAACCTAAAATTGAAAAACCTAAAAAATAAAAAACTTAAAATTGAAAAACCTAAAAACTGAAAAAAATTATAATTAAAAAACCTAAAAAATAAAAAAAAATTCATATTAGAAAAAATTAAAAATTAAAAATTAAAATTGAAAAACCAAAAAAATAAAAAACTTAAAATTGAAAAACCCAAAAAATAAAAAACTTATTATTAAAAAACCTAAAAATTAAAAAATTAAATTAAAAAACATAAAAATTAAAAACCTAAAAAATTAAAAAACCAAAAAAAAAAATTAAAATTAAAAAACCAAAAAATAAAAAAATAATAATT
Source organism: Eucalyptus curtisii (assembly GCA_017140595.1). Lineage (NCBI taxonomy): Eukaryota > Viridiplantae > Streptophyta > Magnoliopsida > Myrtales > Myrtaceae > Eucalyptus > Eucalyptus curtisii. The sequence continues at coordinate 9,223,113 of CM029502.1, forward strand.
AAAAAACCTAAAAAATAAAAAACTTATAATATTTTTTAAAAAAAATTTAGGTTTTAAATTTTAGGTTTTTTAATTATAATTTTTTTTTATTTTTTTAGGTTTTTTTAATTATAAGTTTTTTTATTTTTTAAGTTTTTTAATTTTAGGTTTTTTATTTTTTAGGTTTTTTATTTTTAAGTTTTTTATTTTTAGGTTTTTTAATTTTAATTATTTTATTTTTTAGGTTTTTTAATTTTAGGTTTTGGAATTTTAGGTTTTTTAATTATAATTTTTTTATTTTTTAGGTTTTTTAATTTTATGTTTTTTTAATTTTAAGGTTTTTATTGTTTAGTTTTTTAATTTTAAGTTTTTTAATTTTTTAGGTTTTTTAATTTTAAGTGTTTTATATTTTAGGTTTTTTAATTATAATTTTTTTTAGGTTTTTCAATTTTACTTTTTTTATTTTTTAGGTTTTTTATTTTTAAGTTTTTTAAGTTTTTAGGTTTTTTTAATTATAAGTTTTTTTTATTTTTTAGGTCTTTTAATTATAAGTTTTTTATTTTTTTGGTTTTTCAATTTTAAGTTTTTTATTTTTTTAGAATATTTTAAATAAAATTAAGTTTAAATTTAATGTAATTAATTTTTATATTAATTATTTACATAGGAAACACAAAATGACGTCATTTTTTGCATTTTCTCGCTACGTCGCAAGCAAAACGACGCTGTTTTTTTGCAGCTAACTCGCTAGAAAATTGCCACGTCAGCAATTTGTCCAGATTTTAGCCGGAGTGGCACTTAAGTATTCCACTTTACTATGAAACTGGCACTTAAGTGTATCTTTCCGAAGTTTTGGCACTTAAGTATCCTCCATGCCAAGTTTTGGCACTTGGGCTGTTCTTCTGCCTACAAGCATAACAATAAACATTTCCAAAAGCATTGCCTTTATTTATATACTTGTTAATTCTAGGAAGTTGAATATTCACAAGCCCTTACACTGCAGTTTCCTACCAACCATCAAAAACCATCAAAGGGTTAGGGCTAACTTAAGATTTTCTAACACAAGGGCCAACCAAAAGAGATGCATCTCACGCCCATCACCAGCCATGATATTTGGGTAGAGTCTTAGGGTTAGACTTCTCATCAAGATTGGTCTCCAGATCCTCTACGGCACCATTAGGGGTGTCGATGTCCATTAGATCCTAAATCTGCTCTCCAGGAGTCTTGCTAGGTGGTCCATCAAACACACACTTTAGGCCAAAATGTTCCTTCCCGACTCGGACGAACCATGCCTTAAACCTGTGGGCCACACAATTGGCCAACCATTCGTCTACCCAGATGGTTGTACAAAAAAAGCTCACAAATGTGATCCATCCTCGACATAGAGTATAAAGTCACAATAGTTTCTTGATCCATCAGGACCCTGAACCGAACATGACAGTTCTCCATACTATGGGCTTGAAAACAACAAACAACGATAAGTGAGGTAAAATCTCAGTAAGTTAACAACCTAAGCATTGATTAGAACGCTAATTCATCTCAGGTGCGACCTACACATACAACACGTCAAATAATCCCGCAGGCATTATTACCTCACCTTGTACATTTTTAACTAACACATGCCAATAACAACGCATCAAGCATACATATAATCAAAACACTCCTCATATTTTTTCATGCATAATATATTCACTCGTGTTCTAATTATTACGACCACTCAAGCCATGGCCAACACAAGAGTTGGCAATCTCCGGCATACCAGACATCATTTTGCCCCATCGAGCATGGCATCATCTTGGATCCCCGTCATGGACGGCATCCCATAAAAAGCATCAATATGGCCTCAATCACAACTCGGCATTTGGACCTCTAATGGACATCTGATAAAATCAGACATCGTCCCTAAACTCTTGTTGGGTGACAGATTCCTTTAAGTGACCACATGAGCACACCAATTACTTACACCAATTTTATTTCTCGTCAAATAGCCAATGCAAACATGGTTTGTACTCAAACAATAAATTGCAGCAATTTTCACACATGAAAATGAAATAAAATATTCACACATGATCACAAACATACATATAATTGACCCATCAAACTTTCTACACTTTTATTTAAAAACATCCTTTTGACACATAAAATATGATACCCAAACACGACACCTCGTGAATAACCTTTTATATGTTCATGAACCTTTCTTTAAAATAAGCATACAAGGTTTCTAAACTGGATAATTATTTTTCATGGCATCACAAGCTTCAAACAACATAAATCATGTACAAATTCACCTCATAAGTCAAGCATAAAATGTATATAAATACTACTTATCGCCCTATTAAGATAACTTATCAACCTTATTCCGATAACTTATTACCATACCATTGATGGCTTATCATCTAATTAGCGATAACTTATCACTTATTTTCCAATGGCTTGCCATGCCTTTGGTGGTAGCTTATCACTTATTTTATGATAGCTTATCACTCCATTGGTGATAGCTTATCATCCTACTCATGATAGGTTATCACTTCCAGTTATCACTTTCCTTGATAATCTATCACCACTACTTATCACCTATTGCGATAACCTATCAATTATATTTATCACTTATCGCGATAACCTATCAACTAAGATATCATTAATTAATACTAACTACAATTAAACTTAATCTAAACTACCACTGTCACGCCCCAACCCTCGGTCACGTGACCATCCTTCAACTTGGTCGATTTTAAAATGCGATATGCCAGGACTACATATCGCCGACCCTTTCATTTTTAATAGCACATGCGGAAGTAGTTATAAATCCCCAGACAATAAAACATTGGGATATAACAGTAGGACTAAATTTCAAACTCTTAAAAACCTTCACTCTTATATACAAGGTGAACTATTAGATTAAATTCACAATAAGCCCGTTTAAAGACAAGGTCTACAAGCAGAAATGGGGTTCTACAAGCTACAGGTCCCCGTCCTCCTCTTCATCATCCTCCACACTCCAACTGGAGCCTTTAGCAGACTGCACCGGACTTTCAAGATCTTCAACATCCAAGTCTACTGCATCTAGAGACCTAAAATGGTTATTCAATAACCAATGAGACTACGTCTCAGCAAGTTCTACCTCCTAAGACCCGATTAGTAAACCAATACACCTTAGGATTGCCTATGCACAACATGAGTCAGAGGACTTACATTGGCCTCAAATTCCACCTGCATATTAGCACATATCAAATAGGCACCCTAACAATCACATCACTGATCAAAGCATCGATCAAATCGACATAGTCGATTACACACCAACAAGACCACTCACGATTATTTCAATTCAATCAATCAACTTACAACATCAGACTCAAGCAATGATCAATCGACCTAGTCGATTACATCTCAATCAACCATTCACAGATCATTCCATTCAATCAATCATTTCACAGCATCAAATCAAAGCAAAGACTAATCGACTTAGTCGATTACACGTCAGTCGGACCATTTCTAGGTCATTCACTCCATCCCATATAACTTCCAATAGTACACTTAGTTATAGACCTCCATCAATGCTCTCGGGCGTTGTTTTCGCCAAGGAGACATAAGTAACAGACGGTCTACGTGCGTTCTTTAAGGCGTCGTTTTCACACAGTGATATTCCTCATCACCGAACCACGCCCATCATAGATCACGTACATCTACGTGTGTTCTTTAAGGCGCCGTTTTCACACAAAGATGTCCTTCATCACCGAACCACGCACAAGTCATAGATCACCAACAGTCTACGTGCATTCTTTAAGGCGTCGTTTTCGCACAGTGATATCATTCATCATCGAACCACGCCTGCCACAAGTCATAGACAGTTTACGTGTGTTTTTTAAGGCGCCGTTTTCGCACAGTGATATCCTTGATCACCGAACCACGCCTGTCTATACTTCGTACCTGATCGATCTCAGCCAATAGAGTTCTCAGTTCACTCTCACGACTCTTTCCACTTTACAACTCATCAAGGTATCATAAATGCTAAATAGCCATACTCGGCCACCTACCAGTCAGTCATTCAATTTCACTCAATTTCAATCAATTAAGGAATAATTCCTCAAATTGCACAATCAATTTAATTAAGCACAATGTGGAGCTCAAATAAATAAACAGACTGCACCACGACAATCAGCATGAAATTCCGGTCACCGGCCATCCCGGTTGAATTTCAGGAAAATAAATAATTAAATAATTAATTTTGAAAATTAAATAAATAAATACCATAAATTCAATTTAGCACGATATAAAGCTCAATTAAATAAATGAACCGTGTCATGATCATCAGCATAAAATCCCGGTCACTTTGCCATCCCAAATTGAATTTCCGAAAAATAAATAATTAAATAATTAATTTTCGAAATTAATTATTTAATTCCTAAAAATTCCACTTAGGCCCGAATTGCCTAATTAACACCCGATAAGGGTCGGGAAAAATCTCAAGAAGCATCCAATAAATACTATAGGCAATTCTCTATCTAAGTACACTAACTATTTCACTAATATGCAATGCAATTCACTAATAATCCATAATCCATTCTAATCTAACCACCAAATTACTCTTAACTAACACTAATAAACCTTTAAGTGTAATTAGCAAACTAAGAAGGCATTAGTGAGCAAAACTCACTTGGCAAAGAGAAGATTGGAACATCGCGACGGCAGCCGAATTCCAAAATTTCGGCGGCGTCGATGCACCCTTGGGCCGGGCCAAGAAACCTTGCAAGCCCACAGAAATATCTGGGCTCAGACTGAACTTGGGCCGACTTGCTTCGCGGGCTGAACTGCTGAAACTTCTTGGGCTTCAAGTTGTGGGCTCACTTTGGACTGGGCTGCTTCTAACCAACTTGGGCTTCAAATCAATTGAAAATGGGCTGCCTTCTCATGGGCTGAAATAATCTAAATTTAACTTGGGCTGCACGGGCTTGGAACTTCAAATGGGCTTTAGTGAGTTGGGCTTGCCTGAAGATGGGCTTGGGTTGCTTCACGGGCCTCAAGACTGGGCTGACTTTGGCTGAATTCTTGGGCCGATGGGCTGAACCGCGATGGGCTGAACCGCGGGCTTGGCTTGCGGGCCACAAAGAGGAAACCAGCGGCTTCAACGGCGAAGACGGGCCGATCGGAGCTCCGGCGAGCTGGTGGTTGGCAACCAGTGGCTCCCGGGGGTCTTGGGGATCTTGTGGGTGGAGGGAATGGGCAACGGAAGGGCTGAAATGGGGCGAAACAGCAAGAAAATGCGAAACAGTGCCGGCGGGCAGCTTCCAGACGATCCGGCGAGCGGCGGACTCCGGCGGACGTACGGGAAAAACGGCTGATCGGTCCGGGGAGAGGTTGAGCTTGTTGGAACGGTCTGGATGTCCTCGTCACGGAGATAAGTGGCTCGTTCGCTGGTTCATCCGGGAAGTTTACTTTTTACTCGGATCTTTGGTAAGTGGTCAGCTGGAGCAAAACCGGCGGTGGCGCGGGTGGAGGTGTGCGACGGCTGCAGCTCCTTCTGCCGGTCTTCTTGCTGTCTTGAGGGTTTCGAAAATGAAGAGGAGAGGGTCTTGGACGGTGGAGAGGTGAGAGAGATGGAGAGGATAGAGATGAGGAGAGATGGAGGGCTCCACCAAGCTAGATATTTCCACAAAATATCCTCTCAAATCATCCTAGCCAAGCATTATTCCTTGGCCCTCCTTTGGCCACACCAACACCCCAAATAACCTTTCCAATGGTCCAAAATTGGCTAGGATGTGGGGGATTACGAATTTTGAAGAATAAAGCTTCAAATGGCGATAATTCTTTCTTGATTCTCTCTCAATTGGCTCTCATAAATTCAATTGGTGTCTCATTTATCACATTGATAATTTTCCCCATCCAAGAATCCCTCATGCTTCTCAAATTTGCAACCAGAATAAATCCCTGACTTCAATTGCACGAAAAAAAGTGTCGGTTGTTAGAAAAATCTTCTGAGACTGATTTATGAGTCCTAGAATTTATTGTGACCTGACAGAATCTTCAATTTATGAAATCGGACTTGAATTCACAGTTAATTTCACTTGGCGCGTTTTTAGCGTGACCTAGGCTACCGGGTAACTTTCAGGCATTTTTAGTGCAAATGACCCGTGGTCGATTTTCTTCGAGCCACAATGAACCCACTCGACTCATTGGCGACTCTCGGTTGTCGTGAAGATCTCGAGGATCTAAATACGAACACAGGGTACCAAAACAATAAGAAAATCAGTCTAGTGCCGGTCGACGAGAATTTTCCAATTTAGTGGTGTCACTCACGATTAGCCACACATCTCTATCGAACTAGCCTATTTCTGATTTCAAATCAATTTTATACTATTCCGCAATGACCTCTAAAGATGGACACGGTCGATAAGCCGATTCCTAGTCGAACTCTCAAGTCTATTTGCCTTAAAATCTTTATTGGTTTCCCTAGCTAACCTAGTTATCTCAAGAGTGATCAGCTCTAAGAACAGTCCTATAGGCGCGCCAATGAAATGCCCGATTTATTCAGTAGAAAATAGAGTTGAAATCTGGGATGTCACAACCCCTAAATGCAATCAACACTCTAATCAATGATTATGAAGTTAAATCACCGTTTAACAAAGACGGTGAGTTAATGGTGATGGTGGCACGACAATGATGAGGGCATGGTGCTCACAGTTTGAATATCAACCCTGATGGCGGCGGTTTGGTGAGGGCGCACAGAGGCAGCAGTGATGGTGATGAGGGCGGCTTGGCTAATAGCGAGTGGTGAATGGCAATGACCTCAAACGACAAATGACAACATGAATGGACAGCATAGATGTGGCAAATGACGGTGGCAATGGACACGACGGCAAGGGGTGGTGATGGTGGTGAAGAAAAGGAGAAGAAGGAGAAGAAAATGAGAGAAAGATGGAGAGAGAAAGGGGTTCAACCAAATAAGGAGGAAGGAGGGAAGAGGGAGAGGGAGAGGGAGAGAGAGAGACTTGTAAGACTTTTCCCCCAAAATCTTCCTCAATCAAATGCAATCACCAAATCCCTCCAAAAACCTTATCTTCCAAGTCTTTTACCTTTTGTCTTCTTCTTCTTCAATGCCAAAGGTCTTCTAGAAAGGGCATTTTGGTTATTTCACCACTTTAACACAAAATCCCAATTTTGCCCTTGAGCCCAATTGCTTGAAATAGGTTTGGATGGGATTGGTGGGCTTCTTTGGGCTCTCTTGGCTGCACTTCCTAGGCATGAAACCCATTAGGCCTTCGCTTGGTGCGGCTCCTTTTTTTGGCTTCCAATTCTCGACCTATTAATCTTTATCCAAAATTTGAAACTTACCGAGATGAATGAGGCGACGTCCAATAGGTCGGTTTTTAAATCCTTGGAAGTTTGATATCTGAAATCGAATTAAAATTCGTGGTTAAAATCGATCATGTGTAACTTTAGTACAATCTAAATTATCGAGTGACTTTTAGGGCTTTTGCACATTTGTCTCATGGTTGATAAAATTTCAATTCATGTATATGTTCTTCAAATCATGGATAAATCTTGATTGCCACGTAATCGTGACAAATCAATGACTTGCCATGAATACAAGATCAATAGGAAATCAGTTTATACGTTCGCAGCGAGTATCGTAATTGTGCAAAATTACCCGTAAACCGACTACGTACTTTCGTTGAATCGATTTATATCCATTCGCTAATTGACTTGCAATAGCATAATATTGTCCCTTGTCAAGGATCAACCTGTTTATCCACGATTGAATTCTCTAGTCATGCGCATTTTTAATCTTTTATGGTCTCTGCCAATAGATTAGTTAACTCATGAGTAATCAATTCAAAATAAATTCAACTATCAGTGTATTGATAAAATAACAATTTCTTATATCTCAAGAATGATCGAATTTCAGGATATAATAACTCTTGAAATTGACACTTCTAAAATACCATTAAATTGCACATCTGAATAGACTTTTACTGTTAGCTTAATTTAAATCTCTCGATAGACGCACATCTCTTGAGGCCACCGTGTTTGATTTGGCTTTTCAAGTCTTAACCAAGGAAGCTTCTTTGAATCTTCTTCCTGGTAAACACCAAGATTAGCAGACTATATAGAATGCAGCCATTAGCAGGTTGACTTTATCGCCGTCTCTGCTCAATCCAATAGTATCACATTCTTAAGGAAGAAGAAAATATTCTTAAGGGAGAAGAAAAGAAAACGCCACCTTCATTTCTTCATCAAACCCACCATTTCCGTCCTCCAAAAGCGAGCCACTCCTCAGAAAACCTCAAGACAATACCCACAAAAGAGCAAACAAGACAAACCAAATCTCGATGGCAAAGTGCTTCAACTTTTCAGCGACATACGACCGATGGTTGCGCTTCTCCTATTCCCGGATGGGCCTGAAGTCGACCACCACCGACCTCAGCGGCGATGGCACGGTCATGCACTGTTGGGTCCCCAAGACGTACAAGCCCAACAAGCCCAACTTGCTCCTTGTGCACGGCCTCGGAGCCAGCGGAATGTGGCAGTGGAATGCGTTCGTCTCGCGCTTCATCGAGAGATTCAACGTGTACGTGCCTGATCTCTTGTTCTTTGGCGACTCCTACACGAACCGACCCGAGCGGACCGAGCAGTTTCAGGCTCAGTGCGTCGCAGGTAGGACTGTCGACTTTCTGACAGACAGGATACCAAATGAATCGAGAAAGACTGACTTGGATCAGCATTTGACCCGTTTTGCAGGAGTCTTGAAGGCTGAGGGAGTGAGAAAGACGGCAGTAGTGGGGGCAAGTTACGGTGGCTTCGTGGCATATAGCTTGGCGGCGCAGTTCCCTGAGATGGTGGAGAAGTTGGTTCTGTGGGGTGCAGGGGTTTGTATGGAGGAGAAGGATATGGAGGATGGGATGTTTCAGGTGGGCCAGAAAACATTAGATAGACTCGTTTCCTGAGTGCTAATCATGTTGCAGAAACTGCTCTGGAACTTGTGTAATTCTTGTGGGATTTCAGTGCGTGTCTCACTGTTTCTTGATATTCGTGATAACGGAACTGGATCTGTCTTTGGGCAATGTCGTCTGACAGGTGAAGAGCATGGACGAGGCCGTGAGTATCATGTTACCACAGACGCCAGAGAAGATGGAGGAGCTGCTCAAGGTCGTTTTTTACAAGCCGGTGATGACCATTCCCACTTGCTTTATGCAGGATTTCATTGATGTAAGTCAACGAAAAGTTACAAATCTCTCAGCTGCACGTTTGTGTTTTAGCACATTGCCTACGAATCTGATTTTATTGGTGCCAAGTGTTCAGTTTTCGTTTCCTTTGCTAGCGAAACTCTCGCCCTTCCTTTTCCTGATTCATAATGGAAGTTTATACAGTTAATTATCAGGTAATAGATACATTGAATGGGGAAGTAGAATCTTTACATGGCTCTCCTCTGTTTTTATGTTATCGTTTAGGCCACTTCTTGACCATACTCATAATAGTCTTATTCACATTTTATTGCTCAAGATTAGGAGGTATCAGGCCGATTAATTCTAATTAGATCAGAGTAAACCCCATGCAAGGACGTAAATTTTGGTCGAAGAAAAATTATCATTCAGCATTCTGCCCTTGACCCTCACAGCTCTGTTCACGGTAACCCATATTTGAGGTTTACAAATAATGCATTGGCATCATTTAGTCCCTGAATCTCGACAATAATGAACATTTCAGACACTAGATAAAATGAACAAGTAGTTTGTTCCTTGTGAACTGAGACTATACAAGATGTCTAGTTGTGAAGGCCAGTAGATATTAATCGGTGGGTTGTGATACATAGTGCTAACTCTCACCGTCCATCAATCTCACATCAGCTGCGCTCTTTTCAACAAACTCATAAAAAGCTAAATATTTAGATTTTATCTGGTGATGTTTCTCGCGGGCTAAACTTGGAAGAGTTTATATCGATCACTCAAGTTCTGTGGCATTTCAAGAAAAGTCCCTATGATTGTCTGCAGTTTATGGGTACGGAGCACCTTCAAGAATGGACAGGGCTGCTCAATGCCTTACACAAAGATAGGAAGATGTCTAATCTTCCTAAGATAACTCAGGTTTCTTTCTCTCGAAATCTCTGTTCTCTTGATAGGACTCGAGCAATTGAACCAGTTATCACATTGATTTGTCAATATCTTCTCTCGTCTTTGGACATTCTCTCAAGCCATGGATCTTTTTCTGATGCAGCCGACGCTGATAATCTGGGGGGAATATGATAGACTCTTTCCAATGGAATTGGGTCACAGATTAAAAAGGTTTGCCCTCCAAGCTTTGCTTTGTTTTTTTTGCTTTCTTTAGAAGCTTGATTCTCTAACAAGCACTTATATAAACAACATAATCGGATAAAGCCAAATCTTCAGAACCGAAGTGTTATTCACTGAGACCACTTTAGTTTGAACTTACAATGTTAACGTGCATCAAATTCCAGAAGGATCTGTTTTTGCTAAATGGCTCTTGGTAAACTTTCTTGATGGAGTAACCTGCTTCTGTTTCTGTATCGTTCGAATGACTCTGGCCAGGCATTTGGAAGGAATTGCGCAATTAGTGGTCATAAAGGATTGTGGTCATGCCCCGAATGGAAGGAACCTGAAAGAGATGTACGAACACATGAAGTCGTTCCTCGTAGATCCACTCCTTTCACCTAAGAACGCAAATCAAACCAAAGACCAAAAGGTGCACTGAGAGTCAGCATTGAATTTATGGTCGAGGAAGCCTCCTGCAGCATGCTTGTCCGAGGTATATAAATATTAATATAGCCTATGTAATTTGAAGTAACATGGTTCAACATAATTAACCCATGAAGAGCAATGTCCAAAGAATGGGGAATATTTCATTTTTTCCTCTAGATATTGTGTTACAGTCGCATATTTTAGGGTTCATTGTGAATTTTGCTAGATTAGTGTTGTAATGTTTGCTTGTAGTATTGCTTTCACTGTCGCACCCCAAAAAATTCTAACAGGATGAGCGAGTGATATGGCTATCTTTCCACTCGACAGATGAAGCCTCAAACTATATATGATATCCCGAAAATTAGTCCCTATTTCGAAATATATGAAATGGTTTTGTTCAGATTTTGCTGTAGTATGTTGTGCTCCAACATGATCAATTAAAGGAGAACTCTGTGCAGTAGATTAAAAATGTACAACATTAGCAGAACTCCGGAAGAGAGGAAACAAAAATCAATGAACAGTGAATGAAACAAAAGAGAACCGTTTGAGCACAAAAAGGATGGAAAAGGAGCGATTTGATTACAGGAGACTACAAGCTTACGCTGAACAAACCTAGATTGGATAACCCAAACAACCTGGCCCACCCACTAAGTCTCTTACAATAGAAGTCCAACTGCGAAAGCATAGTGTCTTTAAACATGTAGTGATGATTTACAAAAGAAAACTCACACTTGTCAGCTGACTTTCAGTCATATTAAAATGTAAATCCCCCACGTAGAGTTTCCTGTCCGTGGCTCCATATGCTCCGGCAAGTACCTGAAGCACCAGTTGCGGTAGAATGAACAAGATTCTTCTTAGCCTCCGAAGGTTTAACCATCACAGGTTGCCCAAGAAGTAGCTGTCCAGAGAGCGCTATTGCCAGTGGTACTGACATTGCATCATAAAATTCAATGTACCTGCAACATCACGAGCCCCCGTAAGTTGGTCAGGACATGTATGCCACCAGAAATTGTGATCAAAACTTACAAAGCAAAACAAATTGAAGCAGGGAAACAAAAACTCTAGCGAAGGGAGCTCAAGCTGAAGTTTGTTTGATGAATCTGACACCTCATATGAAAAAGAAAAAGTTAGCTCATTGCAGTGAAGGTACGAGAAAGCAATGATGAAAGGTAATTATCAAAGAGAAAAAGAACAAAAATGATAGAATACCAGGCTATAATATAGCCATGCCTTATGTTAATTTCAAAATTATCTAGTAACAGCACCAATATCTCAACAGATTATGAAACAGAAAGAAGTGAATTAAATTGTCAAAACCACCACCTATAGGCAATTCAATTATATTAACCACCCAAACTTATTTTGATTGGATCAGAATCAGCTGAAGACCAGTAAGCATACACGCAAGAAAATGCAAATACCTGGTTTATCCCTACACAAAACAACCATCACTCATTAGGTACGGGGTGCAACATTCAATCCAACAATTTAATAGCTGCCAAAGGCGTTTCGCTGCTCTGTGCAACAAGAAGTAGCCATGGGGAAATAAAAGGAACTCGGGGTCATGTCATGTACCTTGGCAACGCAGCATGAATTGATAAAACGTGAGTGCAAGGTATTCCCATCATCCCTTATCTTTATCACATTGCTAGTGAATTTAAGAATACAGTTAAACTTGATCCTTCGACTAAGATATGCTTAGGATATCTCTACAGGCATGTAAATGTCATGAAGCCTTTTTTATGGCGAAGCACTTGAACGTCTCGAATTTCTGTCCATTGTCAACCTGACGTCCCTTACCTGTAGACAAGGAAATTACAACTTATGAAACCAGGATCCATATGTGCCGTCAAGAAATAGAACAGTTTATCGGAAGAGTAGTTGATGTGGTTGTCTTTGCCCCTCTAGAGCATTCGATTGATCTACCTTGTCAGGACAGGTGTATTGAGTGCGGATCTGTTTGCTCGATATTGCCGCCTCAGAGGCTACAACGCATTATATATTTGTGGGACTGATGAGTATGGGACTGCAACAGAGACTAGAACCTCGAAGAAGAAGTGCACACCGCAGCAGACTTACAACACGTGATCATAACTTCTCCTGATTTCTTTATATCATCGCCGCGTCAAAAGAGTGGATGATGGTCTGAAATGCGTGAAAAACATAATGAGTTTCTTCTTAATTGGACATATCTTCGGTAAAAAGATGGCATGTGTTCTTTTAAAGGCACTCCAGGTTTTCTATGTTCTCGTTTGTGCACATTGTTTTTCACAGCCGTGTTATCATCAAAATATCACGCAGTGGGTCGCGGTATTCATCTCTGTAGGAACGTTGTTGACGTGAAAATTCTTTTTTCTTTTTTTACTTTCATTTTTATTTTATAAAATTGATTTCTTATCAAATTTTCAATGCGATCTTCTCTCCTGTCATGCCGCAGATATTAAGCAGTGCATAAGCAAGTCTATAAGTGGTTTAATATATGCTTTGATAAGTTTGGACGTCCATCAACCCCACAGCAGACTGAAGTTTGCCAAGCTATTTTCAAGAAATTGTTCGAGAACAATTGGCTTCTAAGAACACCATGCAGCGGGTTTGAAAGTCTGGCAAGCTATTTACTTGTTCATCTTTACAGATTCATTTGTACAAGTTGCTCACATTTTTTTAGTTGAACGATGTTTCGTTATGACAGCTTTAATGTGATGATTTTTAACTGACCGGCTTGTGGACCGTATCTGTCCTACCCCAGATAAACAGTGATTTTACGTAAGGCGTGATAAGTGTAGAAAGCTTTTGAATCCAACTGAATTAATTGATCCAAGGTGTGAGGTACCACATATTCTCACTAGGTTTTAATTTTTCAGTTTGTTCAGTAGAGGCCATGCTTGTACGAGAAGCCGTCTACTCTGCACTTTAATGAACTGTGAATGGGAGGCAGATTATTACTATTCAAGATGATATCAATGCTTAGCTAGAATGCATAAATTTAGGACTTGTTTTCGATATATAATATTAGCTATTGTCATGAGAGCCTCTTTCTTTAGCTCCTCTAAATGTCTGTTTTGCGTCATTGATGTTAATAAGAAATGAAATGAAAGAAACAGATGCTGAAGTAATCATGCATGCTTTAAGTGACTTTAACGTATTGTCCTGTTTTTAGGCGCATTTTATATTAATGCTGATTGTTTACAGGTTTGTTAGGCAATTCTGAGAATCTACGATACAAATCACTTTTCCTCGAGCTTCCTCTACCGAAGGATACAAACCACTTCTTATTTTATATTAGAACCCAAATATAATTTCATGTGTAATATTATTTTAATTTTTTTAATACAAAAAATTTAAGGGAAATAGATTTCATATCATGCATATGAGAAATTATATCCACCATTATCTCATCTTCTCATGATTTTATCTAAGTTATATCCTTATTGTACCTGACTTTATCCTCCCTTGGACAAAATTAAACACGGAAAAAAATTTGTCAGACTTTTATGCAGGCCTCATATCATAGTCTAATTATTTTTTAAAGGAAACCACACACGCTCTATTTTTTGACTTTTGAAGTCCTTATCATGGATTGCCTGAATCCCCATCTCTGCTAAATCCAATAGTATTGCATTCTTGAGAAATAAAAAGAGCACCCTCTTTCATCGTTTGATCAAACCCACCATTTTCTTCGATCTACTCCCTCCTCCAAACCAGACCCACTTCTCAGAAAACTCCAAGAAGATAACCGCAAAAGAGCAAACAAGAGAACCAAATCTTGATGGCAAAGTACTTCAGCTTTGTAGCGACATGTAACCGATGGTTCCGCTTCTCCTTTTCCTGGGCGGGCCTGAAACCGACCACCATCGACCTTGGTGACGGCACGGTCGTGCACTGTTGGGTACCCAAGACGTACGAACCCAACAAGCCCGACTTGCTCCTCTTGCACGGCCTCGGAGCCAACGCCATGTGGAATTGGTACGAGTTCATCTCACCCTTCATCGCTGGATTCAACGTGTACGTGCCTGATCTCTTGTTCTTTGGCGACTCCTACACGGTGCGGCCTGAGCGGACTGAGCAGTTTCAGGCTCAGTGCATCGCAGGTAAGGACCGTCGGTCTTTTGACACGACAGGATAGCATAGCACATGACACGAGCAAGGCTGACTCGAATCATCATTTGACCCGTTTTGCAGGAGTCTTGGAGGATCAGGGAGTGAAGAAGACAAACGTGATGGGGATAAGTTACGGCGGGTTCGTGGGGTATAGCTTGTCGGTGCAGTTCCCGGAGATGGTTGAGAAGTTGGTTCTGTGCTGTGCAGGGATATGTATGGAGGAGAAGGACTTGGAGGATGGGATGTTTGAGGTGAGCAAAAAAACATTACATAGACTCGATTGCAAAAACTGCTTAGGAACTAATATGCATTTCTTTTGGAGTTCAGTGTGTCTTACTGTTTCTTCATACTTGGGATAGTGGAACTGAGTCTTGGCACAATGTCATCGCGGCAGGTGAAGAGCGTGGACGAACCCCTGACTTTTCTGCTTCCACAGACGCCGGAGAAAGTGAAGGAGATGTTTGAGGTCACCTTTTACAAGCCGGTGACGAGAATCCCCACTTGCATCATGCAGGATTTCATTGATGTAAGTTGACGAAAAGTTACAAATCTCTCAGCTGCGCGTTTGCATCTTTGCGCATCTCCTATGAATCCAAGTTTGTGCCCTGGATTATCGCAGCTTTGTTCCCCATTACCCATATTTGAGGCCGAGGAATATTGCATTAGGGCACTAAGTCCATGAATCCCGACTGTATGCAACATTGTGGACACAAGACAGAATGAATTAGTAGCTTGTGTTAGAAGATATGCGATATTTCTTTAGGAGATTTGGATTTGATTTGATTATGTACATATCAATTAAAGATTAGATTTAGATCTAGATTGATACATAGAATTCTTTATTTCCATTAATTGTACAAACCTAGCTCTATATCTTTAGGATCTGTACACTTTACACATACATTGGAGGAAAATACAGAAAACCTTTACTCCTCTCTTCGGTCTTCAAAGTTCTCATTTGAATATTTGCTACTACCACCAAGATCTGCACCGACGGCCGCTCCGCCCGGGCTCACGCCCCAGGTTTTGCAGCGACCGCCGCGCCCTCCTACTCATCAAGGCCTGGCACTTGCCTTGACGGCCGAGTATAGGTCGCGCGCTTCAGCGCCATCCATTTTCGGGGCTAGTTAATACAGAAAACCTTTACTCCTCTCTTCATCACCTTCGGTTTCTTTCATGGTATCAGAGCAGCCAAGCTTCTGATTTGCTTCCGCTTTGTTCTTCTGCCAAAAAAAGTTCTTCGACCTACAAAAAAAAAAAAGAAGAAGTTGTATTTGGCATTAGAATCAATACCCGAAGGAACTTTTTTTTTAACTTACCATGACCTCCCCGCAAACCAGCATTCCTATCCCCGGAAATCCACCAACTGGAGAAGTGATACCCCAAGATTTGCAGGCTGAACACCAACCTGCGATACTTCCAGCCACAGATCAGCAGATACAATTACAACCAGTACAGTGGCGGCCCACGCAGACTCAGCTCAATGTGGGGCAACCCTTGGCGGGTCAACCATACCAGTGGATTCCGTATCCACTCTATTTTGGGCCGAGCCCAAGCCCATCATCGTCTGCATATGTGGGCCACCAGAGCTACGTCCAAGCCGATGGGGGCCCACCAATCACAAATGGGGCAAGCCCAGCCATCGGATCGGAGCAGATGAGCGGGTCGGGAGAGCCGGGTATTGGAACAAGTCCTTACCCGGGTTTTTATCATGCGGGTTATCCATTTGGGGCGAGCGAATCAGTCAAGGAACGAATACCTACCCGAACCTCGCGCCCGGTTTTCTACCTTTTCCAGCGGCGGCGCTAGCCGGACGACTAGAACCCGGCGACCCATTGTTCGTTTCTAATGCCGACGGACCAGAATTGCGGCTCATCAGCCAGCAATTGACCGGGGCAGAAAACTATACAAGATGGTCGCAAGAATTCCGGCGCGCCCTGGCAACCAAAGACAAAGATGGTTTCCTCGACGGAACCATCCCAGTTCCCGTGGACGAACGCCTAGCCCGACTCTGGAGGAAGAGCAACCGCCTGATCCGAACCTGGATCGGCAACTGCGTCTCCTCCGAGGTCGCGGCCGGACTCCCACCAACAGAAGATGCAAAAGAAATGTGGGAGAATATCCAGGAAATGTACGGGAAGCTGGACCAGGCGAAAATTTTTAATCTAATGCAAGAGCTCAGCGAATTGAAGCAAGGAAATATGACGGTCACAGCTGTTTTTAACAAGCTCTCGTCTCTATGGAACAATCTCGAATCGGCCGAGGAGAAACTCGTTGGACCGGAATCCACTCTCAAACAATACAGATCCATCAAAGACAGGGAGAAAGCTACACGCTTTCTCCTCATTCTAAACGAAACATACCTCGGATTCCGCTCACAGATCCTTGCCATGGATCCCATGCCGCCGATTGGGCGGATATTTCAATTGGCTGTGCGGGAAGAGAGCCGACGGCGACACGCGACGCGGACCACACCGGGAGCGGCGGCGAGAGCATCGCACTCGCAGCCCGCGGAGATCGGCGAGACGCGGCCACCAAGGCTCAAACCCTAAATCGAGAGAGGGAGAGACGAGCGGCCAATTTAGGGTTCGCGAAAGAGAAACTCCGGCTATTTAAAACAGATCGATGGACGGCCGGGGATGTGATGCGAGGATCGGACGGCTCGCGAGCCTTCGATCTCCCGATCGGATCCAACGGCGGACGGGAGGCCGCAATTAAAGGATCGGACGGTCGGATCCTAGCTGCGATTAAAGGATCGGACGGCCGGATGTTTGCCACGTCATCAAGGAATTTCGGAAGAAATTTTAAAGGCAAGAATAAATTATTTTGTGATTATTGCAAACGTTCTAATCACTCAATTGATAATTGCTGGAAATTGCATGGAAAGCCCGGTGAAAAAGAAAAAAAGATTTCAGCAGCTTACCAAGTTACTGGGTCGACCGGTAAAAAAACTGACCAGCCTATCTCATATAGTCGGTATCATCGCTTGATGGAGGCACTTCAAAAAATGGATACAACGAACGAGGAGCGAGTTTCTCGGTATTACCCATTGCTTGATTAATTCAATATCCGAGAAAGGCATGGATAATTGATTCAGGGGCCAGCGACCATATTATATGTGACAGGGGATTTTTTTCAAGTATAAATGACAGATTGAATTTCCCTATTTCCGTGCAATTACCCAATGGGGATATTACTCATGTCCATGAAACAGGACAGTCAATCTCAGCTCACAAATTACTCTTAGAAATGTTCTCTATATCCCAGAATTCCAATTTAATCTGATCTCTGTGTCAAAAGCTTGTCAAGAAAACTCATGCCGGATCACTTTCAATGCTGACACATGTTTCTTTCAGGACCTTTCGACTGGGAAACTGATGGGCTTGGGTAGTCTCTCTGAAGGCCTTTTTTTCTGGAATAGTTTCTCAAGTAATTTCAATAAACCATCATTGTGTAACTTGACTACCAATGATAGAAATTCTATTATGCATTTGAGATTAGGTCACAGTGCTTCCTTTCCATGTCCACAATGTCCTATATGTCCCCTTGCTAAACAATCTCGTGCGCCATTTCCGTCTAGCAACACACGAACCAGTGAAATTTTTTCCTTGATTCATGTGGATATATGGGGACCCTATCACACATTAAATCATGATGGGTCTCGATATTTTCTCACTATAGTCGATGATTATTCTCGTGCGACATGGATTTTCTTGATGCAATCTAAGAATCTTATTCCCATTTGAAAAGTTTTCTCTCACTCTCAAAAATCAGTTTGGGAAATCCATACATCCGTTGAAATGGAAGAGAATTCTTTAGCCATGATTGCTCTTCATTATTTACATTGATGTAAGTT
Source organism: Eucalyptus curtisii (assembly GCA_017140595.1). Lineage (NCBI taxonomy): Eukaryota > Viridiplantae > Streptophyta > Magnoliopsida > Myrtales > Myrtaceae > Eucalyptus > Eucalyptus curtisii. Next base: position 9,241,737 of record CM029502.1, read on the forward strand.
GACGAAAAGCACGAGCCTTACAAATCGTCACGGCCGCTCCTAATCAATCGAATGCCGAGCTTGTTCGCGTTTGCATCTTTGCCTAGCATCTCCGTGCTCGGCGATGAATCCAATTTCCACCAAGTTTGTGCCCTTTCATGGATTTTTCCTTTTTACGAGCGCAGACAACTCAAATACGGGGATAACAACCTCTCCTCGTAGCATCCTATCGCAGCTTTGTTCCCCATTATTTCCCATATTTGAGGCCGAGGAATATTGCATTAGGGCACTAAGTCCATGAATCATAGATTATCCGACTGTATGCAACATTGTGGACACAAGACAGAATGAATTAGTAGCTTGTTCCTTGATTAAACTGGATGATCCCATTCTCAAAGATCCACAACTTGTTATATACCTAACCATGAAGACCCTTATCTCTTATGAGATTAAACAACCACTTGTCATACAATGTGCTAACTCTCCAAACAATGTGACACTGTCATCGATCTTGGAAGACATTATGCTTGTTAAACAACCACTTGTCATGTTGCTAACACATCTCACTTCAAGTCATCGATCTTGCATTAGCTGTGCTGTTTCAACTGACTATCAATTAAAGATTAGATTTAGATCTAGATTGATACATAGAAATTTCCATTAATTGTACAAACCTAAACATTTAAATTTTATTTGATGACATTTCTCACGGGAAATCTAGGAAAAGTTTTTGTCGATCACTCAAGTTCTGTGGCATTTCAAGAAAGGTCACCATGATTGTCTGCAGGTTTTGTATAAGGAGTACCTTCAAGAAAGGATGGGGCTGGTCAATGCAATGTGCAAAGATAGGAAGATGTCTAATCTTCCCAAAATAACTCAGGTTTCTCTCTCTTGAAATATCTGTCCTCTCTATCAGACTCGCGCAATTTACTCATGACATATTTACATTGATTTTGTCGATATCTTCTCTCATCCTTGCCATCCTCTCAAGCCACTGATCTTTTGTGATGCAGCCAACACTGATAATCTGGGGGGAATATGATAAAATCTTTCCATTGGAACTAGGTCACAGATTAAAGAGGTTCCCTTTCTAAGCTTTGCTTTGGCTTTTCTACTGTCTTCAGAAGCATGATTTTCTCTAACAACCACTTGCATAAACAACATCATGGGTTGAAAACAAATCTTCAGAACCAAAATGTTCTTAATCATCTAAGACCACTTCAATTTGAAAATCCATTGCTTATGTACATCAAATTACAGGAGGATCTGTTTTTGCTCTATTGCTCTTGGTAGATTTTCTATGGAATAACCTGCTTCTTTTTTAACCATTCGAGTGACTTTGGCCAGGCATTTGGATGAAAACGGGCAACTAGTGGTTATAAAGGATTGTGGTCACGCGATGAATAAAGAAAACCCAAAAGAGATGTACAAACACATCGAGGCGTTCCTCGGCGATCCACTCCTTTCACCTAAATCAGACTAGTGGCCGGAAGGTGGACTGAAAGTCGGCAATGAATTCTGCAGCTTGATTGTCCAAATTTTATGTATGCATTAATTTAAGCTGTGTAATCAGAAGAAACATGGTTCAACAAAATATAATTTATGAAGAGTAAGGCTGATAGTATGGGGAATATCTCCCTGTTTCCTTAAGATATTGCGTTGCAGACGAATGTTTTGGGTTCGTCGTGAATTTTGCCAGATTAGTGTTGCAATGTTTGCTTGTAACGCTGTTTACACGGTACACGAAGCAAACTAATGCCATTGTGATGAACATTGTCTCCAGTTCCGGTTCAGCATGAATTCTGTGGCATATTAGTACTTGATATTCTAGGCAAAATTACACCACAAATGCCAAAACTTAATACGGGTAGACACTTAAGCGTCAAAATTTCCAAAAGGTGCACTTAACTATCACTTTAAAAAAAAAAATGAACATTTAAATGCCAACTCCAACAAAGCTAGCCGAAAATCCAATGTGACATTATTTTAAAAAATAAAGTGGTTTAGGTCGAATTGTCTATTCAATAATCAATGTGCAAAACAACGTCATCTTCACGGTCTCCCAACTTAAAAACCCTAAATCCAGCTGCCACCAGTCACCACGAACCAGCCACCACAGCCACCAACCACCACAAGGAGGTGGTGTGCTGCTGCAAGGTGCTGGTGCTTGCACCAGCACCTGGACCTCAGCAAGGACAGTGACTGGCGAGCGACTGTTGGTGAACAGCAAGCGGCGACAAAGCCTCAACAAGAACATCCACCAAGCGTGAAGAATCGAGCATGAGAAGGACGGTGAGCGCGAGATGGACGGGAAGCATGGGACAGTGCTTGATGCAATATGCTAAATGTCGTCATTTATCTACCACGCCAAAACGACGTCATTTAGCATTCGCCCTATCCACGTGAATAATTATTTTTAAAATAATTGCCATGTTAGTAAAAATACTCGCTGGAAGATACCACGTTAATAGTTTGACCAAAAATTCTCGTTGTTGGCACATAAGTAGTCTTTTTTTTTTTTCTATTATTTTGGTACTTAAGTGTCTACCCGTATCAAGTTTTGGCGCTTCGAGTGTCCCGTACTCCAATATTTTGAGAACCGTTCGTTGCTGGAGCTGAAAACATGAGCAGGTGATTGGCCTAGCCTCTTTGGAGGAGATTTCGATAACTTTTCGCACCCTCGAAGATCGCTCATGACAATGAGAGTCGTGATGATATTACTGGGCTAATTGCTCTTCTCCCATCCACTGAGATACAGCTGACCTCATGATTAATAAAGATTGACTGGCCTTCAGTTTAACTTGCCTGGGCTGCTGAACTTCATCAGATTATGGTGCAGAGATGGTCAAGATGTTAGTTCATGTAGCAGGAGGCTGAGGTAGGGAGGCGAGTATTGGGGTCGAACCAAAAGTTGCTAAAAGAATGCATGAGAAGTAGCCATTGGAAGTTCCATTCTAAAATTTGGATCTTGTTAAGAACTAGACTTAGCCCGAATTAATATTTAGAGGGTCATTTCTCACTCGCCCAAACGGTTTGGGAAGGAGGAACCAACATCGATGACTCCTTTAGGCATCACCATAGGATTCTGACACCTATTTTCATATGTTCAGTTTGAGAGATAATTATCACTTAAAAATGCGGTTATGTAACTCTAGTCCACAAGAATGTAAGCGTGTACAAATTTCGAGGACTCTCTCAAGCCCAATTGCCCTTCATAATTGAACTAAGGTTTTCTAAGATGAAGAGCGAGTAGAATCCAAACCCGCGACCAAGGTTAGTCCGGATCACATAGAAAATTCGGAGTATGCCCTTTCCGGCTAGGCCAAATGCCACGATGGTTGTTTGAGGAGTTTTTATTCATATTACAACGGAAATTAATTAAAAACATTAATTAGAAATAAATCGACATAAGAAATAATCAAATGAACGCATCATTGGATGAGAAAATTGTCTTAGTCTGCAGCAACTTATACGAAGAAATTCATGAGTTTTATATAGTAACTTATTATTTTTGGGCGTTATGTACTTTGCATCAAATGCATGGAAAAAAATTAAGTTTGTTTTGGTAAAAGTATATGTGAACTAATACAAATTCTTTTTAATTGTAAGAGTTACATAGATGAGTGATAAAGAGAATGGGAAGAGAAGGAGGAGAAGTAAATAGATTAAATTTGTAAAGAAGTTGAAGTGCATTATGTACAAACTATCAAATTACAAATACAAATGGTATCGTTAGATTATTTGACTTAATAGTGTGACATCCATGATTTTGGTGCCCGTTTTGATCATGAAAGATGGCCAGGGGATTGGTGCACTAATTACGGGGATCAACCATGGATTGATCCAAGTGTCAGTCATGGACCGATTGGCCGAATTGGTAAAGGTGGTCCTAGACCAACCATGGTTTGATGGAAGGATTGGCCATGGGATTGGTAATGGATTGATCCACTGATCACGCAAGTTGATTAGAGTTACTCAACCATGGATCGGCCGCTCGACCATGACAATCGGTCGTGGCACGATCATGCCATCATGGATCGATCAACGAATGATCATGGATCGATTCCGTGTAGTCATGCACCAATCATTGGTGATTTCGCATGGTCGCACACCAACAACAGGCGACCATGGACCGATCTTGTGCGGCCATGCATCGGCCATGGACCGACCAACCCACATAATCTTCAGGACAACCAAGGGTCGGCCATGAGTTGATTATCCTCGAACATGCGTTGGTCCGTAACCAACCATGGATCATTTGCGAGGGATCCTGAACCAGCCCAAATTAATCCTTGAGCCTGATCAGATCAATCCTCGGACCTATTGGATCAATTCTTAGACCTATGCGAATTGATCCTATGCCAACTTGAATTGAACATACGCTCGACCAATCCCGATTTTGACCCGACCACACCTAGCCTCATCCAATTCCAAATTTGCTATGAAGCTTGGTGTCGCAACCTACCCTCGGGAGGAGGGAACAGGTTTAGGGGTATTACCTAAAGAATAGGCCTAAGGCCCATGATTAGGTGCGATCTCTCCCAATCTTATACCTCGCGTGACGTTGGGGTATTTTCAAGAATTTTGCAAAAAGGAGTTGCCACTAGCCTATTGGGGTGGGCTAGAAACCAAGTGAGGCATGTGAGTATACCTCACTTCCTATGCAACCAGAGAATCTAGGGTCGAGGACTTGATTACACTAACTAATTAATTAGTGCCCTTTCAGTACCTAATCTTGTGCATTTTTAAAAGAAAAGATTTGTGTCAAGCAGTTTGGATTGATTTTATACCTATCCACTAACATATGAGGTGATCATGCGGGTGCGGAATCATTAAAATAATAATTATAGCTACCAAGATCCAAATTGCAACAAAATTCACGCATGCAGCTAAACAAGGCAAACATAGTTAAACATGTAAATTAAACTAAACATGCGATATAATCAAAATACGAGCAAATAAAGGTCAAATTACACTAAAAAACTAAGACATAGCAATACCTAACCAAACCCTACATTTTTTTTTTCGAAATTTTTTAATTTTTTTAAAATACTTTTTTAAAAAAATATATATTTATATATTATTTTAATATTATAACATATTAAAACGACCCGGGTCGAATCCCCGGGTTGGGTATGACCCGGTTCGTGAAAAAGGCCCGGGATCGAGCCAGATGGCCCGAACTTGGACCAAATCGAGTAAGGTGGAAACCTAGTCGGGTTGTGCCTGATGTGCAGGCCCAGTCCGATCTAATTTTCTTTTTTTTTTTTTTAAAAAGAAAGCCCACAAGCCCACGTACTAAAAACAGCCCAAATCCGGCCCTGAAAAATCCAGCCCAGATTGTTCAAAAACCTACCAACAGGGCTTTCGCCCAACCCGGCCAAGACTTGGTTCGCCTCCTCTCTCTCCTGCTGTTTTGCGGCGGCGAAGGAGGATGGTCGGGACACCGAGCGGCGGTTCTGTGTCAACGGTGGCGGCGGCGCGGCGGGTGGCTGTGACAACTCGGCGGGTGGCGGTGGTGACGGACTGGTGTTGCGACAAGGTCTCGGGATCTGATGCTCGGGCAAACGCGCAAGGACGGAGGCACTGGGTCATGGCTGCAGAGGGCGTCGGCATTCTGAGGCAGCAAGCAGTCAGTGACGGAAGTGATCGGGTGTCGCAGTGGTGGTGCTCGAAGGTGGTGAGCGGAAGCCCGGCAACTGCAAGTCACGGCAAAGACCGGCAGACGAGCAGGGGCAGGGGCGAGTGATGCAGCAACGGCGGTCGTCGGGGGGTTGCAGACGAACGGCTGCAGGTCGCGCAACAGGAATGGCGATGGCAGGGGTCGGCGTTCTGGCTCGACGGAGGGGTGGCGCAGGTTGCAGATGAGGCAGAGCCAGCAGTGGCGGAGTGGACAGCGTCGGGCAGGAGGGCGGCGGCTCGCACGACATCGGGTTCAGGCGGCAAGGCTTCCTCTCTCCTCGGCTCTCTCGGGTCTCCTCTGGTCGGTGTTTTGGAACCGGAAAGGAGGCATGGCGGTGGGTTGTCGGCCGTGCGGTGGCCGACAGTCTCTCCCTCCAACTCTCTTCACTCACTCGTGCTCTCTGTCCCCCCCTCTCTCTCTCCGTTTCTCCGTGTTTCTTCACCCCTCGGTGCCCTCTCTCTCCGTTTCTGCCTTTGCTCTCTCTACCTCTTTATGGGTTGCCTCCTCTCTCGAGCTCTCCCTCGTCTCCCTCTAGCTCTCTCTCTCTGTCTTGTTTCTCCCCTCCCGCTAGGGTTTCATGCATGAAGAGGAAGAAGCCCGATGGGATGGAAAAGGGCCTGGGCCGCGTAGGGTAAAGAGAGACGGGCGGTGGGCCAGGCCAAGGCTGGATCTGGCCCGACCCGACCCCTAAGCAACTTTTTCTTTCTTTCTTTCTTTCTTTTTTAGTTATTTTGTTATTTTGTTGTTTCTTTTTTTTTTTCTTGTTTTCATTTTTCTCCTTTTTTTTTAGTGACTAATTCCTAATTTTGTATGCGATTGAGTCATAAATAAAAATAGTAAAATTTAGATGTCAACACTTGGTTTGAATAAGATGGTTGGTCGTGAATGGATGCGAATAACTCCCGTCCCATGATAAATTGCGCTCCCTTTTTTGCTTCCTCATCATGGCCATTAGTGTTCTTGGAAGATAGAAAATTAATGCAAGAAATGAGTCACACGCCTACTTGAAGGAAAAGTAGTCCAAAACCAAGTTGTCTCGAGGACCAAGCTTAAGCCATTAATTAATTTTGGAAGCCAGTCATTTCATGCAAGGGATGAATCATAAGCTTATGTGTCCCCTATAAGCTTTAGGCCATAATTGTTCTATTTAGAGACTTGGAGGACAAGTAGTTCTAGAACATAGTTGTCTTGAAGAGCAAGTTTGGTCATAAATGACTTTGGTCACTAGTCATTTAATGCAAGGGGGGTGATTCACTATCATATGTGTCCTCTATAGACTTAGGCCATTATGACCCCAATATGAGCCTTGGAAGACAAGTAGCCCTAAAACACAAGTTGTCTTGAAGATTAAGTTTAACCATTAATGACTTTGGAAGCTTTACCTATAAATAGAAGCACCCCATCTCATTACCAAGCTTGGCTCGTTCCTCTCACTTCTCTCTCCCTTCCTCATCCACCTCGTCTCTCTCGGCCACTTCTCCACTCACCGCTCACCCCTCGCCATTTAGCCACCACTTGGCCACCGCTCGATCAAGTGTAAATAGAGTCCCTAACTATTAGCTAGGGCGACATGCTACGTTGTTAGGCCTGACTATGTTCTCATCCACGCTTAGTTGTATGCATGTCAATGGTTGTTTGTATGGTCTGCTCATGTCCTTAGATTTGCAAGTGAAATTCCAAACCTATATACCATGGTGATTTGCTTGTCATATAGATCGATGAATTTGTTTTTGATGTGCGGTAATGTTGATTTTTAGTTATTGTTTATTGTCATTCGGTATTATTAAATTGCATGTTCTGTTTTTGTTTTGGGCTGGAGATTAAGCGGTTTCTTAAGTTCTGGCATTGATTTCCAGTTTTTGAAATCTCTGGATCCTCATTATTTTTTGATTTTATAGAGCTTTTTCTGCTTCAAATCTAATAAAACTTCATTCATGAAGGATGTTCAAAATATATTGATCTACATCATACTTTAATTTCATATTTTTTAATATGAAATAGTTAGTACGAAAGCCTAGTCATTTACCATCTTGGATCTGTATGGTGCGGTAAAAACAGTGACCCGGTTATTTTTTGAATTTTTATAAATTTTTCCCTTTCAAATCTAAACATGCTTCCTTCATAAAAATTGTAAAGGACATCTATGTTTACAACATATAAGAATTTCAAAGTATTTTGTGAATATTTGGAGTTCGAAATGGGTTTTCCTCTATGGTTGTCGAATCTATTCGACGGACAAACCTTTGGGTTGTATTCTATGACTTATTGCTCTTTTCATAGAATGATTTCGACTTTGCTTCCTCATGAAAAATGTTATTTATGGTCTTCTCTACAATATATTAAATTTTATAATATTTTGAGCTCGTTTGATAAGGTAATGATACTGATTTCGAAAATTGCTCGAAATTATTTTATTCTGTCCACTTTTGGAAATTCACAAATTTCTACCCGAGCCTTGGTGTGGATCGGTTCATAATGGGCCTCGCTATGATTGCAAGTTAGGTTAGAGTTAGCAAAGTGGAGTCATTTTTTTCAAAGCGATATCCTACGTTATTGAGTTAAGATGTGTGCTCACTCGTGTTTTATCGTGTATATGATAATGAATGCATTTCTATGGTTTTCTCATGTTTTTGAATGTATGAGTCACAATCACGTCCCAAGTCACGAATAGGTTTTGTGCAACCTTAGATCGGTATTGAGGCAAAGCAGTTCAAGCCATGAGTTCCTTAGTCGTGTTCTCATTTGGGTTTAGTTGTGTACATGCTAATGACCGTAAGTATGTCACAGCTTGAGTCACAGACAAGTCTCGCTTGGTTTTGGATCAATGTTAAGGCGTGACGAATCCGAACCTTGCTTACTCTTGGATCTGCATTAAGATGTGTCGATTTGAGTCTCGTTTGGCTTCAATTTGCCTATAGACATGTAAGTTCAAGCCACAAGTTCCATGCCGCACTTGGCATATTAGTAGTTATGATGTCTTTGTTCATTTCACACACCCTTGCATGAGTACGTCTTCGAGCCTTATTTGCATCGGCTAAGATAAATATATAATGAATTGGATTATATGATGCATGATGTGTGGTCCAATAAAGGAAAGATAAATGCTGTCAACATGTCTTGGCTATGCCAAGGACAAATCCTTGAGGGGCATGGTCCAAGAGCATGTCCCGAAAAGGACAATATCAGGTTGGGATGAGGGATGGTCCAAGAGCACGCCTGTCACTCACTAAACCCCCAAGCACACAAACATCCCATGACGGTTGATTAATTGCAACTTCCAAGAACATATCACTAACCCATTCTTTTTATATTTCAATTAAATGCAATTGGAAGTATTTAATATAAACACCTAGTCAACTAGTAAAGAACAGGGATAGTATACACAACAAACATTTCCAAAAGCACAGTCTTTATTTATTTACTGTTAACACTAGGAAGTATAACATTTACAAGCCCATTCCAAGAGGGCAACTTCCTATATGACCAACGTACAAAAAAGGTCAGAAGGGTCATGCTTAACCTAGTCCTCTACCACGAGAGCTATCCAAAAAACGATTCCCACACCAGCATTGGTCCGCTACAATAGACCATTAATCTTTGGGAAAGGACCATGAAGATTCCCGTCTAATTTAATGAACCAAGCCACAAAACGGTGGGGAACTAGATGTTGAAGTCTCTCTTGAACCTAAAAGGTGGTGGTGTGCTTCAAGACGGTCATCTTGGTCCTCGACGAGAGCTATCCAAAAAATGATTCCCACACCGGCATTGGTCCGCTACAGTAGACCACTAATCTTTGGGAAAGGACCATGGAGATCCCCATCGAATTTAATGAACCAAGCCACACAACGATGGGGAACTAAATGTTGAAGTCTCTCTTAAACCTAAAGGGTGGTGGTGTGCTTCAAGACGGTCATCTTGGTCCCCCGACACGGCATACTTGATCACCTCCTACTCAAAGAACACAAGGAACCCAAAACGATCATGGCACTCCATACTAAGAGCCTAAAAATATTTAACAACAACAAAGTAAGATAAAAATCTCAATAAATTAACCACCTAAGCCTCGATTAGGATGTGAATTCGTCTCAAAGCTAGCCTAATCACACAACGATATATAATCTTATCTCACCTTAGCACACCCCTGCATATTAGTAAATCACAATATCAATGCATTAAACATAACCAATAATCAGAACAAATTCGATAATATCCATGCGCATTGCCAACACACGGGTTCCAATTATTACGATCCCTCAGGCTACGGCCAACACAAGAGTTGACAGTGTTCTAACATGGCTGGATATCATCTCGTTTCATCAGGCACAACATTATCTAAAGCCCCTCACCTAGATGGCATCCCTTAAAATATTGGTCCAGCCTCAACTACGACTCAACATCCAAATCCCTACCAGGCATCCGATAAACATCGGGCATCATCCCCAAATTCTCGTTGGGTGACAAATTCAATTAACTGACCACTCAAGCACGCCAACACTCAAGCCAATTTTATCTATCATCAATTAGCCCAATGCAAAAAAATTCATGCTTAAATAACAAATTTCGAAAAATCTTTACATTTAAAGTTCCGGTAAAATAATCATACGTGGTCACGTACTTAAAATCAACCCGCCAAACTTTGCACACTTTCATTTTAAAACTCTATTGCTCCGTTTAGCACATTAAACATTATGCCCAAACACGGCACCTCAAAGTTTGACATTTTCTTGTCAATAAAACCTTCTTTGAATATAGCATTTAGAACTCATGATTTGGGCAATCAATAACGTGGCATTACAAGATCAAATAATTAGAATTATGCATAATTCCATCCAATAAATCAAGCATAAAATTCTATTTATCAACTAATATGTCATTAATTTTTCACTAATCATGATTAATTAAGCTATTCACGATTAATCAAACTAATTGTGATTAATCAAACTAATTTTGATTAATTAAATTAATCATTCTTAATTAAGAGTACTTTTATTAGCCTTAATCTTATCCACCCTTAACCATAATTAAGGTTAAACCATAATTGGCTAATACTAATCACCATCATCCCTAAATTAAACCTACTCCTAAAATAATTAACTCCCTAATCAAGGATTAGGAGTTAACTCATGGTTTCGACGATGATGAGCTCACGGCGATGACGACATGACAGCGATGAGAACACGAACTTCAGGGTGCAAACGGCGGCACCATAGTGTAGCGGCGGAGGCTCCTCAACTCACAGCCAAGCTTGGGCTTGGCTTGGGGGGTGGCTTTGAGGAATGAAAATGGTGGCTTGAGGCTATGAGGACGGGCAAGTGGTGGCATTGAGCGGCGGCGGTATGAACAGCGGCAATGAGCAACTAGGAGCGGCAAAAAGGCGGCGGTTTGATGGTGGTGATGTTTTGGTCACAGTGTCCCGATGATGGGCAGTCGAGCGGTGGACAATGGCAGCAAAACATACTAGTAAAAGGTGGTGGAAATGGCAGTGGTGGAGGTGCATGGCTATGGAGGCGATCAAGGGAAAAAGAAGAAGAAGATGAAGAAGAACAATAGAGAGAATTTTCACCAAAAAAAAAAAAAAAAAAAAAAACACTATAGAGAAAAATGGAGAGAGATGGGCAGAGAAGGAGGGTCGGCCACAAGGGGGGAGAGAGAAGAGAGAGGGAGAGGCAGAGGGAGAGGGAGAGAGAGAAATCATTTTTCCAAAAAATCTCATCATTTCCCCCAAAATCTCATCATTAAAAATCCAACAAAATTCCTTAAAATCCTCTCCTTCCTTCATTCTCCTTTTTTTTTTTTCTTTTTTGTCCATAAATGCAAGCTTCTAGATGGGGCATTTTGGTCTTTTCACGACTTTTTGGCCAAAATTTTCAAATTTTCTCTTGGGCCCATTTGCTTGAATGGGCTTGAATTGGACTTGGCAGGCCCAATTAGGCCTTCTTGGCTGAACATCCTAGGCATGAGGCCCAATAGCCTTCGCTTGGCCCGGCTTCTCTTTTTGGCTTTCATTTCTCAACTGATTAGTCCTTTTTTCCAAAATTTTAAACTTGCCGATAAATCGCAAATAAATGAGGTGACATCCAATAAGTCAATCTTGAAATCCTCCAAAGTTCGATCCTTGAAATCAAATTAAATTCTATGGTTAAAATTAATCAAATGCAACTTTAGTATGACCTAAGTATCAAGTAGCTTTTAGAGGTTTTCGCGCAGTTGACTTGTGATCGATGATTTTTTATCCATGTGTGTACCTCTTCGAATCATGGATAACCCTCAATTGTCATGTAATTATGAGGGTTCACTTACATGCCCTAAGTACAATATCAATAGAAAATTGGTTTATCATCATTCGCAGTGAGTATCGGAATCATGCGAAACTACCTCCGAATCGACTACATACTTCTGTCGAATCGATTTATATCCGTTCGCTAATTAACTTGTAATAGCGTAGTATTGACCCTAGTTGATCCTTATAGTTGAGCGGTCGATCCCCAATTGAATTCTCTAGTATTTCATGTTTTAACCCTTTACGGTATCGCCCAATAGATTAGTTAACTCATAAGTGATCAGTTTAGAGTAAATTAACTATCAATGCATTGATGAAATATCAATTTCATATATTTTCAAACGGGTCAAGTTTTAGGATATCGCAATGCCTTTACCCCAAACAACACATGACATGCCACAAAGGAAAGATAAAAGTTCTCGACATGTCTTGACGGTAGTTTCCGCTATGCCAAGGACAAATCCTTAAGGGGGATGGTCTAGGAGCATGTCCCAAAAAGACAATATCGGTTTGGGATGAAGGGTAGTCTAAGAGCATGCCTCTACTCCATACAGCGCCTGACTTTGTCTCGTTCATGAGAACGGGAAGCCTCTGAGAGAATGGGATGCACATAGATTATGGATGCTCAATGGATTTCGGTTAGTTAACGAATGAAATTTCGTGTACATGTTTCTATGTTTCGTTTTGATGAATTTGGTAGCCCTTGCATCGCAAGTAAGTCAAGTTGTTCACATGCACATAATCAAGGTAATGTAATGGATTTGCTATTGATCTGCCATCGATGCCTTAACGAGGTTGAGATTCATAAGCTTAATTTGATGACAAAATATCCTCCTATCTAGGGATTAGTGATTTCACTTACTGAGTTTTCGGCTCACCCGTGGTTTACGCGTAGCTGCTATCGGCCGCGAGGCGGTTCCACGATCATAAAAAAAAAAAAAAAAAAAAAAAAAAAAAAAAGTCTCACCCTTTTGGAGTCAAGGCCATGCTAGAAGAGATAAGAGTCCCCTAGCCTACAATAGATAGGAGATTGATGTAAATAAGGAAATGTCCATTGAAAAAAGGCTTGTAAATATACCAATGTAATATAGTAGCAATATCCTTTGTGTTGTATTTTCCTAACTGCTTGATTGTTGTATAGTTTTTAAGCTTATTCTAGTATTTTCTATTTCTCTCTATATCATAAAACAAATCCAAAAATGGTTTCCACCTCACATTTTTTTTTTCCGATAAATTCAATGAAAAGCACAGTAAAAAAAGTTATAGTTAAGTGGGGAAAATTAAACTTCAAAAGTGAATTGAATATCTGATACACGAAATAATTTGATCTATGGACAACATTGTTGTAGTAAAGGTCGTAATGCCAGAGGAATCATTACTGCAGGGCATAGAGGGGAGGTCATAAGCGTCTATACCGTAAAATCGATTTTCAAGGTAGCATTCTTCAAACTTGGAAATATGAACTTTTGCTTTTTTTATAAACTAAATGCTTCTTACTTCATGAAAATTTAAACTCATCTCCTTAAACAGACTAAATCATTGAATAATTATTTTTCTTTATTTTTATTTTTTTAAAAATCACACGCAAAACATGCGTTCTTTCAGCTGCTTTAAGACCAGTAATAAACTAATGGACAAATTTAATCAGAAACTAGCTTGAGGTAGATCATCAGAGCAAGTGGTTTTTCTTTTTTTCTTTTTTCTTTTTTCTTTTTTTCTTTTTTGTCAAATCAGAGCAAGTGGTTAACTAAGTAAATTCTTAGCAAACGTCATGTCCATCGAATAGTAAAAGATTAGAACCTTAACCCATGCATGCGAAATTAGAGAAGATGCTCATGTGTGAAGAATCGATAGCCAGCCCATTTTCTCCACTTTGACATGATCTTGTGTCCTTACAGAATCGTTCACGAATTTATCCCAACTTGAAAGAAGAATTTCCTCAAGCTTTGGTTCATCGAACAGTCCGCAGCAAACAACACCAGGCCCCTGTAGCCCAAATAGCTCCACCGGTCCTTCCATGAAAAATATGAGATATACATGCATAAATAATTTTTTTCCCGTTACCATGGTAAGTTTATATAATTTAAGAACAACAAATTTTCCAAAAGAAGATAATAATCTTACTGCTTGGAAAAGAAGCTGAACTCCAGATGATCCCCTCTACCTGATTATACGGATAGCAATCCGTCATGGTATTGTAGCCGACGCCACAAGCACAAACGAAGGCAAGTCTTGGAGAGTCATACCCGCAAACTCCACCACTGTTCTCGCAAGTTGGGCATGTTGTGTTCATGTGATTACTATATTTTCTATTGATTAAAAAAATATTTTTTGTTGACTCATTTTTCTAAGCAAACCAAACAGCGGAAAATGAAGAAAATATTTTCCTCGAAAAATGTTTTCCGTAAAACAAACACACCCTTACAAAACATAGCAAATTGAAGCAGGAAAAAAAAAAATGAAGTGAGCTCAAGTTGAGGTTCGTTTAGTGATTCTGTCACCTCATATAAAAGGAAAAAGTTGGCTCATTGCAGCGAAGATATGAGAAAGCGATGGTGAAAGGTAATTATAGAAGAGAAATAGAACAAAAAAGATAGAATACCAGGCTACAATATACCCGTGCCTTATGTTAACTTCACAATTATCTAGTAACAGCACTAATATCTCAAACAGTATGAAACAAAAAATAAACGAAATAATCCAGACCGGCCCAGATCTACCCTAAAATGCAATACAATCCCGAGAAAACAAATCAAAAATCCAAAAAAAAAAAAAAAAACCGAGCTTATCACGAAATGCTTATCATGAATGATTAAGATTTTTCACGAAATGCTTATAATGAAAAAGAATGAATTTTAAGTAAGCTAGATATTACACGACAACTAAAGAGGATAGTACTCACAATCGAGAGAGAGAAAGAGAGACCAGATTTGTGTCTGAAGAGATAAAAGAAGGAGAGCGCTATCTGCCTATCACTGTCTCTTGGTGGGTCACTGGGGAGAGGATCGTGCAATTTCGGTTTATTACTTATAGAAAGCAGGAGGGATTTCCCCCCTTCTTTCTTTTTTCTTTTTCTGAGCTACCGTCAGCTGGAGTAAAATCCAGCAATAATTTTCGAGAAATCACGAGAGACGGAGAAGAGTGGGATTGACATTTGGGAGCTCCTACATAAAGGTGATAAAGGGACGGCGATGACACAATGGTTAGAAAAGCTATCCCTCCCCGTCTCTCCCAAGCACGGAAGAGAGAGATAGATAGAGAGTGGAGTCAAACCAGGCAAGGGTAATTTAGGAAAGTGGGGAAGTACTCAGAAATTACTATTTTGACGAGCGCCAATAATTTTCTTTTTCTTTTGGAGATTTTAGTTGAGGAAATATTCGAGCTCATATATCATTATATGTGAATCTTTATTATTAAGTTTAGGTGTTTCATGTAATAAAAGCGAACTCATAAGAGCCACGAAACCCTTTTTGTAAAAAAAAAAATTGAAATTAAATTTTACTCCAAACGGATCGCACTTCATGAAAACCTATTAGGCATTATGTGCCTATTATTATTCTTGATCATAATAAATGAAGTATTTCATCTTTTCATGTACTCATGGGAGCGCAAGAATGTGAAATAAAATCTTTTCTAAATGATTGTTCCTTCAATAATTATTTTCTCTTGTTTTTTTTTTTATCTGTCCTTTTATCAAATTATATGTAGTGGAACCCACCCATGGGCAGCGCATATGGTGTGTGTGCTCTCCCTCATTGCCGAGGTCGGGGTTTCGAATCCTCTCATTGCATTCCATGACTTAAGTGGGAGTCCCAGGGGTGGATTACTAGGCCAGCCCCCCAAGGTTTTACGTCTAAATAGTGGCTTGCGACGACGTCCGACGGTGCCACCAGGCATCGGAGGGCAGTATGACCCCGTAAGAGAGTCTCCGGTGGTTCCTCGGTTACCAAAATATATATATATATATATAGTGGAAATTTGACAAATAAAAAGTCGCACACGTGAAATAAATCGAGACAGAACTTGATTTTGATTTTTTGTTATAATATCCAACCCAAAATCTTACATTGATGGGTATATGGAGACCTATAAATCTTGTAGATAAAGGATGTGCATGTATATAATCTTGATTCAAGTCTTCATAGAGCGAGGAAAAGGAAGAGTTTGGAAAGAAAGCTCATATATTTTTTTTCCCTCAAATTTCACCTAGTTATTCTTTTCTTTCAGATAATATAAATTGTGGGTATGAATAATACCCTATTCATGAAAATTAACCCTATAATTTTTTTCTGTACTTGGGTTATTACAAATTTTGAAAATATATCCAACATGTGTAGCTACTTATATTACATCATGTGCGCCAGCATGTGCACCTCCACTCCAGCAAATTTACTTATTTTCATCGATGTAACGACACGATAAATACTTAATTTAGTCCTTCAATTGGGCCCTACTGTTTTATCTTTCCCTCGAAAAGAGAGCATGATTTTAGGATGTGCAATTAAGTGGAATTAAAGTTATTTTATGGGGTTGGAATTAAAAGAGCTAAGCTAATAGCTAGTTGGATATGAATCATCGTCCATAAGGCATAACTCATTAAACGAGGTTCGATGGAAGATTTTTCCTCAAGCAAAGGTGCAATTAATTGTCGCATTTATCAACACGAGTAACATTTCATCTTTAAATTCGAATCCCAATGTCTTTTAAGAACAAGACCGTAGTGGATTAGATAGTTAGGTGCTCTTGGAATACTTGGCTTTCTCATCCATGCAAATTAATCATCGGTGGTGGTATGTTTTATTGTTAACGAAAAAAGAAAATTCATTACGCTAGAATACCATTGTCGATTTAGACTAATATAGATTTTTCTTGCCTTGATGTTAAGAATTCTCTTTATTTAATTGTTTAATGAAGAAGAAGTATTTAGAGAAAATTCTAAATAAGGGCCTAAAGAGCCCTCATTTTCTCAAATAAGGGTCTAATAAACCTTATTTTAAATAAGGGTTTGAAGTGATCAAGTTAATCTTAAAAAGGGGCATGAACTCACCATCTAGTGGTAGGAAATTTCGTCAACTAAATTTTTTTATTTTTTTTATTCTTCTTTATTTTTTTTCTTTCCATTAAAAAAAAAGCTAAAAAGAAAAATAGAAACAAACAAGAAGGAGGGGCTCCCTTTTGTCTATGACCACCGCCCCATCAGCAATGGGGCGGTGGCAATAGCCAACAAGGTTGCTGATGCCTAGGCAAGGGCTAGCGACCCTCTCCTAGATTTGGGCGAGACTCAGCCACCGTCGCCTTGGTCATCAGCCCTCACGTAGGCCTAGCAGCCCCATGCAAGTCTAGGGGTCTTGGGCGACAACAGGAGAGCCTCGCCCAAATCTGGGAGAGGGCGGCTGCCCTCACCCTTTTCTGGCAAGGGTCGTCGACCATAACCCAGGCGATAGCAACCCTACTAGCCATTACCACTACCCCACCAGTGATGGGGCGACAGCCATAAACAAGAGAGAGTCTCCTGACTGTAATTTCTGCTTCTTTTTTTTTTTTTTAAACTATCATCTTTTTTCATTATTTTTAACTAATTTAATGAAAATTTAAATAAAGAATGTCTTTACGAAAATACCCCTGATCAGCCAAAATATTTTGCCGGCCAGCGAGATTAGATCCTGATTTGAAACAATTATAATCACCTCAGACTCTTATTTGAGAAAACATGGATACTCCGAATTCTTATTTGAAATAATATCCACTTCATGCCTTATTTAAGAAAATGCGGATACTTTAAGTTCTTATTTGGAATTTTCCTAAGTATTAATCTAGCTCATGGCCACC
This sequence comes from Eucalyptus curtisii, assembly GCA_017140595.1. Classification (NCBI taxonomy): domain Eukaryota; kingdom Viridiplantae; phylum Streptophyta; class Magnoliopsida; order Myrtales; family Myrtaceae; genus Eucalyptus; species Eucalyptus curtisii. Next base: position 9,259,508 of record CM029502.1, read on the forward strand.
CATATGGTGATTTTTTACAGCTTCAGCCACAGCATGTTTTCCTAATTCATAGATTTTATCTAGAGCGATATTTAAAAAATTGTAGCAGCCAATCACAGATCATACAAGGGGCATGAGTTATCTAACTTTTGATTAGGTTAGGCAAATTCTTTTTTCCGCTAGCACATATACTAAGGAATGACTAGAAAAGAGTGCTGTAATGTTATAATAGTCAATCGCAATTCACGTAAGGGACGTGAGTTATCTAACTTTTGATTAAGTTGGGTCAATTTTATTTTCTCTTCTTAAGCAAATACTCTAAAGGGGAAAAGCCACCAAAAATTTTAATTTACCTTAAACTTTTTTCTATGACATCAAAAATTTCAAGCTAGTACTTATGTAACACGTTTACCATTCATCAAAATTCTGTCAATGAGAACCATATATGGATGACGTAAAGCAAATAGTATTGACATGAAGTGAAATGAAAATGATGTTGTTTTGATAAAAGAAAAAAATCATTTCATAGAACCTTGATGAAGAGTAAACGTGTCACACAAGTACAAGTTGATGTGTTTTTTATGTTACAAGAAAAAATTTAGAGCAAACATGTCACACTAAATATGATTTGGGGTTTTTGATATCACCAAAAAAAAAAATTATGATAAATATGTCACTGTGAACATAGTTCGAGATTTCTTGTGACTTTTTTCCCATTCTAAACAATGGTCAAGAAACAAGTACAATCGTGATGCCTCAAGCTCAATATCATATGGGTTGGACGTTTTAATGTCATTTATAAGTAATCCACACTCTAAATGGCTACAATCTTCTACAATCACATGATTTACTACATGAAATTATTTGATATACCTCGAAAGGTTACGCTTTTGTATGGTCATTGCAGGTAGTATAAGAGAAGGCATCCTTTCTATTGATGGGGGTTCGAGGACTAAGTAAAATTAAGCCGGTTAGACGAGAGCTGGGGACGAGAGCTGGGGGCGATAGCTAGGGTGAGGGGTTCGGAGAGGTTGTAGGTCCGGACAAATGGGGTGATGACAAAAGGATGAGAATGAATTATTACAAATTCACCCTTAAATGCTCACCGCCATGCGCGGTCGATTAGATAAATTTTTCTCGCAAATTAGGTCAAATGGCAACAAGATTTTTGGTCTTTTAACTGAAAATTTTGGAGCAAGCACAATGGAGGAAAGCGATGTGAGCGTCTTAGTTGAAATAAAAGGCGAAGGAGAAGGATGGGAGACCAAAATTGTCCGAAACGAAAGGAACCCATTTTTGCGGTTGATCCGACAAGGCATTGGAATTCCATGGCTAGACTTTCAGAAACATTGTACTAAGGCTCTACTTTTTGGAGAAAAAATATATAATTAGTTATTTTATACAATTACATAAAGACTAGTAAAAAATGTGCATGTGTCACATACCAAAGAGCGCCATGTCATCAATCCAACTAGGGCCCATCAAGATCGTTAGATTGTAAGTGACTTACTCTTTCACCGTTAGATCAAGTGTATCTCTATCGTTGAATTGATTAGACGACGATTGATATCTTCTATCATTAAATTGTGTACAAGATCAATGGTTATAATTAGAGAGACTTTTGTATAAATATGGAGCCCTCCCCATCACTTGTATCATCCACCTCATTTGAGAAATACATGTGACATCCCAAATTTTCAACCATGTTTTCTACTGAATGAATTGGGCATTTCATTGACGCACTTATAGGGCTATTCTCAGAATGGATCATTCTTGAGATAAGTTCCTTTTTAAGACAATAGACTTGAGAACTCAATCGGGAATTGGCTTCTCGACCATGTCCATTTTTAGAGGCCATTACGGCACAGTTAAAAATCGATTTGAAATCAGAGATAGACTGGATTGACAGAGATGTGTGGCTAATCGTGGGTGACACCACTAAATTGGAAAATTCTCGTTGATCGGCACTAAATTGATTTTCTTATTGTTTTGGTACCCTGTGTCCGTATTTGGATCCTCGAGATTTTCACGATAACCGAGAGTCACCAATGAGTTGAGTGGGTTCATAGTGGCTCGAAGAAAATCGACCACGGGTCAATTGCACTAAAAATTTTTTGAAAGTTACCTGGTAGTCTAGGTCACGCTAAAAACGCGCCAAGTTGAAACTAACTGTGAATTCAAGTCCGATTTCAGAAATTGAAGTTTCTGTCATATCACAATAAATTCTAGGAGTGTCGACTCAGTTTCAGAAGATTTTTCTGACACCCGACACTTTTTGGGAAAAAAGTCGTCGCCAGGTCGTTTTTGTGCAAAAAAAAGCCGAATGTCACTTTTGATAGCAAAATTGGGATGCATGTTGGATACATGAGTGAGGAAAAATGTCGAGATGGTTGATGGATGACCAATTGAATTTATCAAAGCCAATTGAGATTGAATCAAGTGAGTATAAGAGTCCAATTGGAGGAAATGATTTGGAAATTTGTGTGCCCCCTCTCCCCTAGCGTTTCGGACCATTTGAGAGGTTGTGGGGGAGTGCCTTGGTGGCCCGTTGTGAGCCAAGGGTTAACACTTGACCAAGATTGAGTTTAGGAAGATATTTGTGGAAATATCAAGCTAAGTGGAGCCCTCCATCTCTCACTCATCTCTATCCTCTCTCTCTCTCTCTCTCTCACCCACCGTCCACCTCCATCCTCTCTCTCTCTCCTTTGTGCGACACCAACCAGCAGCACCGGAGGAAGGAGCTGCAGCCGCCCCGCTTGGACGCCGCAGCCACGTCGAACCGCCGTTCCGCTTCGCCGGTTCGCGAGCCACCGCCCGTGCGCCGCCCTGCCGCACACCGTCACCCCCTTGGGCGCCTCCATCTCGCCCAGCAACTGCTGTCCGGTTCTGTGGAAGCCTAGCCGGGGCTGTCCATATCCGTTTCTTCGCCAGTAAACCTCTCTCTAGGCTCGGTTTGGCCTAATCTTTCATTCCCGAGCCTCACCACTTTAAACTAAGTTATTTTCTCTCCATTTCCAGCCAAGAACAGAAGGTTCGAGTGTGGGTCTTGCAGCAGCCTTTTGGCCCGTTTTGAAGTGGTTCTAGGCCTTGAACCCTAGCCCCGCTTCGGAGAAAAACGTCCCTAGCGACGTTCCCGACGTTTCGATCCGAGCAGATCGTTAAACGGGTGAGTTTAGCTCACTAATCCTTGCTTAGTTTGCTAATGATGCTTAAGGGTTGTTTAGTATTAATTAAGTATGATTATCTGGTTAGATTAAAGTATATTAGTAATTATTAATTAATTGTGATGCATGTTAGGATTATGGTTAGTGCATTTAGCTAGAGGATAGTCTATACTATTTATTGAATGCGTCTCGAGATTTTTCCTGACCCGTCTTGGGCTCCAATTAGGCATTACGGGTCTAAATTGGATTTTTAGTAATTATTTATTAATTTTCGAAATTAATTTAATTATTTATTTATTTTGTGGAAATTCAACCGGGATGGCCAGTGACCAGAATTTTATGCTGATTATCGTGGTGCAGTCCGTTTATTTCTTTGAGCTCTACGCTGTATTGAATTGAATTGATTGTGGAATTTTAGGAATTGTTCCTAAATGGATTGAAATTGAGTAATTGATTGGTAGATGGCCGAGTATGGGTATATAGCGCCAGTAATGTTTTGATGGGCTATATGGTAGAGAGAATGGTGAAGAACGAACTTGAAATATTCTTGGATAAGACCAATCAGGTACGATGTTATTGGACATACCTAGTTCGGTGATTGGGAATATCACTAGCGACAACGGCGCCTTAAAGAACTCACATAAGTGGCTTATGGACATGTGTGGTTCGATGATTAAAGATATCACTAGTGAAAACGGCGCCTCAAAGAACACATGTTGCTATCTATTACATACATCACGTTGGCAAAAACGGCGCCAGAGAGAAAGAATGTACGTGGCTTACAGACATACGTGGTTCGGTGATTGGGGATATCACTAGTGAAAACGGCGCCTTAAAGAACACACGTTGCTGTCTATTACATACATCACCTTGGCGAAAATGGCGTTCTAGAAAAAACATGTGGTTCGGTGATTAAGGATATCACTGGCGAAAACGGCGCCCTAAATAATCCACGGAGTCGGTGATCGGTATGTCATTTGGCGAAAACATATGTGGTCTGGTGACCAGGTATACCATTTGGAAATCATGGTATGAGTGGGAATGACCTAAAGACGGTCCAACTGACATGTAATCAACTAAGTCGATTGATCAATGATTTGGTCCGATGTCGTGAATTGATTGAATAATTGATGTGATATATGAAGTATCTGTGTATAACCTTGAATTGCAAGTTGGGACTGAGGCTAAGGTAAGTCATCTTACTCATGCAGTGCTTAGGCAACCTTATAGTGTATTGGTTTACTAATCGAGTCTTAGGGGGTAGAACTCGCTGAGACGTGGTCTCATTGGTTATTGAATAACAATTTCAGGCCCCTAGATGGCAGCACCTCCACCTCCTCGTCCTACTATGCATTTTGGCATTCCCCAAGAAATGATGAGTTAGAGATCCACTTCCATATACACCCTCATCCAGAAGCACTGGAGTACGTATTGGTTAAGTCAATCGTCTAGGTTGACGTAGGAGAGAATGCCCTGAGGCCCCATGATTATCAGTCGTGGTACCGTGAGTATTTTGACGGGCGAAGAGAGGGACCCATTCCGGAGAGTGACATGCCTGTGTACGTTCTGGAAGAGGCTTTTGGGAAGGGTACGGCTGACCATAAGGATGGGTCGGTTGTGGATGTTAAGGACCCGACACTTGATGATGAAGCTCGTACTCCCATATACTCGATCGACGACGACAACTGGAACGATGAGGACGGCGATATCGTGGAGCAAGAGGAGGAGTGGCAGGAGGATGAGCTCATGGAGGAGGTACCTGAGGATGAGCCAGCAGCAGAGGCCGAGGATGAGCCTGAAGAAGAAGATGAAGATCTGGAAGAAAACGAGCTTAGCGAAGAGGAATCAAAGGAGGATGACCTCGAGGAAGACCCGAATATGACCCGGATGAGGATTGAGATCCCATCCCTTTGTGAGCCCTGTGCATGAGTAGATAAGTGTGAGACTAAAAAGTTGTGAATAGTATTGTAAAATATACTATGGGTTGTGCTGAATATAAAAGTGTGGTTGTGAATTTCAATATGAAAAATATGGCATGCTTTTCTATCCCATTGTTTTATTGTCTGGGGATTTATAATTACTTCCGCATGTGCAAATGAAAATGAAAGGGTCGGCGATACATAGTCTTGGGATATCACATTCTAAAATCGACCAAGTAGAAGGATGGGTGCGTCCCCGAGGATCGGGGCGTGACATCCCCTTTTTGTGGTATCAAAGCGAAGTTTAGAGATTGGAGTGATAAGGAGCATTGACCATGGGATAGTTGGTAGGAAAGGCCTTTAAATTCACAGCTGGTGCATGTCTATGGTAGCTAGTGCTAAAATTACTTGTTGTTTTGATCGCTCTATTTCTAATTCGGTGTTGAATTGGAAACAGGTGTTGGTAGATTTAAAACAACACCATGAGCAATCAGGAGCCAAGACTCCTGCTAAGAGGACCCGTAGGGCCGTAGTTCGGGGTAGAGCACCGACCAAAGTCGGAACCCGAGGAGGCCGTGGTCGAGCGCCAACATAGGCTAGGGCGAGTGGAGTGATTCCACATGTTGTAGCTGCCAAGGCAGCAGCCCTTAATGATCCCATAATAGAATGGATCATGCGTGTACTGGAAGTAATGGGTACAAGGATAGAACAGCAAGCCGCTACTGTTGAAGCTGCCGCTCAGGCCGCCGCTACCGCCGCTGTTGCCGCTGCTGCCGCTGCCGCTGAGGCCGCCCCTACTATTGCATCTGCCGTTGTTCCCGCCGCCGTGAATGTTGAAGGTCCATTGGGGATTGTGGTCGCTGCAAGACCAATCCATAAGCTGGTGGAGCAATTCTTGAAATTGAACCCACCGTTGTTCACCGGGACAGGAGATCCTGAAGCCGCTGCTTTATGGGTTCAGAAGTTGGAAAAAGCGTTTGCACTGCTGATGTGCAACAAGACTGAGACAATAGTCTTAGCAACTTACTAGCTGGAGGGAGTTGCGAACACTTGGTGGATGACTACTCGAGAAACAATCTTTCCAGAAGGAGTTGTTCAGGAGTGGAACACTTTCCTCGAAGCCTTCAATGATAAGTATTTCTCTGAGACCACCAGGGAGGTGAAGATGGCCAAATTTCAACGTCTTCGCCAGGGTTCCCTAGCTGTTGATGAGTATGAGGCAAAGTTCGCTGAACTTTCGCGTTATGCCCCAGAGCTAATAGAAAACCCAGCAAATTCAGACCAGACATGAGGAGCATACTGGTCTCCCTAGATCTAAGGACATACAATGACACATATCAGAGAGCCCAGAAAATTGAGAAGGATTAGAACGATAGAGCTACCTCATCTAGATTGAGGTTTAATTCTCATCGAGAAAGTATTCGCCAAGGAAAAAGACCCATGCCTGGAGGTAAATCCATGCTCCACCTCTCAAGAGGAGTGGGTTCAATAGGCCGATGCCCAGTAGTATGAGTATGTGTCACTCGTGTGGAAGGCGACACGGGTCAGCTCCGTGCCCCGCCAGGATAGGAGCATGTTTCAAATGTGGCCAATAGGGTCATATCGCAAGGAATTGTCCGAGGAAGCAAAGAGGGCAACCTCAGTTGCCACCGCCACCACCGAGAGGACAAATAAGAGGGTATGCCCCTCAGAACGTGCCGCAATGAGGACAGCTGAGACCTCCAGTTCAAGGCACCGTGTATGCGATTACACAGGGTCGGGCAGAAGCTGCGCCTGGCATGATCACAGATATGGTTTCGCTCAACGACCATCCTGCTTATGCTTTGTTCGATCCAAGAGCAACCCACTCTTTTATTGCCGAGCAGTATGTTAAGTTTATAGGAGTTAGTCCTATATTGTTGGAGTCGGCAATTTGCATATCTACACCCTTGAAAGATAAGGTCATTACTGCTTTGGGTTGTTCGGGGTGCAAGTTAGCGATTGGTGAGCGAGTGGGGAAAATAGATCTATTAGTCCTAGCTATGTATGATTTTGATTTAATAATTGGCATGAACTGGCTCACCAAGTAAAGAGCTAAAATGGACTACTATCGCAAAGCGATTCAGTTTGACTCGTTAGGAGGTGAGAGCTTCGAGTTTGTAGGAAGTCGACGAGGACCCTTGATTGTCCAGATCTCGTCGCAAGAGACAGCTCGTTTGTTAGACAATGGTTGTCAAGGGTACCTAGCAACTGTCGTGGATATGACAATTGAAGAACTGAAAATGGAAGACATTTAAGTTGTGCAAGATTATCCAGATGTCTTTCCTAAGGAATTGCCAAGATTACCGCCAGAAAAAGAAATTGAATTTGTTATTGAGCTAGCTCCAGGGATAGAGCCGATCTCAAAGGCACATTATCGGATGGCGTTATCTGAGTTTAAAGAACTGAAGGTGCAAATGCAGGAATTATTGGATAAAAGATTTATTCACCCTAGTGCATCACCTTAGGGGGCACCAGTTCTATTTGTAAAGAAGAAAGATGGTTCGTTGCACCTATGCATCGACTATCGACAACTCAACCATGTAACTATTAAGAACAAGTATCCCCTCCCAAGGATCGATGACCTATTCGATCAGTTGCAAGGAGCGTCAATATTCTCGAAGATTGACTTAAGGACGGGATATCATCAGCTGAGGATTAGGAAGGAGGACATTCATAAGTCGGCATTTCGTACTCGGTATGGTCATTACGAGTTCACTGTGATGCCATTCGGGTTGACAAATGCTCAAGTTGCCTTCATGGATTTAATGAACAGGGTATTCAAGGAATACCTAGATCAGTTTGTGAAGTGACAAAGAGCACGAGAGTCATCTGAGATTAGTGCTCCAGACTTTAAGGACGCATTGGTTGTATGCTAAGTTTAGCAAATGCGAGTTTTGGTTGACTCGTGTTGTGTTCTTAGGTCATGTGATTTCCGGAGAAGGAATCTCCATCAACCCGTGTAAGATAGAAGCCGTGATCAATTGGCCAAGATCAACTACAGTGACAGAGATTAGAAGTTTTCTAAGATTGGCAAGTTGTTATAGACGGTTTGTAGAAGATTTCTCATCATTAGCATCACCTCTGACAAAACTCTTGAAGAAAGAAGAGAAATTTGTATGGTCAGACAAGTGCGAGCGTAGTTTTCAAGAGTTGAAGGAAAAGCTGACTACCGCACCTGTGCTGACAATTTCATCTGGTCCTGGAGGATTTGAGATATATAGTGATGCATCATTCAAAGGACTGGGCTGCGTGTTGATGCAACATGGTAGGGTTGTTGCATACGCTTCTCGCCAGTTGAGGCCTCATGAGAAAAATTAACCGACGCATGACTTAGAGCTCGCAGCTATTATATTTGCCCTGAAGATTTGGAGATATTACTGTGTGGGGAAAAATTCCAGATCTTCACGGACCATCAGAGTCTCGAGTACCTGTTCTCTCAGAAGGAGTTGAACATGAGACAGCGTAGATGGATGGAATTGCTGAAAGACTATGACTGTGATATCCTATATCACCCGGAAAAGGCGAACAAGGTCGCCGATGCCTTGAGTCGAAAGTCTTCAGTAGCTCATATATTGATTAAGGAGTGGAACTTAATCGAGAGAGCTCGAGATTCAGTATTCAAGTTTGAGGTAGGCCACCTGTCAAGTTTTATGGCCACCCTTAGAATTGAACCAGATGTCCAAGTCAGAATCAAACAACTCCAACCGATAGATCCAGATGTACAAAAAATTCTTCAAGAGGACACTGAGAAAAGAAATGATGATTTTCAGATCTCTGAGGATGGGACGTTAAGGTTCCGAGGACGTTTGGTTGTACCTGACGATATAGAGCTCAGAGAAGATATTTTATCTGAAGCACATAGTAGCAGTTACAGCATTCATCTTGAAAGACTAAGATGTATCAGAATTTGCGTCAACACTACTGGTAGTTGGGTATGAAGGCGGACATCGCCAAGCATGTGGTTAAGTGTTTGACATGTCGGCAAGTTAAGGCTTAACATTGCAAGCTGGGAGGACTTCTGCAACCTCTCGCAATCTTAGAATAGAAATGGGAGCATATCATGATGGATTTCGTGACCGGACTACCAAGGAGTCAAAGAGGAAATGATTCGATTTGGGTGGTAGTCGACAGATTGACGAAGTAGCTCACTTCATTGCAGTTTGAAAGGACCTTAGTCTGGAAAGACATGCTGACCTTTACATGCGTCAGGTGGTTCGAATGCATGGAGTCCCGGTCACGATAACCTTAGATAAAGACCCGAGGTTTACTGCCGCTTTTTGGAAGAGCTTGCAAAGTGCTCTAGCTACAAAGCTTCAGTACAATACGGCATATCATCCTCAGACAGATGGCCAGTCTGAGAGGACAATTCAGACCCTCGAGGACATGCTGAGAGCTTGTGTAATAGACTTCAAAGGAGTTAGGAAGATCAGCTTCACCTGGTGGAATTTGCCTACAACAACAGTTACCAACAGAGCATTCAGATGGCTCCATTTGAAGCATTGTATGGCAGAACTTGTAGAACACTAGTGTGTTGGGACGAAGTTGGAGAAAGAAAGATAACAGGCCCAGAGTTGGTCCAGCAATCAGTGGATGCTGTGGCATTAATCAGAGGCAGATTAAAGACCGCACAGAGCAGACAGAAAAGTTACGCAGATAAACGCCGGAGATCTTTGGAATTCCAAGTTGGTGATCACGTTTTTCTGAAAGTGTCACCAATGAGGGAACTTCGCGCTTTGGAAAGAAAGGCAAACTGAGTCCGAGGTCTGTTCGAGATTCTTGAGAGAATCGGGACCTTAGCGTATCGTCTTGCGTTGCCGCCAAGATTGGCACAAGTGCATGACGTCTTTCATGTGTCGATGTTGAGGAAGTACAAGCCTGACCCAACACACGTGCTCAATTTTGAATAATTGGACGTGGATGATCCTGTGTCATACGTGGAAAGACCGGTCCAGATTGTGGATAGAAAGGAACAAGTGCTGCGTACAAAGACCATTCCGTTGGTCAAAGTGGTCTGCAACACCACGGAACTGAATGAGCAACATGGGAGACTAAAGAGTCGATGAGAGAATTGTACCCCCACCTTTTTGCTTAAGTTTTGTAAGGCTAAAATTTCAATGACGAAATTTTTATAAGAGGGGAAGAGTTGTGACATCCCAAATTTTCAACCATGTTTTCTATTGAATGAATCGGACATTTCATTGACACGCCCATAGGGCTGCTCTCAAAACTGATTATTCTTGAGATAACTAGACTATCGGGGAGACTATTAAGGAATTTTAAGACAATAGACTTGAGAACTCGATTAGAAATCGGCTTCTCGACCGTGTCCATTTTTAGAGGCCGTTACGGCACAATTAAAAATTGATTTGAAATCAGAGATAGACTGGATCGACAGAGATGTGCGGCTAATCGTGGGTGACATCACTAAATTGGAAAATTCTCGTCGATCGGCACTAAACTGATTTTCTTATTATTTTGGTACCTTGTGTCCGTAATTGGATCATCGAGGTTTTCACGACAACCGAGAGTCACCAATGAGTTGAGTGGGTTCATAGTGGCTTGAAGAAAATCGACCACGGGTCAATTGCACTAAAAATTTCTAAAAGTTACCGGGTAGTTTAGGTCACGCTAAAAACGCGCCAAGTTGAAATTGACTGTGAATTCAAGTCCGATTTCAGAAATTGAAATTTCTGTCATGTCACAATAAATTCTAGGAGTGTCAACTCAGTTTTAGAAGATCTTTCTGACACCTGACACTTTTTGGGTCGTCGCCGGGTTGTTTTTGTGCAGAAAAAGCCGAATGTCACTTTTGATAGCAAAATTGGGATGCATATTGGATACATGAGTGAGGAAAAATGTCGAGATGGCCGATGGATGACCAATTGAATTTATCAAAGCCAATTGAGATTGAATCAAGTGAGTATAAGAGTCCAATTGGAGGAAATGATTTGGAAATTCGTGTGCCCCCTCTCCCCTAGCGTTTTGGACCATTTGAGAGGTTGTGGGGGAGTGCCTTGGTGGCCCGTTGTGAGCCAAGGGTTAACACTTGGCCAAGATTGAGTTTAGGAAGATATTTGTGGAAATATCAAGCTAAGTGGAACCCTCCATCTCTCACTCATCTCTATCCTCTCTCTCTCTCACCCACCGTCCACCTCCATCCTCTCTCTCTCTCTCTCCATTGTGCGACACCAACAAGTAGCACCGGAGGAAGGAGCTGCAGCCGCCCCGCCTGGACGCCGCAGCCACGCCGAACTGCCGTCCGCTCCGCCGGTTCACGAGCCACCGCCCGCGCGCCGCCCTGCCGCACACCATCACCTCTTTGGCCGCCTCCATCTCGCCCAGCAACTGCTATCCGGTTCTGTGGAAGCCTAGCCGGGGCTGTCCATATCTGTTTCTTCGCCGGTAAACCTCTCTCTAGGCCCAGTTTGGCCTAATCTTTCATTCTCGCGCCTCACCACTTTAAACCAAGTTGTTTTCTCTCCATTTCCAGCCAAGAACAGAAGGTTCGAGTGTGGGTCTCGCAGCAGCCTTTTGGCCCGTTTTGAAGTGGTTCTAGGCCTCGAACCCTAGGCCCGCTTCGGAGAAAAACGTCCCTAGCGACGTTCCCGACGTTTCGATCCGAGCAGATCATTAAACGGGTGACTTTAGCTCACTAATCCTTGCTTAGTTTGCTAATGATGCTTAAGGGTTGTTTAGTGTTAATTAAGTAGGATTAGGTAGTTAGATTAGAGTAGATTAGTGATTATTAATTAATTGTGATGCATGTTAGGATTATGGTTAGTGCATTTAGCTAGAGTATAGTCTATACTATTTATTGAATGTGTCTCAGATTTTTCCCGACCCTTCTCGGGCTCCAATTAGGCATTACGGGCCTAAATTGGATTTTTAGTAATTATTTATTAATTTTCGAAATTAATTTAATTATTTATTTATTTTCCAGAAATTCAACCGGGATGGCCGGTGACCTGAATTTTATGCTGATTATCGTGGTGTAATCCATTTATTTATTTGAGCTCTACGTTGTATTGAATTGAATTGATTGTGGAATTTTAGGAATTGTTCCTAAATGGATTGAAATTGAGTAATTGATTGGTAGATGGCCGAGTATGGGTATATAGCGCCAATAATGTTTTGATGGGCTATATGGTAGAGAGAATGGTGAAGAACGAACTTGAAATATTCTTGGCTAAGACCAATCAGGTACGATATTATTTGACATACCTAGTTCGGTGATTGGGAATATCACTGGCGAAAACGGCGCCTGAAAGAACGCACGTAAGTGGCTTATGGACATACGTGTTTCGATGATTAAGGATATCACTAGTGAAAATGGCGCCTTAAAGAACACACGTTGCTGTCTATTACGTACATCACGTTTGCGAAAACGGCGCTAGAGAGAAAGAACGTACGTGGCTTAAGGACATACATGGTTCGGTGGTTGGCGATATCACTAGTGAAAACGGCGCCTTAAAGAACACACATTGCTGTCTACTACATACATCACCTTGGCGAAAACGGCGCCCTAGAAAAGACACGTGGATCGGTGATTAAGGATATCACTGGCGAAAACAACGACTTAAAGAATGCACGAAGTCGGTGATCGGTATGTCATTTGGCGAAAACAGCGCCTGAGAAAATATATGTGGTCTGATGACCAGGTATACCATTTGGAAATCATGGTATGAGTGGGAATGACCTAGAGACGGTCCGACTGACATGTAATCGACTAAGTTGATTGATCAATGATTTGGTCCGATGTCGTGAATTGATTGAATAATTGATGTGATATATGAAGTATCTGTGTATAACCTTGAATTGTAGGTTGGGACTGAGGCCAAGGTAAGTCCTATTACTCATGCAGTGCTTAGGCAACCTTATAGTGTATTGGTTTACTAATCGAGTCTTAAGGGGTAGAACTCGCTGAGACGTGATCCCATTGGTTATTGAATAACCATTTCAGGCCCTTAGATGGCAGAACCTCCACCTCTTCGTCCTGCTATGCATTTTGGCATTCCCCAAGAAATGACTGAGTTAGAGATCCACTTCCATATACACCCTCATCCAGAAGGACTGGAGTACGTATTGGTTAAGTCAATCGTCTAGGTTGATGTAGGAGAGAATGCCTTGAGGCCCCATGATTATCGGTCGTGGTACCGTGAGTATTTTGACAAGCGAAGAGAGGGCCCCATTTCGAAGAGTGACGTGCCTGTGTACGTTCTGGAAGAGGCTTTTGGGAAGGGTACCGCTGACCATAAGGATGGGCCGGTTGTGGATGTTAAGGACTCGACACTTGAGGATGGAGCTCGTACTCTCGTATAGTCGATCGACGACGACAACTGGAACGATGAGGATGGCGATATCGTGGAGCAAGAGGAGGAGTGGCAGGAGGATGAGCTCATGGAGGAGGTACCTGAGGATGAGCCAGCAGCAGAAGCCGAGGATGAGCCTGAAGAAGAAAAAGATGAAGAGCTAGAAGAAAACGAGCTTAGTGAAGAGGAATCAAAGGAGGATGACCTCGAGGAAGACCCTGAATATGACCAGGATGAGGATTGAGATCCCATCCCTTTGTGAGCCCTGTGCATGAGTAGATAAGTGTGAGACTAGAAAGTTGTGAATAGTATTGTAAAATATACTATGGGTTGTGCTGAATATAAAAGTGTGGTTGTGAATTTCAATATGAAAAATATGGCTTGCTTTTCTATCACATTGTTTTATTGTCTGGGGATTTATAACTGCTTCCGCATGTGCAAATGAAAATGAAAGGGTCGGCGATACATAGTCCTGGGATATCTCATTCTAAAATCGACCAAGTAGAAGGATGGATGTGTCCCCAAAGATCGAGGCATGACAATACAAGTATTCTTTAGAGTTTCTCTCTCTACTTTCTCTCTCAAGAAATTAGGGATAAAGAATACAACAATAAAGCGGAATTGTACAATTATATGTGGAAAGAGAAAAATATTTCACAATTTGAAATCTAAAGTTTTTCAATCCCACAACAGTATTGCCAAAATTAATTTCGAATCTTGCTATTGTATAGCTCTTTCGTAAATTGTGTCCTTCTACTAATAAAAATCTTTCCGTTATCAATAACTCAGTTATGTACTAATAATGCAAGGAGTGTGCACGAACTGGCATCTTCCTAATAATAGTGTAGATTAGCCAATTTGTTCCCATGCGCCACAAATTCAAAATTTAATCCTAAGAGTTGACCAAAACATAACAAACTAACCAGGGCTCTACCATTCGAACTAAAAACCCACCTCGACCTTCCCATTTGAATAACGAAAAACCCAATTCGACCTTCCCATTTGACAACAAAAAACAAACCTCTCCCGTGAAGCCAAGAGAAGCGGAGTGTGGCATCCCAAAAATTCAAGATGACCCCTATGATGTATTAAAGCCCATGATTAGGTAATGAAATTTCCTATGGTTTATGCTTTAGCCATTGATTTTCTCTTAAGACCAAGTGTTATATATTTGTGTTCAAGAGTTATTAAAATTAGTGTTATAGGATAAATTTATGAGAAGGATTTATTCTTGGCTATGCACCTCATAGATTTAATCCCTATAGATTAAATGTTACAAGATTTTGGCCATATGTATTGTGGGTTAGAATCTATGGATTTGTGATTTCAAGTGTATAATTATTTAATTTATACACTATAGTACTTTGATTCAATAAGGATTTAATTAGTATTTAAAAGGGGTTGGAATTTGATTTAATTAGGGTTGGGCCTTAGGCCCAAGAGTGTGGACCTTTAATGGGCCAAAAGGGGCGGCCCATGAAGCCCACGAAGGGGCTGTCGTCGGCCAAGGAGGGCCCGGCCCATGAGGCCCACTCCCATGCATGAAGAATTTGCCAAATGTTAGCCCCCTTTGTCCAAGTGTTCTTCCATGCAATTAGCAATCATTGCTAATGATGGAAAGGGAGAAAGATTAGAGGAAAAGTGACCGGTTTAGGGGGAGAAGTGTCGCCGGAGAGAGGGGGTGAGAGAGAGAGAAAGGGCTGCGAGAGAGGGAGAAACCGAGAGAGAGAAAGGGAGGAGCCGCTCGCCGTTCGTCCGCCCGTCGCCGTCCGTTCGCCCGTCCGTGTGCCGTCCGTGTGCCGCCGTTCGCTTGATCTTAGAGGCAAGTTAGGATCAATTTCTACTCTTGCATGTGTGTCTTGCATGTGTGGTTGAATTCTTGGGTGTTTAGAAGTAAGGAACCGAAGCTAGTGTGGTTTGTTCTTGAAAATGCTTGCTGATTTCGTGTATACCGCCCGACCCAGAAACTTGTGGAGGCTTGCATGCGTGTTTCGAGTTGGATTTTGACTTCCACTCCTTCATGAAAGTTGTAGAAAACATCTCAAAATATACCATACTAAAATTTGGGACAAAATGATTGATATTTAAGGGGCAAAACCCTCTTCCTACGAAGACACTAGATCTGGAACTGCTTTGCTGAACTTTTGGTAGTTTTGAGGGTTGCATGTTGCTTTTTACCGAGAATTTCTCTTCGACTTCTTCATGAAACTTGTAAAGAACATCCTAAATACTAACATACTCAAATTTGAGGTAAAATGAGCAAGTGTAGCCTAGTGAATCGACTTTCTCTTGAAGACGGTAAATCTGGAAACACGGTACTGGACTCCCGCGACTTCTTAGACCTATATGGTTACTATTATTCGAGAATCTCACTTAGATCCCTTAATTAAAGTTGTAGGGGACATCTTGAGGCAAAACATATCAAAATTTGCAGAGGAAATGAAGAAAGATAAGTAGGCGAAATCCTCGATATTTCGGAGATAGCTAAACTGGACAGTTCGGTATTAGGAACAGGAACTTCGAACGTCTATAGAAAATTATCTAGAACGAATATGGCCTAGATGTCTTCATGAAAAATTTACTTTAGGGTCTTGACTATAACCTGATAAAATTTCATAATTTTTGGAGGTCATTCGAGTATTTTAATCGAAATATTTCAAACACTGCGCAATCTGACCTTGTCCGAATTATGCATGTTGAAATGTGCGAGCTATATCTTTTCGTGTGAAGCTCTTTTGGGCATGTGTTCTTCATGAAATTGTTACCTTTATGTCTTGTCTATTACATGCTCTAATTGTGTGATTTTGAGAATCATATGGATATTTAATTTAAATGTTTTCCTAAATTGTGCAAGCTGGAATTTAGTAAATTTCAAAAGGCATGATATATGGACTATTCTAAATTGTATGGACCCCATGAATTATATTGTCATTAGTGGTTGTATCTTGCTGCATGTATGATGATGATTGGAAATGCATATAAAAGAATTAAAATGATGAAAGTGATCTTGTTTGCCATTACATCGTGTGCCATGCTGAATTTGAGACATAAAGTGGTAAACATGAACTATGATGAATGAGGAAATTGTTAGTGGCGGCCGATAATGCCCAGGGAGTGTCGGGATGCCCGGATGGGGGTGCCGGATGCCCGGATGTATTGAGATACATGCCGGATGCCCTCGGGAGTTTCGAGATGCCCGGAATGGTTGGGTGCCGGAAGCCCCGGAGGTCTGTTCCCGGGGAGTGCCTCGCAGTGATGCCGGTTGGGATGCGGGGAGTGCCTCGTGATGCCGGTCCCGGAAAGAGATGGGATGCGAGATGCCCGGATGCCCGGTGGTGTGTGCCGGAGGGTTCTCGCGATGCCGAGATTTTTAGGATGGGGTGCGAGTGATGAAGTGTGGGATGCGAAAGAGAGATGTGGTGATCAAATTTAAAGATAAAAGTGGAAATGCCGTATGGATATGTGGCATGATGATATGTATGTGACATGATGATGATCACCTATGGCATTTTGCTCACTAATGATTCTTATGATGCCGGATGCCCGGTGGTGTGTGCCGGAGGGTTCTCGCATGCCGGGATGGGGTGCGAGTGATGAAGTGTGGGACGCATATGTCATATTAACGACGGTCCCGGAAAGAGATAGATGTGGTGATCAAATTTAAAGATAAAAGTGGAAATGGAATCATGCGCATGATGACATACGTATGGATATGTGGCATGATGATGATCACCTATGGCATGATGATGATCACCTATGGCATAATGATATGTATGTGACATGATGATGATCACCTATGGCATGATGATCACCTATGGCATGATATGTATGTAACATGATGATGATCACCCATGGCATGATGATATGCATGATGATGATCACCTATGGCATATGTATGTAACATGATGATGATCACCTATGGCATGATGATATGTATGTGACATGATGATGATGAGTACATGAGGATGTATGTACATATGGTGTGATGACATATGCATGGCTGCAAGGTAAGTTATGCTTGGATGCATGGATGGCATGTACTATGCTATGATTGATATGTTGTATTGTGCGATGCATTGAGTGGTTTATTGGTCCTTTACCTGCTGAGTGGCTGTACTCACCCCTTCGGGGACCAACATTTCAGATTAGAAAGATGCCGCTCTCTCCGGTCACGCGTGGTACTTTTTACGGCCTTCCTTCGGATGTGGAGGTTGAGTGGGCGGAGATCGACTGTCCCACCATCCCCGGTCTTACATTCATTCGGGTTCGCGCCTTAGTGATGTATGACGTGGGCCTGGCGAGGGCCCCGTCATTCGGAGTTCATATCTGTTAATGTTCGTCGAGATGGAGTGATGCGGATGATGTTGCCGCCGCCACCGCCCGATGCACCGGGGTGGGCGTGATGGCCGCGTGAGGAGGGGAGAGCTGACACTTTTTGGACATAGCCGACACTTGTAGATGGAGGATCATACATGAGATAGACATAGGGGTCGAGTTGTCTTTTTGGGTTGTGGCCGAGTCTAGATGAAAATCTTGGCCTTTCTTTTGATTGTACCGACCCGTGAAATCCATCTTGAAAATATACGTAAATAAAAGTGGCTCGGCTTCATCTTTTCATATGATGTATAGTTGGTGTGCATTGTATCATGATTGTTGGGGGGGAGAGATGGTGATATCAAATTATGCTTCCGCTAATAAGTTGCGCCGGACCGTTTTCAAAAAAAAAAAAAAAAAAAAAAAAATATGCTATGAACTGCGATGCTTCTACTAAGAGATGTAACTAGCGTTCATTAGGTATAGCGATAGGTACCTGTGGCGACCTTAGGCGAGTCGGGGGTGCCACAGCGTCCCTGTTTTTGGTATCAGAGCAATGGTTATAGATTGGAGTGATAAGGAGCCTCATTTGGAAATTGAGGAACATGATGACAATGCACACCATAGGGTATTGATTAGAATAGTTGGGTAACTTTGAATAACGGGTGATGAGTAATCACTCGTAGATCCTTAGTAGTTGTTATTAGTTGCTTTTAGGTACCAGTGACATGGTTATGTTACTTATTTCTCTTAGTTGCTGTTGTTTTTAATGAAGACATTGAGTCACAGATATTTCCTGAGGCAAATGCTTGGAAACTGCAGGAAAATCATGGTACGATATGGAAGTCAACATCCATCGAGGGCTGAAGCCTCTGCTGCAAGGGCTGAACCCCGAATGGAAGATATCCTGCAGGCATTGGCCAATATAGGAAATCTGATGGAAAGACAAGCGTAGCAACAGCTTGAAGCAGAACGCCGTACTCAGGGACTGGTGGAGCAATTTTTGAAATTGAAACCACCAAGGTTTAGTGGAATGGGAAACCCTGAGGAGGCGGAGCATTGGATTGATGGGATGGAACAAATTTTCCGGCTGTTGGACTGCAATGATGCTTGAGAAAATAACTTTGGCGAGTACCAAATGGAGGGAAATGCAAAGTTTTGGTGGAGAGCTTCGAAGGATATAATCTTTCCACCAGGTATTGATGTTAATTGGGGAGAATTTGTGAGAGCTTTCAATAGAAAGCATTTTTCTAACTGTGCTAAGGATAAGAAAATTACAGAATTTGTTCAGCTAGAACAAAGGGAGCTGACAGTAGATCAATATGAAGCAAGATTTTCTGAACTGTCTAGATATGCTCCTAGACTAATTGAGGATCAAGAAGAGAAAGCTAAGAGGTTTCTGAAAGGGTTGAGGACTGATATCAGGAAACAACTGGTGCCTTTGAACATAAGAGATTATAATGAGATCTATGAAAGGGCACAGTTGGTGGAGCAGGAGTTAGTAAGAGAACAGTTGGAGAATAAGAGACAATCGTCTTTTAGTGATGTGAGACGAGGTAAGAGACCTTACCCTAGTCAAAGTCAGACTTGGAATATGAAGAAAAAGAGCAATTTTGGAAATTTTGGGGGAGCAAGAAATGACCTGAATATAGGGAGGGCACCCTATCAGCCTGATGTTTGTCAAAGGTGTAATGGGCGACATGGCCCAGGGTCTTGTAATGGACAACTGAGATGTTTTGGTTGTGGACAAGTGGGCCACCTTAGGAGAAGTTGCCCACAAGAAAGGTTGCAAATGAGTGTTGGCTCGGTGCGACGGGGACAACAGAGTACGGTTAGATCAAACCTTTCAAGGAATCCTCAAAGGCCACCACGCAAAGGAAGGGTGTATGCGGTCACCCAAGAGGAAGCGGAAGCTTCCAAAAATGTTATCTCGGTATGATCCTTATAAATGGTAAAAAGGCATATGCATTGTTTGATACGGGTGCTACGCATTCATTTGTGTCTCGAAAGGTATAGACAGGTTGAGTAAAATAGAAACTACGCCTCTTGAGACGCCTCTTTGTGTTTCTACGCCTTTAAAGAATGTAGTGTTGTCTACGCTGGTGTGTGGGAATTGTAGGATAACAATGGGAGGAAAGGATATGGAAATAGACTTGGTCGTAATGGCTATGTATGATTTTGATGTTATTATAGGAATGGACTGGCTTCGTAAGTATCGGGCCAAAATGGATTGTTATAAAAAAGTGATCCAATTTGTCTTACCTGATCAGTCTAGTTGTGAATTTTTGGGAGGTCAGACCCTCCTACCTGTAGCACTTATTTCGGCGGTAGAAGCCCATACGTTACTTGACAAGGGATGTCAAGGGTACCTGGCCATGGTTAAAGATTATACTAGGGAAGAGCCTAAGCTTGATGAAATTCGAGTAGTTAATGAATTTCAAGATGTATTCCCTGAGGAGTTACCTGGATTACCGCCAGAACGAGAAATCGAGTTTGAAATTGAACTAATGCCCGGAACAGGACCAATATCAAAAGCCCCGTATAGGATGGCCTTAGTCGAGTTGAAGGAATTGAAAGTGCAGCTACAAGAATTGCTTGACAAAGGATTCATTAGACCAAGTGCTTCACCTTGGGGTGCGCCAGTTTTGTTTGTGAAAAAGAAAGATGGGTCGATGCGTTTGTGCATTGACTATAGGCAATTAAATCAAGTGACTATTAAAAATAAATATCCTTTGCCTAGAATTGATGACCTATTTGATCAACTCCAAGGAAGTTCGGTCTTCTCCAAGATTGACTTAAGGTCGGGGTATCATCAGCTGAGAATTAAGAAAGAAGACATTCCTAAGACTGCGTTTAGGACTCGTTATGGGCATTACGAGTTTCTTGTCATGCCATTTGGATTGACAAATGCGCTGGCTGCATTCATGGATCTAATGAATAGGAATTTAAGCTTTATTTAGACCAGTTTGTGATTGTTTTTATTGATGACATCCTGGTATATTCGAAAGGGCCTAAAGAGCATGAACAACACTTGAGGATAGTGTTGCAAACTCTGAGAGATCATAAGCTATATGCCAAATTTAGCAAGTGTGAATTCTGGCTAGACCAGATAATATTTTTAGGGCACGTGGTATCAGGAGGAGGAATTGCAGTGGACCCGGCGAAAGTTGAAATGGTAATAAATTGGCCGAGACCGACAACACCTACTGAAATACGGAGTTTCTTAGGATTGGCTGGTTACTATAGGATGTTTATTGAAGGATTTTCATGATTGGTAGGTCCTTTAACAAAATTGACTCGAAAGAATGTGAAGTTTGAATGGAATGGGGAATGCGAAAGGAGTTTCCAGGAGCTTAAAAGAAAATTGACCTCGGCTCCAATCTTGACTATACCAACTAGACCTGATGGTTTTACAGTGTTAGTGATGCATCTCACAAAGGACTGGGATGTGTTTTGATGCAGCATGGCAATGTCATAGCCTATGCATCCAGACAATTGAAACCCCATGAACTGAATTACCCAACGCATGATTTAGAATTAATAGCCATAGTGTTCGCTTTGAAGATATGGAGGCATTATTTATATGGGGAAAAGTTTGAGATTTATACGGATCATAAGAGCTTGAAGTATCTATTCTCACAAAAAGAGTTGAACATGAGACAAAGGAGGTGGATGGAGTTGTTAAAGGATTATGACTGTGAGATACGATACCATCCAGGGAAGGCGAATAAGGTAGCGGATGCTCTTAGTCGTAAGTCAGCTATGGAGATGGCTAATTTAAGAATGGCGGAATGGAGCTTATTAGAGTCCGTAGCGGACTCAGAGTTTAAATTAGAAATGGATTGTCTTAATGGTATGCTTAGTGCATTAAGAATTGAACCTGAAATTATTCAAAAAGTTAAGACATTACAAGAATCGACCGGAAATAATGAAAGTGAAAGATGCAAAGTATCTTTAGGAAAAAGATCAGATTTCAAGTTTCGAATATGGGGTGGTAAGATGTCAAGGACGACTTTGTGTTCCCGACAATGAAGAAGTAAAGAAGGAAATTTTGTCGGAGGCACATAGAAGTAATTACAGTGTTCATCCAGGTTGTACAAAGATGTACAGGAATTTACGTCAGCAATTTTGGTGGAATGGTATGAAAGCAGATACGGCTAAGTATGTTTCTCAATGTTTGACGTGCCAACAAGTAAAAGCGGAACATCGCAAACCCGCAGGACTCTTGAGACCCTTAGACATACCAGAATGGAAATGGGAACATATAACAATGGACTTTGTGCAAGGATTACCAAGGACATCAAGTGGACATGACTCAATCTGGGTAATAGTGGACCGTTTAACCAAATCTGCGCATTCCCTAGCAGTTCGCATAGACTACTCGATGGACAAATATGCGGATATATATGTAAGCCAAGTGGTACGCTTACATGGTGTTCCGGTGACTATTACCTCAGATCGGGATTCGAGATTTACTTCAAATTTTTGGCGGAGTCTTCAAATTGCCTTAGGAACTAAACTTCAGTTTAGTATTGCTTTTCATCCTCAAACAGATGGACAAACAGAGAGAGTAATCCAGACATTAGAGGATATGTTGAGGGCTTGTGTGATTGACTTTAAAGGGAATTGGGATGAAAGACTGCATTTGATGGAATTTGCTTATAATAATAGTTTTTCAGAAAAGTATAGGCATGGCTCCCTATGAAGCATTGTATGGAAGGAGATGTAGGACTCCTGTCTGTTGGAATGAAGTGGGTGAAAAGAAATTGACAAGACCTGAATTGGTACAAGTTACCACTGAAGCTGTTGAAACTATCAGGGAAAGACTTAAAACAGCTCAGAATAGACAGAAAGATAGGCGTAGAAGGCCATTGGAATTCAGTGTGGGAGATCATGTATTCCTTAAAGTATCTCCGATGAAAGGAATATCTCGATTTGGAACGAAGGGTAAGTTAAGCCCTAGATTTGTTGGACCTTTTGAGATACTTGAAAGAATAGGAGATGTGGCTTATCGTTTGGCGCTGCCTCCTAAGTTGGGAAATTTACATGATGTGTTTCATGTATCAATGCTGAGAAAATACCAGCCGGATCCTGGTCACATACTCGATCATGAAGCCATCAAAGTGGATGAGAAAGTGAGGTACATTGAAGAGCCTGTGCAAGTATTGGATCGGAAGGAACAAATTCTTTGGACCAAGACAATTCCTCTGGTTAAGGTATTATGGCGACATCATGATATGGAAGAAGCCACATGGGAGAGTGAAGATCAGATGAAGGAAAAGTACCCCTACTTGTTTCAAAAGGACACGAGTAGTGTTTAATTTCGAGGACGAAATTCTCTAAGGAGGGAGAATTGTGGCATCCCAAAAATTCAAGATGACCCCTATGATGTATTAAAGCCCATGATTAGGTAATGAAATTTCCTATGGTTTATGCTTTAGCCATTGATTTTCTCTTAAGACCAAGTGTTATATATTTGTGTTCAAGAGTTATTAAAATTAGTGTTATAGGATAAATTTATGAGAAGGATTTATTCTTGGCTATGCACCTCATAGATTTAATCCCTATAGATTAAATGTTACAAGATTTTGGCCATATGTATTGTGGGTTAGAATCTATGGATTTGTGATTTCAAGTGTATAATTATTTAATTTATACACTATAGTACTTTGATTCAATAAGGATTTAATTAGTATTTAAAAGGGGTTGGAATTTGATTTAATTAGGGTTGGGCCTTAGGCCCAAGAGTGTGGACCTTTAATGGGCCAAAAGGGGCGGCCCATGAAGCCCACGAAGGGGCTGTCGTCGGCCAAGGAGGGCCCGGCCCATGAGGCCCACTCCCATGCATGAAGAATTTGCCAAATGTTAGCCCCCTTTGTCCAAGTGTCTTCCATGCAATTAGCAATCATTGCTAATGATGGAAAGGGAGAAAGATTAGAGGAAAAGTGACCGGTTTAGGGGGGGGAAGTGTCGCCGGAGAGAGGGGGGGAGAGCGAGAGAAAGGGCTGCGAGAGAGGGAGAAACCGAGAGAGAAAGGGAGGAGCCGCTCGCCGTTCGTCCGCCCGTCGCCGTCCGTTCGCCTGTCCATGTGCCGTCCGTGTGCCGCCGTTCGCTTGATCTTAGAGGCAAGTTAGGATCAATTTCTACTCTTGCATGTGTGTCTTGCATGTGTGGTTGAATTCTTGGGTGTTTAGAAGTAAGGAACCGAAGCTAGTGTGGTTTGTTCTTGAAAATGCTTGCTGATTTCGTGTATACCGCCCGACCCAGAAACTTGTGGAGGCTTCCATGCGTGTTTAAAGTTGGATTTTGACTTCCACTCCTTCATGAAAGTTGTAGAACACATCTCAAACTATAACATACTAAAATTTGGGACAAAATGGTTGAGATTTAAGGGGAAAAACCCTCTTCCTACGAAGACACTAGATCTGGAACTGCTTTGCTGAACTTTTGGTAGTTTTGAGGGTTGCATGTTGCTTTTTACCGGAATTTCTCTTTGAATTCTTCACGAAACTTATAAAGAACATCCTAAATACTAACATACTCAAATTTTAGGTAAAATGAACAAGTGTAGCCTAGTGAATCGACTTTCTCTTGAAGACGATAAATCTGGAAACACGGTACTGGACTCCCGCGACTTCTTAGACCTATATGGTTACTATTATTCGAGAATCTCACTTAGATCCCTTAATTAAAGTTGTAGGGGACCTCCTGAGTCAAAACATATCAAAATTTCAGAGGAAACGAAGAAAGATAAGTAGGCGAAAACCTCGATATTTCGGAGATAGCTAAACTGGACAGTTCGGTATTAAGAACAGGAACTTCGAATGTCTATAGAAAATTATCTAGAATGAATCTGGCCTATATGTCTTCATGAAAATCTTACCTTAGGGTCTCTACTATAACCTGATAAAATTTCAGAATTTTTGGAGGTCATTCGAGTATTTTAATCGAAATATTTCAAAAACTGCGCAATCTGACCTTGTCCGAATTATGCATGTTGAAATGTGCGAGCTATATCTTTTCGTGTGAAGCTCTTTTGGGCATGTGTTCTTCATGAAATTGTTACCTTTATGTCTTTTCTATTACATGCTCTAATTGTGTGATTTTGAGAATCATATGGATATTTAATTTAAATGTTTTCCTAAATTGTGCAAGCTGGAATTTAGTAAATTTCAAAAGGCATGATATATGGACTATTCTAAATTGTATGGACCCCATGAATTATATTGTCATTAGTGGTTGTATCTTGCTACATGTATGATGATGATTGGAAATGCATATAAAAGAATTAAAATGATGAAAGTGATCTTGTTTGCCATTACATCGTGTGCCATGCTGAATTTGAGACATCAAGTGGTAAACATGAACTATGATGAATGAGGAAATTGTTAGTGGCGGCCGATAATGCCCTGGGAGTGTCGGGATGCCCCGGATGGGGGGTGCCGGATGCCCGGATGTATTGAGATACATGCCGGATGCCCTCGGGAGTTTCGAGATGCCCGGAATGGTTGGGTGCCGGAAGCCCGGAGGTTTGTGCCCGGGGAGTGCCTCGTGATGCCAGTTGGGATGCGAGATGCCCGGAATGTGGGGGTGCCGGATGCTCGGTGGTGTGTGCCGGAGGGTTCTCGCGATGCCAGGATGGGGTACGGTTGATGAAGTGTGGGACGCAATTACTGGTCCAGGGAAAGAGAGATGTGGTGATCAAATTTAAAGATAAAAGTGGAAATTGAATCATGCGCATGAGATGTGATGACATACGTATGGATATGTGGCATGATGATATGTATGTGACATGATGATGATCACCTATGGCATAATGATATGTGCGTGACATGATGATGATCACCTATGGCATAATGATATGTATGTAACATGATGATGATCACCTATGGCATGATGATATGTATGTAACATGATGATGATCACCCATGGCATAATGACATGTATGTAACATGATGATGATCACCTATGGCATGATGATATGTATCTGACATGATGATGATGAGTACATGAAGATGTATGTACATATGGTGTGATGACATATGCATGGCTGCAAGGTAAGTTATGCTTGGATGCATGGATGGCATGTACTATGCTATGATTGATATGTTGTATTGTGCGATGCATTGAGTGGTTTATTGGTCCTTTACCTGCCGAGTGGCTGTACTCACCCCTTCGGGGACCAACATTTCAGATTAGAAAGATGCCGCTCTCTCCGGTCACGCGTGGTACTTTTTACGGCCTTCCTTCGGATGTGGAGGTTGAGTGGGCGGAGATCGACTGTCCCACCATCCCCGGTCTTACATTCATTCGGGTTCGCACCTTAGTGATGTATGACGTGGGCCTGGCTGAGGGCCCTGTCATTCAGGAGTTCATATCTGTTCATGTTCGTCGAGATGGAGTGATGCGGGGGATGTTGCCGCCGCCACCGCCCGATGCACCGGGGTGGGCGTGATGGCCGCGTGAGGAGGGGAGAGCGAGTTGCCTCTTTTGGGTTGTGGCCAAATCTAGACACTTTTTCTTTTTGTGTAACGAGCTGTAACGTCCCATATGATGGGCGTCACGTACTAAGCGCAAGCGGAATTATAATTATTATTATCTCTTATTGTCTAGCTTGTAATCTCCTTTAGATAACCCATAGTGTTTACCATTGAAGGTTAGCATGTATAACATGGATTATTTAAAATCTCAAGTTTATATTATAAGGTTATTTTGCAATGCACATAGACAAGATCATAAAAGGCTTCCTTTCATTTTATCATCATTGGGGCATACAAAATTATCGACCTGGACTCATTCCATGTTCTTCGCCTATATATTTACATCATATACAAAACAAAAGTAAGGCGTAACACAAGCCAGGGATAAAGGGTGAGGGTATCTACTCCACGAGTTCCCACACAAGCCCACGTCTAACAAAAAACAAAAGTCAGTCAGCTTCTACAAGATCCAAGACGTCTAGGTGTCGTCCATCCCCGCTCCAGTCCTCCTGCTCCAAAGGGTAAAGGACCGAACATCTCTCCTTCATGGTTGATGAACCATGCGACGAACTTCATCGGTATTAAGTCAGCTCTACCATCATCCATCCATAAAGTAGCCTCATACTTGGAAAAAGTCATGTCAATGTCGGGATCATACACGTTAATGAGGGTAACCTCAATGTTCGATATCACTCCATAACGAGCTAATGGCGGCACATCCATGGTATCAATCTGAAAATATGAGCAAACAACCTTGCCCAATAAAGAATGATAAAACTCTAACTTAAACAATCCATAGCCATCAAAGTTACAAGTGAATCATCAAACAATTTAGGATGCTAAGAGAATATATCACAAGCATAGACAATACTATTACTTCATGTAAGAAATCACCTTATATGCATCCACTTCTATACTTACCCTTCATAAACTCAATCTCACATCAAAATATAATGCAACAATAATAGATGAACTCACTCGCCAAATAATTATATTTAGTGTGCATAAAATCCATCCTCGAATCAGTCACAACCGGACTCTACCGGCCTGATCGAGTCACTTCCGGAAAGTACGTTATCCGGACTTCCACAACATCTCTAATTGTGGGCATCTCACTCCGAGGCATCCCGGTATCACACAACCGAGGTCCTCCCAAGACCACACGGCAAGGGGCATCTCACTCCGAGGCATCTCAGTATCACACAACTGAGGCATCCTTGATCACACACAAGGGCATCTCACTCCGAGGCATCTCAGTATCTCTCTACCGAGGCATCCAAGACCACGCAGCAAGGGCATCCCAAACTTCCGGGGGCATCAACGGTATCTCGGTACCGATGGGTTCATTCACTCTCTTAAGCACACGTTTCACACCACCACACCTTTGATTAATGCATTTATCGTATGCAAAAGAAAAGACTCTAAAGTATCTAACTATACATCTAACTCTCATGATCCTAACACACGTGCGTGTCCGAATTATAAGATAAAACCCATTACGTCATGTCCCATTCCATGGCGAACAGATATTCATCCCATAATTAAGCACTATGCACCGCACTCATTGCACACGCATGATACTATATGCACTTATATCTCAAATGATATATGAGACTTACTCATACACAACTAACATCTAGTATAAAGTTTATTAGACTCTATGCTCACCATACAAGTCTAAGATACAAGACACTACATCTAATATGTGTTCTCGGGTCTAGACAGTTTACTAGCTAATTGTACAGTTTCGGTTTCGGATACAAAAGGTATATCAATTCTTGTCTAAATATTACCAAATTTTAGTATGTTATATTTAAGACATATCTTAACATTTTTCGTGAAGGAACTTAAATCTAGTTCTCACTGTATTAAGAATATCAGTTGTTCTAATCTCTACTAGTACCCTGTATCGACGTCCAGATTCTTTATCTACAAGGAAAATTGTTTCACTAGCCAGATATTATCCGTTTAATCTCAAATTTTGACACGTTATTCCTTAAGATATGTTCTACAATTTTCATTAAGGATTCGAAGTCCAATTATAACTAGGTAAATACAGAAAATTCATGAAATCCGTAAAGGTCAATCTGATTCTTACAAAAACAGTTTACTCGTTTCACTAAGTTCACTTCTATCTCTCTATTTTAATATCCATATGATTATAGCTTCGTGTATAATTCAATCTTATAGATGTTCTATCATGTAAAAGGTTTCTTTCTTATCTCTATTAACATACATAAAGAAAATTAAACACAAACAGAAGACTCCATAACTGTTTTCACTTAGAACAGAATAGATACACAATTTTTTCTCACTTCTAACTCAACTAAACAACTTGTCTATCCACAAATCTCTTCTACAATACTTCAATGCTTACTCACAGCAACTCAAAGCAACTTCAGCATATCTTTCTCTAACAAGTGATCGATTCCACAGCTCGGCTCAAGTATAAACGCATCCGTGAGTTCACTCATCACAGCATACACCATATCCATCCACTCGGCATCCATTTCATCACTTCGCTCAACAAAACAGCATACTCACACAAATTTCGAAACATGCAGTCCTTAAAAACAACATGCAATGGCTTCTACCTTCAATCTAACACTCACTAAGCTTAGATCAACCTCAAAACAGCAACTACAAACTATATCCATCACTGTTTGGTTAGATCCTCAAGCTCCCTTGATGAAACAATGGATAACTTTCAATTTAGAGTTAGATCTTTCCTTACCTTGCTTCAGCTACTAAACAAAACAGAGATGCTTCAAGATCAACACTCAAAATCAGCATGCAAGAAGGAGAAATTGCTGGTTTGCTTCTGGTTTTTCGCTGCTCAGCCGAGAGAAAAAGAAAGAAGAAGATGAAGATGGGGGTTGCTCGGTTTTATATGGAGAGAGAGAGAGTGTACAAAGCTTAAGGGGAAAAATAGGTCTACAAACTAATCCCTAGGCTAGTGTAATGATGAAGTTTGCTAATGATTATGCTTCCTTGGGCTGATGGTTTCGGTTTCTAGGGAATAGAAAACCGTGGGTGTCAAGTGCATGGAGAAAACGAGAGAGAGAAAAATGTCATGGCTTTCATGCATGAAGATTTTCGCCATCTGTCGATCGTCGTATATTAACAGTTAATCGATATCGTTCGTTAGTTCATTAGCTTCTAATATTTTCATCTAATTGCCTTTCGTTTCTACTTAATCCCAATTATACAAAGTCATAACATAAATATAACATATCGAATGACATAACATATCGACTAGTCAATGTTAGTCTATAAAGAATTCATCACAAAAATGCTAAAGTTAGAAATTGATATTAGTTTTATAAACATTAATCAAGTTATCATAACTATAATCTATAAAATAAAATCATTCGGGCCTAAATATTCATTCCCGGCCCAACAGGCTCAATCTATAACAATCCCGCCCACTAAACTAATCTACAAATCTAATAATTCCGAACATTGGCCCACTTCAAGCCAAGTCCAAGCCCATAATCTCTCATTCGATTTTTTAAGTCCAATTCGTGTGACCCATTTACTTGTCAAGCCCACACGTTTCTCGCGATCCATCGGGTTCACTTTCTGGCCCAATCTAATTAATCTAAATTCCTAATGATCTAATTATACTAATGAAGGTCAGTGAAATTTGGGATGTCACAACTCTCCCCTACTTAGAAAATTTCGTCCTCGAAATTGAAGTCTTACCTTACTCATTGAAAAGCTGAGGATACTTCTGTCTGATCTCCTCCTCACTTTCCCAAGTTGCTTCTTCTGAATCATGGTATCGCCACAAAATTTTGACTAAAGGTATAGTCTTATTCCTCAACACTTGTTCTCTTCGATCCAAAATTTGCACAGGTTCTTCTACATATCTAACCCTTTCATCTATTTCTAGTACTTCAAAATCTAACACATGAGTTGGATCTGGCTCATATTTCCTAAGCATAGATACATGAAAAACATCGTGAATACTAGATAACTTTGGTGGTAATGCTATTCTATAAGCTAACTCTCCAATCCTTTCTAATACTTCAAAAGGTCCTATAAATCTTGGGCTCAACTTTCCTTTCTTCCCAAATCGTGACACATTCTTCATAGGTGATACTTTCAAAAATACATGATCTCCTACACTGAATTCTAAAGGTCTGCGACGCTTGTCTACATAACTCTTTTGTCTACTCTGAGCTGTCCTAAGTCGTTCTCGTATAGTCTTTACTGCTTCTAAAGTAATCTGAACTATTTCTGGTCCTGTCAACTTCTGCTCTCCAACTTCATTCCAGCAAATAGGGGTTCTACAATTTCTACCATATAGAGCTTCAAATGGAGCCATACCAATGCTTTGCTGAAAACTATTATTATAAGCAAATTCCACTAAATATAATTTCTCATCCCAATTTCCTTTGAAATCAATGACACAAGCTCTCAGCATATCTTCCAATGTTTGTATAGTCCTCTCTGATTGTCCGTCTGTTTGTGGATGAAAGGCAGTACTATATTGGAGTTTAGTCCCTAAGGCAAGTTGAAGACTTTTCCAAAAATTTGACGTGAATCGCGGATCTCTATCTGATGTTATGGTAACAGGAACACCATGCAGTCGTACTATCTGTTTAACATACAATGTGGCATACTTCTCTAGGGAATAGTCTACTCTTACAGCTAAAAAGTGTGCTGACTTTATTAATCGGTCTACTATTACCCAGATTGAGTCATGACCACTTGAAGTCCTTGGCAACCCTTGTACAAAGTCCATGGTTATATGTTCCCACTTCCATTCTGGAATTTCCAATGGTTTTAGCAATCCCGCAGCTTTCGATGTTCAGCTTTCACCTGTTGACATGTCAGACATCTTGCAACATACTTAGCAATATCAGTCTTCATTCCGTTCCACCAAAAATATTGACGAAGGTTCCTATACATCTTTGTACTTCCTGGGTGAATACTATAACTACTACGATGAGCTTCAGTTAAAATTTCTCTCTTCAATTCATCATTACTAGGCACACAAAAACGTCCATGAAATTTAACTATCCCATCATCTGAGATTTGAAAATCCAACTTCTTTCCCTTCAAAGCTTTATCTCGAATTTTCAAGATTTCAGGATCTGACTGTTGTAAGGTCTTAATGCGCTGTATAACTTCAGGTTCCACTCTCAGTGTAGCTATCATACCGACAGATTCACTCACTTCAACCTTGAATTTAGAATTTGAAATTGCTTCCAATAAGTTCCATTCTTTAACCATCATATTGGCTACTCTCATCGCCGAGTTCCTACTAAGTACATCTGCCACTTTGTTAGCTTTTCCTGGGTGATACAGAATTTCACAGTCATAGTCCTTGAGTAATTCTATCCATCTCCTTTGCCTCATGTTCAATTCCTTTTGAGAGAATAGATACTTTAAACTCTTGTGATCTGTAAAAATTTCAAATCTTTCTCCATAAAGATAATGTCTCCAAATCTTTAAAGCAAAAACAATGGCAGCTAGCTCTAAGTCATGAGTAGGATAATTCAATTCATGTGGTTTCAATTGTCTCGACGCATATGCTATAACTTTCCCATGTTGCATAAGAACACAACCTAATCCTTTATGAGAAGCATCACTATACACCACAAAACCTCCAGATCCTATGGGTATTGTTAACACTGGTGCCGTCGTCAATCTCCTCTTGAGTTCTTGAAAACTCTGCTCACATTCCTCTGACCAATCAAATTTTGAATTCTTCCGAGTCAATTGTGTTAAAGGTCCTGCAATTCGAGAAAATCCTTCTACAAATCTTCGGTAATATCCAGCTAAACCTAGAAAACTTCGTATTTCTGTCACTGTTGAAGGTCTAGGCCAATTAATCACAGCCTCAACTTTAACTGGGTCTACCGATATCCCTTCACCGGTCACCACATGTCCTAAAAATGTCACTTGGTCCAACCAAAATTCACATTTACTAAATTTAGCATACAATTTGTGTTCTCTAAGAGTCTGCAATATAATCCTTAAATGCTCTTCATGTTCATCTTGTCCTTTTGAATACACCAAAATATCATCTATAAAGACTATCACAAATTGGTCCAGAAAAGGCTTAAATACTCTGTTCATAAGGTCCATAAAAGCTGCTGGGGCATTCGTCAGTCCAAATGGCATAACCAAAAATTCATAGTGTCCATATCTAGTTCGAAAAGCTGTTTTAGGAATATCCTCCTTCCTTATCCGCAATTGGTGATATCCTGATCTTAAGTCAATCTTTGAGAAAACTGACGCTCCTTGTAATTGATCAAATAAATCATCAATCCTTGGTAATGGGTACTTATTTTTAATTGTCACTTGATTCAATTGCCTATAATCAATACAAAGGCGTAATGATCCATCTTTCTTTCTGACAAATAACACTAGTGCGCCCCATGGGGATACACTTGGTCTAATAAATCCTTTGTCAAGTAACTCTTGTAATTGTACCTTCAATTCCTTTAATTCTGTTAATGCCATCCTATAAGGAGCTTTCGATATGGGTTCTGTACCAGGTGCCAATTCAATAGTAAACTCAACTTCTCGCTCTGGGGGTAATCCTATCAATTCCTCAGGAAATACATCAGAAAATTCTTGTACTAAATGGATGTCCTCAAGTTGAACCTCCTTCTTGGTTTGTTCACTTGCATATGCCAAATACCCTTGACAACCATTTCTAAGAAGTCTATGGGCTTCTAATGCATTAATAAGAGGTATAGAGGGGGTTGTCTTTCCATCATAAAATTCAAAACTTGGCCTATCTGGTGGATCAAATCGAATCATCTTCCTATAACAATCCACACTAGCTCGGTGTCTATGCAACCAATCCATTCCCAGAATTACATCAAAGTCATACATAACTAATACCACCAGATCAGCTAACAAGTTTTGTCCACCTATAAGGATAGTGGAATCCCTACACACTGAATTAGATAAAATGATATCCTTTAATGGAGTAGAGACACTAAGAGGTACTTCTAACAATTCAGGTTCCATCCTATTCAGTCGTACAAATTGAGCAGATACAAAGGAATGAGTTGCTCCTGTGTCGAACAAAGCATAAGCATTCTGATTGGATAGGGAAATGATACCTGTAATAACTGTGTGAGACCCTTCAGCCTCGTCCTGAGTAATCGCATAAATTCTTCCTTGAGCTGGGGGTCGATGGTTATTTCTTGGTGGTAATGGTCTACCTGCATTCTGTTGTGGTTGTGGCTGCTGCATTCTTTTCTGAGGACAATCTCTACTATAATGACCTGACTGTCCGCAATTAAAACAAGCATTTGTTCCATAACACGGTCCAAATCCATGTGATCTACCACACTGACGACACTCATTGTTACCATACTGCGGTCGTTCCATTGGTTGATTATTCCACACTTTTCTAGGATTCTCAATCTTATTCTTCTTGTTTTGCACAAATGGTTGCTTTCCAACCTGATGAGATCTTTTATTATAACGAAAATTCGATGAGTCTCCTCGAGATCGTGGTCTTACCTGATACGCCGATGTCTGGTTTCTTGACATCAAATCTCTTTCCACTAGCTGTGCCCTTTCATACAACTCACTATAATCCTTCAAATTCAAAGGCACCAATCGTCCTCTCATATCAGGCCTTAACCCATTCAAAAATCTCTTAGCCTTATCCTCTGGATATTCTATTAATCTAGGGGCAAATCTAGAGAGTTCAGCAAATCTCGCCTCATACCGATCTACAACGGGTTATTCTGATTTAACTGCATAAATTCCATCACCTTTCTATCTCTTGCACAATCTGAAAAATACTTACTATAGCAAACTCCTACAAATCCAGTCCAAGTCACATCTACACCTTCAGGGAATACTGTTCCTTTCGTTGCTTTCCACCAATAATAAGCATTTCCTTGAAGTTGATATTCTACTAAAGATACTTTCTCTACATCAGTACAATTCAGCAATGCAAATATCTTTTCCATTTCATCTATCCACAATTCTGCTTCTACGGGATCTCCTAATCCAGCAAATCTAGAGGGCTTTAGTTTCAGAAATTGTTCTACTAGGCCTTGCAATCTACGATCACCTCCTACCTGTTGTTGGGCTTGCCTTTCCTATAGGGCTCCTACATTAGCAAGTGCTTCCAAAATTCCTTCCACACGGGGATCCATGGCCACTCCTCGTCCATTTCTACTCATCCTGACAATTCCTGGTTTCTGCACATTGGACACTACTCATTAGCCTACTGAGTCTCCTCACAAAACAAATAAGTAACAACTGCAACAATTGTTACTGATACCCAATGAGTAACATAAGTTACTTGTTCCTTACAAAGAAAATATCATTATCCTAACGCATAGTCACTACCGCACCTTATCACTCCAGATAAACCTATGCTCTGATACCAAAAAAGATAGATGTAACGAGCTGTAACGTCCCAGGGCGTCACGTACTAAGCGCAAGCGGAATTATAATTATTATTATCTTCTTGTCTAGCTTGTAATCTCCTTTAGATAACCCATAGTATTTACCATTGAAGGTTAGCATGTATAACATGGATTATTTAAAATCTCAAGTTTATATTATAAGGTTATTTTGCAATGCACATAGACAAGATCATAAAAGGCTTCCTTTCATTTTATCATCATTGGGGCATACAAAATTATCGACCTGGACTCATTCCATGTTCTTCGCCTATATATTTACATCATATACAAAACAAAAGTAAGGCGTAACACAAGCCAGGGATAAAGGGTGAGGGTATCTACTCCACGAGTTCCCACACAAGCCCACGTCTAACAAAAAACAAAAGTCAGTCAGCTTCTACAAGATCCAAGACGTCTAGGTGTCGTCCATCCCCGCTCCAGGTCCTCCTGCTCCAAAGGGTAAAGGACCGAACATCTCTCCTTCATGGTTGATGAACCATGCGACGAACTTCATCGGTATTAAGTCAGCTCTACCATCATCCATCCATAAAGTAGCCTCATACTTGGAAAAAGTCATGTCAATGTCGGGATCATACACGTCATGAGGGTAACCTCAATGTTCGATATCACTCCATAACAAGCTAATGGCGGCACATCCATGGTATCAATCTGAAAATGTAAGGTATGAGCAAACAACCTTGCCCAGTAAAGAATGATAAAACTCTAACTTAAACAATCCATGGCCATCAAAGTTACAAGTGAATCAGCAAACAATTTAGGATACTAAGAGAATATATCACAAGCATAAACAATACTATTACTTCATGGAAGAAATCACCTTATATGCATCCACTTCTATACTTACCCTTCATAAACTCAATCTCACATCAAAATATAATGCAACAATAATAGATGAACTCACTCGCCAAATAATTATATTTAGTGTGCATAAAATCCATCCTCGAATCAGTCACAACCGGGACTCTACCGGCCTGATCGAGTCACTTCCGGAAAGTACGTTATCCGGACTTCCACAACATCTCTAATTGTGGGCATCTCACTCCGAGGCATCCCGGTATCACACAACCGAGGTCCTCCCAAGACCACACGGCAAGGGGCATCTCACTCCAAGGCATCTCAGTATCACACAACTGAGGCATCCTTGATCACACACAAGGGCATCTCACTCCGAGGCATCTCAGTATCTCTCTACCGAGGCATCCAAGACCACGCAGCAAGGGCATCCCAAACTTCCGGGGGCATCACCGGTATCTCGGTACCGATGGGTTCATTCACTCTCTTAAGCACACGTTTCACACCACCACACCTTTGATTAATGCATTTATCGTATGCAAAAGAAAAGACTCTAAAGTATCTAACTATACATCTAACTCTCATGATCCTAATACACGTGCGTGTCCGAATTATAAGATAAAACCCATTACGTCATGTCCCATTCCATGGCGAACAGATATTCATCCCATAATTAAGCACTATGCACTGCACTCATTGCACACGCATGATACTTTATGCACTTATATCTCAAATGATATATGAGACTTACTCATACACAACTAACATCTAGTATAAAGTTTATTAGACTCTATGCTCACCATACAAGTCTAAGATACAAGACACTACATCTAATATGTGTTCTCGGGTCTAGACAGTTTACTAGCTAATTGTACAGTTTCGGTTTCGGATACAAAAGGTATATCAATTCTTGTCTAAATATTACCAAATTTTAGTATGTTATATTTAAGACATAGCTTAACATTTTTCGTGAAGGAACTTAAATCTAGTTCTCACTGTATTAAGAATATCAGTTGTTCTAATCTCTACTAGTACCCTGTATCGACGTCCAGATTCTTTATCTACAAGGAAAATTGTTTCACTAGTCAGATATTATCCGTTTAATCTCAAATTTTGACACGTTATTCCTTAAGATATGTTCTACAATTTTCATTAAGGATTCGAAGTCCAATTATAACTAGGTAAATACAGAAAATTCATGAAATCCGTAAAGGTCAATCTGATTCTTACAAAAACAGTTTACTCGTTTCACTAAGTTCACTTCTATCTCTCTATTTTAATATCCATATGATTATAGCTTCGTGTATAATTCAATCTTATAGATGTTCTATCATGTAAAAGGTTTCTTTCTTATCTCTATTAACATACATAAAGAAAATTAAACACAAACAGAAGACTCCATAACTGTTTTCACTTAGAACAGAATAGATACACAAATTTTTCTCACTTCTAACTCAACTAAACAACTTGTCTATCCACAAATCTCTTCTACAATACTTCAATGCTTACTCACAGCAACTCAAAGCAACTTCAGCATATCTTTCTCTAACAAGTGATCGATTCCACAGCTCGGCTCAAAGTATAAACGCATCCGTGAGTTCACTCATCACAGCATACACCATATCCATCCACTCGGCATCCATTTCATCACTTCGCTCAACAAAACAGCATACTCACACAAGGATTTCGAAACATGCAGTCCTTAAAAACAACATGCAATGGCTTCTACCTTCAATCTAACACTCACTAAGCTTAGATCAACCTCAAAACAGCAACTACAAACTATATCCATCACTGTTTGGTTAGATCCTCAAGCTCCCTTGATGAAACAATGGATAACTTTCAATTTAGAGTTAGATCTTTCCTTACCTTGCTTCAGCTACTAAACAACACAGAGATGCTTCAAGATCAACACTCAAAATCAGCATGCAAGAAGGAGAAATTGCTGGTTTGCTTCTGGTTTTTTGCTGCTCAGCCGAGAGAAAAAGAAAGAAGAAGATGAAGATGGGGGTTGCTCGGTTTTATATGGAGAGAGAGAGAGTGTACGAAGCTTAAGGGGAAAAATAGGTCTACAAACTAATCCCTAGGATAGTGTAATGATGAAGTTTGCTAATGATTATGCTTCCTTGGGCTGATGGTTTCGGTTTCTAGGGAATAGAAAACCGTGGGTGCAAGTGCATGGAGAAAACGAGAGAGAGAAAAATGTCGTGGCTTTCATGCATGAAGATTTTCGCCATCTGTCGATCGTCGCTAATTAACAGTTAATCGTTATCGTTCGTTAGTTCATTAGCTTCTAATATTTTCATCTAATTGCCTTTCGTTTATACTTAATCCCAATTATACAAAGTCATAACATATATATAACATATCGAATGACATAACATATCGACTAGTCAATGTTAGTCTATAAAGAATTCATCACAAAAATCCTAAAGTTAGAAATTGATATTAGTTTTATAAACATTAATCAAGTTATCATAACTATAATCTATAAAATAAAATCATTCGGGCCTAAATATTCATTCCCGGCCCAACAGGCTCAATCTATAACAATCCCGGCCCACTAAACTAATCTACAAATCTAATAATTCCGAACATTGGCCCACTTCAAGCCAAGTCCAAGCCCAAAATCTCTCATTCGATTTCTTAAGTCCAATTCGTGTGTCCCATTTACTTCTCAAGCCCACACGTTTCTCGCGATCCATCGCGTTCACTTTCTGGCCCAATCTAATTAATCTAAATTCCTAATGATCTAATTATACTAATGAAGGTCAGTGAAATTTGGGATGTCACATTTTGGACATAGCCGACACTTGTAGATCATACATGAGATAGACATAGGGTCGAGTTGTCTTTTTGCGTTGTGGCCGAGTCTAGATGAAAATCTTGGCCTTTCTTTTGATTGTACCGACTCGTGAAATCCATCTTGAAAATATACGTAAATAAAAGTGGCTCAGCTTCATCTTTTCATATGATGTATAGTTGGTGTGCATTGTATCATGATTGTTGGGGGGGAGATGGTGATATCAAATTATACTTCCGCTAATAAGTTGCGCCGGGACCGTTTTCAAAAAAAAAAATGCCTATGAACTGCGATGCTTCTACTAAGAGATGTAACTAGCGTTCATTAGGTATAGCGATAGGTACCTGTGGCGACCTTAGGCGAGTCGGGGGTGCCACACGGAGCACCCCTCCACCCATGGAAAATGGAGAGCCACCTCACTGCCGACAACCGCCGTTGCCGAAACTCAGCGTGTGCGCGCATCTCTTTCTGTGTTTTCTCATCCCCGTGATTGCGCCATGAAAGCCGCCCTCGTGCCTCTCTGATTTGATCTTATCGAGCATTGCAATTTTCATATGTGTTAAGTCCAACCGGTTGTTAAGTTTTAGTTGCATTTGTTTTTCATAGTAGTTTTTGCTCCCTTAAGGCTTGATAATTTAATCATCAATGTGTCGAGGCGGACCAGGCGGGGCACTGCCTTACTTCACGGAGGTGAATCAGGTGTCCTGCCTTGCGTCGAGCACGGACAAATGGCAGGAGCGGTGGTTTGGCACGCCGGATGGAGCTAGGGGTGAGCATGGTCCGGGTTGGACCGATCCATCCTCTAACCCTAGGACCAACCCGCACAGTGCTGGTCCTCAATTTTTGGGACCGATGGTTGACCCTATTGAGCTTGGGACCGAGGACGGGACCGACCCAATGGATTTGGTCCGGTTCCATAGTCAACCTAGGACCTACTAATAATTTTTCATTTCATTTTTTGTACTCCTTGAAAAAACGATTGAGGACCAAACTGACCCAATAAATTCAGTCCAGGTTTCAAGGTCAACCTAGGACTAACCAATAATTTTTTATTTCATTTTTTGTATTCCTTGAAAAGGCAACCGAGGACCATCCCGACTCAATGGGTTCGATGATGAGCAAAGTCAGCTAAGAAAGGCAAGCGGTGAGGGTCAAGTGGGGTGAGCGTCGAACAGAATGAGCATTGAATGTCGAGCAGGAGCAATATGTACAAACTCTCGGATGAGCAACAAGCCAAGCGAGCATCGAGCTTTTCTCCTCTTTGAAACCATGGAATTTCTGCTTGCTTGGGCGGCACAAGTGACCCAAAGTGAGCGAGGCGAGTGTCGAGTGGCGAGCGGATAAATTGTTTCTTTCGATTTTAGCAAATTAAAGACTAAGAGAACAAATAAGACAAAAGAGAACGAATACTAGATGAGGATGCCATAAGGTGCCTTTTTGGACGCCGTGAGGACTCATCACAAAAACATTTTCCTCCTTCGTAAATTATGACTATTGACGCTGTAAAAAGACATTAAAAACCTAAGTTATTAAAGAACAATGTAAAATTACTTCAATTCCTCACTAAAGAGTTATTTATTGTTGTTGATGTCATTTATTTTAAGATTTTATCTATATAAAAAATTATAAATACTATTATATATATATAGTCAGGGTTGATCCGGGTTAGATTGACCCGGAACTCTCAGGACCGAGGACAGACCCACACAGTGCTGGTTCGGGAATTCTAGGACCAAGGACCGACCCAGTCTCCCTGGGAACCAAACCAGAACCGGCAGGGTTGGGTCAGTCCAGGGTTGGTTCAAGGTTGACCCTAGACCGATGCTCACCCCTAGATGGGGCCAGGGGAACGTGATACCCAACCTGCCTTCGTCCTGTGCACATCTCTACTTGGCTTCCCTATTTGAGCATGCTTTGGTGCGATTTCCTTGCAATTACTTTTACTTTGTGTCGAAGAGGCTGAATATGTATGACCATATTGCTTAATCCCCTGGTGCCCTTACCTGCAAACCTCCCTCTGGAGAGGATTTTCTTTTTATCACTCCGGAGTGTGGAACAATGGTGAAAGAGCTGCAAATTTAGACGTTGTTTTTTCCCTTTATATCGAGGTTACTGTAGTTAATTGCTACATTGTTGAGCGGCCGACTGTGTTGGCTACAGGAGATTGTAGTGTTTCTGAAGTTGAGGTATCAATAGTTTGCGGATAGCTATACTATGTTCTCGCCAACCGCCTATACTATCTAGTGCTTTAAGTTTGAGAATGATTTCTTCAGGATAAATTAAGATGTGAAATATTATTTTTTTAGCATTGTTTTTTCTGTTTTTTTTTTTCCTCTTTTTCTTATGTGTTTCATTGGTTCTTGACGGAGTGCAGAATCAGGCCGAAGAAATATGAGAAGACGTTCAAAGTCCTCCAACGATGATGGAGGCAAGCAAACGAGAGATAACAAGTCAAAAGTCCTTCCACGCCGGCGAGTAAGGCAAAGGCGAAAGTCAAAGTCTAATGCCCCTCGATGGAGGCAAGCAAAGTCAAAAAAATCCCATTGCCGATAATACCGGATATTCCAGAGGCAAACCAGGTAGTAATGGACATTCTAAGTGAAACTGAGTATAGAACTGTTGGAAATGGTGATCCATTTTCTAGAATTTCCTAGAGTTGCTAAACTTCTAGAATTCCCTAGATGAAGTTTCTAGAAGAAAGAGGAAAATGTCCAGCATGTAAGAGAAGTCTCTAGAAGAATTGCAATCTAGAATTTCCTAGAATAAGCCTAAGTGGACAACATTCCACATAAATCTAGAATGTTGTACTAAGGCGGTGACTCACGCCTATAAATTGGCTTGTAGTTCATTCATTTGTGTGTGAGAGGTAAACCCTCCACCTTGTGTGTGAGGTTTATACCTCCACCGGTGTGGAAGAGTAGAGCTAAAATAGTTTTTATATCATGAAATATTCCTCCATTACCAAAACATCTTGTACTATCCATTTCCTTCAACTATTGTAAAATTATTTTATCCAACTAATGAAACTATTTCTCATATCCCATGTTCTTTGTCCTTCAATTATCCTAGTTTATCCCTTGTCCATCCACTACAAAATATATCATTCACTTGCACACATCACTAACCAAAAACTATCATCAATACCAAAACCATGCTTCCGCAGTGCACACATCCAAAAATTTTTAACAAGAACAAGCCCTCGTTCCCCTTCTTCAAATTATGTTTTAGATTACATTTTGCATATAATACCTTTACATGAATGCATATAATAATATCCAGCAACTATCTTTTATGTTGCGGGAATCTAACAGAGAAACAGAGACATAAGCTAAACTCCCAATCCCCCAGAAAAAGAACAGAATAAGTGGCAAGAGGTAGATGTCGAAGTTGGCATTGAATGCCACGTCGCTGGGATCCGCTTAAATGTTCTGTTTTGGGTGAATCAGCATAACTATCTAGACTGGCTCAGAATGGTATATATAATCTACTTGACTTTTGATGTAGCTCTAGTGATATTAGGGAAACTCTCCCAATGTAGGGATGATGAAATGGGGTAGCCATCTACTCGCGCAACAACTGTGCTGATGGGGAGTTTAAATTAGTCAGACGTCTCTTGATTACTTCTCTGTTATACATACAATGCTACTTTAGTCTCTAGGTGTATGAGCATACATCTTTGTTCTTCCAAATTGTGGTGGAAATTTAAAAAAAAATCACAAGCAATTCGTATGTGAATAGAATTGGTTTTCGCAACAATGTATGGATTCACATTGTTACCTTTCTCAACAATGACATTTCAGGCCGTCAGTTATCAGTGATTTATGTAATCCCCATTGTCAGCCATAAATTGTAGCCGTCCTGGTATGTTATCTTGTCAGAATGCATGCAGACGTAGATGATTGATAGTTACTGGGTAGGAGATATTAAACATGCACCTAGTTTCCTTTTTGAATTTATTTGATGTC
This sequence comes from Eucalyptus curtisii, assembly GCA_017140595.1. NCBI lineage: Eukaryota > Viridiplantae > Streptophyta > Magnoliopsida > Myrtales > Myrtaceae > Eucalyptus > Eucalyptus curtisii. Next base: position 9,301,671 of record CM029502.1, read on the forward strand.
TTGACAGCATTTGACTCTGATAAAATCTTGAGTAGGGGTGAAGAACAATGTCAGGACACTGACCAAGAACATCATCTCATACGGCTTGAACAATGTCAGCCACGTCATTGTATATGCATTGATCTGTACAAACTCACCTGGATGATGAGGAGTTGGCGCTTGGCTTCAATGCTTGGTTACATGTACTCTCTAGATTTCAGCGAAGATCGCTTTAGATGGAATTGTACAGGAGGCGTAGCACCACCCTTTCTTTTGCTTTTCTCCTGCTGAAACCATGGAATTTCTGATTGCTTGCTTGGGCTGGGTGTGCTGTGCAGGCCAGATGACACCTTTAACACTCTTATGGCTACATTAGGTCGTAGTTTCTTGTCTCATCACGTCAAGTACCTCTGGTAACCTTTGATTCAAAGATCGGGTCTTCAAAGTTGTGCGGAGGGTCGTGTGAACAGAAGATTAACAGTCCACCGTCCTTGCGATGATCACATTGGAGCTGGCATGAGCACGGAGTAATAAATTCCTCGAAGCTTCCAATATCCACGCATCCAAGGAAGAAACATCATATAGGTATCGAATCATATAGTCAACCATCGCATGTATAGATTATCTATTGTATGGTCTGGCTGTAATCCGCCAGGATATAAATTAGCTAGAGCGGGGGAACTTTAGATAAGAACTCAAGAGAATTAGAGGGGCTATAAATGCGAAGACATTACGGAATGGGACAAATAGCCGATCATATTTGAGAGGAGGTCAACGAGTTTCCTGTCTTTGTTTTGCAGATTTTTCTGTAGCATCTTGGGTTCCAACTGTTGGTTGTATGCCCTAAAGCTATTATGTAATAGTTACATATTAGGGATTTCAGTTGTATTTTCATTATTATTATTTAATTAATGGCAATGACGTATTCATTCATTTGTCCAATTATTTTATATTTATGAATGATTCCATAAGATCAGTTGTAACTAGACCTATTCTTGAGACGTCAAGAATATATGTGACGGTTTCATAGTTAGACTGAATCTTTAAATCGTTCTTGGTCGATGGATTATTGAGTGGATATTAATAATCCTGTTGAGACCGGTGTGTTCTTAACTTCGCCATTAAGTATTGGATACTTAAGGGAATGATGAGTCACATGTCATTGGGCATTATGATACCTGAGTTAGAACACAGGTGTTTGTATTAGACAAGTTCACTGAACGTGACGCATATGGAACGATTAGCGACATGGAAGCTTTTAGCGTGGTCAATGTCTAATTGTTCATGCTTTGGTCTTGTGTAAATAATCCTTAGACCTGAGGCACAGTGTTAACTTGTGTATTGAACAACTATGGTTCACGGTGTACATAATGCCGGGTCATTGATCCGTCTTTATACCTGATGGTCATAGTTTGTTCATATACGAAGTTACACGTGTGCGCAATATGGAATCTGTCTCCTTGTTATATGCAAGGTATGATAATGATGTCCTATGCGATCTAATTGTGACACTGCATTGAAATCCTCAGCCGGGGTTGTAACCGAGAATAAATTGTCTATGTCTCGAATAAAATGCATGTCAATTAGATTTGTGCATATGATCGAATTAATGACTTGACAAATATTCCATGGTCTTTGTTTGATCGGGACATAGTAAGACAGAGGGATTGAATTACACTGTAGCCAAAGCTGATAGGTTCATTATGTTCTTAAAGCATTCACACTATCTGGGTAGCCATGACATATTGCTAGATGTCAATCATGGCTTGTAAGACCCAAAGATTAATCGGGACAATTAATTCTTTTGGAAGTACTAATGTGTTAGTACAAGTCTTACTACCAGCTTAGTGATGAACCTAGGGATGTCACACACCATAAACAATTGGGATAACGTGGAACAAGAGAGAAATGATGTTGCAAATTTGTTTGCAATTATTGTAATCGAATTGAGTCGATTTGAAATTAAATTAAATGAGATTTAATTTAATTTGTATTATAGTCACGAGCCTACTTGCATATGATGCATACGCATGCCCAAAGTGAATATATATTAATGTATTCCAAATGCACATATATAGATTATGTTCTTTTTATTTTTAAAGGGGATTGATTAATTAATTAATTATTTGTTTAATTAATTAATTAATTAATACCTTTTAATAACTAATTAAAATATTATATATATTTAAAGTTTCACGCATGTGCACGAAGCACATGCATGAAACTCGGATGGTCGGCAACTGCGGACCATTCTTGTACGATGGTCAGCAGTTGCTGACCATCATGCACGAATTCGTGCATGAGCAACCGCTCATGCACGAAGTCATGCATCAGCAACCGCTCATGCACGATCGTTCGTGCATGAGCGGGGACGATCAGCAACGGTTGCTGATCGTCCATCGATCAGCAACCGTTGCTGATTCAAGCCAATTATATATTAAAATGCTGAAAGGAGGACAGACGACGGGTTGTTGAAAAATAGAGATAAGTGTGCGTGTGTTTTGGGTTTTAGAAACACAAGAGAGGGCTGCTAAAACAGAGAGCAAAGTGTGCGTGTTCTTTCGTGTGTTGTCTTCGAGACGCAAGAAAGAAGAGGTTTCTCTCATCCGGGCCGTGACTATTATACATCAAGAATACAACGGATTGTTTCCACGTGATTGCTAGCACGATCGAAGTGGTGAATATCCGAAAGTTCTCTCTTCCGTTCGACGTTCGTTGTTGGTGTGTCTGAACTAGAGGTCCGACGCTTGTGGGACTCGAACTGTAGAACATCCGAACCGATTTGTTTCAAAGTGCGCTTCGAGAGGTAATTCATTTAACTCCCTTTTATTTTTCAGATTTTTGATTAAAACGCACGAACAACGCCTTAGGAGAATCATGTATAAAATATATCTCTGTTTCCGCTGCGTTCTTTTTGTTAATTTTTCTTATACATGATTCATGAAACCCCAACACCAACATGATCAGTTAAAGAAGAAATCTGTACGGTAGATTAAAAATGTACAACATTAGCAAAACTCCAGAAGAGAGGAAACAAAAATCAATGAACAGTGAATAAAACAAAAGAAAACCGTTTGAGCACAAAAGTGAAAAAGGAAAGATCTGATTACAGGAGACCATAAGCTTACCTTAAGAAAATGACCAGCAATTTCTAACTTCCCATTTACGCTTTGAGCAGCCTTAGCATGTTCCAGCTGAGCAAACTGCAACGGATGATAAATTAACACACCAAGAGCCTAAAAACAAGGAAACAACCACTAATTCAGCCAGAAATATTTACAGACTTGAAACAACCCTAATCCTTTGCAGTGTCTAGTCTCTGGACCAAGGGGCAGTTCCCCCAGCTCAACAGGACCAAAAGCCTCAAAAATCTAATTCCCAACAGCAAGGTAAATGTCAATTAACCTTGCAGAATCAGAAGGCAACTATGCATGGATCTGAAATGGCTGGTATTAAGAACAAATTCAGGCAGAGAGAGAAATATCCTACTTTCCCGTTGATGATGCTTTCCAATAAGTTGCCCACAACAAAATTAAATTGGATAACCCAAACAACCTGCCCCACCCATTAATTCTCTTACGGTAGAAGGCAACGGTGAAAGCACAGTGTCTTTAAACAGATAGAGATGGCTTACAAAAGAAAACTTACACTTCTTAGATGACGTTCTGTCATATTAAAATTTAAATCCCCCACGAGAGTTTCCTGTCCGTGGCTCCATATACTCCGGCAGTACCTGAAGCAACAGTTGCGGTAGACTGAACAAGATTCTTCTCATCCGCTGAAGGTTTAACCATCACAGGTTGCCCAAGAAGCAGCTGTCCAGAGAGCGCTATTGCCATTGACACTGACATTGCATCTTAAAATTCAATGTACCTGCACCATCACGAGGCTTCTCTTAGTTGGTCAGGACATGTAGGCCCCCAGAAATTGTGATCAAAACTTACAAAGCAAAGCAAATTGAAGCAGGGAAACAAAAAATCTAATGAAGTGAGCTCAAGCCGAGGTTCGTTTGATGAATCTGACGCCTCATATGAAAAGAAAAAGCTCATTGCAGTGAAGATATGAGAAAGCAATGATGAAAGGTAATTATAGAAGAGAAAAGGAACAAAAATGGTAGAATACTAGGCTATAATATAGCCGTGCCTTATGTTAATTTCACAAGTATCTAGTAATAGCACCAATATCTCAAAAGAGTATGAAACAGAAAGAAGTAAATTAATTGTCAAAACCACTACCGATAGGCAATTCAATTATATTAACCACCCGTAGTTATTTTGATTGGATCATAATCGACCAAAGATCTAAAAGAATCCACGCAAGAAAATGCGAATACCTGGTTTATCCCTACACAAAACAACCATCACTCATTAGGTACGGGGTGCAACATTCAATCCAACAATTTAATAGCTGCCACAGGTGTTTCGCTGTTCTGTGCAACAAGAAGTGGCCATGGCAAAATAAAAGGAACTCAGGGTCATGTCATGTACCTTGGCAACGCAGCATGAATTGATAAAACGTGAGTGCATGGTATTCCCATCATCCCTTATCTTTATCACATTGCTAGTGAATTTAAGAATACAGTTAAACTTGATCCTTCGACTAAGATATGCTTAGGATATCCCTACAGGCATGTAAATGTCATGAAGCCTTTTTTATGGCGAAGGACTTGAACGTCTCGAATTCCTGTCCATTGTCAACCTGACGTCCCTTACCTGTAGACAAGGAAATTACAACTTATGAAACCAGGATCCATATGTGCCGTCAAGAAATAGAACAGTTTATCGGAAGAGTAGTTGATGTGGTTGTCTCTGCCCCTCTAGAGCATTCGATTGATCTACCTTGTCAGGACAGGTGTATTGAGTGCGGATCTGTTTGCTCGATATTGCCGCTTTAGAGGTTACAACGCATTATATATTTGTGGGACTGATGAGTATGGGACTGCAACAGAGACTAGAACCTCGGAGAAGAAGTGCACACCGCAGCAGACTTGCGACACGTGATTATAACTTCTCGTGATTTCTTTATATCATCGCCGCGTCAAAAGAGTGGATGATGCTCTGAAATGCGTGAAAAGCATAATGACTTTCTTCTTAATTGGACCTGTCTTCGGTAAAAAGATGGCATGTGTTCTTTTAAAGGCACTCCAGGTTTTCTATGTTCTCGTTTGTGCACATGTTTTTGACAGCCGTGTTATCATCAAAATATCATGCAGTGGGTCGCGGCATTTATCTCTGTAGGAACGTTGTTGACGTGAAAATTCTTTTTTTCTTTTTTTACATTCATTTTTATTTTATAAAATTGATTTCTTATCAAATTTTCAATGCGATCTTCTCTCCTGTCATGCCGCAGATATTAAGCAGTGCATAAGCAAGTCTATAAGTGGTTTAATATATGCTTGATAAGTTTGGACGTCCATCAACCCCACAGCAGACTGAAGTTTGCCAAGCTATTTTCAAGAAATTGTTCAAGAACAATTGGCTTCTAAGAACACCATGCAGCGGGTTTGAAAGTCTGGCAAGCTATTTACTTGTTCATCTTTACAGATTAATTTGTACAAGTTGCTCACATTTTTTTAGTTGAGCAATGTTTGGTTGTGACAGCTTTGATGTGATGATTTTTAACTGACTGGCTTGTGGACGATATCTGTCCTACCCCAGATAAACTGTGATTTTACGTAAGGCGTGATAAGTGTGGAAAGCTTTTGAATCCAACTGAATTAATTGATCCAAGGGGTGAGGTACCACATATTCTCACTAGGTTTTAATTTTTCAGTTTGTTCAGTAGAGGCCATGCTTGTACGAGAAGCCGTCTACTCTGCACTTTAATGAACTGTGAATGGGAGGCAGATTATTACTATTCAAGATGATATCAATGCTTAGCTAGAATGCATAAATTTAGGACTTGTTTTCGATATATAATATTAGCTATTGTCATGAGAGCCTCTTTCTTTAGCTCCTCTAAATGTCTGTTTTGCGTCATTGATGTTAATAAGAAATGAAATGAAAGAAACAGATGCTGAAGTAATCATGCATGCTTTAAGTGACTTTAACGTATTGTCCTGCTTTTAGGCTCAATTTATATTAATGCTGATTGTTTACAGGTTTGTTAGGCAATTCTGAGAATCCACGATACAAACCACTTTTCCTCGAGCTCCCTCTACTGAAGGATACAATCCACTTCTTATTTTATATTAGAACCCAAATATTATTTCATGTGTAATATTATTTTAATTTTTTTAATACAAAAGATTTAAGGGAAATAGATTTCATATCATGCATATAAGAAATTATATCCACCATTATCTCATCTTCTCACGATTTTATCTAAGTTATATTCTTATTGTACCTGACTTTATCCTATCTTGGACAAAATTAAACACAGAATAAAATTTATTTTATTCTGTCACGACTTTTATGCAGGCCTCATATCATAGTCTAATTATTTTTTTAAGGAAACCACCCACGCTCTATTTTTTTACTTTTGAAGTCCTTATCATGGAGTGACCAAAAAAAGTCTTAATCATGGAAGCTCCATTTAATCTTTATCCCACTAGACACCAATATTAGCCGGCTACAGAATAACCTGCAGATTTGCCTGAATCCCCATCTCTCCTAAATCCAATAGTATTGCATTCTTGAGAAATAAAAAGAGTACCCTCTTTCGTCGTTTGATCAAACCCACCATTTTCTTCGATCTACTCCCTCCTCCAAACGTGACCCACTTCTCAGAAAACTCCAAGAAGAAAACCGCAAAAGAGCAAACAAGAGAACCAAATCTTGATGACAAAGTACTTCAGCTTTGCAGCGACATGTAACCGATGGTTCCGCTTCTCCTTTTCCTGGGCGGGCCTGAAACCGACCACCATCGACCTTGGTGACGGCACGGTCGTGCACTGTTGGGTACCCAAGACGTACGAACCCAACAAGCCCAACTTGCTCCTCTTGCACGGCCTCGGAGTCAACGCCATGTGGAACTGGAACGAGTTCATCTCACCCTTCATCGCTGGATTCAACGTGTACGTGCCTGATCTCTTGTTCTTTGGCGACTCCTACACGGTGCGGCCTGAGCGGACTGAGCAGTTTCAGGCTCAGTGCATCGCAGGTAAGGACCGTCGATCTTTCGACACGACAGGATAGCATAGCACATGACACAAGCAAGACTGACTCGAATCATCATTTGACCCGTTTTGCAGGAGTCTTGGAGGATCAGGGAGTGAGGAAGACAAACGTGGTGGGGATGAGTTACGGCGGGTTCGTGGGGTATAGCTTGTCTGCGCAGTTCCCGGAGATGGTTGAGAAGTTGGTTCTGTGCTGTGCAGGGGTATGTATGGAGGAGAAGGACATGGAGGAAGGGATGTTTTCGGTGAGCAAAAAAACATTACATGGACTCGTTCTATGAATGACAATCCCATTGCAAAAACTGCTTAGGAACTAATATGCATTTCTTTTGGAGTTCAGTGCGTCTTACTGTTTCTTCATACTTGGGATAGTGGAACTGAGTCTTGGCACAATGTCAACGCGGCAGGTGAAGAGCTTGGACGAAGCCCTGACTTTTCTGCTTCCACAGACGCCGGAGAAAGTGAAGGAGATGTTTGAGGTCACCTTTTACAAGCCGGTGACGAGAATGCCCACTTTCATCATGCAGGATCTCATTGATGTAAGTTGACGAAAAGTTACAAATCTCTCAGCTGCGTGTTTGCGTCTTTGCGCATCTCCTATGAATCCAAGTTTCTGCCCTGGATTATCACAGCTTTGTTCCCCCTTACCCACATTTGAGGCCGAGGAATATTGCATTAGGGCGCTAAGTCCATGAATCCCGACTGTATGCAACATTGTGGACACAAGACAGAATGAATTAGTAGCTTGTTCCTTGTGAACTGAGACTATACAAGTTATGAAGACCCTTGAGATTAAACAACCACTTGTCATACAATGTGCTAACTCTCACTGTCATCGATCTTGCATTAGCTGTGCTGTTTCAACTGACTTATGGAAAGCTAACCATTTAAATTTTATTTGATGACGTTTCTCACGGGAAATCTAGGAAAAGTTTATGTCGATCACTCAAGTTCTGTGGCATTTCAAAAAAGGTCACCATGATTGTCTGCAGGTTTTGTGGAAGGAGTACCTTCAAGAAAGGATAGGGCTGGTCAATGCAATGTGCAAAGAAAGGAAGATGTCTAATCTTCCCAAAATAACTCAGGTTTCTCTCTCTTGAAATATCTGTCCTCTCTATCGGACTCGCGCAATTTCCTCATGACATATTCACATTGATTTTGTCGATATCTTCTCTCATCCTTGCCATCCTCTCAAGCCACTGATCTTTTGTGATGCAGCCAACACTGATAATCTGGGGGGAATATGATAAAATCTTTCCATTGGAACTGGGTCACAGATTAAAGAGGTTCCCCTTCTAAGCTTTGCTTTGGCTTTTCTACTGTCTTCAGAAGCATGATTTTCTTTAACACCACTTGCATAAACAACATCATGGGTTGAAAACAAATCTTCAGAACCAAAATGTTCTTAATCTTCTAAGACCACTTCAATTTGAAAATCCATTGCTTATGCGCATCAAATTACAGGAGGATCTGTTTTTGCTCTATTGCTCTTGGTAGATTTTCTATGGAATAACCTGCTTCTTTTTTAATTATTCGAATGACTTTGGCCAGGCATTTAAATGAAAACGGGCGACTAGTGGTTATAAAGGATTGTGGTCACGCGATGAATAAAGAAAACCCGAAAGAGATGTACAAACACATCGAGGCGTTCCTCGGCGATCCACTCCTTTCACCTAAATCAAACTAGTGGCCGGAAGGTGGACTGACAGTCGGCAAATGAATTCTGCAGCTAGATTGTCCAAATTTTATGTATGCATTAATTTAAGCTGTGTAATCAGAAGAAACATGGTTCAACAAAATATAATTTATGAAGAGTAAGGCTGATAGTATGGGGAATATCTCCTTGTTTCCTTAAGATATTGCGTTACAGACAAATTTTTTGGGTTCGTCGTGAATTTTGCCACATTAGTGTTGCAATGTTTGCTTGTAACGCTATTCACGGTACACGAAGCAAACTAATGCCATTGTGATGAACATTGTCTCCAGTTCCAGTTCAGCATGAATTCTGTGGCATATTAGTACTCAATATGTAACAAGCTGTAACGTCCCAGGGCGTCACGTACTAAGCGCAAGCGGAATTATAATTATTATTATCTTCTTGTCTAGCTTGTAATCTCCTTTAGATAACCCATAGTGTTTACCATTGAAGGTTAGCATGTATAACATGGATTATTTAAAATCTCAAGTTTATATTATAAGGTTATTTTGCAATGCACATAGACAAGATCATAAAAGGCTTCCTTTCATTTTATCATCATTGGGGCATACAAAATTATCGACATGGACTCATTCCATGTTCTTCGCCTATATATTTACATCATATACAAAACAAAAGTAAGGCGTAACACAAGCCAGGGATAAAGGGTGAGGGTATCTACTCCACGAGTTCCCACACAAGCCCACGTCTAACAAAAAACAAAAGTCAGTCAGCTTCTACAAGATCCAAGACGTCTAGGCGTCGTCCATCCCCGCTCCAGGTCCTCCTGCTCCAAAGGGTAAAGGACCGAACATCTCTCCTTCATGGTTGATGAACCATGCGACGAACTTCATCGGTATTAAGTCAGCTCTACCATCATCCATCCATAAAGTAGCCTCATACTTGGAAAAAGTCATGTCAATGTCGGGATCATACACATCATGAAAAGAAACATCGAGGTGTGCTACCACCCCGTATCGAGCTACTGGGGGTACATCCATGGTATCAATCTGAAAATGTAAGGTATGAGCAAACAACCTTGCCCAGTAAAGAATGATAAAACTCTAACTTAAACAATCCATAGCCATCAAAGTTACAAGTGAATCAGCAAACAATTTAGGATACTAAGAGAATATATCACATGCATAAACAATACTATTACTTCATGTAAGAAATCACCTTATATGCATCCACTTCTATACTTACCCTTCATAAACTCAATCTCACATCAAAATATAATGCAACAATAATAGTTGAACTCACTCGCCAAATAATTATATTTAGTGTGCATAAAATCCATCCTCGAATCAGTCACAACCGGGACTCTACCGGCCTGATCGAGTCACTTCCGGAAAGTACGTTATCCGGACTTCCACAACATCTCTAATTGTGGGCATCTCACTCCGAGGCATCCCGATATCACACAACCGAGGTCCTCCCAAGACCACACAGCAAGGGGCATCTCACTCCGAGGCATCTCAGTATCACACAACTGAGGCATCCTTGATCACACACAAGGGCATCTCACTCCGAGGCATCTCAGTATCTCTCTACCGAGGCATCCAAGACCACGCAGCAAGGGCATCCCAAACTTCCGGGGGCATCACCGGTATCTCGGTACGGATGGGTTCATTCACTCTCTTAAGCACACGTTTCACACCACCACACCTTTGATTAATGCATTTATCATATGCAAAAGAAAAGACTCTAAAGTATCTAACTATACATCTAACTCTCATGATCCTAACACACGTGCGTGTCCGAATTATAAGATAAAACCCATTACGTCATGTCCCATTCCATGGCGAACAGATATTCATCCCATAATTAAGCACTATGCACCGCACTCATTGCACACGCATGATACTATATGCACTTATATCTCAAATGATATATGAGACTTACTCATACACAACTAACATCTAGTATAAGGTTTATTAGACTCTATGCTCACCATACAAGTCTAAGATACAAGACACTACATCTAATATGTGTTCTCGGGTCTAGACAGTTTACTAGCTAATTGTACAGTTTCGGTTTCGGATACAAAAGGTATACCAATTCTTGTCTAAATATTACCAAATTTTAGTATGTTATATTTAAGACATAGCTTAACATTTTTCGTGAAAGAACTTAAATCTATTTCTCACTGTATTAAGAATATCAGTTGTTCTAATCTCTACTAGTACCCTGTATCGACGTCCAGATTCTTTATCTACAAGGAAAATTGTTTCACTAGTCAGATATTATCCGTTTAATCTCAAATTTTGACACGTTATTCCTTAAGATATGTTCTACAATTTTCATTAAGGATTCGAAGTCCAATTATAACTAGGTAAATACAGAAAATTCATGAAATCCGTAAAGGTCAATCTGATTCTTACAAAAACAGTTTACTCGTTTCACTAAGTTCACTTCTATCTCTCTATTTTAATATCCATATGATTATAGCTTCGTGTATAATTCAATCTTATAGATGTTCTATCATGTAAAAGGTTTCTTTCTTATCTCTTTTAACATACATAAAGAAAATTAAACACAAACAGAAGACTCCATAACTGTTTTCACTTAGAACAGAATACATACACAATTTTTTCTCACTTCTAACTCAACTAAACAACTTGTCTATCCACAAATCTCTTCTACAATACTTCAATGCTTACTCACAGCAACTCAAAGCAACTTCAGCATATCTTTCTCTAACAAGTGATCGATTCCACAGCTCGGCTCGAAGTATAAACGCATCCGTGAGTTCACTCATCACAGCATACACCATATCCATCCACTCGGCATCCATTTCATCACTTCGCTCAACAAAACAGCATACTCACACAAGGATTTCGAAACATGCAGTCCTTAAAAACAACATGCAATGGCTTCTACCTTCAATCTAACACTCACTAAGCTTAGATCAACCTCAAAACAGCAACTACAAACTATATCCATCACTGTTTGGTTAGATCCTCAAGCTCCCTTGATGAAACAATGGATAACTTTCAATTTAGAGTTAGATCTTTCCTTACCTTGCTTCAGCTACTAAACAACACAGAGATGCTTCAAGATCAACACTCAAAATCAGCATGCAAGAAGGAGAAATTGCTGGTTTGCTTCTGGTTTTTCGCTGCTCAGCCGAGAGAAAAAGAAAGAAGAAGATGAAGATGGGGGTTGCTCGGTTTTATATGGAGAGAGAGAGAGAGTGTAGGAAGCTTAAGGGGAAAAATAGGTCTACAAACTAATCCCTAGGCTAGTGTAATGATGAAGTTTGCTAATGATTATGCTTCCTTGGGCTGATGGTTTCGGTTTCTAGGGAATAGAAAACCGTGGGTGTCAAGTGCATGGAGAAAACGAGAGAGAGAAAATGTCGTGGCTTTCATGCATGAAGATTTTCGCCATCTGTCGATCGTCGCTAATTAACAGTTAATCGATATCGTTAGTTAGTTCGTTAGTTTCTAATATTTTCATCTAATTGCCTTTTGTTTCTACTTAATCCCAATTATACAAAGTCATAACATATATATAACATATCGAATGACATAACATATCGACTAGTCAATGTTAGTCTATAAAGAATTCATCACAAAAATGCTAAAGTTAGAAATTGATATTAGTTTTATAAACATTAATCAAGTTATCATAACTATAATCTATAAAATAAAATCATTCGGGCCTAAATATTCATTCCCGGCCCAACAGGCTCAATCTATAACAATCTTTGCCCACTAAACTAAATCTACAAATCTAATTATTCCGAACATTGGCCCACTTCAAGCCAAGTCCAAGCCCATAATCTCTCATTCGGCTTTTCAAATCCAATTCGTGTGGCCCATTTACTTCTCAAGCCTAAACAATTCTCACGATCTATCGGGTTCACTTTCTGGCCCAATCTAATTAATCTAAATTCCTAATGATCTAATTATGCTAATGACGGTCAGTGAAATTTGGGATGTCACACAATATTCTAGGCAAAAGTACACCACAAATGCTAAAATTTAGTATGGATAGACACTTAAGCGCCAAAATTTCCAAAATGTGCACTTAACTGTCACTTTAAAAAAAAAAAAAAAAAATTGAACATTTAAGTGCCAACTCCAACAAAGCTAGCTGAAAATTCAATATGACATTTTTTTAAAAATAAAAGTGGTCTACGTGGCTCGCTCAAATTGTCTGCTCAATAATCAATGTGCAAAACAACGTCATTTTCATGGTCTCCCAAATTAAAAACCCCAATTTGGCCAAAATCCCCAAATTAAAAACCCTAAATCCAGCTGCCACCAGTCACCACGAACCAGCCACCACAGCCACCAACCACCACAAGGAGGTGGTGTGCTGCTGCAAGGTGCTGGTGCTTGCACCAGCTTGCACCAGCACCTGGACCTCAGCAACGACAGCGACTGGCGAGCGACTGTTGGAGAACAGCAAGCGGCGAAAAAGCCTCAATGAGAACAGCCACCAAGCGTGAAGAATCGAGCATGAGAAGGACGGTGAGCGTGAGATGGACGGGAAGGCTGGGACAGTGCTTGATTCAATATCCTAAATGTCATCATTTATCAACCACAGCAAAATGACGTCATTTAGCATTCGCCCGATCCACGTGAATAATTATTTTTAAAATAATTGCCATGTCAGTAAAAATACTCGTCGGAAAATGCCACGTTAGTAGTTTGACTGAAAATTCTCACTGTTGGAACATAAGTATTCTTTTTTTTCTATTATTTTGGTACTTAAGTGTATCCGTGTCAAGTTTTAGCGCTGAGGGTGTCCGGCACTCCAATATTTTGAGAACCGTTTGTTGCTGGAGCTGAAAACATGAGCAGATGATTGGCCTAGCCTCTTTGGAGGAGATTTCGATAACTCTTCGCACCCTCGAAGATCGCTCATGACAATGAGAGTCGTGATGATATTACTGGGCTAATTGCTCTTCTCCCATCCACTGAGATACAGCTGATCTCGTGATTAATAAAGATTGACTGGGCTTCAGTTTAGCTTGCCTGGGCTGCTGAACTTCATCAGATGATGGTGCAGAGATGGTCAAGATGTTAGTTCTTGTAGCAGGAGGCTGAGGTAGTGAGGCGAGTATTGGGTTCGAACCAAAAGTTGCTAAAAAAATGCATGAGAAGTAGCCATTGGAAGTTCCATTCTAAAATCTGGATCTTGTTAAGAACTAGACTTGGCCCGAATTAATATTTAGAGGGTCGTTTCTCTGTCGCCCAAACGGTTTGGGAAGGAGGAACCAACATCGACGACTCCTTTAGGCATCATCATAGGATTCTGACACCTATTTTCATATGTTCGGTTTGAGAGAAAACTATCACTTAAAAATGTGATTATGTAATTCTAGTCCAGAAGAACACTTATTTTCATATGTTCGGTTTGAGAGATAACTATCACTTAAAAATGCGATTATGTAATTCTAGTCCACAAGAACGTAAGCGTGTACAAATTTCAAGGACTCTCTCAAGCCCACGCAATCTCCACGACAACCAAAGGTCGGCCATGAGTCGATTATCCTCGAACGTGAGTTGGTCCGTAACCAAACATGGATCATTTGCAAGGGATCCTGAATCAGCCCAAATTAATCCTTGAGCCTGATCGGATCAATCCCCGGGCCTATTGGATCAATTCCTAGACCTATCCGGATTGATCTTATGCCAACCTGAATTGAACATACACTCGACAATCCCGATTTTGGACCCAGCCACACCTAGCCTCGTCCCATTCCAAATTTGCTACGAAGCTTGGTTTGAATGAGATGGTTGGTCATGAATGGATGCGAATAACTCTTGTCCCATGATAAATTGCACTCCCTTTTTTTCTTCGTCATCATGGCCATTAGTGTTCTTGGAAGATAGAAAATTAATGCAAGAAATGAGTCACACACCTACTTGAAGGAAAAGTAGTCCAAAACCAAGTTGTCCCGAAGACCAAGCTTAAGCCATTAATAAATTTTGGAAGCTAGTCATTTCATGCAAGGGATGAATCACAAGCTTATGTGTCCCCAATAAGCTTTTATAGGGGATAATTGTTCTATTTAGAGACTTGGAAGACAAGTAGTTCTAGAACATTGTTGTCTTGAAGAGCAAGTTTGGTTATAAATGACTTTGGTCACTAGTCATTTAATGCAAGGGGTGATTCACTATCATATGTGTCCTCTATAGACTTAGGCCATTATGACCCTAATATGAGCCTTGGAAGACAAGTAGCCCTAAAACACAAGTTGTCTTGAAGATTAAGTTTAACCATTAATAGAAGCACTCCCAACTCATTACCAAGCTTGGCTCATTCCTCTCACTTCTCTCTCCCTTGCCCATCCACCTCGTCTCTCTTAGCCACTTCTCCACTCACCGCTCACCCCTCACCATTTAGCCACCACTCGGCCACTACTCAATCAAGTGTAAGTAGAGTCCCTAACTGTTAGCTAGGGTGACATGCTACGTTGTTAGGCTTGACTATGTCCTCATCCACACTTAGTTGTATGCATGTTAATGGCTGTTTGTATGGTCTGCTCATGTCCTTGGATTTGCAAGTGAAATTCCAAACCTATATGCCACGTTGATTTGCTTGTCATATAGATCAATGATTTTTTTTAATGTGTTGTAATGCTAATTTTCAGTTATTGTTTGTTGTCGTTCGGTTTTATTGAATTGCATGTTCTATTTTGGGCTGGAGATTGAGCGGTTTCTTAAGTTCTGGCATTGATTTCCAGTTTTTGAAATCTCTGGATCCTTACTATTTTTTGATTTTATAGAGCTTTTTCTGCTTCAAATCTAATAAAACTTCATTCATGAAGGATGTTCAAAACATATTGATCTAAAATATACTTTAATTTCATATTTTTTTAAAATGAAATAGTTAGTACGAAAGCCTAGTCATTTACCATCTTGAATCTGTCTAGTGCGGTAAAAATAGTGACGCGGTTATTTTTTGAATTTCTATAAATTTTTTAAATTTCTATAAATTTTTCCCTTTCAAATCTAAACACGCTTCCTTCACAAAAATTGTAAAGAACATCTATGTTCACAACATATAAGAATTTCAAAGTGTTTTGTGAATATTGGGAGTTCGAAATGGGTTTTCCTCTATGGTTGTCGAATCTATTCGACGATGAACCTTTGGGTTGTATTCTGTGACTTATTTATGGTCATCTCTACAATATATTAAATTTTTATAATATTTTGAGCCCGTTTGATAAGGTAATGATATTGATTTCAAAAATTGCTCGAAATTATTTTATTCTGTCCACTTTTAGAAATTCACGAATTTCTATTCAAGCCTTAGTGTGGATCGGTTCATAATGGGTCTTGATGGTTCCAAGTTAGGTTAGTGTTAGCAAAGTGGAGTCATTTTTTTCAGGGCGATATCCTACGTTATCAAGTTAAGATGTGTGCTCACCCGTGTTTTATCATGTATATGATATTGAATGCTTTTGTATGGTTTGCTCATATTTTTGGATATATGAGTCACAATCACATCCCAAGTCATGAATAGGTTTTGTGCAACCTTAGATCAGTATTGAGGCATGTCAGTTCAAGCCATGAGTTCCTTAGTCGTGTTCTCATATGGGTTTAGTTGTGTACATGCTAATGATCTTAAGTATGTCACAGCTCAAGTCATGGACGAGTCTTGCTTGGTTTTGGATCAATGTTAAGGCGTGACCGATCCAAACCTTGCTTACTCTTGGATCTGCATTGAGATGTGTCGATTTGAGTCTAGTTTGGCTTCAATTTGCCACTAGGCATGTAAGTTCAAGCCACAAGTTCCATGCCACACTCGGCATAGTAGTAGTTATGATGTCTTAGTTCATTTCACACACCCTTACATGAGTATGTCTTCAAGCCTTATTTGCATTGGCTAAGATAAATATATAATGAACCGGATTACATGATGCATGATGAGTGGTCCAATAAAGGAAAGATTAATGCTGTCAACACGTCTTGGCTATGCCAAGAACAAATCCTTGAGGGGGATGGTCCAAGAGCATGTCCCAAAAAGACAATATCAGGTTGGGATGAGCGATGGTCCAAGAGCACGCCTATCATGCACTGAACCGCCAAGCGCACGATCATCCCACGACGGTGATTAATTGCGACTTCCAATGATGGATCACCGACCCATTCTTTTTATCTTTTGATTAAACACAATTGGAAGCATTTAATATAAACACCTAGTCAACCAGTAAAGAACAGGGATAGTATACACAACAAACATTTCCAAAAGCACAGCCTTTATTTATTTATTGTTAACACTAGGAAGTATAACATTTACAAGCCCATTCCAAGAGGGCAACTTCCTATATGACCAACGTACAAAAAAGGTCAGAAGGGTCATGCTTAACCTAGTCCTCTACCATGAGAGCTATCCAAAAAACGGTTCCCACACCAGCATTGGTCCGCTACAGTGGACAATTAATCCTTGGGAAAGGACCATGGAGATCCCCGTCGAATTAATGAACCAAGCCACAAAATGGTGGGGAACTAGATGTTGAAGTCTCTCTTGAACCTAAAAGGTGGTGGTGTGCTTTAGGACGGTCATCTCGGTCCCCGACATGGCATACTCGATCACCTCCCACTCAAAGAACACAAGGACCCCCAAATAATCATGGCGCTCCATACTAAGAGCCTAAAAATATTTAACAAGAATGGAGTAAGATAAAAATCTCAATAAATTAACCACCTAAGACTCGATTAGGATGCAAATTCGTCTCAAAGGCAGCCTAATCACACAAAGATATATAATTTTACCTCACCTTAGCACACCCTTGCAAATTAGTAAATCACAATATCAATGCATTAAACATAACCAATAATCAGAACAAATTCCATAATATCCATGCGCATTGCCAACATACGTATTCCAATCATTACAATCCCTTAGGTTACGGCCAACACAAGAGTTGACAGTGTTCTGACATGGCTGTACATCATCCTGTTCCATCAGGCACGGCATCATTTAAAGCCCCTTAAAATATTAGTCCGACCTCAACTACGACTCAACATCTGAATCCCTACCAAGCATTCGATAAACATCGGGCATCATCCCCAAATTCTGATTGGGTGACAGATTCATTTAACTGGCCACTCAAGCCAATTTTATCTATCATCAATTAGCCCAATGCAAAAAAATTCCGTGCTTAAATAAAAAATCTCAAAAAATATTTACATTTAAAATTCCGGTAAAATAATCATACGTAGTCACGTACTTAAAATCAACCTGTCAAACTTTGCACACTTTCATTTTAAAACTACAATGCTGCGTTTAGCACATAAAACATTAACTAAACACGACACCTCAAAATTTGACATATTCTTGTCAATAAAACCTTCTTTGAATATAGCATTTAAAACTCATGATTTGGACAATCAATAACGTGGCATTACAAGATCAAATAATTAGAATTATGCATAATTTCATCCAATAAATCAAGCATAAAATTCTACTTATCGACTAATCTATCATTAATTTGCACTAATCATGATTAATTAAGCTAACTATGCTTAATTAAGTTAATCATGATTTATTAAAATAATTGTGATTAATCAAACTAATTTCAATTAATTAAACTAATCATTCTTAATTAAGAGTAATTTTGATTAGCCTTAATCTTATCCACCCTTAACCATAATTAAGGTTAAACCATAATTGGCTAATACTAACCACCATCATCCCTAAACTAAACCTACCCCTAAAGGTAATTAACTCCATAATCAAGGATAAGGAGTTAACTCACAGTTTCAACGACGGTGAGCTCACGGTGACGACGGCATGATAGCAATGAGAACACGGACTTCAGGGTGCAAACGGCGGCACCTCAACGTAGCGGCAATGGCTCCTCAACTCACGGCCAAGCTTGGGCTTGGCTCGGGCGGTGGCTTTGAGGAATGGCAGTGGTGGCTTGAGGCTATGAGGACGGGCAAGTGGAGGCATTGAGCGGCGGCGGTATGTGTTGGAGAAAACTTCCTTATGTGTTTTGAAGCTGACAAAACGTTTCCATCTGTCTAGTCTGAAGACATGCAGACTTTGTCATCAAAGTCTGAAGACCGCCAGACCGCCAGACTCAAGATTCAAAGTCTACTCTCATTGACAGTTTCTAGACCGTCGAAAAAGACTTATCCTGAGTTGAGTATTTCTTTAAGAATTCGATTCTATCGACTAAAGAAGATCTCACGGCTAGAGTTAGCACTTCAAGATCTGTTATTCGTATTCGAGTAATCTAAATCCTCTTGATCCGCGAATTATACTTGGAGGGTTCTACTTATGGAAACCGAGATCCTGATTGTATGGGCGAGCAGGATTGATGGGCTATCGTCATTTTCCTTGAATAGCTCGAGATCTCTCTAATTGATTCTGTCCAACGGGTTGATTGGAATAACTTCTTTGGAATGTGCCAACGGTATTGAAGGCATAAAGAAGTATATAAGGGAGACGTTCAAGTTGTTCAAGAGTGCCCGATAGAAAATTTTCAAAGTCTGAATCTCCTTGTTCTTTTGCGATCTTATTCGTCGAGCTATACTTGTAGTCAAAAGAGAGACTTAGTTTTTTGTGAGACCTTGAGAAAGTGTAGTAGAGTCTCTACACTGTGGAATCAAGGACATGAGACTGTAAATTCTCTTTTTGATTCTTAGTGAAATCCAGCCGATGGGCTGTCAGTGCGGGAGAGTGGACGTGGCCTTAGTTTAAGCCGAACCACTATAAACTTGGAGTCTTGATTCTCTATCCCTAATCCTTTTACTTTACATCGCATCTTCATACATCTATTATTGCTTTCAATCTCTTAGTCTATCAATCGATAAAAATTAATCTATCTTGTTACGATTGGCAAAAATCACTTCGATCACCTATTCACCCTCTCTAGGTGCTCGTACTAGTTCTCTCAATTGGTATCAGAGCTTGTGTACTCATTTATTTGAAGTGTTTTTACTTCTGAATTAAAGATCTATGGCTAGTATGTTGCCTACAGGGCTGGTTGAAGGTCAAAGCAACACCAGACCTCCGTACTTTGATGGAAAAGACTATAGCATATGAAAAAACAAGATGAAAGCATTCCTAAGATCGAAAGATCCCTTGGAATGGGAAGTGGTAGAAAAAGGAATCATTCCTACTGCTGCATCAGCATCAGAGAGAGGAAAAGAAGTTGTTGTTCCTATCGAGATGACACAAGTAACCAAGAGACAAACTCTTGATGCTAAAGCTATTTACTCTTTATATTGTGCTTTATCTCCTACTGAGTATAACAGAATATCTTCTTGTGATTCAAAAGAAAATTGTTTCACTAGGCTAAACTTGCTCATTTTACCTAAAATTTGAGTATGTTAGTCTTTAGGATGTTCTCTACAACGTTCATGAAGAAGTCGAAGTAATATTCTCGGTAAAAGGCAACATGCAACACACAAAACCACGGTCGACAAAACAGTTCCAGATCTAGCGTCTTTGTAGAAGAAGGGTTTCACCCCTTAAAAATCAACCATTTTGTCTCAAATTTTAGTATGTTATACTTTGAGATGTTTTATACAACTTTCATGAAGGAATCGAAGTCAAAATCTAACTCAAGACACGCATGCAAGCCTCTACAATATTCTGGGTCAGGCGGTATACACGAAAACAGCAAGCTATTTCAAGAACAAAACACACTAGATTCGGTTTCTCACCCCTAAACACCCGAAACTCAGCACCATTTCAAACACATATGCAAGACACACATGCAAGAGCAGAAAATGGATCCTAACTTGCCTCCAAAATCGAGCAAATGAGGCACACGGTCGGCGACGGACGGACGGACGGCGGGCGGGCGAGCGGCTCCTTCTTCCTCTCTCGGTTCCTCTCTCTCTCTCTCGCAACTCTCTCTCTCTCTCTCTCTTTGGCTTGGGCGACAGCCCCTCCACCGGCCACTCTCCCTCTTTTGTTTCCCCTAAACCCCATCATTAGTCATGATTAGTAGCCTCCCCCAATGGCCAATGCATGGGGTCTTCTTTTTGCCATTTGGCAAGACATGCAAGATGGGCTTGGGAGTGGGCTTGGAAGGATTTGGGCCGGCCTCTCCCTTGTGGCCGACGACACCTCTTCCTTGGGCTTCAATGGGCAGGCCTTTTGGCCCATCAAAGGTCCATGCTCTTGGGCCTAAGACCCAAGTCTAATTAAATCCCAATTTTTACTTTTAATAATTCACTTTTAATCTTTCTTTTATAGATTTCAAATTTTCAATTTCATATGGCCATAATCTTGTAACATTTAATCTATAGAGATTAAATCTATGAGGTGCATAGCCAAGAATAAATTCTTCTTATTAATTTATCCTATAATACTAATTTTAAAAAACTCATGAACACAAGCATATAACTCTTAGTCTTAACATAAAACTAATGGTTAAAACATAAACCATAGGTAATTTCATTACCTAATCATGGGCTTTAATACATCTTAGGGGTCGTCTTGAATTTTTGGGATGCCACATGCCCAACTTGCGAGAAACAGCGGTGGAGTTTGCGGGTATGACTCTACAAGACATGCCTTCATTCGTGTTTGTGGCGGCGGCTACAACACCATGACGGATTGCTATCCGTATAATCAGGTGGAGGGGATCATATGGAGTTCAGCTTCTTTTCCAAGCAGTAAGATTATTATTTTCTTTTGGAAAAATTGTTGTTCTTAAATTATATAAACTTACCATGGTAACGGCAAAAAAATTATTTATGCATGTATATCTCATATTTTTCAGGGAAGGACCGGTGGAGCTATTTGGGCTACAGGGGCATGGTTTTGTTTGCTGTGGCCTGTTCGATGAACCAAAGCTTTGAGGAAATTCTTCTTTCAAGTTGGGATAAATTCGTGAACGATTCTGTAAGGACACAAGATCATGTCAAAGTGGAGAAAATGGGCTGGCTATCGATTCTTCACACATGAGCATCTTCTCTAATTTCGCATGCATGGGTTAAGGATATAATCTTTTACATTTCAATGGACATGACGTTTGCTAAGGATTTATTAGTTAACCACTTGCTCTAATTTGACCAAAAAAGAAAAAAAAATGAAAAAGAAAAACCACTTGCTCTGACGATCTACCTCAAGCTAGTTTTTGATAAATTTGTCCCTTAGTTTATTACGGCAAAAGATCTCTTCAAGTGCCATAACTAAATACAAAGGGACACTTAAGTGCTACATTTTAAGAAAAGTGGGACACTTGAGTGCCACCTCTGGTGAAACTGGCTGGAAATCATATGTGCCAATTAAATATTAATATTTCTCGCCCAGGTGGCTCGCTGGAGAGCTGAGTCAGCTCTAATTCACCCCAAAACGACGTCGTTTAGGGTGTTGGCCAAAATAGAGTCCTTAAATTAGCCAAAACGCCGTCGTCTCCCCATTTGCCCTAAATCTAAAACCCTAAGTTGGGCAAAATGCCATTGAAGCGATGGAGCCCTAATCCCGAACCCTAATTCGATTTGCCCAAAATTCTACAGTCGAATATTAGAAATGGAGAGCAGGACTTTTAGCAGCGGCTCAAATTTCTCTCGCCGAGGCGAAGGAGAAGGCGAGCGTTTCTGTTTTAGTGGGTTTCCAAGTCCAAGAAGAACATCGTGAACTCAAATGAATCCCGAGAGAAGATTCTATGGATGTGCCCGATACAGAGAAGGGTCGAAGTGCAAATATTTCAAATGAGTCGATGCGAAATTCTCTCACCGACCCACAGAGATGATAGTAGACCTACTTGATGGATGTCATCAACCTCCATTTACGCTTGTGGACGACTTGGACGATGTTGTCTCAATGCAAGCTCAAGCATCTTATACTGACCATTTTGAAAAATGGAGTTTCAAAGATAAAAATTGAACGGAAGTGTTACCAAGCGTTTATTGTGTTGCTGTTTTTTTGTCTATCATACTTTATGATGAAATGTAAAGTACTGGAAGATGAGAAGAAGTTTCTCCGACTGCCATAGTTGTAAATGAATGGAGAAATGTACTTGTTTTGAATGAAATGTAACTTATTTTGTTGGAAGATGAGAAGAAGTGTTGTGTTGTCTACAAGATTGTTGTGGCATTTTTTTTTTTTTTGGGTGTCATATATATTATATGTTACTTTTTGTGCTTGTGAAGAGGTTAAGGAAAGTGAATGAATGAATGAATGAGATATTGTTAGTACTATGTGTTGCTTATTCTCAAATAAAAATTAGTGATGATGGAATGTATATTGGGTCGATGTGTTGTGGTGACTTCTTTACTTGAATTGAATGTAAACCAGCAGCAAATATTGAATTGAATGGAGTTTCCATAAGTGGAACCGTATATATAAACCGACAGCTTCTCTGGTTTGCTGCAAACCACCATATACATAGAACAGATACGAGTGATTACTCGAGTGCTATAAGTTGTATCTAGTGATCACTTAAGTGTCAGTCGTGATAAAAAAAAAGAGTCATTTAAGTGTCAAGTTATTATTAAAAGTGATCACTTAAGTGCCACTTGTGATTAAAAGTGAACACTTAAGTGCTAGGTTTTTTTAGAATGTGATCAGTTAAGTGCTAATTTTTTTTTTGTATATTTCCTCTATAAATTGTACTAGCTATCAGCTACTACCAGCCACCACCACTGCCCACCATTGGCCACCATCGGCCTTCAGCCATCACCACCAACCACACCAAGCATCCCAGGCATTCACTTGAGCCACCACCAGCCACCACTATGCTGGTGGTATACTGCTGCAGAAGTTGCTAGTGCAAGGTGCCTTACAGCAGCTTGCACTAACACTACCTGGTGCAAGATGTGCATATTGCACACTTACATCTTGCACCAGGTGCAGCAAAAACCCCCAACCCAACCCCTATAATAGACCCACCATTAGTAGGTATCAGTAGTCATCACTAGCCACCACCACTAGCAACACCATGATCCTAGCTACCACACCAACACGTAACCACCACCATAGACCCACCATTAGCAGCCACTATTGGTGGTAGGTCGTGGGTCTGTTGCAAAAGGGTGCAAGCTAGGCTATGCACACTGCACTCTTGCACTAGTACTAGCTATAACAAGAGGCCCCAACCCAACCCCCACAATGAACCCACCACCACTAGGCTTCACCAGTCGCCACCACCAGCCACACGAGCACCCCAGTCATCACCACAGATCCACCACTAGAAGCAGTAGTAAGTAAAAGTAAAAACAAAATCAAAAAAATGAAAAAGACAAAAATGACAAGTAATAAGATCATTCCATTGATATTGAAATGAAGTCTTACAAACTCAATGATAAACTATTATTAAAAAAAAAAAATTCACAGTAAAACAATTGACTCCTTAATCCCACAAATCATATCACATCACATTTTATCAATCAATATGCATAATGCCTCCTGTTCGTGCTCCTTTTGATTGACCTTGCACTTGATTCATAATCCTTGCACTTTTTCTAACTGGACGTGAGACTTCTTCTTCAACTGTCTCAGGATGCGTTGATTTTGATGGAGCTACTGAACTGATTCAGAAGGAGTTACAACTGTTATAGGCTGAACTGATTCAGATGGACCTGCAACTGGGTTTTTTTCTTACTCTTCTTTCTTGTTGGCACAGCCAATGTCTTCTTCTTTGTTGGCACAGCCGTTGATTCTTGAGTTGGGCATTGAGAGATAAGAACCTCCGAACTTCTCACTTGCTTCAAAAAGAAAACTCAATTATCAACAAAAGTTTGCACTATAAATTAAATTAAATGCAACCTATAAAACTTACATTAAGAATAACTGTTCCAGAATGCTCATCTGTATAAAGGCCATAACCATATTGATTTAGCCTCTTCCCAAGAGCCCCTCTTGTTTGAAGGGGAGCGTCACTTTCAGGTACTTGTGATTGATTGGCTCTTCTTCTCGCATGTGATTTTTGGGCTCTTGTTGTGGCTGTTCAGCTACAGCAGGGGCTTCTGAATGTCTTTAGACTTTAAGAGATATGATATTGAGTCTTGAACGTATAGACTCAAATGAGCTTTTCTCAAGCGGCTTTGTGAATATGTCTGCTAGTTGATTCTTTGAGTCGATAAATTGTATCATGACTTCTCCACTTTGCACATGATCTCTAATAAAATGATGTCTAATCTCTATATGTTTTTCTCTTGAATGAAGAATGGGATTCTTTGTGAGATTAATTGCACTAGTGTTGTCGCATTTGATCTCGGTGCAAGAGTCTTCGATGCCAAAGTCTCGTAGTTGTTGTTTTATCCATAGTATTTGAGAACAACAACTTCCAAGAGCAACATATTCTGCTTCTGCTGTTGAAAGTGCTACGGTACTTTGCTTTCTTGAAAACCAAGATACTGCCCTATTACTAAGTAATTGACAAGTGCCGGATGTGCTCTTTCTATCAACTCTGCAACCTGCAAGATCTGCGTCTAAATAGCCAAGGAGAATAAAGTCTCCTTCCTTGGGATACCATAAACCAAGATCAGCAGTAGTTGCAACATATTTGATGATGCGTTTTGCTGCGCTTAGATGTGATTCTTTAGGATCTGATTGAAATCTAGCACAAATGCAAACACTAAACAAAATGTCAGGCCTAGACGCAGTAAGATAAAGAAGTGAACCAATGATACTCCTGTATAATTTTTGGTCGACTTTCTTCCCTCCTTCATCTTTGTCTAGCTTCAACGAACTTGACATTGGTGTATCAATCTTTTTGCAATTTTCCATACTGAACTTTTTAACAAGTTCTTTTGCATATTTCTCTTGATGAATGAAAATTTCTTCTCTCAGTTGTTTCACTTGTAGACCAAGAAAGAAAGACAGTTCACCCATCATGCTCATCTCGAATTCATCCTGCATAGACTTAGAAAATTTCTTGCACAAAGTCTCATTAGATGATCCAAATATAATGTCATCAACATAAATTTGAACGAGTAAAAAGCTTTTACCCTCTCTTTTGATAAACAAGGTAGTGTCTACTTTTCCTTTAATAAAACCATTTTGAATTAAAAAGTTACTTAACCTTTCGTACCAAGCTCGAGGAGCTTGTTTTAATCCATATAGTGCTTTTTTCAGTTTGAACACAAAGTCTGGTTTCTTTGGATCTTCAAATCTAGGAGGTTGTTCCACATAGACTTCTTCTTGAATAAATCCATTCAGGAATGCACTTTTGACGTCCATTTGGAATAACCTGAAATCCTTATAGCAAGCAAAACCAAGTAATAATCTAATTGCTTCTAACCTTGCTACAGGAGCGTAAGTCTCGTCATAGTCTGTCCCTTCTTCTTGCGTATATCCTTTGCCCACGAGTTTTGCCTTGTTTCTTGTAACTTTTCCTTTTTCATTGACTTTGTTCCTGAAAACCCATTTAGCTCCAATAATAGACTTACCTTTTGGTTTAGGAGTTAGTTCTCAAACATCGTTAATGTTGAATTGTCTGAGTTCTTCTTGCATTGCTTCAATCCAGCTTTCGTCAGCTAAGGCTTATTCTATATTTTTAGGTTCTATTTCAGAAATAAGTGCCACAGCACTAGACTCTTCTCGCTTTTTGGATCTGGTACGAATCCCCTCATTAATATCACCAATAATGAGTTCTTCGGGATGACTAGACTTATGCTTCCGAGTTACTAGACAAGCCCGGGTTGTTGATCTTTTTCTTGAGTTGATCCTTCAACATCAATTCGTTGTTCTTTTCTTGGGATCTGAACCGTTTTCGGAGGTAGACCTTGTAGAGTCTCGGAGCGGGTTCGATTCTTGATCTGAATCGGTTGAATTTGTGGAGAGTCTTGAAATTTGACGTTCATTGATTCTTCCACAATCTGAGTCTTCTTGTTGGATACTCTGTAAGCTTTGCTTGAAGTTGAGTATCCAAGAAGGAATCATTCGTCCGATTTTTCTTCAAACTTACCAACTTGATCATTTGCATTTTTCAGAATAAAGCATTTACATCCAAATACTTAAAAATACGAAATAATTAGTTTCTTTCCTTAAAAATTTAATAAGGAGTTTTCTCAAGAATTGACCTTAAAAATGCTCTGTTAATAATATAACAGGCTGTAGAAACAGTTTCAGCCCAAAAACGTGAATAAATATTAATTTCAATTAAAAGAGTCATTGCCATTTCTTGTAAAGATCTATTCTTCCTTTCCACAACCCCATTTTGTTCTAGTGTATATGGAGATGAGAATTTATGCTGAAAACCAGATTCATCACAAAATTTAGCAAAGTCTTGATTTTCAAACTCACCTCCATGGTCTGTACGAATGCTTGAAATAGTATAACCTTTTTCATTCTGCACTTTCTTAGCAAATTTAGAAAAATGAGAGAAAGTCTCAGACTTACTTGTAAGAAAGTAGACCCAAGTAAATCGTGAAAAATCATCCACTATTACTAGGCAAAACTTTTTTCCACCAATACTTTGAGTTCTTCTTGGTCCAAAGAGATCCATATGCAGAAGCTGCAGTACACGATTAGTGGAAACTTGATTTATTGGTTTAAAGGAATTTCTAACCTGTTTTCCCAATACACATGGTGTGCATAAGTCAGACTTTTGGTAATTGAGATTGGGTAGTCCTCAAACAAGCTTCTTAGAAGAGATTTTGACAATTTGCTTCATGTTGATATGGCCTAGCTTTCGGTGTCATAGATTTGCTTCATCTTGTACTGATATTAAACATTGTGATATTTCTTGATTCACATCCAGAAGATAGATATTTCCATGTCTACGCCCAATAAAAGATTGAGAGAAGTCTTTACTGGTTCTTGAACATATTCCTTCCTGGAAGTTGATATTGAATCCAGTATCGCACAATTGGCTTATGCTGCGTAGATTGTAATTCAATCATTCCACCAAGGAGACATTATTGATTGTTAGACTTCCAATTTTTACCGTTCCGCTACCAATAATCCTTCCTTTGCTGTTACCACCAAAAGAAACTTTCCCTCCATCTATTTGGACAAGTTTTATAAAGCAACTTGAATCTCCTGTCATATGTCTTGAGCAGCCACTATCCAAGTACCATTTGATCTTCCTTTTGATAGTGACCTGCAATTAAAAGAAAATTCAAGCTTTCTTTGGTACCCACATCTTCTTGGGTCCGGTAGAGTTAGTGCAATAAACAGTCTTTGCCCAATCTCTTTTAACATGTCTCCAAACCATAGGGCATTCTTTCTCAAAGTGTTTTGAGCTTTGACACTTTGAACATTTGAGAGCATTTCGGCCAACAAGTTTTACAAAGACTTTCTGAAAATGATTTTTATAAACAGCTTTCGTAGGTCTTTGTTTGATTCTTTCCTTTACCTTTAGAAAATCAATTAGAGGAATTGTTTCAGCAGTCATTCCCAAGCCTGATTTGTTAAAGTAAGGTCTTTGTACTGAAATAATCTTTTCTAGTTTCTCAGATCCTATTGAAAACTTCTTTAAAATGCTTGAAATATCATTTTTCAAAAGTGCATTTTATTTAGAAAGAGAGTCTATATTTTCTTTCAAGGTAAAAACACTTTTATCTAAATTTTCAAGTTTTTCTTTCCAAGATTTTTCCTGTTGCTTCAGTGTAGAATTTTCCCTTTTTAATTCGGAGATTCTCTTAAGAGAGGTTTTGAGGCTAAGACATAGTTCATCAATATATTTTGAGACTTTAGCAGGAATTTTTAGATTACTTACCTCAATCTCACTGTCTGAATCTGAGTCTGAGTCTGTATCTATCTTGAGGTTTGAGTCTGAATCCGATTTTGCCATTAAACAGATGTTGGCATGATCATCATCACTTTCTTCACACTCAGTGTCACTCAATGTTTCTGCTTTGAGAGCCTTTCTGTATTTCTTAGTCTTTCATTTCCTTTTCTTTAATAAAGGACAGTTGTGTCTGATGTGTCCCTTTTTCTTACATTCGAAGCAAGTCACGTCTTTGTTGGAATCATCATCTTCAGTTGATTTGTTCTGCAATTTTTGAGTACTTTGTCTCTTCCAATTAAATTTTCTTCCCTTTTTGTTCAGCTTTCTGAACTTCTTTATCACAAGTGCCAATTCTTCATCATCTAAATCTTCTTCAGAGTCTGTAGCATTAGAATAATCGTTAGACTTTAAAACAATAGACTTCTTACCTTTGGAGTCTTCTTCATCGTTGGTGTGCTCCACTTCGTAAGACTGAAGTGTTCCAATCAATTCGTCTACAGAAAGTGGTACAATCCTTTGTGTTTCCCTTATTGAAGTCTTTATATAATTCTAGTCCTTAGAGAGTCCACGCGGTTTGTTGACCTTCATTTGTCCTGAGATTGGATGTCCCTGATATTCTAGACCATTCACAATTTCAGTAAAACAGCTAAACATATCAGTGATTGATTCTCCTGATCTCATTTTGAAGACTTCATATTGTCCCAAAAGAATATTGATCCTTGTCTCTTTCACTCGATCAGTTCCTTCATAGGTAATGTGCAACCTATCCCAGACTTCTGAAATACGGTACTGGACTCCCGAGACTTCTTAGACCTATATGGTTACTATTATTTGAGAATATCACTTATATCCCCTTATTAAAGTTGTAGGGGACCTCTTGAGGCAAAACATATCAAAATTTCAGAGGAAACGAAGAAAGATAAGTAGGCGAAACCTCGATATTTCGGAGATAGCTAAACTGGACAGTTCGGTACTAGAAACAGGAACTTCGAACGTCTATAGAAAATTATCTAGAACGAATATAGCCTAGTGTCTTCATGAAAAATCTACCTTAGGGTCTTGACTATAACCTGGTAAAATTTCAGAATTTTTGGAGGTCAGTCGAGTATTTTAATCGAAATATTTCAAAAACTGCGCAATCTGACTTTGTCCGAATTTTTGCATGTTGAAATGTGTGAGCTATATCTTTTTGTGTGAAGCTCTTTTGGGCATGTGTTCTTCATGAAATTGTTACCTTTATGTCTTGTCTATTACATGCTCTAATTGTGTGATTTTTGAGAATCATATGGATATTTAATTTAAATTTTTTCCAAGATTGTGCAAGCTGGAATTTAGTAAATTTCAAAAAGGCATGATATATGGACTATTCTAAATTGTATGGACCCCATGAATTGTATTGTCATTAGTGGCTGTATCTTGCTGCATGTATGATGATGATTGGAAATGCATATAAAAATTTAAAAGGATGAAAGTGATCTTGTTTGCCATTACATCATGTGCCATGCTGAATTTGAGACATAAAGTGGTGAACATGAATTATGATAAATGAGGAAACTGTTGGAGGCGGATGATAATGCCCTGGGAGTGTCAGGATGCCCGGGATGGGGGGTGCCGGAAGCCTCGGAGGTTTGTGCCCGTGGGGATGCCCCGTGATGCCAGTTGGGATGCGAGATGCTCGGAATGTGGGGGTGCCGGATGCCCGGTGGTGTGTGCCGGAGGTTTTCTCGCGATGCCAGGTTGGGGTGAGAGTGATTAAGTATGGGATGCAATTATTGATCCCAGGAAAGAGAGATGTGGTGATCAAAGTGAAAGATAAAAGTGGAAATTGAATCATGCATATATGATATGATGATGATCACCTATGGTATGATGATATGTGTGTGACATGATGATGATCACCTATGGCATGATGATATGTGTGAGACATGATGATGATCACCTATGGCATGATGATATGCGTGAGACATGATGATGATCACCTATGGCATGATGATATGTGTGAGACATGATGATGATCACCTATGGCATGATGACATATGTGTGAGATATGATGATGATCACCTATGGCATGATGATATATGTGTGTGACATGATGACGATCACCTATGGCATGATGATATGTGTATGATATGATGATGATCACCTATGGCATGATGATATGTATGTGATATGATTGTGATGAGTATATGAGGATGTATGTACATATAGTGTGATTGCATACGCATGGCTGCAAGGTAAGTTATGCTTGGATGCATGAATGGCATGTACTATGTTATGATTGTTATGATTGTATTGTGTGATGCATTGAGTGGTTAATTGGATCTTTTACCTGCTGAGTGGCTGTACTCACCCCTTCAGGGACCAACATTTCAAATTAGAAAGATGCCGCTCTCTCCGATCACGCGTGGTACTTTTTATGGCCTTCCATCTGACATGGAGGTCGAGTGCTCAGAGATGGACTGCGTTACCATCCCTGGTCTGACGTTTGTGCGAGTGTGAGTGTTGGTCATGTACGAGGTGGGCCTGGATGGGGGCCCAGTCATTCAGGAGTTTCTGTCGGTTCATGTCCGCCGAGATGGAGAGTTTAGGGGGATGTTGCCACCACCACCACCCGACGTGCCAAGATGGGTGTGATGACCGCGTGAGGGGTAGAGAGCGTATGACACTTTTTGGACATAGCCGCCACTTATAGATGGAGGATCATACATGATCGGCATAGAGGGTCGAGTTGTCTCTTTTTGAGTGGTGGCCAAGTCTAGCCAAGAGTCTTGGCTTTCATTTTTGGTTGTACCGACCTAAAAATCCATCTTGAAAATATGTAAATAAAAGTGGCTCGGCTCTATCTTTTCCTATGGTGCGTAGTGGTGTGCATTGTATCATGATAGTTGGAGGGAGAGATGGTAATATTCAATTATGCTTCCGCTAATAAGTTGCGCTGGGACCGTTTTCAAAAAAAAAAAAAAATGCCTATGAACTGCGATGCTTCTACTAAGAGATGTAACTAGCGTTCATTAGGTATAGCGATAAGTACCTGTGGCGACCTCAGGCGAGTCGGGGGTGCCACAGCCCACTTGGTGTTCATGAAGAAAATATTTTTCTAGAAAAAATGTTTTCTGTAAAACAAACGCACCCATACAAAACATAGCAAATTGAAGCAGGGAAAAAAAAAAAAACACTAGTGAAGTGAGTTCAAGTTGAGGTTCGTTTAATGATTCTATCACCTCATATAAAAGGAAAAAGTTGGCTCATTGCAGCGAAGATGTGAGAAAGCGATGGTGAAAGGTAATTATAGAAGAGAAAAAGAACAAAAATGATAGAATACCAGGCTACAATATACCCGTGCCTTATGTTAACTTCACAATTATCTAGTAACAGCACTAATATCTCAAAACAGTCTGAAACAAAAAATAAACGAAATAATCCAGACCGGCCCAGATCTACCCTAAAATGCAATACAATCCCGAGAAAACAAATCAAAAATCCAAAAAAAAAAAAAAACGAGCTTATCACGAAATGCTGATCAAGATACGAATTTTTCAAAGACCCACGAAATGCTTATCATGAATGATCAAGATTTTTCACGAAATGCTTATAACGAAAAAGAATGAATTTTAAGTAAGCTAGATATTATACGACAACTAAAGAGGATAGTACTCACAATAGAGAGAGAGAGAGAGAGAGAGAGAGAGAGAGAGAGAGAGAGAGACCAGATTTGAGTCTGAAGAGATAAAAGGAGAGCGCTATCTGCCACTGTCTCTTGGTGGGTCATTGGGGAGAGGATCGTGCAATTTCGGTTTATTACTTATAGAAAGCAGGAGGGATTTCCCCCTTCCTTTCTTTTTTCTTTTTCTGAGCTACCGTTAGCTGGAGTAAAATCCAGGAATAATTTTCGAGAAATCACGAGAGACGGAGAAGAGCGGGATTGACATTTGGGAGCTCCTACATAATGGAGCTAAAGGGACGGCGATGACACAATGGTTAGAAAAGCTATCCCTCCCCGTCTCTCCCAAGCACGGAAGAGAGAGATGGATAAAAAGTGGAGTCAAACAAGGCAAGGGTAATTTAGGAAAGTGGGGAAGTACCCGGAAATTACTATTTTGACGAGTGCCAATAATTTTCTTTTTCTTTTGGAGATTTTAGTTGAGGAAATATTCGAGCTCATATATCATTATATGTGAATCTTTATTCTTGATCATAATAAATGAAGTATTTCATCTTTTCATGTACTCATGGGAACGCAAGAATGTGAAATAAAATCTTTTCTAAATGATTGTTCCTTCAATAATTATTTCCTCTTTTTTTTTTTTGTCTTTCCTTTTATCAAATTATATGTAGTGGAAATTTGACAAATAGAAAGTCGCACGCGCAAAAAAAATCGAGACAAAACTTGATTTTGATTTTATGTTATAATATCCAACCCAAAATCTTAGATTGATGGGTAGATGGAGACCTATAAATCTTGTAGATAAACGATGTGCATATATATGATCTAGATTCAAATCTTCATAGAGCTAGGAAAAGGAAGAGTTTGAAAAGAAAGCTCATATAATTTTTTTCCCTCAAATTTCACCTAGTTATTCTTTTCTTTCAGATAATATAAATTGTGGGTATGAATAATACCCTATTCATGAAAATTAACCCTATAATTTTTTCTGTACTTGGGTTATTACAAATTTTGAAAATATATCCAACATGTGTAGCTACTTATATCACATCATGTGCACCTCCACTCTAGCAAATTTACTTATTTTCATCGATGTAACGACACGATAAATACTTAATTTAGTCATTCAATTGGGCCCTACTGTTTTATCTTTCCCTCGAAAAGAGAGCATGATTTTAGGATGTGCAATTAAGTGGAATTAAAGTTATTTTATGGGGTAGGAATTAAAAGAGCTAAGCTAATAGATAGTTGGATCTGAATCATCGTCCATAAGGCATAACTCATTAAACGAGGTTCGCTGGAAGCTTCGTCCTCAAGCAAAGGTGCAATTAATTGTCGCATTTATCAACACGAGTAACATTTCATCTTTAAATTCGAATCCCAATGTCTACACCTTTTAAGAACAAGACCGTAGTGGTCTAGATAGTTAGGTGCTCTTGGAATATATGGCTTTCTCATCCATGCAAATTAATCATCGGGTGTGGTACGTTTTAGGAACCAAAAAAGAAAATTCATTACGCTAGAATACCATTGTCGATTTAAACTAATATAGATTTTTCTTGCCTTGATGTTAAGAATTCTCTTTATTTAATTGCTTAATGAAGAAGAAGTATTTAGAGAAAATTCTAAATAAAGGCCTAAAGATCCCTCATTTTCTCAAATAAAGGTCTAATAGACCATATTTTAAATAAGAGTCTGAAGTAATCATGTCAATCTTAAAAAGAGGCATGAACTCACCATCTAGCGGTAGGAAATTTCATCTTCTAAATTTTTTAATTTTTTTCGATTCTTCTTTCTTTTTTTCTTTCCATTAAAAAAAAGCTAAAAAGAAAAATAGAAACAAACGAGAAGGAGGGCTCCCTTCTGCCTATGACCACCACCCCATTGCTGATGGGGCGGTGGCAATGGTCAACAGGGTTGCCGATGCCTGGGTGAGGGCTAGCGACCCTCTCCTAGATTTGGGCGAGACTCGGCCACCCTCGCCTTGGTTTGAGCGAGGGTCGTCAGCCCTCACGTAGGTCAAGCAGCTTCGCGCAAGTCTAGGGGCCTTGGGTGACAACAGGTGAGCCTCGCCCAAATCTGGGAGAGGTCGCCGCCCTCACCTTTTTCTAGCAAGGGTCGTTGACCATAACCCAGGTGCTAGCATGTGGCACCCCTCGACGGCCCCCAAACCGTTTGGGTCACCACAATTCGCTTACCTTTCACTTTCCCTAATAACATGTCACTTTGATACCATTTCGATTGCAGCGGGTCCATACAACCTGGTGTTTACATTTTTTTTTTTTTTTGATCGGTCCCTTGCGCAATTCATATAACGAAAGTATATCCAACAACTCCCTTCCCTATATTCAGAAAACGATGCACACCAACTAAACATTTATAGGTAAAAGCCAAACACTTTTATTTACTTAAACCAGATGGACATCATTCATCGGTACATCAAAATGCCATAGTTTTCTATACTTGGCTACACTTCAAAAGATGACCGACATCTCCTCCAACAAATCGTATACTTAATGTCCATCGATCGGTGTCGTGTCCAAAAGTTCCTTCCTTTGCTATCCTCCTCCTCGCGGTCATATCCAACCACTTGATCCATCTACGGTGGCGGTGGCGGCAGGTATCTTATCTATTCTGAAATGTTAATCCCCAAAAGGGGTGAGTACAACCACTCAGCGGTAAAGATCCACCAAACTACTCAATGCATCAAACAGAACAATCAAGGCATCATACAAAGCACATATCGTCCATGCATTCAAGCATAACTTACCTTACAGCCATGCTTATATCATCATGCCATATGTGCATATACCACCATGCACTCATCATCAAGCATTCATGCATATATCACCATGCCATACGTGCATATACCACTACGCACTCATCATCAAGCATTCATGCATATCCATGCCATATGTGCATATACCACTACGCACTCATCATCAAGCATTCATGCATATCCATGCCATATGTGCATATACCACCATGCACTCATTATCAAGCATTCATGCATACATCACCATGCCATATGTGCATATACCACTACGCACTCATCATCAAGTATTCATGTATATCCATGCCATATATGCATATACCACCATGATTCATATCATCTACGCTATCAAGCATACATCACCATGAGATCCATTCATGCCTTCATGATCGCATTTTCAATATCAAATAGCATCAATTTATTTTCATAAGCCGATCATGCATCATGCCATATGCATACACCCATGCACATGATTCATTTTCAATTCTTATCTTTCACAAGGATCTCATCAGTTTTTCTTTCCAGGGACCAATGTTTGCATCCCACAATTCATCGCTCGCACCCAACCAGGCATCGCGAGGAACCTCCGGAATTACGCCACTAGGCCACCGGGCATCCCGACACTCTCGGGGCATCGTCGGCTCACACCTCCGACGGCCTTCTCATCACCACAATGCATATTCCCATACATCTCATTTTCAATTTCACATTTGATGCAACAATGCCAATGATTTGACAACGGCCCTTTTTAAAATCATATAATATGCATTGGAAAAAAATATTATTTGATGCAATGGTTTTTGAGAAACTTCATTAAATTCATGAAAATTCATAAATCTTTTGATGTCTTATGATATGCATGAATGTCACCACATTATTGCACGAATGAGAATCCAAGGTATCACAATTTATATAGCAAATCAATAACCTGTAAATAGAACAGTTTTTCAGTTTAAACAGAATGCGTGCTGTTTATGAACAATTCTGGAAAATTAGTAAACGATGGAAATTAATTCTGAAAATTTAACAAATTTTAGATAAGATATAAGAAAACACATTTTGTGAAGAACACCATATCAAACAAGGCTTCACAGAATACGTACAGATCTGTATATATCACTAAAAAGCGTTTTTAACATGACCCATGCACAGTTTCGAAAACAACTTCAATTGAACCCTCAAATGGACTCATAAAATTCTGCAATTTGGACAAGTTGTAGTTAAGATCTATAGCTACAAGTTTTATGAAGAAGCCGAAGTCAAATTCGTTCCGGATTAAAAGTTAAAACCAGTTTACTTTCCTGTTTTCGGGTTTATCTTTTCCAGACTATCATCATTCAAAGAAACTCGATTCTTCGACTTATATAAGTTTATTTCTTCTAATTTTTTAGTATGTTATTACTAAGAATACTAACTACAACTTTCATTGAGAACATATGATCAAATTTTGAACAGATGATTTTATAAAAATCACGGAGTCTTACTGGGTCGAAGTAATATTTTCCAGATCCGGTTTTCTCAAAGAAAAACGATTTTACCGACTTATCTTTCTTCTTTTCCTCTGAAATTTTGATATGTTTTACCTTAAGAAGTCTACTACAACTTTCATTAAGAGATAAAGGCGATATTTTCAAAAGAGAATCACTTTATAGTCCACGAAATCAGTGAAGCTTAGTACAACATTTCCAGATCTAACGTCTTCAAAGGAAAAATCGTTTCACCAAGCAAAACTTGTTCGTTTTATCTCAAATTTTATTATGTTAATCTTCAAGATGTTATCTACAACTCTCATGAAGAGGTCGAAGTGAAATTTCAAGTAAAAAGTGACATGCAACACACGAAATCACCAAGAGGTCAACAAAACAGTTTCCAGATCTAACATTTTCGTACAAAAAGGATTTCACCCCTCAATACTTGTCTATTTTATCTCAAATTTTAGTATGTTATACTTCAAGATGTTCTCTACAACTTTCATGAAGAGGTCTAAGCAAGATTCCAACTAAAAAGTCACATGCAACACACAAACTCGGGGACAGTCGGACTGGTCTTTCCGAAATCAGCATGCATGACCAACGAATCTCTCTTCAAAGCTCCGAAATCTCATCCCATCTACCACAACCAAGACTTACCATCTACTACACCTACACACAGCAATGCAAAGAGTAGGTTTTAGGACTTCACTTGCCTCAAATTCGAAGGAAAACACAGCAAGAACGACGGCGGGACTAGGCGGGC
Organism: Eucalyptus curtisii; assembly: GCA_017140595.1. Classification (NCBI taxonomy): domain Eukaryota; kingdom Viridiplantae; phylum Streptophyta; class Magnoliopsida; order Myrtales; family Myrtaceae; genus Eucalyptus; species Eucalyptus curtisii. The sequence continues at coordinate 9,338,744 of CM029502.1, forward strand.
TCGACGGCGTCTCCTCTTCCTCTCTTCCTCTCTTTCTCTCTTCCTCCCTTTCTCTCTTCTTTCTTTGGACGATACTCTCTCTCTCTCTCTTCTCTCTCTTATGGTCGAAATCCCCCTCCCCCTTTTCCTTTTAGTTGAATTAAAACCCTTGCATGCTTTACTTCTTGCATGGAGGGACACTTGGCTACAAAAGGGGCAACACTTGGCAAGCTTTTCTTGCCACTTGGCATTTTTGCCATGCACATGATGGGCCTTCATTTGGCTGGGCTTGGGCCAGCCTTTGGTCGACCACTTGATGGGCTCCTTGGGCCGGGCTTCTTGGCCCACTTTAGGCCAACACTCTTGGGCCTAAAGTCCAAACTTAAATGGCCCAAGTTTATTTTTAATAATACATCTTAATCCTCATTTAAATAAATACCTAATTGCATAATAATAATAAGGCCATAAAACTTGTAGTCACAAATCCATAAATTCCAATTTATAATGCACATGGCCAATGATAGAATTTTTTTTCCTATCACATAATTATCTATTAAAAGCTTGGCCATAAATCTTATTGCAAATTATGGATTAAATGGCTATAAAATAACTTGCTGGTACTTCCATCACCTATTCATAGACTTTAGTGTAACTAGAGGTCATCATGAATTTTTGGGATGCCACATAGCAACCCTGTTAGCCATTACCACTACCCCACCGGCAATGGGGTGACAGCCATAAGCAAGAGGGAGTCTCCCAACTGTAATTTTTGCTTTAAAAAAAAAACTATCATCTTTATTCATTATTTTTAACTAATTTAATGAAAATTTAAATAAAGAATGTGTTTATGAAAATACCCCTGATCAGCCAAAATATTTTGCCGGCCAGCGAGATTAGATTCTTATTTGAAATAATTATAACCACTTCAGACACTTATTTGAGAAAACATGGATACTCCGAATTCTTATTTGAAATAATGTCTACTCCATGCCTTATTTGAGAAAATGCGGATACTTTAAGTTCTTATTTGAAATTTTCCCAAGTATTAATCTAGCTCATGGCCACCCATATGGTGATTTTTTACAGCTTCAGCCAAAGCATGTTTTCCTAATTCGTAGATTTTATCTAGAGCGATATTTTAAAAATTGTGGCAGCCAATCACAGATCATACAAGGGACATGAGTTATCTAACTTTTGATTAGGTTAGGCAAATTCTTTTTTCCGCTAGCACATATACTAAGGAATGACTAGAAAAGAGTGCTGCAATGTTATAATAGTCAATCGCAATTCACGTAAGGGACGTGAGTTATCTAACTTTTGATTAAGTTGGGTCAATTTTATTTTCTCTTCTTAAGCAAATACTCTAAAGGGCAAAAGCCTCCAAAAATTTTAATTTACCTTAAACTTTTTTCTATGACATCAAAAATTTCAATCTTGTACTTATGTGACACGTTTATCATTCATCAAAAATCTGTCAATGAGAACCATGTATGGATGCCGTAAAGCAAACAGTATTGACATGAAGTGAAATGAAAATGATGTTGTTTTGATAAATAAGAAAAAATCATTTAATAGAACCTTGATGAAGAGTAAACGTGTCACGCAAGTACAAGTTAAGGTGTTTTGAGGTTACAAGAAAAAAGTTTAGAGTAAATGTGTCACACTAAATATGATTTGGGGTTTTTGATTTCACCAAAAAAAATTATGATAAATATGTCTCAGTGAACATAATTTGAGATTTTTTGGAACTTTTTTCCCATTCTAAAAAATGGTCAAGAAACAAGTACAATCGTGATGCCTCAAGCTCAATATCATATGGGTTGGACGTTTTAATGTCATTTATAAGTAATCCACACCCTAGATGGCTACAATCTTCTACAATCACATGATTTACTACATGAAATTATTTGATATACCTCAAAAGGTTACCCTTTTGTATGGTCATTGCAGGTAGTATAAGCAAAGGCATCCTTTCTATTGATGGGGGTTCGAGGACTAAGTAAACTTAAGCCGGTTTGACGAGAGCTGGGAGCGACAGCTAGGGTGAGGGGTTCGGAGAGGTTGTAGGTCCGGACAAATGGGGTGATGACAAAAGGATGAGAATGAATTATTACAAATTCACCCTTCTATGCTCACCGCCATGCGCGGTCGATTAGACAAATTTTTCTCGCTAATTAGGTCAAATGGCAACAAGAGTTTTGGTCTTTTAACTGAAAATTTTGGAGCAAGCACAATGGAGGAAAGCGACGTGAGCGTCTTAGTTGAAATAAAAGGCGAAAGAGAAGGATGGGAGACCAAAATTGTCCGAAACGAAAGCAACCCATTTTTGCGGTTGATCCGACAAGGCATTGGATTTCCATGGCTAGACTAGAGAAACATTGTACTAAGGCTCTACTTTTTGGGGAAAAAATATAGAATTAGTTATTTTATAAAATTACAAAAAGACTAGTAAAAAAATGTGCATGTGTCACGTACCAAAGATCGCCATGTCATCAATCCAAATGGGGCTCATCAAGATCGTTAGATTGTAAGTGACTTGCTCTTTCACCGTTAGATCAAGTGTATCTCTATTGTTGAATTGATTAGACAATGATTGATATCTTTTATTGTTAAATTGTGTACAAGATCAATGGTTATAATTAGAATGACTTTTGTATAAATAGGGAGCCCTCCCCATCATTTGTATCATCCACCTCATTTGAGAAATACAAGTATTCTTTAGAGTTTCTCTCTCTTCTTTCTCTCTCAAGAAATTACGGATAAAGAATGCAACAATAAAGCAGAATTGTACAAATATATGTGGAAAGAGAAAAAAATTTCACAATTTGAAATCTGAATTTTTTCAACCACACAACAGTATTGCCAAAATTAATTTCGAATCTTGCTATTGTATCCGACCAAAAAAAAAAAAAATCTTGCTATTGTACAGCTCTTTCGTAAATTGTGTCCTTCTACTAATAAAAATCTTTCCATTATCAATAACTCAGATATGTACTGATAATGCAAGGAGTGTGCATGAACTGGCATCTTCCTAATAATAGTGTAGATTAGTAAATTTGTTCCCACGCACCACAAATTTAAAATTTAATCCTAAGAGTTGACCAAAACACAACAAACTAACCGGGGCTCTACCATTTGAACTTCCCCATTTGAGCTAAAAATTCACCTCGACCTTCCCATTTGAATAACGAAAAACCCAATTCGACCTTCCCATTTGAGAACAAAAAACAAACCTCTCCCGTGAAGCCAAGAGAAGCGGAGCACCCCTCCACCCATGGAAAATGGAGAGCCACCTCACTGTCAACAACCGCCGTTGCCGAAACTCAGCGTGTGCGCGCATCTCTTTCTGTGTTTTCTCATCCCCGCGATTGTGCTATGAAAGCCGCCCTCGCGCCTCTCTGATTTGATCTTATCGAGCATTGCAGTTTTCATATGTGTTAAGTCCAACCGGTTGTTTAAGTTTTAGTTGCATTTGTTTATCACGGTAGTCTTTGCCCTCTTATGGCTTGATAATTTAATCATCAATGTGTCGAGGCGGACCAGGCGGGGCACCGCTTTACTCCTAGGAGACAAACGGGGTGCCCTGCCTTGCGTCGAGCACAGAGCGATGGCAGGGCCAGGGAACGTGGTACCCAATTTCGCCCTCGCCCTGTGCACATCTCTACTTGGCTTGCCTATTTGAGCATGCTTTGGTGCGATTTCTTTGCAATTACTTTTACTTTGTGTCGAAGAGGCTGAATATGTATGACCATATTGCTTAATCCCCTGGTGTTCTTACCTGCAAACCTCCCTCTCGAGAGGATTTCTTTTTATCACTCCGGAGTGTGTAACAATGGTGAGAGTGCTGCACATTTAGACGTTGTTTTTTCCCTTTATATCGAGGTTACTGTAGTTAATTGCTACATTGTTGAGTGGCCGACTGTGTTGGCGACAGGAGATTGTAGTGTGTCTGAAGTTGAGGTAACAATAGTTTTCGGATAGATATACTATGTTCTCGCCAACCGCCTATACCATCTAGTGCTTTAAGTTTGAGAATGATACCTTCAGGATAAACTAAGATGTGAAATATTATTTTTTTAGCATTGTTTCTCTGTTTTTTTTCTTCTTTTTCTTATGTGTCTCATTGGTTCTTGGCGGAGTGCAGAATCAGGCCGTAGAAATATGGGAGGACGTTCAAAGTCCTCCAACGATGATGGAGGCAAGCAAACGAGAGATAACGATTCAAAGTCCCTCAATGCCAGCGAGTAAGGCAAAGGCGAAAGTCAAAGTCTAATGCCCCTCGATGGAGGCAAGCAAAGTCGAAAAAATCCCATTTTCGATAATACCGGATATTCCAAAGGCAAACCAGGTAGGAATGGACATTCCAAGTGAAACTGAGTATAGAACAAGCCCCGTTCCCCTTCTTCAAATTATGTTTTAGATTACATTTTGCATATAATACCTTTACATGAATGCATATAATAATATCCAGCAACTATCTTTTTGTTGCGGGAATCTAACAGAGAAACAAAGACATAAGCCAAACTCCCAATTTCCCAGAAAAAGAAAAGAATAAGTGGCAAGAGGAAGATGCGTCGCTGGGATCCGCTTCAATGGCCTTTTGTGAATCAGCAGAACTATCTAGACTGGCTCAGAATGGTATATAATCTACTTGACTTTTGACGTAGCTCTAGTGATATTAGGAAAACTTTCCCAATGTAGGTATGATGAAATGGGGGAGCTATCTACTCACGGAACAACTGTGCTGATGGGGAGGTGATATTGGAGCTACCCTACATGCAACAAATTAGTCAGACGTCTCTTGATTACTTCTCTGTTATACATACAATGCTACTTTCGTCTCCAGGTGTATGAGCATACATCTTTGTTCTTCCAAATTGTGGTAGAAATTAAAAAAAAATAAAAAATTCACTACAAGCAATTCGTATGTGAATAGAATTGGTTTTGGCAACAATGTATGGATTCACATTGTTACCTTTCTCAACAATAACATTTCAGGCCGTCAGTTATCAGTGATTTATGTAATCCCCATTGTCAGCCATAAATTGTAGCCGTCCTGGTATGTTAGTTTGTCAGAATGCATGCAGACGTAGATGATTGATAGTTACTGGGTAGGAGATATTAAACATGCACCTAGTTTCCTTTTTGAATTTATTTGATGTCTTGACAGCATTTGACTCTGATAAAATCTCGAGTAGGGGTGAAGAACAATGTCAGGACACTGAACAAGAACATCATCTCATACGGCTCGAACCATGTCAGCCACGTCGTTGTATATGCATTGATCTGTACAAACTCACCTGGATGATGAGGAGTTGGCGCTTGGCTTCAATGCTTGGTTACATGTACTCTCTAGATTTCAGTGAAGATCGCTCTAGATGGAATTGTACAGGAGGCGTAGCACCCCGCTTTCTTTTTATTTTCTTCTGCTGAAACCATGGAATTTCTGATTGCTTGTTTGGGCTGGGTGTGCTGTGCAGGCCAGATGACATCTTTAACACTCTTACGGCTACATTAGGTCGTAGTTTCTTGTCTCGTCACGTCAAGTACCTCTGGTAACCTTTGATTCAAAGATCAGGTCTTCAAAGTTGTGCGGAGGGTCGTGTGAACGAAGATTAACAGTCCACCGTCCTTGCGATGATCACATTGGAGCTGGCATGAGCACGGAGTAATAAATTCCTCGAAGCTTCCAATATCCACGCATCCAAGGAAGAAACATCATATAGGTATTGAATCATATAGTCAACCATCGCATGTATAGATTATCTATTGTGTGGTCTGGCTGTAATCGCCCAGGATATAAATTAGCTAGAGCGGGGGAATTTTAGATAGAACTCAACAGAATTAGAGGGGCTATAAATGCGAAGACATTACGGAATGGGAAAAATAGCCGCTCATATTTGAGAGGAGGTCAACGAATTTCCTGTCTTTGTTTTGCAGATTTTGCTGTAGTATCTTGGGTTCCAACATGATCAGTTAAAGAAGAAATCTGTACAGTAGATTAAAAATGTACAACATTAGCAAAACTCCAGAAGAGAGGAAACAAAAATCAATGAACAGTGAATAAAACAAAAGAAAACCGTTTGAGCACAAAAGATCTGATTACAGGAGACCATAAGCTTACCTTAAGAAAACGACCAGCAATTTCTAACTTCCCATTTACGCTTTGAGCAGCCTTAGCATGTTCCAGCTGAGCAAACTGCAACGGATAATCAATTAACACACCAAGAGCCTAAAAACAAGGGAACAACCACTAATTCAGCCAGAAATATTTACAGACTTGAAACAACCCTAATCCTTTGCAGTGTCAAGTCTCTGGACCAAGGGGCAGTTCCCCCAGCTCAACAGGACCAAAAGCCTCAAAAATCTAATTCCCAACAGCAAGGTAAATGTTAATTAACCTTGCAGAATCAGAAGGCAACTATACATGGATCTTCAAAAGGCTGGTATTAAGAACAAATTCAGGCAGAGAAAGAAATATCCTACTTTCCCGTTTATGATGCATTCCAATAAGTTGCCCACAACAAAATTAAATTGGATAACCCAAACAACCTGCCCCACCCGTTCATTCTCTTATAGTAGAAGGCAACGGCGAAAGCAGTGTCTTTAAACAGATAGAGATGACTTACAAAAGAAAACTTACACTTTTTAGATGACGTTCTGTCATATTAAAATTTAAATCCCCCACGAGAGTTTCCTGTTCGTGGCTCCATATGCTCCGGCAGTACCTGAAGCACCAGTTGCGGTAGACTGAACAAGATTCTTCTCATCCTCCGAAGGTTTAACCATCACAGGTTGCCCAAGAAGTAACTGTCCAGAGAGCGCTATTGCCATTGACACTGACATTGCATCAGAAAATTCAATGTACCTGCACCATCACGAGGCTTCTCTTAGTTGGTCAGGACATGTAGGCCCCCAGAAATTGTGATCAAAACTTACAAAGCAGAGCAAATTGAAGCAGGGAAACAAAAAATCTAATGAAGTGAGCTGAAACCGAGGTTCGTTTGATGAATCTGACGCCACATATGAAAAGAAAAAGCTCATTGCAGTGAAGATATGAGAAAGCAATGATGAAAGGTAATTATAGAAGACAAAAAGAACACAAATGATAGAATACTAGGCTATAATATAGCCGTGCCTTATGTTAATATTTCACAAGTATCTAGTAATAGCACCATATCTCAAAAGAGTATGAAACAGAAAGAAGTAAATTAATTGTCAAAACCACCACCGATAGGCAATTCAATTATATTAACCACCCGTAGTTATTTTGATTGGATCATAATCGGCCAAAGATCAATAAGCTGTTGGATGTATGCCCTAAAGCTACTATGTAATAGTTACATATTAGGGATTTCAGTTGTACTTTCATCATTATTATTTAATTAATGGCAATGACGTATTCATTCATTTGTCCAATTGTTTTATATTTATGAATGATTCCATAAGATCAGTTGCAACTAGACATGTTCTTGAGACGTCAAGAATATATGTGACGGGTTCATAGTTAGATTGAATCTTTAAATCGTTCCCGGTCGATGGATTATTAAGCGGATATTAATAATCCTGTTGAGACCGGTGTGTTCTTAACTTCACTATTAAGTATTGGAAACTTAAGGGAATGATGAGTCACAAGTCATTGGGTATTGTGATGCCTGAGTTAAGAACACATGTGTTTGTATTAGACAATATCACTGAACATGACGATATGGAACGATTAGCGACATGGAAGCTTTTAGCGTGGTCAATGTCTAATTGTTCATGCTTTGGTCTTGTGTAGATAATCTTTAGATCTGAGGCATAGTGTTAACTTGTATGTCGAACAACTATGGTTCACGGGTGCACATAATGTCGGGTCGTTGATCCGTCTTTATAGCTGATGGTCATAGTTTGTTCATATACAAAGTTACACGTGTGCGCAATATGGAATCTGTCTCCTTGTTATATGCAAGGTATGATAATGATGTCCTATGCGATCTAATTGTGACAATGCATTGAAATCCTTGGCCGAGGTTGTAACTGAGAATAAATTGTTTATGTCTCAAATAAAATGTATGTCAATTAGATTTGTGCATATGATCGAATTAATGACTTGACAAACTTTCCATGGTCTTTGTTTGATCGGGACATAGTAAGACAAAGGGATTGAATTACACTGTAGCCAAAGCTGATAAGTTCATTATGTTCTTAAAGCATTCACACTATTTGGGTAGCCATGACATATTGCTAGATGTCAATCATGGCTTGTAAGACCCAAAGATTAATTGGGACAATCAATTCTTTTGGAAGTACTAATGTGTTAGTACAAGTCTTACTACCAGCTTAGTGATGAACCTAGGGATGTCACACACCATAAACAATTGGGATAACGTGGAACAAGAGAGAAATGATGTCGCAAATTTGTTTGCACGAATTGAGTCGATTTGAAATTAAATTAAATGAGATTTAATTTAATTTGTATTATGGTCACGAGCCTACTTGCATATGATGCACACGCATACCTAAAGTGGATACATGTTAATGTATTTCAATTGTACATATAAAGATTATGTTCTTTTTATTCTTTAAAGGGGATTGATTAATTAATTATTTATTCGTATAATTAATTAATTAATAACTAATTAAAAAAGAATTAAAGCTTAAAGCTTCGTGCATGTGCACGATTCATTAAATCGTGCACATGCACGAAGCATGGATGGTCAGCAACGATCGACCATCATGCACAAAGATCGTGCATGAACGGTCAAGAATCGCTAACCGTTCTTGCGATGGTGCATGATCGTGATTAGCAACTGTTGCTGATTCGTGGAAGCTTTAAAAATTAAAATGCCGCAAAAGGTTGCGTGGTAATGTGTGATGCTTTGCGAATATAGAGAGCATAGTGTGTGTGTGTTCTTGTGTCTTTGAGACGCAAGAAAGAAGAGGTTTCTCTCATCCGGGCCGTGACTATTATACATCAAGTATACGACGATTGTTTCCACGTGATTGCTAGCAAGATTGAAGTGGTGAATATCCGAAAGTTCTCTCTTCCGTTCGACGTTCGTTGTTGGTGTGTCTGAACTAGAGATCCGACATTTGTGGGGCTCGAACTGTAGAACATCCGAACAAATTCGTGTAAAGCGCGCTTCGAGAGGTAATTCGTGTAACTCTCTTTTACATTCAGATTTTGGATTAAAACGCACGAACAACGCCTTCGGAGAATCATATAAAAAATATATCATCTTTGTTTCCGCTGCGTACTTTTGTTAAAATTTACCTATACATGATTCATGAAACCCCAACAGTGGTATCAGAGCCAACCTTAGGCATTTTTTTCGTGCGTTTAATTGATTTGTAGTTCAAATATATTTTTACGTTCTAATGGCCAATTTATTTTTTTTAAGAGAATTGGTTCTCTTGCTCTTATGTGGCCTATAGAAGTTGATTAATTTATTTGATGAATTTAATCAACTAAGCAAAATTAGAACTAAATCAATTTTGAATCAAAAATCCGTAACTTGTTATACTTTGTGTTTATATTCTGCAAATGATAAGTAGAATTTTATGCATGCCTTCCAGAGCTTTAAATTTTGAATTTATGGCTCGTAAAGAAGGGTGGTGATCATGGAAAAATCCCTAATTGTTGTGATTGTTGTATGGATGAATGTATGATGATTACAGGTATTCTTTTTGGGATGTAATCATTAAATGGAGGCTGCGTCCTTCCTTTTATTTTATTTTAATTTTTCATGATATGGAATTTTAGTATGGTTTAGTATTTCAATTGTTGATGTAAATACTACAAGAGAGGAGGAGCCATTGGAGGAGCCATTAAACCGGTGAGCTCTTCGAGCCCGGTCTTTGAAGAGTTCAAAGATTGAAGAAGAAGTGAAGAGCAGGTCCATATTATTAAAACATTAAAATGGCTAAATGGGTCTCTTTGGCTCGAGACCCATTGAACCATAATTACATGATCACCACGTAGGATAGATGTTATGTGATATCTATTTATTTATTGTGTTTATGTTATCGTGCATGTTAAACCGGTTAATGTGCAAAGTGAGACCGTTAATAACGACCCAAATCTCCTTATTAATAATATTAAGTCGAAACGGGTTTCGGACTCGTGGCCTTCCATCGTCGTGGTTTGATTCAATATTATAGTGGTTAACTAACCGGTTATGGATACAAGGGGTTAATTACCATTTATAATATTGGACCACTCCATTATGCATATGATGCTGTAGGGTTGGAGCCAAATGATTTATAATAACTGTCAGGTGAGGGAATCATTTGTGTTTTCAATACTTACATGAGACGATGGGCGAGACTTAACTATGATCATGATGCCAATAACTGTTAGGTGAGGCTTTCATGGTCTAGAGGCCGAAGTTATGATTGGGACTCGCATATGATGCGTTGAACAAGTTGGTTCACTCACTAAGTTCATAGAACACCAATAACTATTAGGTGAGGTGGGCTTTGGACTAGTGGGACTCCAATCCCCACTAGTAATCTTTACCCAACAAAGATTACCGCTTCCCATCTTAAGGAGTATGGGATTCGAATATAAATTTAGTGGGAGGATCTATTTCATTTAAAGACCAAAATGAAATAGTTACTTTGAAAGATACAACGGCTAACAATTTATTTTCTGCAATAGATATATTATTACTCTGAAAATGGTGACCACAAACCCACTCGCTTCTATACTTGACAAGAATTGTTTGACTGGACCCAATTTCACTGACTGGGTGAGGAATTTGAGAATTGTTCTCAATTCAGAAAAAATTGGGTATGTGCTTGATGAAAAGATGCCAGCCTCCTTTCCTGAGGGTGGGACCCAAGAAGAACGTGTCACTTATGATAAGTGGCATGACGATGACTTAAAAGTTAGGTCATATATGCTTGCTTTATTGAATAATGAATTACAAAAGAAGTATGAATCTATGGAAGATGCTAGGTCGATCATTTTGCATTTAAAGGAATACTTTGATGAGAATGGCCGAACCTCTAGATATGAGATATCTAAGGCATTGTACCATATGAGGATGGCTGAAGGATCATCAGTTAATGATCATGCTTTGAAAATGACCTGGCACATTGAAGAATTGGCTAGGTTGAATCTCGTTATGGACAACGAGTTAGCTGTGGATTTGATCCTCTAATCTTTACCCGATTCCTTCTCGGTTTTGTCCAAAACTTCCACATGCATAAGATGGAGAAAACTCTCGCTGAGTTACATAGTATGCTGGTAGTTTATGAGAAGGAAATGCACAACACGAGACCAAATGTAGTGGCTATGGCTAAGGCTTCTTCTTCAAAGGGTAAGACTGTTTTAAAGAAGAATAAATGGAAGAGGCCTGCCAAACCTATTGTGCAACCAAAACCCAAGATTGATAAAGGGAAATGTCATTACTGTGGTGTCAAAGGGCACTGGAGGAGGAACTGTAGGAGGTACCTCGCGAGCTTGAAGGTCAAGCCCAAGAACCAACCTTATGAAGGTATGGTGTCTATGCTTATTGAAACTAATCTTATGGTTAGTGCTGAATCCAGCTCATGGGTTCTAAATTCTGCTGCAACTTCACATATTTGTATGTCTTTGCAGAATCTGGAAATAAAGGGATCTTTGGGGGCGAAGTGAGATTGTCCGACATTTGCCAATGGAGCAAGAGTTGCTGCATTAGCTATAGGGACTTTTTGTTTATGTTTGCCTTCTGAACATGTATTGGTTTTAAATAACTGTTTGCATTATAAGAATGCTGTTAGGAACATCATCTCTATACCTCGTTTGGGTAAAGAGAATTATGAATTTTCTTTTGCTGATGATGTATGTTCTATTTATCATAATAGAACATGTGTTGGTTCTAGCTTATTAACCAACAATCTTTATACCATTACAATGTCCGATAATGCGATTACCAATGTCAATAAGCAAAATAGAATTGATATAAATGTTATAACTAATAAACGCCCTAAAGACAGTCCAAATAAAAAGTATGTTTGGCATCTCCGGTTAGGTCATATTGGAGAAGACAGAATCAACAAGTTGAGTAATGATGGATACATTGATCCTTCAAATTTTGAGTCATACTTGACTTGTGAGGCATGTCTTCTAGGAAAAGTGACCAAAGTGCCTTTTGTAGGACAAAGTGCGCGAGCTGCTGACATATTAGGATTAATACATACAGATGCATGTGGACCAATTAATGAAACTGCTAGAGGTGGTTACAATTACTTCATTACCTTCACCAATGATCAGTCAAAGTATGGTTATTTATACCTCATGAAGTATAAATCTGAATCCTCTGAAAAGTTCAAGGAATTCAAGGCTGAAGTTGAGAAACAAACAGGAAAATGTATTAAGGCTCTTCGATCGGATCGAGGAGGTAAATACCTTAGTACTGAATTCCTAGACTATCTTAAAGAGAATGGCATTTTATCGCAATGGACACCTCCTGAAACTCCAGAACATAATAGTGTATCTGAACGAAGAAATCGTACTCTATTAGATATGGTGCGATCTATGATGAGTTACACCGATTTGCCAATTTCTCTTTGGGGATATGCCCTTGAGACAGCTGTATAAATACTGAATAGAGTGCCGTCCAAATCTGTTCCAACTACGCCTTATGAGATATGGCATAGTAGGAAACCCAGTCTTAATCATATAAAGATTTGGGGTTGTCCAGCTTTCGTGAAAAAGCTGAAAATGGATAAATTGGAGGCAAGATCTGAACAAGGTCACTTCATTGGATATTCAAAGGAAACTCTTGGATATTACTTCTATTTTCATTCAGACCAAAGAATTTTGGTGAGCAAGCACACTTCTTTTCCGGAGAATCAGTTCGTCCAAGAAGGTGGTGTGAAGGCGGAAAATAGTCTTACAAGAAGAAAATAATGAAGTACCAAACAACCGAGTTCGATACCAATCTCGATTCAGTGGGAGCTTCTGATACACAACCTCTTAGGAGGAGTGCGAGAACGTCTCGCCCACCTGCTCGTTATAGACACTCGGTTGATCATATTGAACTATTAGTCATTGTGAATGATAGTGATCAACCTGGTGATCCTAAAACCTATGAGGAGGCGATGTTGGACATCGATTCTGGTAAATGGCTAGAAGCCATGAAATCCGAAATGGATTCAATGTATTCCAATGATGTTTGGACCTTAGTTGACCTGCCATATGGTATTATACCAATTGGCTATAAATGGATCTTCAAGAGGAAGATGAATGCTGAAGGTCAAATTAGAACTTACAAAGCATAGCTGGTGGCGAAAAGATATCGTCAAAAAGAATGAATTGATTATGAAAAAACTTTCTCACCTGTAGCCATGCTAAAATCCATTCGAATTATGTTGGCTATAGCTGCACACCTTGATTATGAGATATTCCAGATGGATGTCAAAACAGCTTTTCTAAATGGTTTTCTCGATGAGGACATCTATATGGAACAGCCACGGGTTTTGAATCCAATAGTGAAAATCGGAAGGTGTGTAAGCTTAAGAGATCCATTTATGGACTCAAACAAGCCTCCAGAAGTTGGAACATTCGTTTTGATGAGGTAGTCAAATTGTTTGGCTTCATAAAAAATCCGGATGAACCTTGTGTATACAAGAAGATCAGTGGGAGTGCAATTGCATTTCTGGTTTTGTATGTCGATGATATACTTTTGATTGGAAATGATGTACCAATGATATCATCAATAAAACTATTCTTGTCACAGAAATTCTCCATGAAAGATTTAGGAGAGGCAACCTATATTTTAGGTATCAAGATCTATAGAGATAGATCAAGACGATTGATTGGCCTCTCACGGTCTACGTACATAGACAAAGTGTTAACACGGTTTAACATGCAATGTTCCAAGAGAGGATTATTGCCTTTTAGGCAAGGTATTCGTCTTTCTAAGGAGATGTGTCCCAACACTCTTGAAGAAAGAGAGCGGATGGCGAAGATGCCATATGCATCCGCTATTGGAAGCATAATGTATGCTATGCTATGTACTAGACCTGATATTGCGCATGCTGCAAGTATTACTAGCGAGATATCGATCCGATCTAGGAGAAGAGCACTTATAGCATAGCGATCAAGAATATTCTTAAGTACTTGCGAAGGACTAAAGATTTATTCTTGATATATGGAGAAGGAGAATTTAAAGTTGTAGCTTATACTGATTCCGATTTTCAATCGGATCCTAATGATTATACGTCTACATATGGGTTTGTCTTTACATTCAATGCTGGTGCGTTAGTTGGAAAAGTTCCAAACAAAGCATAACCGCGATTCCACCACCGAGGCGAGTATGTAGCTACTTCCGAAGCAAAGAAAGGAAGCCGCTTGGATGAAGAAGTTTATTTCTGAACTTGTAGTCGTTCCTTCAATTGAGCAACCGATTACATTGTTTTGTGACAACAATGGGGCGATAGCTCAAGCTAAGGAACCAAGGTCTCACCAAAAGTCCAAGCATATTGAGAGACGCTTCCATCTCATCGAGAAATTGTTGGGAGAGGTGATATCGCCTTGCAGAAAATTGCCTCAAAGAGAAAACGTGGCATCCCTTCACTAAGGCCTTACCTCAATCTTCTTTTGAAAGACATATTGACAAAATGGGTTTGAGGTACCAAACAAATTGGCTTTAGTGCAAGTGGGAGATTGTTGGATGTATGCCCTAAAGTTACTATGTAATAGTTACATATTAGGGATTTCAGGTTGTACTTTCATCATCATTATTTAATTAATGGCAATGACGTATTCATTCATTTGTCCAATTGTTTTATATTTATGAATGATTCCATAAGATCGATCGCAACTAGACCTATTCTTGAGACGTTAAGAATATATGTGACGGGTTCATAGTTAGACTGAATCTTTAAATCGTTCCCGGTCGATGGATTATTGAGTGGATATTAATAATCCTGTTGAGACCGGTGTGTTCTTAACTTCATTATTAAGTATTGGATACTTAAGGGAATGCTGAGTAACAAGTCATTGAGTATTGTGATGCCTGAGTTAAGAACACATGTGTTTGTATTAAACAATATCACTGAACGTGACGATATAGAACGATTAGCGACATGGAAGCTTTTAGCGTGGTCAATGTCTAATTGTTCATGCTTTGGTCTTGTGTACATAATCCTTAGACTTGAGGCATAGTGTTAACTTGTATGTCGAACAACTATGGTTCACGGGTGCACATAATGTCGGGTCGTTGATCCGTCTTTATACCTGATGGTCATAGTTTGTTCATATACGAAGTTACACATGTGCACAATATGGAATCTGTCTCATTGTTATATGCAAGATATGATAATGATGTCCTATGCGATCTAATTGTGACAATGCATTGAAATCCTCGGCCGAGGTTGTAACTGAGAATAAATTGTTTATGTCTCAAATAAAATGCATGTCAATTAGATTTGTGTATATGATCGAATTAATGACTTGACAAACATTCCATGGTCTTTGTTTGATCGGGACATAGTAAGACAGAGGGATTGAATTACACTGTAGCCAAAGCTAACAGGTTCATTATGTTCTTAAAACATTCACACTATCTGGGTAGCCATGACATATTGCTAGATGTCAATCATGGCTTGTATGACCTAAAGATTAATTGGGACAATTAATTCTTTTGGAAGTATTAATGTGTTAGTACAAGTCTTACTACCAGCTTAGTGATGAACCTAGGGATGTCACACACCATAAACAATTGGGATAACGTGGAACAAGAGAGAAATGATGATGTTGCAAATTTGTTTGCACGAATTGAGTCGATTTGAAATTAAATTAATTGAGATTTAATTTAATTTGTATTATAGTCACGAGCCTACTTGCATATGATGCACACGCATACCTAAAGTGGATACATGTTAATGTATTTCAATTGTACATATAAAGATTATGTTCTTTTTATTCTTTAAAGGGGATTGATTAATTAATTAATTATTCGTATAATTAATTAATTAATAACTAATTTTAAAAAAAAAAAATTAAAGCTTAAAGCTTCGTGCATGTGCACGATTCATTAAATCGTGCACATGCACGAAGCATGGAACTGCTGACCATCATGCACAAAGATCGTGCATGAATGGTCAGCAACCGCTGACCGTTCTTGCACGATGGTGCATGATCGTGATCAGCAACGGTTGCTGATCCCACGATCAGCAACCGTTGCTGATTCGTGGAGGCTTTAAAAATTAAAATGCCGCAAAAGGTTGCATGGTAATGTGTGATGCTTTGCCGAATATAGAGAGCATAGTGTGTGCGTGTGTTCTTGCATCTTCGAGACGGAAGAAAGAAGAGGTTTCTCTCATCCGGGCTGTGACTATTATATATTAAGTATATGACGGATTGTTTCCATGTGATTGCTAGCACGATTAAAGTGGTGAATATCCGAAAGTTCTCTCTTCCGTTCGACGTTCGTTGTTGGTGTGTCTGAACTAGAGGTCCGACATTTGTGGGGTTCGAACTGTAGAACATCAGAACCAATTCATGTAAAGCGCGCTTCGAGAGGTAATTCGTGTAACTCTCTTTTACATTCAGATTTTTGATTAAAACGCACGAACAACGCTTTCGGAGAATCATGTAAAAAATATATCATCTTTGTTTCCGCTGCGTACTTTTGTTAAAATTTACCTATGCATGATTCATGAAACCCCAACATAAGCATCCACGCAAGAATATGCGAATACCTGGTTTATCCCTACACGAAACAACCATCAGTCACTAGGTACGGGTTGCAACATTCAATCCAACAATTTAACAGCTTCCACAGGTGTTTCACTGCTCTGTGTAACAAGAAGTAGACATGGCGAAAAAGGAACTCGGGGTCATGTCATCTACCTTTGCAAGGCAGCATGAATTGATAAAGCTTATCTTTATCTTTAACGCATTGCTAGTGAATTTAAGAATACACTGACCAAAAAAAAATCTAAGAATACGGTTAAACTCGATCCTTCGTAAAAGATATGCTTAAAATATCTCAACAGGCATGTAAATGTCATAAAGCTTTGTTTATGATGAAACGCATACGCTACACCTTTTGAACGTCTTGAATTCCTGTCCGTTATCAACCTGACGTCCCTTACCTGTAGACAAGGAAATTACAACTTATGACACCAGGATCCATATGTCCCGTCAAGAAATAGACCCGTTATATCGGAAAGAGAAGTGGATGCAGTTGTTTCGTCCTTGTAAGCTTGTAAGCTGTAATTTGTAGAGAAAATATTACGTATCCTAACAGTGCCACGTTATTTTTACTCTGAACCATTCACATGTCGATACTTGTCAAATGACGTGGCAAGGGTACACAATATTTTCTCGAAGGTTCAATGCGTTGGGATAGAGCGTCGAAGGAGGAAGAGAGAGTAGGTAAAGAGGAGAGAGAAGATAGAGGAGAGAGAATGCCTTGCTCTCTGCCCGTGTGTTGGTTTGAATTGGAACAACGTGGACTCATTCGGATAGGTGTCAACGTGTGAATGATTTAGAGTAAAAATGATATGGTAGACAATATTTTCTCGTAATTTGTATCTTGTCTTTTTTCGTTGATTTGTTTTTTTCCCTTCTAGAGCAATCGATTGATCTACCTTGTCGGGACAGGTGTACCGAGTGATGAGATGGGACTGCAACAGAGACTATAGCCTTGGTGGAGAAGTGCACACTGCAGCAGATTTGCGATAAGCAATTATAATTTCTCATGATTTCTTTATGTCATCGCCTCGTCAATAGAGTGGATGATCCTCTGAAATGTGTGAAAAGCATAATAAGTTTCTTCTTAATTGGACATGTCTTCGGTATAAAGATGGCATGTGTTCTTTTAAAGGCACTCCAGGTTTTCTATGTTCTCGTTTGTGCACATGGTTTTGGCAGCCGTGTTATCATCAAAATATCGTGCAGTGGGTCGCGGCGTTCATCTCTGTGGGAAGGTTGTTGACGTGAAAATTCTTTTTTTACATTCATTTTACTGCATAAAATTGATTTCTTATCAAAAATTTTGGCACGATCTTCTCTCCTGTCATGCCGTAGATATCAAGCAGGGAATAAGCAAGTTATATAATTGGTTCAACATATGTTTTGATAAGTTTGGTCGTCCATCAACCCCATAGCAGACTGATGTTTGCCAAGCTATTTTCAAGAAATTGTTCGAGAACATTTGGCTTCTGAGAACACAATGCAGTCGGTTTGAAAGTTTGGCAAGCTATTTATTTGTTCATCTTTATAGATTCATATGTACAAGTTGCTCACATTTTTTCAGTTGAACAATGTTTCGTTGTGACAGCTCTAATGTAATGATTTTTAACTGACCAGCATGTGGATGGTATGTGTCCTACCCTAAATAAACTGTGATTCAATGCGGGGCAATAACTGTGAGAAGTGTGAAAAGCTTTTGAATCCAACTGAGTT
Source organism: Eucalyptus curtisii (assembly GCA_017140595.1). Lineage (NCBI taxonomy): Eukaryota > Viridiplantae > Streptophyta > Magnoliopsida > Myrtales > Myrtaceae > Eucalyptus > Eucalyptus curtisii. The sequence continues at coordinate 9,357,111 of CM029502.1, forward strand.
AATTGATTCTAGGTGTAAGGTACCACATATTCGCACTAGATTTTAATTTTTTTAGTTTGTTCGGTATAGACCATGCTTGTACGAGAGGCCGTCTACTATGCACTTTAATGAACTGTGAATGGGAGGCAGATTACGACTATTCAAGATGATATCTGTGCTTAGCTAGAATGCAGAAATTTAGCACTTGTTTTCAATATATAACATCACCCATTGTCATAAGAGCCTCCTTCTTTAGTTGTGACATCCTTAATTTCAAGGTCTGTTTTCAATCGAATAAGTTGGGCTTTTCATCGATGCGCCTATAGTTCTTTTCTCTGAGTTGGCCACTCACGAGATGACTAGTCTATCAGGTGGAGCCGTTAAGGAATCTAAATGCAATAGACTTGAGAATTCGACCAGGAATCGACTGCTCGACAGTGTTAATCTGCAAGGGTCATTACGGCACCGTCCAAAATCGATCAGAGACCGGAGATAGGTTGATTCGATAGAGGTATGTGATTAAAGTGTGGGTGATTCCACCTAATTGTAAAATTCTCGTCGAACGGCACTAGACCGATTTTTCTGTCATTTCTGTACCATGTGCCCGTATTTGAAACCTTGAGATTTTCACTATAATCGAGAGTCGCCAATGAGTCGAAGATGTACAATGTGATCGACCACGGGTCAATTGCACTAAAAATTTCTAAAAGCTACCCGGTATGCTAGGTCATGCTAAAATCGCGCCAGATTGAAATTAACCGCGAATTTGAATCCGATTTCAAAAATTGAAAGTTTTGTTATGTCACGATTCATTTTAGAAATGTCGACTCATCCTCCAAAATTTTTTTTGCAAACCAAGATTTTTGGCAAAAATTCAAAGTAAGGCCGTTTTTTACTCGGAAAATCAGAGGACCCTTTTTTATCGCATTTTTGGGATTCAAGTTGGTTTAATTGACTAGGAAAAATCTTAAGAGGGATGATGGCATCTTGGTTGAATTTATGGGGACCGAATTGAGCTCAATTGGAGGAGAATTTAAGGGAAATTGAATCCAATTTGAGTGGACAATGTACAAATTTGTAGGCCTCGGTAGTGTGCAACATTTGGAACTTTCAAAGGCTTGCCAAGGAAGCTTTGGCAACTGCAAATGGCTGAGGAAGATAGCCAAGTTGGTGGGGACATGTTCTTGAGTGTGTTTGGATATTTTGGTAGCCCCCTCCTTGACCAATAGCCTTCTTCTCCCTTCAACAGCCACTTTCCCCATTGTTGAGTATGTTGGGAAGCTTAGGGTGCGAATGATAACCATTCTAGCCAGAAATTGATTTCTGGAAGAGAAATAGATTTTTCTATTTCTATTTCTAGATGAGTTTCTAAGCAAAAATATTTATTTGATAACAACACAAAATTTATACTCTAAAAATAGAAATTCGTTTGATAACGACACAAATTTTCTTCCTTTCGAATGACGGCAACCGGCGGCGGCGGCGGCGACTAGAGACCGGCGGCAATCGGTGACCGGCGAACGGTGGTCAACGGTGACGGATGGAGGACCGGTTGACGAACGATGAAAAGAATTTTTATTTTTCATTTCTATTCTAGAAATATAAAAGTAGAAAATTTTTACTTATGATTTCTATTCCAAACATATTTAGTGGAACAAAAATCTATTTCAAAAATAGAAAAATGGAATAATTTTATCAAATGGATTTCTATTTCAGAAACAAGTATGGAATAAAAAGCTTTTCTAGAACAGAAATCGAGATTGTCATGCACCCCCAGAGAACTAGGAAATCCAGCCAACTCCCTCCCCCTGGCCATCGACCACCACCGGATCTCCCTCGCCACCCGTCACGTGCCCGCACGTCAGCCGCTAGCCCACGCCAGCTCGTCCGCCGTCCGCGATCGCCTCTCGGTCCAACGCCATTGTTCGTGCCCGGAACCACCGTCTGGAGCTCCATTGATCACGGTTCGCACCCTCCAAACCGTCGAAGTTGCCACCGTTGCTCGCCTAAGCCACTGCTGTCGTCCGCCGTCCAACCTTGCCGTTCCAGCCCATTCCGTTGGTCGGCCCAACCATTTTGGTTCTTTAAAAGAATCGAAATCCAACAAGGGTCCGTGGGCTTCAAGGCCTGATTTGGACACTTCCACGCCTCGTTGGGTGTCACCGCTTCGGAGTTTGACGCCCGTCTCTGCGTCGCTATCGTCATGGACTCACCGAAACGCTAAACGGGTGAGTTTACTCGCTAAACTCTGCTTAGAGAGTTAATTATACTTAAGGAGTGTTTAATTTAAGTTAATTAGGGATTAGGTGATTAGTTAGATGAGATTAGTGATTTAATTATTCAATTATGCATGTTAGGTGGTTAGATTAGATTAATTAAGGACTAGATATGATGTACTATTTATCTAGACAAGTTCGGGAATTTTCCCGACCCGTTTAGGAGGTTAATTAAGCATTTCCGACCTAAGTTAGCATTTTTTATATTTTAAATTGATTTATTTAATCAATTTTGGTAATTATTTAATTATTTAATATTTTCCAGAAATTATACCGAGATAGCCGATGACCGAAATTTCGTGCTAATTGCAATGGTGTATTCAATTTATGCAATTGGGTGTTAATTAATACAAATTGAGTGTTGATTGGAATTTTAGTCATTTATTCCAAAACTTGTGAATTTCGATATTTATTCAGAAAATCATGGGTGTCATATTTTAACACCGAAAATGATTTTATATACTATATAAAACAGTGGGATTTTAAAGTGGAGGATATCAATTTTTTCAGGTTCGATCTGACCGTGTATCCACACACGACTAATTTACCATGTATTTCTAATACGAAGAAAATAGACCAAGCTCACCATTTTAATTGAGGCATTTGAGTGCAATGCACGGTATCTAGGGCCGAAATTGAATGGTCGTGTATTGGTTAAGAGAACCCGTCCCAGGCTGTTAAGATGGACGTTACCCCTATATGGGATGCCCCTGGACAACGGAAGCCGGTCGCAGTAGATTCTAGACCTTTGCTCCTTCGGGAAAGCCATCTAAGAAAGACGTTGTGCTCAAAGGGGTGAGACGACACCTGGCTATGCTAGAAGACCACCGAACATAGAGTAGGTCATTCTATAAGCCGAGATCAAAACTAGGAACTCATAACGAATTGAGTTGAACGCGTCGAATTATGAGACAAAAAAATGTGGCACGATATGGGGCGTGTCATAACGATTTGGCCCTATAATCATGACCCCTATGCTTGGTTGAAATTGAGTGTGGCGTTCCAGTTGATGAGCTTATTTGCTGCTCATGTTTTTGTGGCTGTCTGTGATATGAATTGTGATGACTTGCAGGGAGGATCTGAGATGAGGTAAGTCTCTATGGTTGTATGATTGTGTGGTTAGGACATCTCTAAGCGTATTACCCTCCTAATTGGGGTTTAGAGCATGGACTCGCTGAGATTTATATCTCACCCCGTCATGGGCTCAATTCTATTCAGGACCGTAGAGTGGAGGATCTAGAGTCGAGCTAAGGGGATCTAAGGTGTAGGTCAGTTAGGATGTAACAGCCTAAATTTTCAGAATTTGTTTTTGATTAAATAAATCGGGTTTTTCATCGACGCGTCTATGGTGTTATTCTCTGAGCTGATCACTCACGAGATAACTAGACTATATGGGGAAGCCATTAAGGGATTTTAACGCAATAGACTTGAGAATTCGACCGGGAATTGACCGCTCGACCGTGTTGATCTGCAAGGGTCATTACAGCACCGTCAAAAATCGATCAAAGACCGGAGATAGGTCGATTCGATAGAAATATGTGATTAGTGTGTTGGTCATTCCATCTAATTGCAAAATTTCTGTCGAACAGCACTAGACCGATTTTTCTGTCATTTCTATACTCGGTGTCCATATTTGAAACCTTGAGATTTTCACGACAACTGAGAGTCGCCAATATGTCTGAGATGTACAATGTGGCTCGAAAATAATCGAAGACGGGTCAATTGCATTAAAAATTCCTAAAATCTACCCGATCAACCAACTCATGCTAAAATCACGTCGATTGAAATTAACCATGAAATTAAACCCGATTTCAGGTTCTATCATGTCACGATTTATTTTAGGAACGTCGACTCATCCTCCGAAAATTTTTCGGAGATTTCGAGATTTTTACGGAAAATCAATTTGGACGTTGCAGGAAATTAGCGGAAATTCGAATGAGCCAAATTAAAGGAAATTTGGACTTCCAAGCCGAGCCTTTGAGTATTGGGGACTTGTAGAAAATTGTACGGGATTTTTCTTCATCGAAATTGGACCTTGACTTGGGGAATCGAGTGAGGAAATTGAAACTAATTGAGTGAAATTCGGAATTTTGGCAAGGGGCTACAATTTTGACAATTAAATTAGCTCAATTGTGAATTGTTTTACAAAAAAGAAATAGGGGACAAAGCAATCAATGGAGGGGATAAAATTTTGGACTTTATCCCTTGACCCAATCCTCTTGAGCAAGTAATCCAACTGCCTTTCCCTCTCGTTTTTTTCTCTCTCTCTCCACCAGCAATTGCGTTCATTTCCCTTAGAATTCAAAAACCGCACACCACTTCTTTTTCTTTCTCTCTCTCTCTCTCTCTCTCTCTCTCTCACGGATCACCATAGGCCAGCAGTTGCTTAATTTCTTCCTCCTTTCCTTCGCTCGTTCCATCTCCATTTCTTTGTTCCACCGGCGTGATGTTCCCTGTGGCTCCACCAAGAATTGTTCCCCCTCAGCCCCTTCAACGCCACCTCGCCAGTCAACACAACAAAAACCGTTGTTGACTCCTTGAAGCCCACAACTCACCGAGAAGCCCAGTCCACCAAAGTCACAATCCATGCCCCGAAGACTAGCAAAGCTAACTTCATCTCATCGAACCAAAGCCTCACGCTGTAGCTGCCACATCCGCGATCTACTCCTTCGTCCGCCAACAGCTGCTTCTCCCTTCCTCGTGTGCTGTTCAGCTGACCAAAGCAAATCGCCAGCCATCCAAAGACAAGCCTACACGAAGCCAGCGGATTTCACGGCCCAGCATCTCCGTGAATTTCAGCCATCTCCACTGAGTCGCAGCAATCGCCAACCCGTTCTCTGTAGCTCCAATTCAGCCCAAGAATTCGGCCCAAGAGTTTAGCAATTCAGCCCATTTTGGGCCCGCAAAGCAAGTCTACCCACAGCCAAGCCAAAGCCCAGACCAAGCCCAGCAAGTTGTTGTGGGCTTGCAAGGTTTTTTGGCCTGGTCCGAGTGTCCGTCGACGTCGCCGAAAATTCGGATTTCGGCTGCCGTCGCGCTGTTGTCGCAGTGAACCGGTTTCCGCGATAAACCGGTGAGTTTATGCACTAAACTCTTCTTAGTAAGCTAATGATTTTTAAGGGGTGTTTAGATTTATTTAAGTGTAATTAGTTTAATTATTAGTTTAGTTAGTTAAATTAGGTTAGTTAGATTATTTAATTATGTGGTTAGAGATTATAGTTAATTAAGTTAGTATGTTGTTATATAGCTAGGATGCTTAGAATAATTTATTTAGCTCAATAGGTGGTTAGATTAGAATTATGTAGCCTAAGTTAGCATTTTTAGTATTTAATATATTTATTTAATTAATTTTCGAAATTATTTAATTATTAAATATTTTTCGGAAATTAGACTAGGATAGCCGGTGATCGGAATTTCGTGCTGATTGCAATAGTGTGGTTAATTTCTGCAATTGAGTGTTAAATTGTGCAAATTGAGTGCTGATTGGAATTTTGAGTATTTAATTCCAAAATTTGTTCATTTCAGTATTTATTCAGAAAATCCCGGGTGTCAAATTTTAACACCGAAAATGGTTTTATATACTATTTAAAACAGTAGAATTTTAAATTGGAAGATATCAAATTTTTTGGTATGAATTGACCGTGTACCCACACACAACTATTTTACCATGTATTTCTAATAAGAAGAAAAATGACAGGTTCACTATTTTAATTGAGGCATTTAAGTGCAATGCACGGTGTCCTGGGCTAAAATTAAATGGTCGTGTGTTGGTTAAAGAGAACCCGTCCTAGCGTTTAAGCCGGATGTTACTAAATCCCACTTTCGGGTTACCCATGCATTAGGTAGCGGGTCGCGGTAGATTTTGGACCTAAGCTCCTTCGGGATAGCCGTCTATGTGACATAGCCGTGCTCAATGGGAAGAGACAATGCCTAGTTACGCCAATAGACTGCCGAACATGGGAGTCGGCAGTGCCTTGTGTGACATCCCAGAATTTCAACTCTGTTTTCTACTGAATAAATCGGGCATTTCATTGACGCGCCTATAGGGCTGTTCTCAGAGCTGATCACTCTCGAGATAACTAGACTACCTAGGGAAGCCATTAAGGATTTTAAGGCAAATAGACTCGAGAATTCGACCAGGAATCGGCTTCTCGACCGTGCTTATCTTTAGAGGTCAACACGGCACAATATAAAATCGATTCGAAATCAGAAATAGACTGGTTCGACTGAGATGTGTGGCTAATCGTGGGTGACATCACTAAATTAGAAAATTCTCGTCGACCGGCACTAGACGATTTTCCTATTGTTTTGGGACCCTGTGTCCGTATTTGGATCCTCGGGATTTTCACGACAATCGAGAGTCGTCAATGGGTTGAGTGGGTTCATAATGGCTTGAAGAAAATCAACCACGAGTCAGTTGCACTAAAAAATGCCTGAAAGTTACCTGGTAGCCTAGGTCACACTAAAAACGCGCCAAGTGAAATTAACTATGAATTCAAGTCCGATTTCAAAAATTGGAACTTCTGTCGTGTCACAATAAATTCTAGGAGTGTCGACTCAGTCTCAGAAGATTTTTTCTGACACCCGACACTTTTTGGGAAAAAGTTGTCGTGTGGCCATTTCGTTCAATTGAAGCCGGGAATTATTTGGTTGGTGAAATTGAGAAGCATGGGGGATTCTTGGATAAAGAAAATAATCAATTTGATAAAGGAAAAATCAATTGATTTTTGGGAGAGTTATTTGAGAGAAATTTAAGAGAGATTTTGGATGCAAAATGCAAGTGTAGACCAAGTGCTTTAATTTGGATTTTCCTTGGTTATCTAGGTGCCAATTCAAAAGAATTTGGGATAAGAATTTCCTACTTGAGGAAATTCTTTTCTTTTATTTTTCTTCCCAATTCTTTCCTTTTTTGGCCAAGCATCCAAGCATCTTTCTCTCCCCCTTTTCTTTCTTTCTTTCTTTTTCTTTCTCTCTCTCTCTCTCTTTCCCCCTCTTCCCTCCCCTTCGTGCGACACTCCCCCCCCCCCCTTTCCACCGAATAGTGGGCTGTCACCCACTTTGCTTTTTCTTCTTTTCACTTTGACTTTTCAAAGTTTAACACTCTTATCCCTTCTCTCTCTCTCCTCTTTCTTCTCCCCCACTCCCACGTGACCGAAACCCCCCCTCTTCCTTTCTTCTTCGTGCGAACCAGCAGAACAGAAACAGAAGCAGCTCGCCTGGGACCGAAGCAGCTCGCCGTCGCCGCCACACACCGCCAGGCCGCCGTCCACTCCATCCGCACGTCGTCGCCCACCGCCGTTCATCTCCAGCTCGCCCGCTCATGCGTTGTCCGCCCCGTCCAACTGAGTTGTTGCCTCTGCACAGCCTTGTTCGGCCACCACAGGCCGCGGCCCGATCCCCTCCGGCCACCGTCCCACCTCCCCGGAGTCCCGTTTGCCCTCCGCCGACCTCACCTTGCCGTTTCGGCCACCGGACAAGCTTCGTCCAGCCAAGAACAGTGGCTAGAAAAGTGGGTTTCCAGCACTGTTCAAGGCCCGCTTTGGGCCATTTCCGGGCCCCGAACCCAAGTCGTGCTTTGGAGTTTATCGTTCCTCGCGTCGTTCCCATCGGATTGATCCGATTTGCACGCGATTCCGGTGAGTAATCTCACTAATCCTTGTTTAGTGGACTAATTACACTTAAGGCTTGTTTAGTTTTAGTTAATTAGGTTTAGGTGGTTAGATTAGTATGGATTAGTGTTTATTAGTCAATTGTGATGCAAATTAGACAAATTGAATGTGTATTTAGCAAGTAGACGTGGTTTACTATTTATTGAGGGTAGCCGGGATTTTTCCCGACCCTAATCGGGCTTCAATTTGATAATTCGAGCCTAAGTGGAATTTTTGGCATTTAAATATTATTTTTCGGAATTAATTAATTAATTATTTATTTTTCGAAAATTTAACTGGGATGGCTAGTGACCTGATGATCGTGGTGAAGTCCGTTTATTTAATGGAGCTTTATATCGTGCTAAATTGAATTTATTGTATTTATTTATTTATTTTTCGAAATTTATTTAATTAATTAATTATTTTCCGAAAATTCAACCGAGATGGCCGGTGATCGAAATTTCATGCTGATGACCGTGGTGCAGTCCGTTTATTTAATTGGGCTTTATTTTGAGCGAAATTGGATTTTTAATATTTATTAATTAATTTTCGAAATTAGTTAATTAATTATTTATTTTCGGAAATTAAGGCTTGAGGTAGCGGTGATCGGAACTCCTTGCTGATTGTCGTGATGTAGTCCGTTTATTTATTCGAGCCTTAATTTGTGAGGAATTGATTTATTGGTGATTTTATAATTTATTCCTAAAGTGAATAATCTTTGGTTATTAAGTGAAAAATAACCGGGCATCGGTTGATAATGCCAAAAATGTTTGAGTGGACTACAGAAAATGTGGGAGTTATGGAAAGGAAATTATAGTATTTTGGCTAAGGCCGACCGTGTACCCACACACGGCTATTTTTATCGAGTATGATAAAAATAATAGAAACGTTAGATGATGGAGATGGTATACTATATCGGCCTACGGGCGATATGTCAGCTTTGGGTGAGCAGTATACCGGTATACTATATCGATCTACGGGCGATATGTCAGTTTTGGGTGAGCAGTATACCTTATTATCAGCTTTGGGCGAGCAATTTATTATCAGCTTTGGGTGAGCATATATAGTATACTAAATTGGCCTGGGGGTCCTATTCTATCAGCTTTGGGCGAGCATATACATAGTATACTATATTATCAGCTTTGGGCGAGCTATATTATCTATTTGTCAGCTTTAGGTGAGCAGTCCTGATTTGATAGGACTTTATAGATAGTATTGAATGTACTGACCAGGGAAGGTCGGGATGACATGTAATCGACTAAGTCGATTGGTCATTGCTTTGATCTGATGTTGTGAATTGATTGATTGAATGGAAATGACCGTGAGTGGTCTTGTTGACATGTAATCGACTAGGTCGATTTGATCGATGCTTCGATCTGTAATGTGATTGCTTGGATGTCTATTTGATCTGCGCTAACATGCAGTGGGATCTGAGGCCAAGGTAAGTCCTCTGACTCGTGCTGTACTTAGGCAACCATGTGGTGTATTGGTTCCCTAATTGAGTCTTAGTGGGGTAGAACTTGCTGAGACGTAGTCTCATCCCGGTTTGGGGACAACATTTCAGGCTCGTAGATGAGCCTGTGAAGAAGGAACCAGAAGAGGACGATGAGCCGGTAAAAGATGAAGAGCTTGAAGGATGTGAGCTTAGTGAAGAAGAGTCGAAGAGAATCGGATAATCCACGAGAACGACCCGGATGAGGACCGAAATCCCATCCTCTTTTGTGAATCCTGTCTAAATGTGAATAGAGTGTGACTAGAATGTTATGAATAGTCTTGTGAATAGACTTTGAGTTATGCCATGTATAAAAGTTCGGTTGTGGATTTCAAGGTGAAAAATATGGCCTTGCTTTTCTATCCCATTGTTTTATTGTCTGGGGATTTATAACTGCTTCCGCATGTGCTTAATAAACGAAAGGGTCGGCGATACTTAGTCCTGGGATATCGCATTTTAAAATCGACCAAGTAGAAGGATGTGTGCGTGCCCGAGGATCAGGGCGTGACACCTTGAGTGGCTTAATTAACAATTGGGACGCATGATTGTCTAAGTTTGATGCACCTAATTATGAGACAAAACTGTGTGGCATGATATAGGACGTGTCATAACGGTTTGGCCTTATAATCGGGACCCTTGTGATTTATTGAGTTGAATAAGGCGTTTCAATTGTTGTGTGCATCGATTTTATGCATATTGTATACGAACTGTGCTGACCTGCAGGGTGGATCTGAGGCGAGGTGAGTCCTCTGTGCTAAATGTATGATTATGTGGTTAGGGCGCCTCTAGGCGTATTTCCCTCTTAATCGGGGTTTAGAGTGTGAATTCACTGAAATTTATATCTCATCCCATCGTGGGCTCAATTTTCAAGATCGTCGAGTGGAGGACCTGGAGCCGAGAGAAGGTGATCTGAAGTGTAGGTCAGTTAGAACCGCTTCTTTTTTAAGGGCTAATCTTTTGTAGTCTTTTGACCATAGACTTTGTATATAACTCTATGTGAATATAAAAGAATGTTGTCTATGAATTTGTTGTCCTGCTTTTCTATCCCGAGATGGTTATTGTCAGGGGATTTATTATTCACTTTCGCATGTGCCATAAAATGAAAAGGGTCGGCGACTCGTCCTGGGAAGTCACAAGTTTTATCGACCAGAGAGGGATGGGCACGCACTCGAGGATCGGGCGTGACATAGGACAGCTTCTTTTTTAGAGCTAATCTTTTGTAGACTTTTGGTTGTTGACTTTTGTATATGACTCGGTGTATACATAAAGGCGTGTTTTGTATGTGAATCTATTTCCTGCTTCTCTCTCCCATGCTATTACTGTCGGGGATATTTGTTATTCGCTTCCGCATGTGTAATAAAATGAATAGGTCGACGACGCGTCCTGGGACGTCGCAAGTTTTATCTACCACCGAGAGATGGGCAAGCGCTCTAGATTTGGGGCGTGACATTTGCTCCTCTAAATGTCTGTCTTGCGTCATTGATGTTACTGAGAAATGAAATGAAAGAAACAAATGCTGAAGCAATCATGCATGCTTTAAGTGACTTTAACGTATTGTCCTGTTTTTAGGGGCAATTTATCTTAATGCTGCTTGTTTACAGGTCTGTTTGGCAACTCCGAGAATCCACGATACAAACCACTTGCTCCTTGAGCTCCCTCGGCTGAACGATACAAACCACTTCTTATTTTATATTAGAACCCAAATATTATTTCATGCATAATATTATTTTAATTTTTTAATACAAAAAATTTATTATTTGAGGCAAATAAATTTCATATCATCCATATAAAAAATTATATCCACTTTTATCTCATCTCCTCATAAATATTTTTATCTAGGCAATATATTTATTGTACCCGACTTTATCCTATCTTGGATAGAAATTAAATATGAAATAAAATAAATTTTATTCTATCACAACTTTTATGCGGGTCACCTATCATAGTCTAATCATTTTTTTTAAGGGAACCACCCACGCTCTATTTTTTTCTTTTGAAGTCTTAATCATGGACTGACCGAAAAAAAGTCTTAATCATGGAAACCCCATTTAATCTTCATCCCACTAGACATCAAAATTAGCCGGCTAAAGAGGATACCTAATCAGCAGATTTGCCAGAATCACCATTTCTGCTAAATCCATGAACTTAACCACAAAAGAGCAGACAAGAGAACAAAATCTTGATGGCAAAGTGCTTCAGCTTTGCAGCGACGTGCGACCGATGGTTCCGCTTCTCCTTCTCCCGGGCGGGCCTGAAACCGACCACCACCGACCTCGGCGACGGCACGGTCGTGCACTGTTGGGTCCCCAAGACGTACAATCCCAACAAGCCCAACTTGCTCCTCTTGCACGGCCTCGGAGCCAACGCCATGTGGCAGTGGAACGACTTCATCCCGTCCTTCCTCGCCAGATTCAACGTGTACGTGCCTGATCTCCTGTTCTTCGGCGAATCCTACACGACCCGGCCCGAGCGGACCGAGCAGTTCCAGGCTCAGTGCATCGCAGGTAGGACTGTCGATTTTCTGACGCGACACGGTAGCCCATGACTCGAATTAGCATGTTGACCCGCTTTGCAGGAGTCTTGGAGGCTCAGGGAGTGAGGAAACTGAACGTGGTAGGGTTAAGTTACGGCGGGTTCGTGGCGTACAGCTTGGCGGCGCAGTTCCCGGAGATGGTGGAGAAGTTGGTTCTGTGCTGTGCAGGGGTATGTATGGAGGAGAAGGACATGGAGGATGGGACGTTTCCGGTGAGCGAAAAAACATTACATGGACTCGTTCTATGAATGACAATCCCATTGGAAAAACTGCTTAGGAACTTATATGCTTTTTTTTGGAGTTCGGTGCGTCTTACTGTTTCTTCATACTTGTGATAGTGGAACTGAGTCTTGGTACAATGTCGTCTCGGCAGGTGAAGAGCGTGGACGAGGCCCTGAGTTTTCTGATACCGCAGACACCGGAGAAGATGAAGGAAATGTTCGAGGTCATCTTTTACAAGCCGGTGACGAGAATGCCCACTTGCATCATGCAGGATTTCATTGATGTAAGTTGACGAAAAATTACAAATCTCTCAGCTCCAAGTTTGCATTTTTGCACATCGCCTCTGAATCTAAGTTTAGTTGATACCAAGTGTTCAGTTTTCGTTTCCTTTGTGAGAGTAACTTGAGCACTTACTTTTTCTGATTCAAAATGGAAGTTTGTACAGTTAATCATCAGGTAATAGCTACATGAATGGGGAAGTAGATTCTGTACATGGCTCTCCTGTATTTATATGTAATTGACTAAGCCACTTCTTGATCAGATTGAGTAGTCTTGTCTCACATTTTTATTGCTCCAGATTACAAGTTATCAGGTGGATTACATTCTATAACTGAAGAATGCTTCTTTCCTTGTTTTAGTAGCTCTGGAGTGTTTGTTATGTTTATGGTGATGTTCATTGAAAAAAAAATGTGCATAATAAAAAGGCCTCTGCTTTTAGAGAATAGAGTCATCACCATTCAGCATTCTGCAGTGGATTATCGCACCTTTGTTCCCTCTTACCCATATTTGAGGTCGAAGAATATTGCATTGGTGCATTAAGTCCACGAATCCCGACTGTATGGAACTTTCTGAACACTAGACACAATGAATAAGTAGCTTGTTCCTTGTGAACTGAGACTATACGAGACTAAACAGCTGCTTATCATACAATGTGCTAACTCTCACTGTCATCGATCCTGCATTAGCTGTGCTGTTTCAACTGACTTATGAAAAGCGAAATATTTAAATTTCATATGATGCTTCTTATGGGCAATCTGGGACAAGTTTATCTTGATCACTCAAGTTCTGTGGCATTTCAAGAAAGGTCACCATAATTGTCTGCAGGTTTTGGGGAAGGAGTACCTTCAAGAAAGGACAGAACTGGTCAATGCCTTGTGCAAAGATAGGAAGATGTCTAATCTTCCCAAAATAACTCAGGTTTCATTCTCTTGAAATCTGTCCTATCTCGAACTCGCGCAATTTACTCATTACATATTCACATTGATTTTGTCGATATTTTCTCTCGTCCTTGCCATCCTCTCAAGCCATTGATCTTTTGTGATGCAGCAAACACTGATAATCTGGGGGGAATATGATCAACTCTTTCCATTGGAATTGGGTCACAGATTAAAGAGGTTCCCCTTCTAAGCTTTGCTTTGGTTTTTCTACTATCTTCAGAAGCATGATTTTCTCTAACAAGAACTTGTATAAACAACATCTGGGTTGAAAACCAATTTTCCGAACCATAATGTTCTTAATCATCTAAGACCATTTTAATTTGAAAATCCATTGCTCATGCACATCAAATTACAGAGGATCTGTTTTTGCTCTATTGTAGATTTTCTTATGGGATAACCTGCTTCTTTTTTAATCAATCAACTGACTTTGGCCAGGCATTTGGATGAAAACGGGCAACTAGTGGTTGTGAAGGATTGTGGTCATGCAATAATTAAAGAAAACCCGAAAGAGATGTACAAACACATCAAGGCGTTCCTCATCGATCCACTCCTTTCTCCTAAAAAGGTAAATCAAACCAGTGGCCAGAAGGTGGACTGAGAGTCGGCAATGAATTCTGCAGCTTGCTTGTCCAAATGTTATATATGCAATTATTTAATCTGTGTGATCAGATGAAACATGGTTCAACAAAATTGAATTTATGAAGAGTAAGGCTGATAGTATGAGGATTATTTCCTGGTTTCCTTGAGAAATTGCGTTACAGATGAATTTTTTGGGTTCATCGTGAATTTTGCCAGATTAGTGGTGCAATGTTTGCTTGTAATGCTGTTTTCACGGTACACGAAGTAAATTTATGCCACTGTGATGAACGTTGTCTCCTGTTCCAGTTCAACGTGATTTCTGTGGCATATCGGTGCTTAATATTCTGAGAACTGGAGCTGATAACATGAAGTAGGTGAATGGCATAGCCACTTTGGAGGAGATTTCAATAACTTTTCGCACCCTCAAAGACTGCTCATGACATTGAGAGTCGTGATGTTATTAGTGGGCTAATTGCTCTGCTCCTATCCACTGAGATACAGCTGATCTCATGATTAATTCATATTGACTTGGCTTCACTTTAACTAGCCCAGGCTGCTGAACTTCATTAGATGATAGTGCAGAGATGGTCAAGATGTTTGTTCCTGTAGCAGGAGGTTGAGGTAGTGAGGCCAATGTGGGGTTCGAACCAAAAGTTGCTACCAAGATGCATGTGAAGTAGCCAGCGGAAGTTCCATTCTAAAATCTGGATATTGTTAAGAACTAGACTTGGCCCGAATGAATATTCAGAGGGTCTGCCACCCAAACAGGTTGGGAAGGAGCAAGAGCAACCAACGTTGATAATTCCTTTGGGCATTACCATATTTTACCATAGGATTCTTACACCTATTTTGATATGTTCAGTTTGAGTGATAACTACCTTTTAAAAATGCGAGTCTGTCATTCTAGTTCACTAGGATGTAAGCACGTATGAAGTTGAGGGCTCTCCCAGGCCTAATTGCCCTTCGTAATTGAACCAAGGTTTTCAGATATGAAGAACAAGTTGGATCCAAACCCCGGACCAAAGTTTGTCCATACCCACATATGAAATTTGAAGAGCATGCCTTGTATGAGTAGGCCAATTGCCACGATGGTTGTTTGAGGAGTTGTTACTCAGATTACAACATAAGTAAATTAAGAAACATTAATTAAGAATATTTCAACATAAGAAACAATCAAATGAATGCATCATTGGATGAGAAAATTGTCTTAGTTTGGAGCGGCTTACACGAAGAAATTCATGAGTTTGATACAGTAACTTGTTATTTTTGTGCATTCTGTATGTACTATGCATTAAATGCATGTAAAAAAAGTATATTTGTTTTAATAAAAGTATTTGTGAACTAATAAATACTTTTTAATTGTAAGAGTTACATAGAATGGGAAGAGAAGGAGGGGAAGTAAATAGATTAAATTTGTAAAGAAGTTGATGTGCATTATGTACAAACTATCAAATTACAAACACAGGCAAATTTATATGGTATCATTAGATTATTCGACTTAATAAGTTTTGGATATTTTAGGATAACATAATTTATGGTCCCTAATTCCAATGTATCCTTACTTGTTTGATATTTACAATAACAAAATTTTTATTTTTTTTATTTTTTGAGCTTATTCTAGCATTTTGCATTTCTTTCTACATCAGAAAACAAACCCAAAAATAGTTTCCACCTCACATTTTTTTAGATAAATTCAATGAAAAGCACAGTAAGCAGTACTATAGTTAAGTAATTTGAGTATCTGACACTTCAAATCACCAAATTCCTTAACTCTAGCATTCTTCAAACTTGAAGTATGAACTTTTCCTACCTCTCATAAAACTAAATGTTTCTCACTTCATGAAAATTCAAATTCATGTCCTCTAATAGACTAAATCATTGAGCAATTATTTCCTTAATATTCTTATTTTCTTTCATATCTTTTTCACAAACAAAACATGTGTTCTTTCAGTTAGTGTTACAAGAAAAAGAAAGGATGCTTTGACACCGGTAATAAACTAATGGACAAATTTAATCAGAAACTAGCTCAAGGTAGATCGTCAAAGCGAGTGGTTAACTAGGTCTGTAATATATGGCCTTTAAAAACAAGAAAAGAAAATAAAAGAAAAGAAAAAGAAAGGGTTGAAAAGTCAAAAAGGGAAGCTAAAGGAAAGTGGAGGAAGCTTCGGCTGAGTTTAAAAAGTTAGAGAGAGGGAGAGAAAGAGAAGAGTATCGGCAGAAACAGGGGAAACGCGAAACAGGGGAGAAGAGAGAAAGAAGAGAAAGGAAAAAGGGAAAAAGGGAAAAATTTCGGCGCGCTCGTGGTCCGGACGAGCTATTACTGCCATTTTTGTTGTTTGAAATGAGTTATATTTCGATTTCGATTGGAATGGTTGTTTGAAAATAGTTTGTGAAATTCTTTATGAAAGAATCGAAGAATGCTTTGATATTTATTTACCAAATTTTGAGTTGTGACATGACTTCCTTTCGATGTTGGATTACTTGGATATTGTGATTGGTGGTTGATGCTCAATGTCTCTATGGACCCCGAGGGGTGTGGGTATGCGCATACTTAGTCTAGGATATCCTTGTGGGCCGAGCCACCGGCTAATAATAGGTGGAGACCTTGCCAAGGGGGAATCTTGGTCGTCTTGTCACGGGCGTTACGCGTGACCATGGTTAGACATTTGAGCATGAATTGGTCAATGGAGTGAACCATTGACGTGTGATTTGAGTTTGGTCGATGGAATGGACCATCGATGTGATTTGATGAGATTAATCAATGGAATAGACCATTGACGCATGTTTTACGAGATTGACTGATGGACTCGACCATTGGTACTTTCGGTATTTGAGTTATGATTTGGTATTATGATAAAGTGAGTTATGTTTGTGTTTTAAAATGTGCATAGTGATTTCTCGATCCGCTTAGAAGAAATATGTTACTCATTTGAGCCGTGGTAGCTCACTCCTCTCATCTACTTGTTTTTCAGGTTCTTCAGTCGCGAATAGGCGTGAGCGTTCGTTCGGGGAGGACTTTTTGGTGAAAATTTTTGGGTATGACTTGTGCATAGTTGATAAGTTTATAAGTTAGTCTTTGTAGTAGGTGTATGTTTTGTTTTTGGTGGATTGTAGAGATACTCTGATATTGTAACCAAATACCCCTTTTGTCATGTATATATATATATATATATATATATATATATATATATATGGATGTATATATGTTGATATCGGGTTGAATTTTGGTTACGTTGAGGCTGCGTCCTTTGGTAAAAGGACGGCCGTGTCATGCCCCTTCTTCTTCTGAGTCGGGGTGTGACATTTGTTCGTATCAGAGCTTAGGTTTTGATTTGTTTGGGCAGATGTGGGACGATGTGAGATTGTGTGATAGATTTTTTTTTTTTTTAACGCGTTAGCCTTTTTGATACTAAGTCGTAGCTCCATTCTTGGATTCAGGTGGTCATGCGTGACTCGGAGACACTTGCTTCGTTTCGTAGAAATAGTAAAGGCAAGCAAGCTGTCGCCTCTGATGCTAGAGACACACCTCAAGCTTCTCGAGGTGCGTCTTTGAGGAGGAGACGCGAGGATCGGCATGATGGAAGTCCGGACTCACATGAAGTCGGGGAAGTTAACCAACGGTCGTTTCCCCGACCGACTTCGAGCAGGCCATGATTCATTGGTATCGTCAAGCAAAGGAATTAAGTGGAGATGGAGCTACGGCTCATACACCTTTGCCCAATTCGAGAGGCGAAACCACCAACTTATGATGGAAAAGCTGATCCTCTTGCGGCTGAACAAAGGACTAGAAAGATTGAAGGGATCTTTGAAGCTGAAGGTGTTCCCGAAGACAAGAAGGTTAGCTTTGCTTCTCGATACTTAGAAGGCGAGGCAGAGCATTGGTGGGAGGGAATGAGGCCAGCTCTTGGAGATAGGGGTGGTGCTATAGCTTGGGAGGACTTTAAGCAGGCTTTCAATGCCCAATTCTTCCCAGTGTCATTTCAGACAAAAATGAAGAGTGATTTTATACACATATCTCAAGGTGACTCCACGGTTTTGGAGTATGCAGCCCGCTTTAATCAGATGAGTAGATTTGCTGAGCAATATGTGTCTAATGAGCAAGATAAGGCTGATCACTTTCAGAGAGGGCTCCGATATGAAATTGGTTCTGCACTCACACCTCTAGCACTGACATCTTATAAAGATGTGTTGGAACGAGCGATCAGAGTGAAACAAAAGATTTTGGAGCGTGATGTGCAAGGTGTACCTCAGCATAAGAAGTTAAGATCCACTGACTATTAGGATAGCAGCGCCGGTGGCAGCGGAAAGAGGAAAGCTTTTAACCAGCCAGGAAAGCCCAGAATTCAGAATAATCCAGGCTCTTGTACTACTTGTGGGAGACGACATAGCGGTCCTTGTTACCGCAAGAGAGGAGCATGTTTCACTTGTGGAAAAATGGGACATATGGCACGTGAGTGTCCAACACAGAAGAATGCCCCTGGAGATAGTAGAGTATATTTTGTATGTGGGCAACCTGGACATCGAGCCTATACTTGTTCTATGAGGAAGACTGCCCCTCCAGTTGATAGGCCACAAGAAGGCCAACAAAGGCAAAGGATGACTGGGAAAGTTTTTACGATGACAGGAGAGGATGCGGCGGCTTCTAATACGGTTGTTGCAGGTAATATTTCTATTGCCTCGCAACCCGCTATGCATTGTTTGATCCCGGTGCCACGCATTCCTTTACTTCCATTGACTTTGCAAAGAAACTTGATGTATTGCCCGAGCTTCTAAAATACGAATTGTGTATTGATACTCCCACTGGTGATTTCTTGATTGCTTGACCATGTTTTCAAGAATTGTTTGTTGCGAATTGATGATGTATTGTTGCTGTGGATTTGGTGGAGTTAGATATACGGGATTTCGATGTTATTCTAGGGATGGATTGGTTATCAAAATATCATGCCACTTGTTGATTGTTATTCAAAGAAAATTATTTTTCGACCTCCAAATCAACCAGAATTTTCTTTTTTGGGAAGTTATAAAGGCACTTTTCCAAGGTTGATTTCAGCTATGCAAGCAAGAAAGCTTTTGAGAAAGGGTTGTTGTGGTTATTTGGCTTATGTAAAAGACACAAGTAAGGAGCTGGTAAAGCTAGAAAATGTTCATGTTGTCGAGAATTTCCTGATGTATTTCCCGAAGATTTACCCGGCTTGCCTCCCGATAGAGAGATAGAGTTTTGTATCGATTTAATGCCTGGTACGACGCCTATCTCTAAGACCCCATATCGGATGGCACCTTCGAATTGAGTGAAGTGAAAACACAATTGCAAGAGCTTTTGGATAAGGGTTTTATCGTGGCCTAGTGTATCGCCTTGGGGAGCTCCTGTTCTATTTGTGAAGAAGAAAGACGGTAGTATGCGACTTTGCATAGATTACCGAGAACTTAACAAGGTGACGATAAAAAATAAATATCCTTTACCTCGGATTGATGATTTATTTGATCAACTTCAAGGGGCTCAAGTATTTTCTAAGATCGACCTTCGTTCGGGTATCATCGCTTGAAGATAAAAGTTGACGATGTGCCAAAGACCGCTTTCGAACAAGGTATGGGCATTATGAATTTCTTGTCATGCCTTTTGGGTTAACGAATGCACATGCGGCTTTCATGGATTTGATGAATAGGGTATTCAGGCAATTTCTTGACAAATTTATCGTGGTATTCATCGATGACATTTTGGTGTATTCGAGGAGTTTGGGAGAACATGAACAGCATTTGAGAGTTGTTTTACAAACTTTGCGTGAAAATAAGTTGTATGCTAAATTTAGTAAGTGTGCATTCTGGCTTGATCATATAGAATTCTTGGGTCATGTAATATCAAAGGATGGTATCTCGAGTTGATCCAAAGAAAGTTGAAGCGATCGTTCAATGGAATCGCCCTACCAATGTCACGGAGGTAAGGAGTTTTCTTGGGTTAGCAGGTTATTACGGGCGATTTATAGAAGGGTTTTCTAAAATTGCCAGTCCACTTACTCGCCTAACTCGAAGGGAGTTAAATTTGTGTGGTCGATCAATGTGAGTGCGTTTCCAAGAGTTGAAGAGGCGATTGGTGTCAGCTCCTATATTAACTTTGCCTTCGGGAATTGGTGGCTTTACAATTTATTGCGACGCATCTAAGGAAGGTTTAGGTTGTGTTCTTATGCAGGATGGTAAAGTTGTGACATATGCCTCTAGACAGTTGAAGGCTCATGAGAAGAACTGTCCTACTTATGATCTGGAGTTGGCGGCGGTTGTGTTTGCCTTGAAAATATGGAGGCACTACTTGTATGGTGAAAAATGTGAAGTCTTTACCGATCACAAGAGTTTGAAATATATTTTTACTCAGAAAGAACTTAACATGAGGCAGAGGAGATGGTTAGAACTTCTGAAAGATTATGACTTATCCATCAATTAGCATCCTGGTAAAGCTAATGTGGTAGCTGATGCCTTGAGTCGCAAATCCTCTGGAAATATGGTAGCATTGCTTACTTCTCAAAAGCTTATTCTTGAGGATATGAGAAAGCTAGACCTGGAGGTTTTGATCCATCGGCTTGGTGCTCGATTAGCTAATCTTCGAGTACAACCGACCTTGATTGACAGAATCAAGGCTAAACAAAATGAAGATCCTCAATTGGAAAAGATCAGAGAAGGTGTAGAAGCTGGGAAACAAGATGACTTTAGTATCCACGTAGATGGGTCATTGAGGTTTTGTGGTCGATTATGTGTTCCCGATGATTCAGAATTGAAAAAGGAGATATTACAAGAAGCTCATAGCACTAGATTCTCGATTCATCCAGGGAGCACCAAGATGTACACGGATTTCGAGGAAATTTTTGGTGGATTAATATGAAGAAAGATATTGTGAAGTTTGTCGACCAATGTCTAATTTGCCAGCAAGTGAAAATTGAGCATCGAAAACCAGGTGGCGGTTGCACCCACTTGAAGTACCTAAATGGAAGTGGGAGCATATTACCATGGATTTCATCGTCGGCTTACCGAGGACGCCTAGTGGTAAGAATGCCATATGGGTGATTGTTGATCGATTGACTAAATCTGCACACTTTTTGTCTTATCGATTCGGTCTTTCACTTGAAGACATGGCGAAGCGATACATTAATGAGATAGTGAGACTTCATGGAGTTCCGTGAGTATTGTTTCCGATAGAGATCCTGTGTTTGTGTCCAACTTTTGGAAGAGTTTACAAGGGGCGTTAGGTACTCAACTCAACTTTAGCACAGCTTTTCACCCACAGACGGATGGTCAGTCAGAGAGAACTATTCAGACGTTAGAGGATATGCTACGATCTTGCGTTATTGATTTTGGTGGTTCGTGGGATGAACATTTATAGTTGGCAGAGTTTTCTTATAATAACAGTTATCATTCCAGCATTAAGATGGCTCCTTTTGAAGCTTTGTATGGGCGTAAGTGTAGGACTCTGTTTGCTGGGACGATGTTGGTGAGAAAAGATTAACCGGCCCCGAATTCATACAACAATCAGAAGAGAAAATCAGACTCATTCGAGAGCGTTTGAAAACAGCACAAAGCCGTCAGAAAAGTTATGCGGACCTTAAGAGGCGCAAAGTAGAATTTAATGTAGGAGACCATGTATTCTTGAAGGTTTCTCCTATGAAAGGCGTCATGAGATTTGGCACGCGTGGTAAATTAAGCCCAAGGTACGTGGGACCATTTTTGATATTAGAGAAGATTGGTGAAGTTGCTTATAAACTGGCTCTACCACCAGCATTATCTGGAATCCATAATGTGTTTCACGTGTCCTTATTACGGAAATATGTGCCAAGTCCTGATCACGTTCTAGATTTTACACCGTTGAATTTGAGAGAAAACTTATCATACGAAGAGCAGCCCGTTCGTATTATCGACAAAAAGAATCAGGTGTTACGACGACGCACTATTCCTTATGTGAAGATCCAATGGAAAAATCACACGGAGGGAGAGGCCACTAGGGAACTCGAGGAAGAAGTAAGGCGCAAATACCCTCACTTGTTTCATGATTGACGTACCTGTAAATTTCGAGGACAAAATTTTTTAAGGAGGGGAGAATGTAATATATGGCCCTTAAAAACAAGAAAAGAAAATAAAAGAAAAGAAAAAGAAAGGGTTGAAAAGTCAAAAAGGGAAGCTAAAGGAAAATGGAGGAAGCTTCGGCTGAGTTTAAAAAGTTAGAGAGAGGGAGAGAAAGAGAAGAGTATCGGCAGAAACAGGGGAAACGCGAAACAGGGGAGAAGAGAGAAAGAAGAGAAAGGAAAAAGGGAAAAAGGGAAAAATTTCGGCGCGCTCGTGGTCCGGACGCTTCATCAAGCCGACTCAAGTGTGTTTTGCAACGCCGGTAAGGAATCGAAGCTTTTAATCACCTACTTCAAGTAATCGCCGCAATTAGGGCTCGGAATTCGGATTTCTTGGATATTTGTGTGGCAAAGCCCGATTTTTGAGTCGTTGAGCTGTATATTTTTATAGAAATGGTACATTGGGACGTTGTGAAGCTATAGCATCTTACGGATCGTGATTTGAGCTTGCGGTTTGTCCGGAACGGAATTTTGAAGTTGGGGACGCATTCTGGTACTGTAGCGAACAGTATCTTCGAGCTGGTTTTTTTTATTGTTTTCGGTACTGTTTTGGGGTGGCTGAGTTGGGGTTGTTGTTGTACGTTAAAAGAGCTTTCTAAAGACTGTAAGATGGCTTGAAACGGAAATTTGTGGAGGGAGTTATGGCGTGACGAAGTTGGCGCATGGACCGCGCCTAGCTGAAAATAATGGGTTTCCGCTAAATTGTGAGCTTTCGTGGCACATAGGTCTCGTTTATCGACTAATAGGCTTAGTATAGGCGAGTCGTTGTAAGAATATCCCTTTTTACTCTGCCTTTTGATATTGTTTTTCCGTTAATTGTTAGGGATCCAAGTGCGTGGTCCGAGTGAGCGTCATAATTGATTTTTGACTTTTCCCGGTGAGTGACACTATTTCTTCTTTGTATTTTAAACTCATATTTTGAGAAACGTGGTGGATTATATAATCCATGAGTTGATAAAAAGCATATCTTGTTGCATAAAACAGGATCGAGCTATTACTGCCATTTTTGTTGTTTGAAATGAGTTATATTTCGATTTCGATTGAAATGGTTGTTTGAAAATAGTTTGTGAAATTCTTTATGAAAGAATCGAAGAATGCTTTGATATTTATTTACCAAATTTTGAGTTGTGACATGACTTCCTTTCGATGTTGGATTACTTGGATATTGTGATTGGTGGTTGATGCTCAATGTCTCTATGGACCCCGAGGGGTGTGGGTATGCGCATACTTAGTCTAGGATATCCTTGTGGGCCGAGCCACCGGCTAATAATAGGTGGAGACCTTGCCAAGGGGGAATCTTGGTCGTCTTGTCACGGGCGTTACGCGTGACCATGGTTAGACATTTGAGCATGAATTGGTCAATGGAGTGAACCATTGACGTGTGATTTGAGTTTGGTCGATGGAATGGACCATCGATGTGATTTGATGAGATTAATCAATGGAATAGACCATTGACGCATGTTTTACGAGATTGGTGATGGACTCGACCATTGGTACTTTCGGTATTTGAGTTATGATTTGGTATTATGATAAAGTGAGTTATGTTTGTGTTTTAAAATGTGCATAGTGATTTCTCGATCCGCTTAGAAGAAATATGTTACTCACTGAGCCGTGGTAGCTCACTCCTCTCATCTACTTGTTTTTCAGGTTCTTCAGCGAGTCGCGAATAGGCGTGAGCGTTCGTTCGGGGAGGACTTTTTGGTGAAAATTTTTGGGTATGACTTGTGCATAGTTGATAAGTTTATAAGTTAGTCTTTGTAGTAGGTGTATGTTTTGTTTTTGGTGGATTGTAGAGATACTTTCGATATTGTAACCAAATACCCCTTTTGTCATGTATATATATATATATATATATATATATATATATATATATATGGATGTATATATGTTGATATCGGGTTGAATTTTGGTTACGTTGAGGCTGCGTCCTTTGGTAAAAGGACGGCCGTGTCATGCCCCTTCTTCTTCTGAGTCGGGGTGTGACATTTGTTGTGGGGCCACAGCGAGGACGCTGTTCTGCTGAGGAGGGGAGAGTGTGATGGCCCGAGCGGCGGTGCGCGGGGAGGAGGGATGGCGGTGCGTCCGCGCCTCGGTCCCCGGACGTGCGCAAGGAAGGGATCCTCTCCCTCTTGTCCCACATCGCTTAGGGAGGGAGTCTAGGGCCAGTATATAATGGCTTGGGCCCTTTATATGTGTGACGCGTTTTAAAGCCGTGATGACTCAGTGTCCAAAGTGGACAATATCACACAGTGGGCCCGGGTCGTTACAAATGGTATCGAGCCGACTCCCGACGGCGTGTGGGGCCACGCGAGGACGCTGTTCTGCGAGGAGGGGAGAGTGTGATGGCCCGAGCGGCGGTGCGCGGGGAGGAGGGATGGTGGTGCATCCGCGCCTCGGTCCCCGGACGTGCGCAAGGAAAGGATCCTCTCCCTCTTGTCCCACATCGCTTAGGGAGGGAGTCCAGGGCCAGTATATAATGGCTTGGGCCCTTTATATGTGTGACGCGTTTTAAAGACGAGGACTCGGTGTCCAAAGCGGACAATATCACACAGGTGGGCCCCGGGTCGTTACAAGGTCAATCCTTAGCAAACGTCATGTCCATCCAACAGCAGAAGAATAGAACCTAACCCATGCATGCAAAAGTTAGAGATGATGCTCGTGCGTGAAGAATCGACAGCAAGCCTTTATTCTCCACTTTGATATATGATTTTGTGTCTCTACAGATTCGTTCACGAATTTATTCCAACGTGAAAGAAGAACCTCCTCAAGCTTTCGTTCATCGAACAGGCTGCAGCAAACAAAACCAGGCCACTGTAGCCCAAATTGCTCCAACGATCCATCCCTGAAAAATATGAGATATACATGGATAAATAATTTGTTTCCATTATTATGGCAAATCAATATAATTCGAGAAAAACAAATTTTCCAAAAGAAAAATGATAATCTTACTGCTTGGAAAAGAAGCTGAACTCCAGATGATCCCCTGCACCTCATTATACGGATGGCAATCCGTGGTGGTATTGTAGCCACCACCACAAACGCAAACGAAAGCAAGGCTTGGAGAGTCATACCCGCACACCCCACCACTGTTCTCGCAAGTTGGGCACTTGGTGTCCATGTGGTTACTGTCGAATGCCCCTTGTGTATACTTCAGCTCCACCCCGTACTCCCACCGCGCCGGATCGGTCGGGTAGTCCCCGAGTGACACCACCGGGGCATACCCGTCGCATTCCCAGGCCTGAAGGTCCAGCTCGCCCTTGCTGTCGAAGTTCGCCGGGGAATAGACGCAGCAGGTGTTGGTCGGGGAAAACAGTGGCAACCCGAGGGTGAGAATGGCCGGACATGCGTACATCGAGGAGCACAGATTGGAGGAGCCACGATCACATATGGATAAGTCCTTGATGGTGAGGGATGTATTAGGGGACTTGCAATGGAGGAGGACGAATGTCGATGAGCCGAGCTCGAAGGGGCCGGACCAGTCGAGGCCCAGGTTCGGCGAGGGCTTCATGGAGGTGCAGGTGGACATGTCGGGCGGGGAGATGATGAGGGTGGAGGTTGTGTAGGATATGGAGGTTACCGGGTATGAGCCGGTGTGGCTGGTGAGGACCAGCTTGTCGTCATCTTCCCCGTGGACGCAAGTCACATAAGGGTGGAACCGTGGAGAGCCACAGCCATAGCCGGTGCCAAAGGGGTACTTGACCGTCAGCGAGCCACAGGTGTTCCGGCATGCCGGATCAGGGGATTCTGCTGGCCGGAGATGGAGTAGGAGAGCGAGGATGATAAAGGGAAGTAGAGCAGGTTCCATTTGGTTTGATCTATTAGGGGTGTGTCTGCCCTCATACTGGGACGGACTACTTGGTATGTGGGAGGAAAGGTTTTCTTAGCGGGGATGCCACGTGGCGTGTCGTAATTGAGCAACACATGATAACAGGATCAACTTTTGAAGAATATATTTCGCATAAAAAATAAGTAACATGAATTAAGTGATGATATTTACACATTGACTACATTGTTTTAGCACCGACGAACTAAAAGAGAGATAAGGTCATTGGTGTAGATTTATAGAGATTAAAAGGGCTCAATAAGCTAACGTTAGTATAAATTCGGCCATTTCATGGTTTCATAACTTCTGATAAGGTGGACATATCAGTGCTTTATTCCATGTCACTATGTCAGTTGCTTACAAGAGGTTGTAAGAAGCTTTACCTGAGGTGTCGATCTACTTTACCCTAAATCTTTAGTGCATTGGCGCTTTCGAATATTGCTGTCGCCGCCCGAATGCACCATATAGTGATTTACAGTGAGGGTTGAATGGGGCAGAGCTAGAATTTCGCAACCGAACGCGACTAAACTGCGGCCCACTGTGAGTCGGCGGGAACAGGGAACCGCTCCACTGGGAAAAAAAAATGAACTCAACCTCCTGTCTGAGAGACAATTGCAGTGGGTATTGATGCAAGTTCTAGGCAAGAGAGCTAGATGACCAAGAGAAGTAATTCAGATCACCATGTCTGTCACCAAATGCTCACGCCTTTCAAGCCAGGACCTTGACTTTTACAAACCGGATTGCTATCTATATGCTATGAAGAACAATTTATTAACCATCGTTCATGACTAAAACCTAAGCAGCAATAAGAGTCAACATGCCATAAATGCAAAGAAAAATTTATCCTGAATGTGGCCAATTGTGTGCTCTCAGACAAGTGTATGAGACGGTGTCGATACAACTCATCTTTATAAATGCTAATTGTGTGCTCTCTTACTAGTTGGGACAACCACACTAAACATTAATTTTGGTAATCTACATTGAAAAATAGAAAGCAAAATCCAAATCCTGGACGTTGTAGAAGGACACGTATGAGACTGTCCTGGTATAACTCATCCTTATAAAAGCCAATTGCATGCTCTTGGGTGCCAGTTTGAACAATCACGTGAAAAACTATAAGTTCGATAATGTATACTGCAGTGTCAACCAGATGCACCCCAAACTCGTGAAGTAGTACTCTTGAGAATGCATGCACTTATGGAAGAATATTCCAACAGCTCTCGAGATGCTGTGACGTAGTGTGGAAATGAATATACTAGGAGGACACTTGAGCAATATTAGCGCATTAGGGGAGAGGGTGAGTCTAGTGAGCTTAATCAATGTGTCAACTTTATCTTTGAGGAGTCTACACTGGACAGCAGAAGGAAAAACTAGCCAGACAGGTGCATCTGTTAGGACGAAAAAGATTTATTATCTTTAAGAAAAGAACTACTTACATTAACTCAAGCGCTTGGAGTTAATGTCTCTAAGAATAAGGGGAAGAAAACTAGAACATGTTCATCCATCCTCCTCCTCCTCCTCCTCGTCATCCCCTCTATCCAGAATGTCCTCATCAGAATCTGTTGCTGCATTGCCTTGTAGATGTCGAAGCTGATTAATAGCATCATTCACATCAGAAAGTAAGGCATGCTTAGCAGCTTTAACTGTACCAACCTTCTTTGCATTGACTTCCATTTTGTTTACTTCACCAGAAGTAGCTTTTACTTCAAGAGCCGAGTTTCTCTTTGCTTCCCTGTTATGTAATTGATCAAGGTACTTCTCATGCAATGCTCTGTTTTTAACCTGCTTTAGTACCGGAGGACTTATCAGAGGTATCCTACTTGAGCTATAAAATCTGGAGACTGGCTTCTTATTGCCTGAAGAAGACCTTTCACGGCATTTCAGAAGAGACCCTTGCATTTTCTGTAAATTGTCTGGTGTAACAAGTACAGAAGTCAACTCTTTAGTAGATGGATCCACGTTGGGCTCAAGTACAGAGAAAAAATCTGCTTCAAAAGTTTGGTCCGAGTGATTTTGCTTTTTTAACATCTGCCTGACAGTTTTGTGTGCAAGAAGACCTTTGTTTTTAGAGCTGAGCCTCTTGACCAATGGTTTAGGGGATATAAGAATCTTGCTTGCCGACAGTGGAGAAAGTTTGATGTAAGATTCATCCCTTCTGTTTGCTCTGGACCGAAGACGAGATTGAGTCGGGGTTAGATGATCCGAATGAATCTTATCAAAACATTCCTGTGCTGACTTTCCCAGTACCTGTGAGCATTTTGCATGTTAATCACATTATCTTCATACTTAAGCATCACATGAGGAACTACTAGAAAGTATACTGTGGAAATACAGGTAGCACCACCCATGGTTAAGGCTATTAAAAATAGATTCCAACAAGACATCTGCACTAAATGGCTGTTCTAATAATACAATGTTGTCACAATAACAATGTGAACTGTATTACCACTCAGCAAAAGTAGACACCCGCAACTTTACACCAAATTATGAAAAGTACACTTCAATACAGGCAACGTTATAATCTCTACATTTCAAACCAAAGAAGGTGGTGTCATCAGAATGTATGATCCTCAAAATTCCTGCTGCGAATTCAGACTTTTTTTATATCCCTTTTCACATGCAAACAGAGAGACGGAAAAGAAGGAACACTCAAAGTACTAGCACAACAAATGTGTCAGCATAACTGTAAATCTGAAATAATCCTGACAGTTAACAAAAATGACTTGTAATCTAAGAAGATACTACTATTGGTATATCAAAGCTGTGGGCCTGCAGCTTTTCATCCTCAGTAGTGAAAATCCCCCGTCAAATAAAATTTGACCTCGGATGATTAGGTTTTTAACTCATTAGATATTAACATTTGAAAAATTCTCAATCCAGAGTCCTCAGTTATCTTTTAGGTTCTCTAACTATTAGAGTGGATGCCTAGATATTTATCACCTACTCTTTTTACTTAGGTTATAGTCACTTGAAAAATTCTTAGACATGCTTTTTAATAGTGGGAAAATAATAAAAAAATAAAAAATAATTGCACCCAGCTCATCCAGAATTCAAGGATGGCAGAATAGAAAACCATATAATTCGCAATAAGATCACACAGAACTGGTACAATGCTTAATCTATTCTGAAGCAAGATCATAATGATGGCAGAGCTAGTCAAGTCAACATGTCCATTAAGCATCACATTCTAGCTCCTACCTTTTGACCATGGAGTGGCTCATTCATAAAGAAGTTGACAGCGAAGTTGAAACAAGCTAAAGGGTTTTCATTTGAAGAAATCAAAAACCAAAAAAATCCACACTCATTCTTGGACATATGTTATAGGGACAATAATTATTAAGAGCTCAAATGGCAGTGCTGTGGCTTCTACCTGTAAGTTTTTGTGCTGTAATTATGCTGTCCTGTGACTGGTGCCACTATGGTGTTCATCAACATATATATTTGAGGTCTCTCTATAATCTCTAAAATTATTGGAAAAGTAAATAACGAGGATATTTTGCAAATAAACGGTGAGGATCACAGTTCCATAAGAGGTGCAGCCTAACAAAATAGCTTTGAGTGGAGTGCCTTCTGATTGGATTGTAACTACATTTATCCTGCATGTTGCACCAAAAAATCTAGGCTAGACATTTTAAGCATAGCTGCAAGAGCATATTACATGACTTGTAAGGTATGATAAACTGCAAATTATCAAAATCAACTCGAATTTGTACAAAATTGATCTTTATTTTTCACTTCAGCTGTCTTGGCATTTAAACTTCCACCAAAATTAAACAAATGCAAGATCTTCTTTCCTCTACATGAAGTAAATTGACATGGGTTCCACAAACTTAAATAGTACGTAACATCTGCCAGAGTAAATTACCTCAACGAGTGTGGATATGCCTTAGTTACTTAATTCCTTATTGACCCAATATAGGTCCCATCAATCATTAAAAGCTATTTACTTTCCCCAGATGACGTTGGAGCCATTGTATGTTTCACATGGCATACCAAGTATTGCTAAAACTCTTTTCAATTGATAATACCAGGAGACACAATCAAATAACAAAGGGGGCAAATTATAGGTAAAATGTATGGTATCCACTCACTTTCATCAAACCATAAGGGTTGTTAGATCCATGTAACTTATCTTTGAAATAAACTCCTAATCTTTGGTCAAAAGTAAGTACTATTTTATCTATAGCATAACTTTTTATTTTAAAGGGGAAGAAGTTTTAAATTTCCCAAGGTTTACCAGTCAACTTCAAGAAAAGTCATGCCAAGCAGATCAAGATCATGCAACATCCTTGAATTGAACAATAATTATTTGAATATGGAAGCGCGACCATATCATAATGTGAACCAACCCTAAAAAAAATGTAACCTTGCAGTAGAAAAACCTAGCTGGATATAAGAGACACGAGCTTACCATAACCACGTAGAACATGTATGTCTGTGCAAATGTACAAATATATCACGTCATAAGCACTACCATAGATGCACATATATATTTATCTGAAGATACTTTAAAAAAAAAAAAACAATTACTAGAAAATAGTCCATGAGAGCCAGAATATAGAAACTCACAAATCTAGAAACCTTCTTCCAGAAATGTGGCGTCGGCTTTGCAGAAAAATAAGCTCTCTGTAATGCAGCCTCTTGCTCTTTAGTCCAACCTTGGCAATTCTTATAGCCTTCTTCTCCTTGTTTGCTCTCAGTTAGCGTCTTAATTATTCCACTTTCTTCCTTTTTAAGGGCGGGTAGACCAAGCACGCATTGTCTAGTGCCTATTTGTGTTTCTGCTACTACTACTTCAGATTTATTAACAACTCCGTCTTCTATTGCATCCTTCTTATCCTCCTTGTCAGTCTTTCTACTCAACAAACACCTACTTTCTCTCTTAGGCCTACAGTCAGTCCTCTCGACTTGCCCAGCAATAATCTGCTGATTAGAAAACCTCAATGATTGATCAAAGTTGCGAAACTCCTGAACCCCACAATTCAGTCTTGGAGACCTTCTCAACCCAGCACATGGAGTTGTACTTCTCCCCAAGCCATCACTTGAATTTCTTTCAGGGTAATCTTTATCCTGATTAATCGGCAGAAAATGCCCTTGTCCCCTAACCCCGCTACTAAATCTTGGAGATCTTCTCAACCCACTACGCAAAATCGTGCTTTTCCTCAAACAATCACTGAGATCTGCCACTTCCCTAGAATTTCTTCCTGGGTCGTCTTCTACCTGAGTATTCATCAGAGAACGTTTTCGCTTCGAACCCACAAGCCTATCCAATCGGTCAACCCGGTCGTCATCGGATTTCAGCACGCCAATCTCCGGACTGAGAAACCTCGGAGATCTTCTCAGGGGAGGAGAATGTCCATATACGGCGGCAGCGCTTCTCTTCGGCATTTCAACAAGCATTGGACACATAGCCTGTTTCAGCAAGAAAGAGTTAGAGGGCCTCTGCTCAAGAAACCCAATAACGTGCTGATAAACAGAGAAGACATCACAAAACGAAGGGCGTAATTTGCTGGAATCAACTTTTTCTCACTGGAACCATCAGATGTACAGTAAAGATCGCAATTTTTCCTGGGTAACACCGACATACGCAACGACGTAAATGGAACTCCTACCTGCTTTATGGCGCGGTCGCCGGGAAGCGGACCGCGCGGCGGCTCGCGGGGCTGCACGGCGGCTGGCTCCGGCGGCTGCTACACCAGAAATCCGGAGGAAAGAGAGGAGCGAGAGCACCATTGGAGGGAAAAAGTGGCATTTTGAATTGATGGGCTTCGTTATCTGGGAAGAGAAATGGAGGCCCATTAGATTTTTAGTTTAGTGAACCATGAAAATGAAATCGAGTGGATTCGTATGCATTTTCATATGGTCTACTTTTTTAATACAATGAAAAATCTCAAATTAATACAAATATGATAAATTTACCTTAAATTAATAACTGGTATTTCTGTGGTAATTGACAAATGTACCAGTTTCGAGTTTTATCATCTGTTTGTCACAAGTGTATAAGTTTGTAATTTTCGATTGTATTAATACAATTTAATGAATCATCATAAATATACTAATTTGAAGTTATTTGTAGTAAAAAAATTAATTTATGGAAAATCCATCGTAAGTGTATTAATTTGAGATTTTTCGTGATCAAAAAATTAAATTAGTGTTAATTTTTTATAAGTATATCGATTTTGGGTTTTTCGTGATATTGATCTTTTTCTTTTGCTCCAATGATTCATATATTTTTCTTTTTAACTGGACAAAAAAAAAAAACCCCTAGTAGGGCTATATCCTCACTTTTTTTTGGGGACGTTTTGGGATTTGTCTTGCGGTAACCCAAAACCCGAAACCAAGGTCTATTTTACCACAAGAATAGTTCTGCTCTTCTAAAATATACAAGGCCACTTGAGCAACTACACACAGCCCAAATAGAAATCAACTCATGCAATCTACATCCTTGTAGCGATTTTCATCGTTTGTACTTTACTTTTTATGATTCATATGAATCTCTACAAGAATTTGACATTAAAGTGACTGCATAATCTGGATTTCCATGACACCAAAAGTGTAATCAATATTAGAGGGAAATAATAATCATATCTATTTCAATAACCTAGAAGGTACTCGAAAACTTAAATGGTACGAGTTTAGGAAATAATTAAATGTTGGTGGGA
Source organism: Eucalyptus curtisii (assembly GCA_017140595.1). Lineage (NCBI taxonomy): Eukaryota > Viridiplantae > Streptophyta > Magnoliopsida > Myrtales > Myrtaceae > Eucalyptus > Eucalyptus curtisii. Next base: position 9,389,644 of record CM029502.1, read on the forward strand.
CGAATTCGAGGGAAGATTAGCCGTCCCAAACCTGCCTTGCTACCATTCTTTAATTTTCCAGGTCAAGCAATTTGACTTCATTCTAACGCAATATATCTATGATATTATAAAATATATAATATCGACCAATAATAAAATATAGAAAAGACTGATTTTAATATTTGTAACTACTCCCCATTATAAATTGTAATATTGCATTTGTAATATCATCAATCATACCTTCGACACATCTCCAACCTCAAAAGAATGGAAACTAACAAGAGGCGGATTGGTCAACTACAGAAGGGAGCTTAAACATAAGCTATACTACAAAAAACTCAAAACTCAACAATCCAAGATGATCTTTGCTCAAGCATAATCTCCTTTCTTGAACGCAAGAGCTTCCTCAAGAAACCTCTCAAAGTTGCCATGCGATGACCCGCCAGGGGAAGCTGCAGCTTCAGCTTCTCTCTTCCAGTACTGAGCTCTCTCCCTCATCCTCCTCCCTTCCTCACCTTCCATCACCTGCCTCACCAGTCCTTCAATCTCCTCCCTCCTCACGTCCTCATCGACCTCCACTCCAATCCCCCATTCCGTGCAGGTGTACCTGCAATTCGTCTGCTGATCCGCGAAGAATGGCCAACATATCACGGGCACTCCTGCGCTCACGCTCTCCAGCATCGAATTCCACCCGCAGTGCGTCAAGAACGCACCTACCGACGGGTGATTCAGCACCTCTTCTTGTGGGCACCAGCTTGCCAGCATTCCTCGGTCTCTGATCCCCTCGAGGAATTCCCGCGGCAGGGCTGCTGACTCGCCCTTCACAATGTCGGGCCGGACGATCCAGAGAAACGGGTGGTTGCTGTTTGCAAGCCCCCAAGCGAACTCCTCCAAGTGCTTCCCCGACATCACTGTCACGCTCCCGTAGTTCACGTATACCACCGAATTGGGTTCTTTTCCGTCCAGCCATCGCAGGCATTCCGTGTCCTCCTTCCACAGGCTTGACTTTATTGATTCGGATTCTGACTCCTTCCCGTTGGGAGTTGCCATCAGGGGAAGCGGGCCGATGGTGTATATGGAGGGGAACTTGATGGCGATTGCGTCAAGGACCTCGCGCTCGAAGGCATCGAATGTGTTGAAAGCGATCGCCGGGGATCTCAGGCAGTTCTGAGCTTCTTCTCCCAAGAAATCGAACATGATGCTTTTGGGGTCGGTCGTCCTGATGAGGCTGGGGATGTCTCTGAGCCGGATGTTTCTCATGCCGGGTATCCAATCTATAGGCGTGTCCAGCGTGCCATCGCTGAGGAAGTTCTCATCTGGAAATTCACAACAACATGATTGTCACATTCACATGAGGTACTGCACAAGCTACGAAATGCCGACAACAGGTTTCGGTGAAAATCGAACAATCTTTAACGTCCAGCATCCAAGTATACTCTTTACAACTTTGGTTTCAATCCCAGAAGAAGAGCTTCTTGATTCTCTCAATCCTTACTTGTGTTGAGCAATCAAATGGGCTGAACAAGACTGTCACCTTTCATGTAAGGAACAAAGAAGTACTAAATACCAGTAAGAGTTTTCACTTTCAAGTTTGAGCAGAGACGCAGAAGGTTCTTGATTTTCTTTTTCTCAAGTCCTTACTATTGAGCAATCAAATAGGCCAAACAAGACAAGATTGCAGAGAATTGAAATCAAACAGTACAATAACTACTCTCATATAAAAAATTTGATTAAAATTGAGAAGAGGGTAATCAAAAGTACCTACTTTTGAATGGAAATATCCCTCTTCTGACAAGCTCTCTATAGTGCAGATACGCCATGAAGCTGCAAGCGGAGGCAGTCCATAACTGAACCTCAGGAACTCCTATTTCCTGGGCCGCGTCAATGGCAAAGCTCATGACGCCGTCCGAGACCACACAGCTCACTCTAGGGACATCCTCAGACGAGTTCAACCTTGCTAGGAGCTCCCGGAACGGGCCGAGGCAGTTCTTCCTAACTGAGTCGCACAGCAAGGGGACGTCCTGGGTGGCGTCGCTGTCGGACGGCGGCAGCCCATCGGGGATGGCCTCGAAGCGGAAATCGGGCAGGCCCTTCACTGAGTCCGGCCCATGGGACCGGATCAAGCGCCGGTGGTTGTGCTCGGTATTGACGACGGTGACATGGAAGCCCCTGGAGTGGAGGAGCTTGGCGACGTGCATGATGGGCGTGACATGGCCTTGAGATGGGTATGGAACACACACTGCATGAGGTCTATTCCTTGCTGAAGCATCATGATCCAACTCCATCTTTCTCAGTTCTGATTTCTTGCTAAAACGGCTCCCGAGTATCATCTGATGTTGATCGGATCGCTAATACTGACAGTCTTCCCTCCTCTATCGATTGCGAGAGATTGGAGAGTCGAAATTTAGAGCTCCGAGACCATCATCTTAGAACAAGAAAGATGGAAGTCGATGATGATAACAGTGAAACGTTTGTGGAGCTCTGTATGCCTGACTTCGCGGAGATTCTTGAGATGGGGTTTCCTTTCTCTACCTGGTACTAGACTAAGGACTGAGGAAGGGCCTCCGCTGCCGCCGCTCCATGATTGCTTGACGCTTGGTGCCGTTTAGAAAACGACAACTTTGGCTTAGCTGAGGATGACGATAATGAAAAAAAATAAGACAACCGTAAACAAACCCTTGCATTTCGAAAACGACAACTTTTGCTTAGCTTAAGCAGAAGCTGGAGATTCCATGAAGGGTTCTCCTGTTTTAATATTTTTAACTACTCCCCATTATAAATTGTAATATTACATTTGTAATATCATCAATCATACCTTCGACACATCTCCAACTTCAAAAGAATGGAAACTAACAAGAGGCAGATTGGTCAACTACAGAAGGGAGCTTAAACATAAGCTATACTACAAAAAAGTCAAACTCAACAATCCAAGATGATCTTTGCTCAAGCACAATCTCCTTTCTTGAATGCAAGAGCTTCCTCAAGAAACCTCTCAAAAGTTGTCAAATAATACTCACCAGGGGAAGTTGCAGCTTCAGCTTCTCTCTTCCAGTACTGAGCTCTCTCCCTCATCCTCCTCCCTTCCTCACCTTCCATCACCTGCCTCACCAGTCCTTCAATCTCCTCCCTCCTCACGTCCTCATCGACCTCTACTCCAATCCCCCATTCCGTGCAGGCGTACCTGCAGTTCGTCTGCTGATCCGCGAAGAATGGCCAACATATCACGGGCACTCCTGCGCTCACGCTCTCCAGCATCGAATTCCACCCGCAGTGCGTCAAGAACGCACCTACCGACGGGTGATTCAGCACCTCTTCTTGTGGGCACCAGCTTGCCAGCATTCCTCGGCCTCTGATCCTGTTGAGGAATTCCCGCGGCAGGGCTGCCGACTCGCCCTTCACAATGTCGGGCCGGACGATCCAGAGAAACGGGTGGTTGCTGTTTGCAAGCCCCCAAGCGAACTCCTCCAAGTGCTTCCCCGACATCACTGTCACGCTCCCGTAGTTCACGTATACCACCGAATTGGGTTCTTTTCCGTCCAGCCATCGCAGGCATTCCGTGTCCTCCTTCCACAGGCTTGACTTTATTGATTCAGATTCTGACTCCTCGTTGGGAGTCGCCATCAAGGGAAGCGGGCCGATGGTGTATATGGAGGGGAACTTGATGGCAATTGCGTCAAGGACCTCGTGCTCGAAGGCATCGAACGTGTTGAAAGCAATCGCCGGGGATCTCAGGCAGTTCTGAGCTTCTTCTCCCATGAAATCGAACATGATGCTTTTGGGGTCGGTCGTCCTGATGTGGCTGGGGATGTCTCTGAGCCGGATGTTTCTCATGCCGGGTATCCAATCTATAGGCGTGTCCAGTGTGCCATCGCTGAGGAAGTTCTCATCTGGAAATTCACAACAACATGATTGTCACATTCACATGAAGTACTGCACAAGGTACGAAATGCCAACAGCAGGTTTCAATGAAAATCAAGCAATCATTAACATCCAGCATCCTTGTATACTCTTTGCAACTTTGGTTTCAATCTCTCAGAAGAAGAGCTTCTTGACTCTCTGAATCCTTACTTGTGTTGAGCAATCAAATGAGCTCAACAAGACAGATTGTCCCCTTTCATATAAGGAAACAGGAAGTACTAAATAACAGTAAGAGTCGCCACTTTCTTGTTTGAGCAGAGACACGAAAGGTTCTTGATTTTCTTCTTCTCAAGTCCTTACTATTGAGCAATCAAATGGGCCAAACAAGACAAGATTGCAGAGAAATGAAATCAAACAGTACAATAACTACTCTCATATAGTACAAAATCTGATGAAATTGAGAAGCGGGTAATCAAAAGTACCAACCTTTGAATGGGAATATCCCTCTCCTAACAAGCTCTCTATAGTGCAGATACGCCATGAAGCTGCAAGCGGAGGCAGTCCATAACTGAACCTCAGGAACTCCTATTTCCTGGGCTGCGTCAATGGCAAAGCTCATGACACCATCTGAGACCACGCAGCTCACTCTAGGGACATCCTCAGACGAGTTCAACCTTGCTAGGAGCTCCCGGAACGGGCCGAGGCAGTTCTTCCTGACGGAGTCGCACAGCAAGGGGACATCCTGGGTGGCGTCGCTGTCGGACGGCGGCAGCCCATCGGGGATGGCCTCGAAGCGGAAATCGGGCAGGCCCTTCACTGAGTCCGGCCCATGGGACCGGATCAAGCGCCGGTGGTTGTGCTCGGTATTGACGACGGTGACATGGAAGCCCCTGGAGTGGAGGAGCTTGGCGACGTGCATGATGGGCGTGACATGGCCTTGAGATGGGTATGGAACACACACTGCATGAGGTCTATTCCTTGCTGAAGCATCATGATCCAACTCCATATTGCTCAGTTCTGATTTCTTGCTAAAACCACTCCCGAGTATCGTCTGATGTCGATCGGATCGCTAATACCGACAGTCTTCCCTCCTCTATCGATCGCGAGAGATTGGAGAGTCGAAATTTAGAGCTCCCAGACCATCATCTTAGAACAAAAAAGATGGAAGTCGATGATGATAACAGTGAAACGTTTGTGGAGCTCTGCAAAGACTGAGACGGTGAGGGTTTGCCAGGTTAGCCTGAGTCACATCCAATGATTCTTTGCGTGACAAAAACTAGTACCAAACAGTCAAACCTTGTATGCCTGACTTCGCGGAGATTCTTGAGATGGGGTTTCCTTTCTCTACCTGGTACTCGACTGAGGGGTGAGGAAGGGCCCCCGCCGCCGCTGCTCCATGATTGCTTGACGCTTGGTGCCGTTTCGAAAACGACAACTTTTGCTTAGCCGAGGATGACGAGAATAAAAGAATAAAACAACTGTATACAAAACCTTGCATTTCGAAAACGATAACTTTTGCTTAGCTTAGGCAGGAGCTGGAGATTCCATGAAGGGTTCTCCTGTTTTGAAGATTTCCGAACAAGACGAGACTTGGGACGAAGACATAGGAGCAGAGAGTGGGAAGGGAAACAATTACCGTAGACAATTCCTAAAAAGAGGAAATTCAGAAGCTTGGGTCTATTTTCAGCGGGAAACCCATAACATTTGTAGCAATTTAATTTTAAATATTTCAATTGAATCAATTTAATTCTATACATTTTCACGTTGATACCGATTCAATATATTCAGCCAATTTTGACTGAAAATTACTAACTTAGACCCCAGGTATTCTACGTGTGACACAATTGGTGTTGATGTTTATAATTTTTTCTTTTCTTTTTTCTTTCCCTCTTTCCTTTTCTTTTTACTGGTGGTCAAAGACTAGCCACCAACTATAGCCCATGACCGGCGAGGTGAGGGCGAGTTCTCACGAGGTTGCCCTGGCTAAGGTGAGAGTGAGCCTCACTAGATATGGCGAGGGGGCTCTTGCCAGCGCTTATCTTTGCCCAGGCACGGCTCGACAAGGTCAACCCTCATCGGCTATGGCCTGTGACTAGTAGCAGGCTGGCCATGGCTAATGACTAGCCAATGGCAAAAGGAAAGGGAAAGAACAAGGAGAAGAAAAAAGAAATTTAAAAAATTTCCAGCCTAAGTCGACTAAATGACCTATTAGTAATGTGAAAAGATTTAGAACTAAATTAGTTCAATTAAATAATTTATGATTGAATCTATACCATCAAACTAAGTTTACTACTTTTTTAATGTCTTTTCCCGTTTCAGCTCATTTTGTCCAAAACGACAAGTTAATTTAATAGCTCTAACATACCTGCAGTGGCTTGTCTGTCTTTTTCTCCATCTCTTTCTATGGGGAAGATTTGCTATCTCCAAATTTCTTTTTTGGTTCCGTCATTTTGAGAAACATGATATATTAAATTCTTAATTTAATCATTCATATCGCTTTAAAAGCTAGACAGACGAAATATATCTTTTTTTATTAACAACAAAAATGTTTTGATATAGATTATGGTTGATTATAAAGATATTTTCTCTTCACTCAGTTTTCGAAACAGTAGATGATCAAAATTGAAAAATCTTTTCTAATTTACTAATTTTCCACAACGCTAATGAAGCTGCCCATAGGGTCAATCATTCCAATCATTCAAACTAACTTGGAGCATCTTCGATCAATTTGATTGCACCAGGATTTTCTTTATTAAGTCCTGGAGGATTTTTTGGGAAGGCAACTTCTCAAAAAGAACTTGAAAACAGGGTACACTGAGACACTTTAACAAACCTAACAAGGGAAATAATTCATTAAGCCCCTTATTCTTGTACAACCATAGAGTTCTACGGACCCGCATCCGATGAAAATCGCGTCATGATGAATTACGACCTCACAAAAACAAGCAACTTTCAACACGAATCTGATCTTTCATCTAATTGTAAGAATGATGATGCAGGAATTTACCCAGAAATGCACATTTGAAAAGAACCAGCTCTTTTTCGGTTCCTTCCTCGTAGACCTGAATTCGCGGCGTGTGGCCATGATAGCTAAGTCGCAAGAGGACCATAACATCCTACATTGGCTGCTTTCACAATTCTCCAATTTTCACGATTCAGTTCCCTGGCTCATCATAGGGGCTTTAGTTTGGTTGATTTCTAACTGCTTCAAACCTTCCTCGGCCAAACTCGTGGATTCATTTGTGTGTTCTGGATTAGGTGCCCGTCGGCTTTCCCATAGTTTCCCGGTCTTTCCAATTGCAAGAATCAGCTCAAGTTGTTTCTGCTGCTGATCCTGCCGGAAGTCAAAGAAGAATATTAGCAGTAAACTCAGGAGAGAGCATGCCATTTTCTAGATGTGCGATTCCACGGCTATCAAGTCGTCCTGAGATGAAAAGTTTTATCATTCACAATGAGTCGAGAGGTCTGGAAAGTCATTAAAAACCTGCATTGCCAGCAAAACCTTCTGAATTTCACCAAGCTCCTTTTCAAGAATGTCTTCTTGCATTGCCAATGCACGAGTAGCCTCTGAATTCTTTTGAGCCAGAGCTGCAGTCTTAAGACATAAAAACACATCGTTAGAGCAGATGCGACCTTTTCTAATGATTTTGGAAACAAAGTTACTTCCTAAGGGAGATGCAACGACTTATATAAACTAGAAAGTGATTTTAGTAAATTGTTCGACTTTAAACACTCCATCTCATTCCTTTTCTCTCTTGTAGGCGTTTCCACTATAGAGTCAGTGGCACCAGGTGGTCTACCATGGGTTCTCTCTATGCCAAAACCTCCTTTTTTTTTAATCAATTCCTGGACCATTTGATGGATTGAAAATGCCCAAACCACCCATAAATCAGATCATTCTATTTTGGGCATTTTATATTTTCCTATCTAGTCATTTATTAGTAAATAGAAATCCTCAAGAAGTTTTACTCAGCATTTATCTTATATTATAGTGACTACATATGATGCCGGTGCATTTCTCACTTTTGCACACCCCGCATTTGCCTGGCGAGAATGTTTCCTGGCCTTTGCATCAGAGGAGGATCAATGATATAGAATTATGCATAGATGTGCTCCAAATCAGTTACGTAAGAAACGATACAAACATATGCATGTTTCCAAGTGAGAAAATGATACATATAATCTTCTTCTAATCTCTCGGTCATATCAGAGCAATAAAAAAAAAGAAAAACATGACAGCATGTGTTCATAAAATTGACAGAGCCTCATTTGCTTTACTAATCACTTTATCCACTATTCCAAGTATTTATTGGAAGCAATTTCATGGATCTCTATTGACAGACGATATAATTCCAAAATTTGCATGAGGCCGCATAGTTATTGGCCCAACTGCAGGGTTTCCCAGACACCTCCAACCAGAGCAAGGACTGAGTTGGACAAGTTCAGACTTAAGAGAGCTAGTAAAAATGGTTACAGTAGCTAGATTACAGATGCAACTCCCAAAATAGTCACTCTTTCAAATCTGCACCCCCTAATTTACATGAGCCAGTACACCATGCCCTCACATAATTTTGTCAAATTGATTAATTAAGTTGCCCTACCATGACATCAAGTATAAATTCCCTTCTTTCCACTATGATGCATGCAGCTTCTTACACATAATCAGGCATGTCCAGCTCCCACCAATGTTGATTGACTCAAATAGACCACATTATCTGTATAATTTGACATTCTCTGGAAAAACAAGCAGATGATCTCTGCCAAATGATTACTGTCCAATTTTCTATATGCTGCTTTCATCAATTATGAGATGATTTTCTTAGCCTCTATCGGCAGAAGTGAACTAGTGGAAATCTATAGTGCCCGCTATCTCAAATTTGGTGCCAATTAGTCACAAAGTCTGAGGTCAAGGCCCCCGCTGCCTGAAACCACATTCGCAGTTACAAGCTTGATGATGCAGTACATGTAGACTTACTAGTCACAGGCATTATGTGGAGCAACAGGACCAAGTTCAAGCTCATCACTTAAGTCTGAGCGGGGAAGGAACCAGAGGCGGAAAAGGATAGTTCAATGGGCAGGACAAATGTTAGTTAAAGGATAGTTGATCCCTTGGAGTTAAGGGACACTGGGACATTGATGACTTTGGTGTATTTAAGGTAGTGTCCTGCCTTCAGTAATATCCTCTCCGTGCTCTCATGCCATTTGTCTCTCATTACTCTGCATTCTCGGTCCAATACTACTATGTTCAACATTAATTTTGCCTGTAACAAGCGAAGGGAAACCTATTATCCATTCTGCATTAACTTTTCACTATATATACAGGTAACATGCTTGGATCCAAAGTGTGGCTTATTCCCTAGTTACACCGGTCAAATAATAAATCCATAGATAATAAGATGGTCTTTTAGCCTCCCTGGTACATGTACGCACGCTGGAGGAAAATGTTCAACAAAAAGGTTCATCAGTTTCACATGAACTGTCAGATAAGACTTCTTTAACACATTCTTTGGGTTAGATAATTGGCACCCTCATAGGCCACTCTTGATTATATATTCGAGGAGTGTTGTGCTTGCTTCTGGTTTAAATCTAGAAACTAAAGTTTCTGAGCATCCTCAAGGCAACAGTTGGAATTTGAGGCCTTCCAGAAAGGTAGAGTGATAGAGATTCAGCAACCATTGTTGAATAATATAAATGTTACTAATATCAACGCGTTAGAAATGCAGCAGCTTCAGGTTGTTTCCCTATTTCAGCAGCTTAGAACTCGATATGTGTATACACTCTTTCAGTGTAAAAATTGTGTTCTTTAACATTGTCATGGTGGCAGAGCCACAAGAATCTGAAAAATTAATCTAAAAGCCTAATCATAAACCATAAACAAACCAACCTGAGCCCTAATCCAGATCCATAATTCTGATAAACGAAACACCGATCAACACTCCTCCAATTAATTTGTAACAGTTAGGCTGCACTACATATAGCCTCTAATCCACGGTTCCATGAGAGAACTAGACACATCGAAGTTGATTGTCACCTTATAAGAGAGTAGTTAATTTGTGGAGATATTGCAACAGACTTTGTGAAGTCTAACAGTCAGTTTGACAATCTATTTACAAAGGCTCTTCGTGTAAAGTCTAGAATAGGCTTCATATGAAAGATATATTGAAGAAATAAAGTTGTTAGTATCATACAGATGTGTTCTTTGAGATCAGTTACCTAAGATCAGAGATTATCCGGCTTTTGAATGTCCTCATTCAAGCTGATGCTTTGCCTCGTAGAATGTCACATGCTCAATGAAGGAGGAGTTTCAAGGGGGGAAATCGAGTTCAATTTGACTAGATATAGAACATCAGAAGGAAAAGCTTTCACATAACTGTTTTTAAATTAGCATGAAATCTTTTTATTTATTTCTCTTGGAGATCTAGGAATAGAGGATCAATTGCAATGCTCAAGGCATCCGAGTTGTCCTTAATGTGAAAACTATAGCTAAACATAAATAAAGAGGTTTTAGCTCAAATTTGACCGAAGTGTCACTGATTACCATTGACAACTATGTAGAACACAGGACATTTCATTTAACTACGATATATGAGGTCATAGCAGGATCAGGGACCCTGCTTTAAGACTAAGCATTACTGATAATCATCATGTATGAAAAGGAAAAACGATAATTATTTCTCCTCTTTCTCCTTGCAGGAACTTGTCGCCAAGAAGGCATTGTCAGTCTGTCTCAAGGATGGAATAACAACAATGCTAACCAGACCTTATCCCAATAGTGAGCCACTATGACATCAGCTCTATTTCCTACCAATATAATTAACAGTAAGAAAAAAAAAATTGAAATTACAACTTTACAGGGATTCCAGAAAGGAGAAAAAAACAAGAACAAGTTGCAACGTGAAAACAGAATACAGAAAGAAAAGGATAAGACCTAAGGGAATCTGAGATGTAAACAAGTAGATTAACAGCAGAAGAGAGAAAAGTACAACTAGCAGCAAACAACTGAGGAAACGCCATTCCCCATTTTAAGGAAACTGAAATGATCAACACCTACAGGCTTATGTCCTCCACAGCTCCTCTTTATGAACCTCTACAATCATTCACTCCTCCCAACATTACTTCCACACACACACAGAAATTGGGAGGAAAATGAACCTTCTACAAGATGCCTCCTACTGAATTTGCACTCACAAAGGTGGAAACCATATAGCCAGGGGCATCAGAAAGATCTTTCACGTGAGTTTGTGTGTGCAACCCGTCCGCCCCAAGAGAGAGAGAGAGAGAGAGAGAGAGAGAGAGCATAGGTTTAAAGTAATTTCCAAGTCTCCAACTCCTTCAGAATTTCCTATATTAGGCTACCTCAGCAAGGTTGTTGGCCAAGAGAAACCCAAACAGGAAACTAGAACAGCCCAGGTAGACTCCTCATGATGATACTATGAATTCATCATGTACAACATTACCATTTGAAGAAGTCTGCTCTTCCACAAACGCACCATCATGTCCCGTAACACCACAATGCAGAGAAAGTTATATATCACATGACAAAGTTGAAAAACTATAAGTATGGGTGGATTTGACGAAGTCTTTAGTGTGACATTGAGGATGTAGAGTGGAGGGATCGTCCTACTCCATTCTATCCATTCACACCAGATACCATCTATGAATATCAAAACCGTAAGACGGGAAGGCGATATCTTGGGATTGAGTATGGTCAGAGTAAAATCCCTAGATATGACACCATTCTCAACAAATCCTGTATCCTCCATTCCTCGTGGTTATCTTGGGTGAAAAGAAAATGATATTGCTAATGAAAGAACAGATGTTTTCTGTCTTTCCTAACATCAACCTAATGGATTCATAAAAATTGCGAAAGTTGTGTTGTGGATAAAGCGATGAAGAAATGGCTAGGAACTCTATCCAGGGTGTTCTACTTCTGTTTAAACGAGTAACCGACCAATGCCCAACAAAAATGAGCACGGAACCAGCATTAGAATCTACAGGTCAGGAATTCATAGAAAATGCAGAGGAAACCTTGTATGTATCTTACCCATTATCCCCATGTTTCACTCTGTTCATTTCACGGGTAAGGTTTGTATGTATTCTACATTGAAACCATAAGTTTGAGTAAGCATGACAGTTTTAACATTACTTAACCTAGGACAATGAAGAAGATGATTGTGCTGACGTAGGTGAATTTATCCAGTGGCAAGAAGGTTTAAGTTCTTTCACTCTAGTTGTTACTTGTTACTTGTAGCGTGCTGTAACAACTAACAAGATGGATAAGTAAGCCATCAGACAGTGAATTATGCTACCACCATCTTAATCACATGTCTTTTTCTCCGTGATCAAGAACAGCTCTAAGAGGCAACAAGGGACTAGGAGAGCCTACTGGATTCCATTTGTTCATCTTTAGACTGTGACATGAAATTCTGCTATAGCAAGAATAACATTGATAAAAGGATAAGCATCTAATGCACAAAGCAAAACAGAACCCAGAAAAGGAACGGAAGAATTGAGGAGACAACGTAGGCAAAAGAAATATTGGAAAAGATAACCTCAATGTCTGATTCAAAACACATGATTCACAGGCAGCAATTTCAAGACTGACTAATGAAGTACCACCAAGAAGTGGGTGTTATTAGGGCATGTGCATACAAACGACAAGTCAGGTCAAGCCTTACAAGTTTATCTTCTTTGTTCATTACTTTTGTTTATTCCAGACCTTGTCTACAAAATGCCTCTTTTGACATGGATATCCCCAATTCACTTCTATGACAATTTTGCAAATGATGAGGGTCCTCATAACTTAACATGGCTAATATTTGTATTGTAGCTGACCATTTCGATTGAGCCACAAAATGAATCTATGTTTCGCCACAATACCCAACACCCACCCTAATCTAGTCCCCAATTCACTTCTATGACAATTTTGCAAATGATGAGAGTCCTCATAACTTAACATGGCTAATATTTGTATTGTAGCTGATCATTTCGATTGAGCCACAAAATGAATCTATGTTTCGCCACAATACCCAACACCCACCCTAATCTAGTCTTGTTGATGACTTGCCTCCAATTTTCAGTTGTACTTGCGGAAATAAAGAAAAGCGGCTTGATTCAGTACAGTTCTATAGCCTAACATATAACAATCCAAGATTGAACTGAAGACAACCATAATTCGGAACACATATTACCTCAGCAATTGGCTCTTTCAAAGTTTTCCGAGTAACCCGAAACCTGATCCCGAGCTTCTCGAGCTGTCTCGACAGGACCCGGATCATAGTCGCGGAGCTCCTCAAGTCCTCCTCCATCTTCTCAACCCTCTCCACCAAGTTCACATTCGCAGAGGCCGCTTTCCCCGGCTGCTCAAAGACCCTCCTCCACTGCCGCCGCCTAACCCACGCGCCGCTCGCCACGCCGCCCACCAACGCCACCACCAGCCACCCCAAAACCCTATCCCCGGCCACTCCGAAAGCCGCCCTCTTCACGGCGAAGACGACCGACACGACGGCCGACGAGACGAGGCAGAGCAACTCGGCAATCGAAAGAAACGAATCGAAGTCGAAATGACTCACCCCTTCCCCGCGCACCGCGCCGTCGGACGGGTACGCCCTGACCCGGTAACCGTAGTCCTTGAGGGAAGCCGAAGCGTGGCGCGAACTGGGCCAATTCTTGCGCAAGACGATGTGGGTTTGCGGCGCCGAGAAGGTTGGGGGGCGCTGGGAGGCGTACGGCGGAAAGAAACTGGTGGGTCTGAGAGGGGAGGCGTTCTTGGTCGAGTAGAGGGAGAGGCGGGACGCGGCGGCGCTCCGCCGCTGGGGCGGCGTCAAGGAGAGCGACATTGTCTTGCCGAGAAGGGAAGAAGCTCTTCGGCGAGGTCAGGGCTCTTCGGGGACAAGGGGAGGAGGGCGGGGGACTGGCGGTGCCATGGATGGGTTCGTGCTGCTTCTGCTCGAGAAGGACGATGCTTGCGAATATGCAGAATCAAGATTTAGAGAGAGAGAGAGAGTGACAGAATACGGCGATGGATACGATGGAGAGAGAATGGCTTGAAACTGTTTGATTTTTCCTTCGCGATGCCCCCTTCGGAAAAAACTATGTAAGAGCATCATCGTATAATCTCACTGTAAAATCGGCTTTGGACCTTGAATTTTGGCCTTTAAGTTTTACAGGATCGTTATTTTCTGAAATTCAGAAAACTTACACAAAATTCCTGATGATCAAGGACAGAATTTTACTGACATGACATGACAGTCTTTAGATTAGTGTTATATTAACAGTAGATCACGTATTTCAAATTCTTAAAATAAAAGACCCATAATAATTTTTAATTATCTGATATTTATTTTTTCGTGATTTAAAATAAACCATTATTTTTTATAATAAATTAAGGATGGTCATATAAATATTTCTCTAAAATGCACGTGGAGCTTATTTTAGGCCATAAATGACTTTCGTAAATGGCAAGCGTGATTTGGGAACTTAGGATGAGAGAATAAATGAGAATTGGCGTCATGTAAACTTTCTCAAGAAGGATGCCATGTCAAATTGACAAGAAATCGTGATAAAGAGAATGACCCCAATTATGGTGGGTTTAACAACCGCACTAAAGTACTCGTCATAGTCCAGTCAAGCTAGTGCTTAGATCCCTATGCAATGGCAAGTTTTGAAGAGTTCAATGGTGCTGCCGCACTTTTCCTTGACCTTTACAACTGAGTAGATTTTTAGCTGCTGCAAAATCACAAATAAGTGAATAGGTGCTCGTAAGTTTTGAAGAGTTCAATGGTGTTACTGGACTTTTCCTTGATCTGAAAATCCACTTACAACTGAATAAGTTCTTAGCTACTGCAAAATCATAGATAAGCTAAGAGGTGTGAGCCCAAGAAGTAAAAGGTGATAAAGAAGAGCTCGTTCCAAAGGCTCTCTCTATCCAATCTGAACAATCACAGTACAACGACACTCTCGGAAGGCCTCTCGATATCGCTCGTTGGATTAAACCTCTACAAGTTCACCCTTCATGGAGAGCTTCTCGTTGAGCAACTTCCTCGAGGAAGGCAGGTCTGAAGGCAGCCCATAATCCTCAATAAGAGAGAGAGAAGAGAGAGAAAGAGGACCGATGCGCCCTCTTACCTTCAATGAAGTGTCATCATTTTAGTCTCCATTGCCATGTCATCTTGTCCATTTTCCACTTTGGATTTGATTTATTTTTTCAAGCCACGCCAGATTATAAACTTTAATTAAAGAATAATGTAAGATTAATGTTGGATTTGGTACTCAAATGAACAATTTTTCATCGATATTGCAATCAAGTGATTAAAAATGAAATTATGACACTTAAATAAGTGGTGCACTAAGCTTATGGTGAAGGCATGGCTGAAACACTGTTGATGTTGTAGTGCAGTGTGCTCGTATACCCGACCCCATTACAAATTTGACAAATAAGATAAGGGCTTAGAACTGAGAATGGTTCCCTAGGTGCATGGGAGAGCATAGGGATCACGGGGACTACCAGAGGAGGTAGAGGAGCGACCTATATAGGGTGATGATAATTGCAAACTAAACCATCCGTAGGAAGATTACAAGCTCAGTTGATCACATGAGAACTGTCCATCATGTCTCCGACCAAATTTTCGGCCCCTAGAATTATGTTTATCCCATGGCCCTAAAAAACGAGGAGTGAGTTAAGTGGCATGCCAACCAAAGCATGATGAATATTGAATGAAGATGAGACACTGGATTTTGGGAGAAATCATTCTTCTTTTTTATGAGTAGTCGAGAGTGCTATACAAAGGAAACAATCGTAGGATTATAAAGAACCATGGTGACAAAAGGACCGTACTAAGGACGGAGCCCATTGAAGACTTGAATTACTAAATCCTTGTTGAAGGCGGATTAGTTTATTCAGGTGAGAGAGTTTGCAATTGTCTTGAGATGTTGAAGATAATTATACACGGACTAGTCTGATTACTTCTCGGCATTGTGAAAGCCAAGTATTAGCACAATTTCCTTGGCCAACAATTTGTAAAATGTCTCTCAAGATATTCGAAGGTCAAATATCTCAACTATGAGGCCGAATTGATCGAATAAAACGCATTAATTCGTCTTGACCAAGGTGAAATAAGAGTGATTGACTACCATAATGCGATTGTGATTACTGACAAGCTTCAATGGACACGGATAAGGACCCATCCACATGACCTAGCAAATCTTTGCAGATTAGAATAAGCTCAAACTGACATTTCCACTAAAGATTATCGTCCACGTTAACCTTTATGGAAACAAGACTTGTGGTGTTGGGAAAAACAAGAGGCGGTGAGGCTAAGTGCATGGTTGAAGTTGGAGCAGTAGGAATCGGAGCAACAGCTAAGGTTGTAGAAGAGGTGTAAATGGGCGCAACGTTGAGAAGAGGTGACTTGGAATTGGGATTAATACAGATAGAAGACGTGAGTAACAAGATTGTAGAGAAGTAAAAAAATTGGAGATGCATCGGACATTATTGAGAAAGAGAGAGGAGCAAAGAGAGCGTGGATTTAGGGTAGGGATGTTGAAGAATTAAATGTGTTTTTCTGTTATGATACTATGTTGATCTTTAGAGTTCAAGAAAAAATAAAGATAAATGTTTATGGTGGCTTGACTTGACCCTAATTAGGATTGCGTGGTATGTAATTATAAAGCGATTAAGTTCAATCACGGTGCAAATAGAAACATAACTACAAGTTGAGCCCATGGTACATATCAATTACATATTAATAACCGCATCCATATCATATTGGAAAATTTTCCAATGGGGTGCATGAACTTAGAATACCAAGTTTAAACATAGACCTTGACCATTTGGCCGCATAAAAAGGAGCACATGCCTTGGCCACAGCTAAATTAGATCAATGCTTTCTCTACCATAGAGGCCGATCTCTGTGGATGGGCTTGGCCCAGTGTTCCAACATTCAAGGGGCCCAGCTTGAGACTTTCGATTTCTTTTAAGTGTGGCGTGGCTGTTTTCATTTTCTTACATATTGTTATTTACTTTTGGGGATTACCTCTTCGATAAGATATTAATTTACTTTACTAGGATTATCTACAATTCGAGATTAAATGATCTCCAGTTACCCGTCGATAGATGATTGACTTGCATTAGGTATCACAAATTATTTGACAATATTTCCTAATATAAATGAATGATTATGTTTCGACTTATATCATATAGAAATCATCTATTATGTCCCTATTTCTTTGATGCATGCATCTACCGCAAAAATCAATCCATGGAAGTCTTTTTTTTTTTTTTTTTGTAAATTCTGCTCCCTTTGGTCATATTCTAGATTCGTCTAATATGTTTTTTTTCCTTAATTCTTTTTGGGTGGGTTAATACCACAGAAAAATTTAAATTGGCATGCTCGTGATAAATTTACTTCAAACTGATTTTTTAACCCTAACAGAACTCCAAACTAATACACTTATGGCAAATTTACCATTCGTTAATTTTTGTTAAATTTTAAGTCAAATTACTGAGTTGAATAACATGTGACAGTCAATGAATGTACAAGTTTGGGATTTTAGTTTCCGTTCGTCATATGTGTACTAATTTTGATTTTTCGTGATATTAATCTAATTTAGTGAAACCTAATGGAGTGTAAATTATCACAAGTATATTAATTTTAAATTTTTTATGATACTGATATTTTTCTTTATTGAAGACGTCTCATCGTATATATGGACAATGACAATAATGTGTTTTCTTCTTGGGTCGTACTACTATCAATCATAGCTCTTATGAAATTTGTTGCAATCATAGAAAGAGGACAAATTTGGTGGTGGCTTCTTCTTTAAGTTCCTTCCGCCTACTACCAAATGCTTTGTTGCCCAGTGATTCGTCCACACAAGATGGGTAGGCCAACCGCATTGCACTGTACGGTCTACTGAGAGATCCCTCTCATCAACTTTCAAATGATTGCAACACTTGGTCCTCGAAGCCTGAAGAGAATGGTCTGTAGTGGATTGGAACATTCGGTACGGAAGAAGAGGATTAGTACAGTAATGCCCTCATCAACCTAACTATATGGGACCTAAATTTCTGTATCTTGTAGAGAAACTGAATTGCAGAGAGACCCAAAAGGTTAGGTGCATAGTTCAGTTCAACCCAGGATCCAATCTGGGTGCAGTCAACTTCACTGGTGACTTCCTCAGCATTTCCCTTACAAGGTCAATAGTTTTTAGAAGAGTGCCAGAGGAACAGAGAGCAGATCTTGGCCCCGTGATCAGCTTACTTAAACTTCATCACAAGCCCAAGAACCACAGTTGCAGAAGTGCGCCGCATTCGCACATGGAATGACAACCATGGAAAACTCAAAAAGATAAAGAAACTTAGGAGAAAAAGAAAGCTTCATTGCAAGGTCTAAAACCATGGGCAAATTTAGGACTTAAGAGCCTCATTGCAGGCAAAGCACTGGGAAAATTTGATCTGAACTTCCCCAACAACAGTACGCAGACAATCGCATACCATACGTTCGAACAGGGTCAACGTTGAGGAATGTGCTTGCTTAATAAGCAGAAATATTGGGAGAGGGAGAGAGATTAGCAGGACTAACTCACGTAATTCAATTCATTTATGAAGTTTGCAATCTTGTTTAAAAGTGCTATTTGCACTGCAGGCGAAGGAACTCCCCTTTCTTGTAAGAACAAATATTTCATTACAAGATGCTCCGGACAAAATCACTGTTTGTCTAAATCCTAATCCGGGAGATCCATAAATCACGGTGCAACAGCAAAGCAAAAACACAAGGCAATGCCTTATTTAATATATAGAATCATCAAGCAAAAACACAAGGCAATGCCTTCTCCAATATATAGAATCATCTCTCTCTCTCTCTCTCTCTCTCTCTCTCTCTCTCTCTCTCCATGTCTGCAGCTTCTTCATTGATATATCAAGACAATAAAATCCTATTTGGTTCAGCTGCTTCCAGGAGTGTCAGTTACAGCACACTTGCGGTTCAAATAACGAATGACAGCATCCTCTACCCTGTAATTACAACCGGAAAGTGATTAAGGTGTAATTCTAACGAAACAAGAAAGTCTCTTTGGCAATACATTGTCTAAAATATGAACAGTTAGAATCACATCACAGAAGAAAAGATTGAGACAGGAATGACTAGCTAAAATGTACAATATGAGACATATAGCAAACACATTAAAACCAGAATCCAATTCACAGTGTTATTTAAAAAAAAAAAAAAAGTTCCCGTTCTAATTATCTGACAATTAATGGAGTTGAACTCCCTACAGGATGACAGATATGGTGAACAATCAACATTGACAGGGTCTCAAAGAAGTCAGGAGTGTGATAATGAGCTACAGTAATCCATCATTGACATGTAAGGAATATCCCTAATATTGATTGGATTTGCCTGATATTTTCTCATAAATTCAACATGATTACAAAGCTCATTAGGCATAACGAATTTTCAGAACAATCACCATCTAGAGGAGAAAAGATCTGACAAAAATCCGAGACAAACCATCAGACAAGTTGGTCCATTGATCAGATTTCACAGCAAAGTTTACAATTTTTATGATACTCACTCCATGGCTTCGATTATGTGATGTTATTACCAAGCAATTTATTATTTAGGCTACAAGAAGCTCAGAAAGCAGGTGTTGCTTGATTGAACAGGGCATTCATGCAAAATACCACGATATTATCCAGCTTCGTTTTCTAGAGAAAAAATTAGCTTCTCATTCAAAATGCACTATGAAGTACTTCTATCTATCTGTCTGTATTTCACTGTCCTCCATATCGCCTCCATGGGATGTATACATAAACAATGGACAAGAAAAGTAAACAAACTTACCAAGATTGGTTATAGAAGTCAGGATGATGTTCTTTGTCCACAATATGGCTCGCATCTCCCGCCGCAAGCTTCAAGTCTCTACTTTGAGAAGCAATCAATGCATTGACGAATTCTGCTGGTGACTGACTGAACCCAAGAAAGAATGAGCGTCTCTGCTGATGCCTATGGATCTCTTTAATTGTGGAAATGATCTTCTTGTCACAAGAATCAATCTCTTGATGCTTCTCGATATTTTCCATAAATGCAGACATCTCCTTTTCCAATGGGATAGGCAAATCCATCAACACATCACAACAAGTAGTTCCGGCAGGAGAACTACCGGAAAGCTTGATCCTGTGCTCCAAGTGAATGGGTTGTGGAGGAGTCAAGTGCTGTGACAACTTCTGCGGAACCATGACGAACTTCATCTTCTCATCTCCAAATACTTTTTGGAGTGGTGGATCACACGTGAAGAAGGATGGATCACCTGAGCTCTGCAGGTTCCGTGTCTTAACATAGTGCCAAATTGCTTCCAAAACTCTGGGCCGTGTAGATACCTCAAGACCAACAACATCTGATAAAGCTGGTGAAAGCTTGAACTTTTCGGGCACGTAGTTCATGTCTAATCTTATTTGCACAGTGAATTCCATGTCCCCATTTCTTTTGACCTCAAATCCCTCATGCAGAGAAGGAGACCTCTCACTATCCCATAAGATTACATGGTTATCTGGATAGAGAGTTTTGTCCAAGTAAATGGTAATTTTCTTGAAGAAAGACGAAAATTTGGGGCGCGACAGACCTGCCTTCTGAATCGTTCCGCCCACAACAGGATCTTTACCATCTTCTAATATCCTTCCAATAATCTTAAGTGACCATGATGGTGGCTCTACATCTGTCTTCTCTGAAGTCGTTGGAGTTTGATTCGAAAATGTGTTGAAAACATATATCCTAAGCGTTTTCTGGAAGCGAGAAGGATTCCTAAGTGCCTCTTGAATCTCAATCTTCTTCCTTGACAAAAGGGCGTCCACTCTTGCCTCATACTCAAGCAACTTAGAGTAGATAGCAGATTCAGGCAACGGTGCAGCCACCTTACCAGGCAGTTGGTTCTCAGGAAGCTTCCTCTTCTTCCTAGGACCAGATGGAGTTAACTCCATCGTTTTTAATGGTGAAGCAGCGGCGACATTAGATGACCCTGGGGGCCGAGAAGGCGGCTTCTGGCCAGCGCGCTTCCCACTTCCAGTACCAGGCGTAGCCACAGGCGGCGAAGATGCATTGACATTGCCAACACCAGCATTACCAGCATTGTGATTAAGAAACTGAGATTGGAATTTGCCGTGAGGGGCTTGCGCTTGTGCATGCCCCTGACCAAGTACATGAGCCTGGGGCTCGGACAACTTGAAGTGGCCGGTAAAATGAGACCCGCCATGCGTTTGAGGCTGCGACTGTGGACGGAGATGGGCCGGCTGCTGGTGGACAACCCCAGAATTCCCAAACGCAGTATTTTTAATCCCACTATTGCTATTCATTGAGAGACCTTATTTCCTATCCCACAGCACTAAATGCTAAAAATTATATAGAACATAAGCCTAATATACAATCCAAGCCGAGGGCACGATCAAGGGTCGCTTAAATCTACAATCTTGCACTCAGCAACGGAATCTTTAGGATTCTTGACACATTCTTGAGAACAAAAACCCTACGTCGCAACGATTTCTTGCCCAAAAGAATCGGGGGAAACCCGGAAATCACCCTCAAGATCGAATTTTTCCTCGGTTTTCCAGGAAATCTCCAGAGAAACTGCAGTTTTTCAACGATCTTGGGAAAGTTAAAGAAGGGATCGAGAGAGCCAGGGAGCGGAGACGTACGCTAGTGGCGGGTCGGAGAGGCTGTCGTTCCGACCAAGCTTCAGAACCGCAACTCCTGCGTCATCCTCAAGCCACGCCGACGCTGTCTCTCTCTGTCTTCTCTCTCTGTGCTAATGGCTTCTCGCCGGAGGTACGGGGACGGGCGCGGCGGGGGAGAGAGCTTGAGCTACTGCAGCACTTTTCAGAGCAGAATTCCCTGTGAAAAATCGTAGGCGTTAAAAATTTATCTAATAGGATAAATTAATAAAAATCCCACCTTTTTTTTTCTTTCTCTTAAAATCAAGTACTTTCCGTTGACTCCTCACTTTCTTTTTCCAACATTAATATGTTAAGTTTATAATTGCATTAACAATTAGAATAAATCACAAATAAAATAGCAGCAACAACATTATTATTATTATTATTATTATTATTATTATTATTATTATTATTATTATTATTATTTTCATAAGGACAAGTTTTGTATTGTGGAAGTTTAATAGTATAACCATAAACGTTGGTAACAACTCTACAATAACATTAGGGATAAATGCAATAAAAGTCACTAAAACTCGCATTTAAAACGCAATTAAGTCTTAAAACTTATAAAAAGTCAATCAAATTCTAAAACTCACAAATTGTTTTAATTAAGTCTTAAAGTTAACATTGTCGGTATTTTTAACTAAAACGCCGACGCGACGTTAAAATGATTTTTTTGTTTCCATGTGGCTTTTTAAAATTGTTTTTTAAATTAGATTTAAAAATTAGAAAAGAAAAGCTAAATTTTATTTAAAAAACAAAAATAAATAAATAAATGGTCGGCTTCCTTTGTTGCCGGTCCCTCCAGCGATGGGCGGCGGCGAAGCTTGTAATTTTATCTTCTTCTTTTTTTAACAATTTAAAAAAAATTAATTTTTTTTTTAGTTTTTAAATCTAATTTTTTTTTAAAAAAATTGAATAAAATATAATTAAAAAAAACCATGTGGAAAATGAAAAATTATTTAAAATGCCACGTCCGCGTCACGTCGCATTTTTCGTCAAAAAAGCTGACGGTGTTAAATTTAGGACTTGATTAAAATAATTTGACAAGTTTTAGGACTTTTATTACACTTATCCCATAACATTATATCTATAAGTTTTTTTTTTTTTTTTAATGGCGAGGATCTGGCACCTTCAGGAGCATAGCATCGATATATATCGGGGGAGACTAGCTCAACAACTCATCGCCGGGGCCCCCCGCTTAAATCATGGAACTACTCTGAGAGTTGTGACGACTCAAGGAGTCGAACACCTGACCTGGAGCCAAATCAGGGGGTACGCCTCAACCAGCGCAGTCATGTGTGGGTGAGTTATACCCTATAGGTTTTTGTTATTCAAATAGTCACATAATTTTGTAACAGTTTTTGTCAAATGTATTAATCATCTATAGGCAAAGTACAACACCTTTAAAAGATGCACTACTAAAGTCACGCGTCTCAACACAATATATTGACACTTAATTTTGACAACCCATTTGGGTATTTATTACACAGAAAAATTAGGGGCCAATTAGGCCCTAAAACAAATATATTAGTTAATTGCTCTTAAGTATTAGGAGAATATTGATTAGGCCCATATAATTGCATTAAACTTGAGCTAAATGGATTGATACAAGGGGCTTTTGAGCTTAACTAGATTAATTAGACTAAGCCAATAAAGTGAAAATTGGAATAAACCCTTAATTGGCCGAAATTTCGAAATGTTTTGTGCATTTTAAATTAGGAGATCTTGATTTAGTGGAGCAAACTTGAAGAGTGATTGAACTCTTTATTATCAAAATTTAAATAACATGGGAAAGAAAGGTTGATTTCCTCTTAATAAATATAAGATATATCTTCTGGGTTCAATTTAGGTAACTAAAGAATTTTTTGCTTAAAAGAGAAGTCCTAACTTTGTGTCTATATAAACATTAAGAAAAATGACAAAAATTATCCATAAACTTCAGCTTAATGTGTATTTTGGTCCATGAATTTTTAATTTGTTCAATGTGCTATCTGAACTTTAACCCGACGTGTAATGTGTGCTATAAACTTTTAATTCGTTCAATGTGGTCCATAAACTTTTAGTACATGTTTATTACTGTCCCTGAACTGTATATGTAGTCTCGGGTCTTGAATTGATGGAGGGATTACATTGAACATTTTCATATAATCCATGGACTATATTAAATATGTACCAAAAGTTCATAGATTACATCGAACAAATTAAAAATTTATGGACCAAATTACACATCGGATTAAAGTTTAGGAACTGCTCGTATCCTTATCCCTAAACGTTACCACGTTGAGAATAACGCAAAAAAAGTGAATTTCTCTATATTTCGATGAGGTGCTTGGATGAACACTCACCTTTCCCCACAATTGGACTTCTCAGCTTTACTCAAGATACTTGGCCACACTTCGTGTGACATTTTTGTTTTGATCTTGATTTTCAGAATGTGATTATATCAATGAACAAGTTTTCGGACGGAATTACATTGAGGATTGAGAAACCACGAAAGCATCGGAATTGCTTTCTCATTGAAGGGACGCAAAAATTCAGAGAGTTGGGAACGGGCCACAAGCGAGGGCCTGAATATGCCCAAGCCCACATTGGGCGGCCTAATAGACCCAAGCTCGCGGAGCTAGGCCCAATTGGGCCCACGCCCATAATGGGCGGCCCATGGGCCACACCCCCAAGTTGAGTGGGTAGCCCATGAGGGCTATGGGCTCTCCTAACCCAATTAGGTCCATCATTGCTAAATCTTTGTATCAATTGCTTTCAAGTACATGAATAGTGTACAATTTTGGTGAAATGATCGAAATGCCCTTTCTTTTGACTAAGGACAAAATGGCAAGGATGGAATAGGACAATGGAGGCGGTAGCACATGCATGAAATGGGCGTCCAAAAGCATGAGGGAAGCCACCTATCTTAAGCCTATCTAGTCTAATCTAAACTTATGTACTTAAGTGCTTGAATCTTCTCAATAATGGTTGGATTTTTGCTTCTTCAAGAAGCCACCTTTGAAGGAAATGAGTCCAAGAGATTTAATGGGCATTAATGGGACTTGACCTCTCACACCCTCTCTCCTCTCTTCCTCTCTCCACCGTCGGCCACCTTCTTCCCCTCACTCTTACTTTCTCTCATTTTTCTTACTTGAATGTTTGAGCTCATCCTCTCCTTCCCTTTTTGGCCTAGCCAAAACCCTCCTCCCCATTTTTATTTCCATCTCAAGCTTTTTCTCTCATTTTCCTCTTGTTTTTCCCTTATCGGCAACCGTCATTTGTACACTGTGATAGGGCTAGTATGAACACCTAGAGGGGGGTGAATAGGTGTAAAAACAGATTCTGCAAAATGCAGTCAAAACCTTTACTTTTAACGTGAGTCTGAATAACAACAGACTTTTGAAACTGAGTTTGAAGAGTAGCAGACTTTGAGCGAGATCAGACTTTAGCAGTTAAATAGAATTACGAACAAAATAAAGGAGTTCAGGGAAGAGAATAAGAACACAAGGTTTATAGTGGTTCGGCTTAGATCAAGCCTACGTCCACTCTCCCACGGTAACAGCTTCTGCTGGATTCCACTATGCAATCAACAAGAGATTACAACTTTGAGTGCAAACACTTAGTAGTAGATCACACTATCTCACTAAGTCACTCTTTTGGTATTTCTCTCAAGATCACAAACATTTAAGCTCACGAGAGACAAGTGTATGATCAAATTCACTCAGACTTTGGAATTATAAATTCTACGCACCGTCTCTTACTTGCTCATCGGTCATTCATCTCCTTAAATACTCCTCCACTTCCAAACTAGCCGTTGGACAGCATCTCGAGGATCGTCTTCCAATCTACCCATTGGACAGATCTGTATCTAGAAGATTTGGTAACCGTTGAGTGACAAAAGTAGAATTCCAAATTGATTCCGATCGCCCATATAAACGAAATCTTGGTTTCCATAAGTAAAACTTCTTCGTATAGAAAGTTCTTGTCTTCAAGATAAGATCTAATTGTCAATCAATTAGATTGAGTCAATCAAATCAATCTTGATGTGGAATCCAAACCAGATCACTAGCCATTATATCTTTGGGGCTTGTGTTACGTTCTGTCGAATCTGGATGTAAAGTCTGAGAGCAATAGACTTTACAATATGAATCTAAGTACAATAGACTTTGTAATCTGGATCTGAACATATTTTGCTTCTAAACAGATTTAGCTTTAAGGTCTGGACACAGTCTGAATAAGTTCAGCTTCAGCATAGAGTCTATCTTCTGGTTCTTCATTCACGTTCAATCTGGAATTTGTCAAAGTGAGCAGACTTCTGATGTAGAACAGACTTTGACACTAAAGTCTGGCAGTTTTTACACTTTGATACAGAAGTTTGGAAATTTTCAGAATATACATTGGACACGTGTTACGTTCAGTCTTCTGGTCGTCTTCAGACTTTAATAATATCTTTTACATGTTCTATCGTATGCATGGTCTATTACTTAACCATTAAACATGTTAGTAGCCTTTGATTTATTTTGTCATCTTCAAAACATCATAAGGGATTTCCCTAACACACCGATGCTGCACCGTCCTCCGCACGTCGTTTCCATCGCCGTTGCTGAGCTTTGAAGCTGAGGAAGCAGCTATCTAGCCACCACAGCAGCTCCCTCTCCTTTATTTCTTCTTCGGTTTGATGCCCCCAAGAAGCTTGGAAGCTACCACTGCCGTCGTGTCACTGCCGGAGCACCAACTAGCCACCGCCCAACTCCCTCACGCCCTATAGACGTGCAACCAGCAACCTGCAGATGTTGTCCAATCTTGCCACTCCTCGCTTGACGCTTGTTAAAGCTCGGATATGAGTGTGAGTGGCTTTCTAGCCTTTGATTAGGGTTATTGTTGCACTTAGGGAGTAGTTTATGGCTTAATTATTGTTAAATGGTGACTTATTAATGTGATAAGTAAATGTTGTATGATAAGTGATCATTGGGTTTAGATTGGCTATAAAACTTTTACTGATAAGTTATCGAGTTTAAAGTGATAGGTTATCGAGCTTTAAATGATAAGCTATCAAGTTATGGACGATAAGTTATCATGTTTAGGGCGATAGATTATTAGACTTTTGGCAATAGGTTATCGGATTTTTGATGATAAGTTATTGGGTTTTGACGATAGGTTATCATGTTTAGGGTGATAAATTATCGGGTTATGTTAAGTGAAGTTGATATGTTGTTTTAATATGTCATAATATGGTGATGGACTATTATAGAATAAAGATGTTATATGGGTTATGTGTTGTGCGTGCTAAATAGGTTATATATGTTATGTGTTGCACGTGTTTGACGTATCATATGTATTATACATATTATGTGAGTTATATATGTTGCGCATATTATATTAATTGAGAAAATGAGTTATGTGATGGGTTATGATGGCTCGTGATAATGATTTAAACATATTACGGATTACGATGGCACATGATAAATGATTTTGACGTATTATGGTGACTCTATTCTATTTTGATAAGTGACTTATATGCCATGGGTTTATGAAATAAATGGTGCAATTATATATGTGATATAATATGATGCACATGTGTGATGTGATAGCATTTGGCAAGTGATGTTGCATATCGCATGAATATCACGTGGATTAATGAGAACGATTTGAAAAGAATTGTGTGATGATATGCCCGTATGATCACCTAAAGACCCTAATGCGTTTGATGCGAGGTGTAAACCCGTCTTGATGCGTTTTACGCGGATAATGCCCAATTTAGTTTGGATGCCCTCAAGTCAATAGGATGCCGTTTGCGAATAGATTTCGAAACGAAACTCATTATAGGAATGTTGTCTTGATGCGTTTACACAAGATGATGCCGTATTTGTGGAGTGAGATGATACCCAGTTACGTCGGATGACTGCGAACCTTCGGGTTGACCTTGAGTCCTGAGTGACTGTAATAATATGGACATATTTGTGTGGAAAGTGCATGGGATTTGTATGTGATCCGGTTCAGGTTATTGCATGGTATAGACATGTGATTTCACAATATTGCGCATTCCTATGATTGACTCAAGAGTGTGGAAAATGTTATGAGATTTGCATGTGTTATATTGATGGCCTTAACTAAGTAGATTCGCTTTCATGAGAATAGGGCGAGTAAAGCGAGAGAAGCTTGTTATGTCTTTGCTATCAATGGATAATTGCATGTTTAGGGCATTTCTGAGGTGAACGAGGAAGTTCACTCATTGAGTTTATCTCACTGCTATTTGTTGAATGTTTACAAACCATAAGAATGGCTGAGCCTTACCGCCATATCTAATTCGGACTCCCGTTAGAGTATAGCCAGGAGGTGATCGAGTATCTGATAGGGGAAATCGATGCACGTTACACGTGTTATATCACGATCATTTGGGTGGACGAGGGTCTACCTAATTTGTGGCATGGTATTTCTGGGTAGGCAATGAGAGCCATGATCCCATACACGGCTTCAATGGTCTATCGGGTGTTGGAGGTTCAGGGAAGCATTAGCTAAGATGTCATGAACGTGGACGTTCTCGACGGGAGTTGTCCGACTTTGAATTTGACCTTGATATGGTCGTCGAGCTCGAGCCCTAGATTATGGAGCCCGTAGTTAGTTAGGTGGTAGTAGGGTTAGCGGTTGGGTAGGCAATGAGAGCCATGATCCCATACACGGCTTCAATGGTCTATCGGGTGCTGAAGATTCAGGGAAGCATTAGCTAAGATGTCATGAACGTGGACGTTCTTGACGGGGAGGTGTCCGACTTTGAATTTGACCCTGATATGGTCGTCGATCTCGAGCCCTGGATTATGGAGCCCATAGTTAGTTAGGTGGTAGTAGGGTTAGCGATTGGGTAGGCAATGAGAGCCATGATCCCATCCACGGCTTCGATGGTCTATCGGGTGCTGGAGATTCAGGGAAGCATTAGCTGAGATGTCATGAACGTGGAGGTGTCCGACTTTGAATTTGACCTTGATATGGTTGTCGAGCTCGAGCCCTGGATTATGGAGTCCGTAGTTAGTTAGGTGATAGTATGGTTAGCGACTGGGTAGGCAATGAGAGCCATGATCCCATCCACGGCTTCAATGGTCTATCGGGTGCTGGAGATTCAGGGAAGCATTAGCTGAGATGTCTTGAACGTGGACGTTCTCGACGGGGAGGTGTCCGACTCTGAATTTGACCCTAATATGGTCGTCGAGCTCAAGCCCTGGATTATGGAGCCCATAGCTAGTTAGGTGGTAGTAGGGTTAGCGACACTTTTTGAACCGCTCTCTTAGTATTAGAGGTATTAGGTGTACCATGGACCACTTTTTGGTGGAGGTCGTGGCGGCACTTTTGAACCAATCGGATGTGGCGAAGCTTGCTAGGATTAATATTTATATATATGTTTGTATATACACACACATGAGTATGCTTTGAATATCCCTATTTGATGATTGAATGGAGATTTGTTTATACTTCCGCTTATACGTTATATCATTACTATGAATTGGGTTGGCAACGCCTCCTGAGATGTCGCAATCAAATGACCTAAAGGAAAATAATATATTGAGCATAGGTTGTCACGCGGCCGTAGCGGTTCGGGGCGTGACACTTCGAGACGAAGACCTTTCCTGATTTGTTTTCCTCATCTCGCGAACAAAAGAGAAGATGCGCAGCTCCTGTTTCTCTGTGGACCATCACTGAGCACGGTCTCACCTCCATCCGTGATTTTCCTTTGGTGCTCGTCGCTATTGACAACGATCCGGCCACCAAATCCCCCCGAGTGGTATCGAACTCGTGACGCCCCGTCCACCGGGCCACGTCCGCAAGTCATCGCACCGCGGTGTCCACGTCCATCGCGGAGTAGCTGCAGCCACTCCACCGAGACCCCCAGGGTTCGTCGTTAAAACTCTCATCGCCGCCATCCACTGTTGGACACAATCTTCAGATTTTGGTGACCTTGGAAATTAAGCTCAATTTGAATATCCTATTGCCGAAATCGTGATTATTGTGATTCTAACCTTGATTCGGATTGAATCTTTAGGCGTATCCTGATTAGATTTTTTTTTTTGAGTCGTGCATAATAATCGAGGCTTCGATCTTATCCGATCACCAATTATTTTTATTTTAAGATTTAGTCATGGTCAATATTGATTATACGGGCTTGTCATGATGCATGTTGCGAATTCAATATATATATATATATATAGGTGAAAGTAAGAAATTATATTGAATTCAATAAATTTTTCTAGAATGAAAAATGCAAAAATGGCATAATATATACAATAGATTGCAGGCATTCTAGTTCTTAATATAGGATTGCATATTCAGGAATAGTGTAATTAATTAGGAAATTATCTAGTTTAGATTATAATTTAATTTAAATTATTTCCTAGTTTAAATTAGGTAAACAGAAATTGTAGTCAGTTTCCTATTTTAGAGTAAAAGAAAATCGTAAAAATAACATGCATATCAAATAAAGAATTAGTCTAAATATCATATGCCATGTCATCACATTGCCATGTGATTGCCTTGTTAGCATTGTGACCATCATGTCATCATATTGCCACGTCATCATTCTAGCCATGTAATCACTTGCCACGTCACCATTGTCATGTTATCATCATGTCACCATGAGAAATATTAGGTGCCTAAGTAATACACACCTCAGCATTCTATTAGTCCATTTAATATTCGACATGTGTTATATTGGGCTCACCAAGCGCAAAACCTTGCATTCTCTCTCTTAAATTAAAGTCTTTTTTACTTTTTTCTTTTTTAATTTCTCCTTCTTCTTATTCTTCCTTTTCTCTCTCTCTCTCTCTCCCCCCCTCCCGCCCTCCCTCTATTCCGTGTTTTCTTAAATAGAGAACCGAGAACAAACCCACCCTTTTTTTTTTTCTCAAAATGCTATCTAGTTGCCAAGACCCTACTGCCTCCGCACATCGCCTCCATCTTCGCCTACTTCTTGTCCGACCTCCAGTGCTATCGTCTTCGGTCCAACTCCTCTCGCACCTTTCACGTTGTTGCCCGTGTCAACCAGGAGCTCGAGGCCCCCCGCCATGTTGAGGAACCACGTTGTGCCTCCGAATTCGCCTCCACCTCTGCCTCCGCATTCGCCTTCTCCTCGTCCGTTGCCTACGCTGACCCTAGTCGACCTCGAAGATTCAAGGTCAAACTGAGCTCTAGATAAAAAACCTAAGGCTTACTCGAGCTTAAATCCAAAATATGAGGCTCAGGTTCCCCGGTGAAGCTCGAGCTCGATGACTAGCTCGATGACTGAGAGGTGGTGGTGGAAGGCAATTCACGAGAATAAGTCTCTGGTCTAGAGAATGGAGGAATTCTTTCGCGAAGTGAAAGGAGAAAGAAGAAGAAAATAGGAAAATAAATAAATAAATAAATAAAAACATTAATTGAAGAGAGATAATGCAATGATTTTTGCCTTGTGGGCCCAAAATGACACATATTAGATGTTAAATGGACTACTTACTGAGGTGTCTATCACTTGGGTACCTAATATTTTCTCGTCACCGTGTCATTATTTCCACACTGTAATTTCCATGTCATTTAGTGATTACATGTGTACAATTATATAACTTAAATAGCACTTCATGCTAGATGAGTTCATAATTTTTGTCGGTCATTAAAATTAAGTCATGTCACATGCCATTTGTGTAATAGTTCATGCATGTTAAACTTATATTAAAGATATGTATAGTTTAGTTTTCATAAATAAGAAAAACGTAATGAATAAATTAGAATTGCATAATTACGTAGAAGTCATGTTTAGGCTATGCATTTATTTTAATTAACATCTTGCCGATATTGGGAAATTAACCATAGTAAGGTTGTGTTTTACTTTGAACTAAGATTAGCCATATTTCTAGCAATTTATTTATTATTTTATTTTATTGAGTATTAAATTATTGATTACATGCCCACACAATTACCCATCGTATATTAGTGGTCTAGGATTAAAACTTGCCAAGACTACTCATTAAATATTTTTTGAAATAAATAGAAAACGTATCTAAAGGGTAGTAGATTAATCTAGCATAACCAAGTCTTTGTATCCATTAACCTCTTATTTGCAAAAGTAAAGTGTTTTCCCACACTTTACTTGATTTCTAATCAATCCAAAATAGATTAGTAAAGATTCATAATTGAATTAATATGCATGTTAAATTGTGATTAAATGAAAACCCCAAAGTTGCAATTAGTATGAGCTTGAGATAGTTTGCTCTAAGTATGAGCTTAGTAATTTATTAGCTTTCCTTTTAGTGGTTTACTTTGAGGAAGCTCAGGAGACAACATAGCCACAAGACAGCTACAAATATAACTTAGAGACTCTAAGCTATTACAATTTATTCTACAAGTAGCGTGGTACTAGCGTGATGCGAATTAAAACATGTATAATAATTTCAATTAAAATTCTTAATAATTGAAAAGTTAAATCATAAATAACCTTCAGAAAACGTCTAGAAAGAATAATGATACATGAATAAAGAATTCGTACTTTTATATATATTGATTCAAAAATGTTATATGCTACGCGAGAAGGCGTCACTTATTTGAAAAACATTGTCCTTTTTTTAATCTTTTGCACATAAAATTTCTCATATGCTAGACTTTTTAAAAGAAGCTCAAGACCCCACTTATTGAAATTTATAAGTTATGGATCAAAACAGGCAATAACCTTTTTTCAAAGAAAATTTACTACCCTCTCACTCGATAAGGTTTTGACAATGATGACGTGGCAAGTGATTACATCGCGATCGGGTTGAGGTGAACTTTGGATCCCTATATCATATTGAAAATTATCAGACATTAAAATGTTAAATAAAGTGCAAAAGACAGAAAAACGACCAACGCGAGTACAAATTTGCCATTTTTATGTCACAACCAGGCTCTGTTCTCGGTCCGTGCACCAAGACGTACCGCTATTAATACCACGTCAGGGATTGGTTATAATTATAGTTTTCAAATAACTAAATAAAAATAAGAAGATAATTCATTGCAGAGGGTCAAACAGAAGGGAGTTGGGGGAGTAACTGAAGAGTTGGAGTAGATTTGAAGATAACTCCTGTACGATTTTCATAAATGTTGCTGCTTATGTCCATGATCTATTCAGAATGGTTCAAGTTATTTTGGCCGTCCCCAAATTCCAGATATCAATTCTCTTTCAATTCTTCCTAATTATCTTGGATGTTAAAGATCGTCTTGTTGATCTCCTCAACTTGGCCCTTAGCTTTGGGGTACCCAACCAAAGTGTACCGGTGTTCAATGTGAAGCTCTTTTCAAAAATTCTTTCAGCTTGATTAGTCCTCCATTCATATTTTCAATTAAATCAATATGTATGAATGAGTTAGGATGGATTTAGAATGCTTAGGTTGGATTAAGAATGCCTTGCCCAAAAGAGCTTAGTTGTGTGCGTAGGTCGGCGAGAAATATTTAGAAAACTCAATTTCCTATCTTATCTTAAGAAGCTGACTCAAAATAGGCATAGACTGAACTCAAATTCCGAGGATTCTTACTTTACTAGCGAGCTAACATTATCAAGGCGTCTATATAAGAATGTGGTAGGTCCTTTTAGGCAGTGATAGGTGTGTGTGCTAAGTGCTTATATGACGTTGGATATTCGGTTTGGTATAAGTGATTGGTTCTCTTAATGGGTTTTATTCATAGTGTTTCATATAGATCATGTTATAGATGAAAAGCAATACACTTTTTAGGCGGGCATAGAAGGGTAAGATGTTCATTTATCATAGAGTTTGAGTCTCCCAAGAGGGAGTTCATTTTTTCCTTTTATACAAGAACCTTCCTTAAAGAAAAGGTAAGCCCTTATAGTTACTGCAATCAAGCATATTCTTTTTTTTTTTAACTTTATAAGGGTTTAATTGTTTGAGTGTCAAAACAATAATCCCTGGAATTATGGAATACCTATACTAGTGAGAAAGCAGACTTAGGGTTCTAGGGCCACAAATCATTAGGTTTTGTCCCTGGTGATTGAACCATTATTCTAAGGTTAGAATAGGACTAAGATAGGTTAAGATAAGAAATCCAGAGATTTTTTTCATGTTCTATTTACTATTTGGTGGACTACAAATTTAAGGTCAAATATCTTTTATATTCTATCATATCTGTTAATGGTAGAAATCATATATCAATATAAACGACATATATGCCCCTATGTACGAAATAATATTCATCTTATCATTAGAAAAATATCATTCTCATGCACAGGTATACTTAAAAACATGCACATTTAATTAGACTTACAAACGTTGGTAAAAAAAGAAAAGAAAAAAGAATAAGAATAAGACCTACAAACCGGTATATTTTATGTTATTTAACATCGTTGCAAACTATTTTTTGTGCCCAAAAATGACAAAAACTGCATTTACTTTTGAGGATACGTTTACGAGAACAATAAATTCATTTCTGCCCAAAAATGACAGAAAGTTTGCAATTAAAACTCTAGAAATACAACAACTCAAGCTAAAAATGTCCAGTTATTATAGAGTTACTATAGTTCTGGCTGCTCTAAGTTTGAACAAAGGAATTACTGGTTCGGATGATGCAAGCCTATACAAAACATCAAGCATTTGACGAAATAAGAATATTAGAAGTATCAAAAAGTTTAGTATGGCATTTACTTTGAGGCCAAAAATTATTGCCGGTGCAATTAAGTGTCAAATCGAAAAAAACACGATCACTCACATGCCTCCAATGACAAAATCCCATAAAAAATCCTACATGACTTTTCAAATTAATTTTTTGCTCCGACATGGCTTTAAAAAAAAAGAAAAAAAAAGAAATCGAAGTCCAACATGAAATTTTTTTTGTCCACCCTAGCAAAATAAATAAATCGATGTAGTTTTCTTTAGGAAACTCTCTCTCTCTCTCTCTCTCTCTCTCTATGTGGAGCTGAAGGAACAACACTGCTTTCACATGGAGAAATAGAGCTCTGTCTCAGCCTAGGGTCCACCTTTGAGACACTTCAATTCTTGTTCGCCGCAGTTTAGGACAATGAAATCTAAAGCATGGGTGAAGAACGGACCAATTCTTCAAACTTGGAGGAGGAAGAGGAGGCCTTGGAATCAACCTATAGCCGTTAACTTTAGCACCTTGATTTCTTAACGAAGAGATTTCTTGTGATCGAAGGTTGCAATGACAGGGGGAAGTGGAGGAAACTTTTTCTAGATAAGATCGAGTTCAGTGACAATGTTTGTACCAAGATTGAAGATTCTCAAGCTTCATAGTTGGAAAACGGAGAGAAATAGAGCATTCATTATGCCTTCTCAAACGCAGCGACAGTGACGGTGAATGATGGCGAGCAGTGAAGAGTAGTGACGAGCAGCGAAGGACAACTACGCAGATGATGAAAGTATGAGTTCCAAAGTAATATTCGATCCACGTTTGGACAGCTCAAAGCTCTTGATCTCCGCAAAGGAGACAAAGCATTCTGATGTTATGCAAGAGTCGCTTGAAGGCAGTGATGACAAGGGGTCAGTGACTTTCTCAGGCAGCTGCCTAGAGAAAAATCCAAAGCTCCTGGTGCTTTTCTCCCTAAAATCTTTACGTCGCTCCCCCCGAGAAAACCCAATGCCTCCCCTCCTCAATGATGTCCACCAAATCCGAAGCTTCGTTGAAACAAATTTGAACCGCTTATCATGCTCCTGTTCTTAGTTGCAAGTTTCAGTAGTTGATTTTGGGCTATCTATAACAAGAATTAGGGTGCACGGATTTGTCCCAAACAATTCGAATTAGGATTTTTGAATTCGGGAAAATGCTTGATTGTTCGAGTTAGGATTTATATTTGAGACAAAACATATAGTGGACATCTTTTAGGGGTATATATGCTAATTGGGCATACCGGCGAGCCACATCTATGGAAGAAATTAATTAAATATTATTCGAAAAATAATTTTGACATAAACGTGAGTACCTAACGAAATTTTTGGCACTTTCAGTGTCATTATGCCCCCATTTAACTTTGGACATAATATCACCACTAGAACCAAAATTATCATTGTCGCGACCAAATTTTCGGGTGCACTATCTAAAATCAGGCTAATGGATTACTAACCCCATATCATTCACGACTTAGGTTCAAATATCTAACATGCAAAAGGGAGTTGTCACTAATCATCTTTTAGGGGTATGGGCTCTTCCAAGCCCATATCAATTCACGACTTAAGTTCAAATATCTAACATGCAAAAGGGAGTTGTAACTAATCAGCTTGCGGTAGGTAGATTAGACACCTAAGTAAAATAATGGGAGAATTATTTTACTTCTATGAACCAGAGATTGTGAGTTTAGGAACTTGGTTACGCTAGATTTTTCTAGCACCCTTTCGGTACCATTTTATTTTTTAAAAATATTTTTGAATCTATTTTCCTAACATGTGAGGTGATTATGCGGGTGCACAAACCACCAATTTAACACCCAAAAAAGTAATGAATAAATTGCAGGACTTACTTTGTAGCAACGAAAGCATCTGCAGTGTTAGATCAAAATTCACATCGACAGTCCTAGATATGATTTCTAATTAACATGCAATCACTCAATTTGTGTTTTCAACTATTTAATGAGAATCTAATCTATATGCAATGCAATGTTACTAATCTAACATGAAATGATATGACGTAACAATATAACTTAAACTATATGACATGAGTAAAAGAAAAACAATAATTGAATGTGCAATCTAAATTAATCTAATGACGATCAATTTCTAATTAAATGGACCTAGCAATAATCTCATGAACCTAATTTTATATGACGTGCGCACGATTCTTCCTAACAAAAACATGCAATCTATTTAGGAGAAATTATCTAAACCTATAATATGCAATCCTAACATATAATGACATGCAAAGAATGTCCTAATTCTACATGATATATGCATGATATTTTTTATGTTTTTTTTTTTATAAAATTCGAAATTTAAAATTGCCACATAATTAAACATGCAACTTAAATTAAATAAAAACTAACATCCTAAATGAATAAATTTTTTTGGATTTTTTTTAAATTCGAAATAAAATCTCTATTCTAATTATGCAAGATAATAAGAAATATTCTAAAACAAACCTAACCCTAACTCAAATATTTTTTTGGATTTTTCCTCTTAACAAAATAAAATTGCTTCAATTAACATGACGACAAATCAGATAAGATAGGATCGATACTCACAAATTGGCGAACCATATCTCGCGCATGAGATCGGGTTGACTAATTTTTTAATAAATTAGCGAATCGAATCTCGGGCATGGGATCAGATTGACGATTTTGCAAGCGATTGCGAGTCGAATTTCGGGCGCAAAAATCGAATTGTCAATCCCAAATTCCAGCGGCAATTTCATGCCGGGCAATTACGTTAAGGAATAATTATACTAAAAAGAACAAGTAAAATAAAATAAAATAAATAGAAAACTAGAAAACTACCTAATGTGATTTTCCTTCTTTTTTTTTTTTTTTTTTTTTTTTCTTTTCTTTCTTTCTTCACTCACAGCTGGGCAGCTTCGGTGGGTGACCGGGGGTTGGGTCAGCGGCGACGGCGACCAGCGGCAAAGCAGACCGGCGATGGACTCCGGTGGCATCGGGCAGCAGCATAAGGCGAAAACTGCAGGGGCGTCGGGTCGCGGCTGCTGAGGCGAAGATCGACGGCTGAGCAGCCGCGTCGGAGCGGTGGCGCGGGTCGGCGGGCGAAGGAGTACTTGAACGACGGGAGCTGCTGGTACTCGGGCGATCAGAGGCGTAGCAGCAGCGAAGGTGCGGCGAGCCGGCTCGGGATCTGCTGGGTCACGGGTTGCAGACGAGTCGGGGGCGAGATCGGCGTTCCGGCGTCACGCCCCGAACCTCGAGCGCGCCAACATCCCACCATGGTCATGCAAATGCGACATTCCCGGAGTAGTGTCGCCGACCCCATTCATTTATTATTGCGCAAGCGGAACGTATTATAAAACCCCGACAATGGAATACGGGATAGAAAAGCAGAAGCAAAACCACAACATAACACTTTCATAATTCAACGGAATTACAAACAGAGGTCTACGGCCAAAAGTCTACAAAAGACCGGCTCTTAAAAAGGAACTGTCCTACGACCTACAAATTGGACACGTTCTCCAATCCTTATGACTTCACCTCTGCAACTCCTCAAGGTCAACCAAAGCTATCTAGTCGCTCCGTCCACCAGGGACCTGAAATTGTAATCCCCAAACCGGGATGAGACATTGTCTCAGCAAATTCAACCCCTAAACCCCTATTAGAAAGAAAATACGCCCAAGGGTGGCCTAGCCACACAACATAGAGGACTTACCTCGCCTCGGTTCCTTCCCGCAGTTAGCACAGTTCATATCATTCAATCATATGCGTAATAAGAACTTAAACAACCGGAACGCATTCACTTTCATATAACCAACAACCGCGGGGGTCCTGATTATAAGACTAAATCGTTATGACACGTCCCATTCCATGCCACACAATTCCGTCCCATAATCCGACACATCAATAACACTTAACATGCATTCCAATTGTTATTCACTGCCACACAAGGGCATAGCCTACTCGCAGTTCGGCTATCTACTAGCATATAGCTAGGCATCGCCTCCCCCCCATGGAGCGCGGCTTCGTCAGTACGTCGACGGCATTCCCGAAGGAGCATCGATCCAGTCGGCCCAGCCTCTACTGCGACCGGCATCCACCGCGTGGGCATCCTATAAAGGGGCAAGTCCGCTCAACAGCCCAGACGATTCCTCTTAGTTATCACACAGCCAAAGCATACTCGGCCCCAGGACACTTTGCATTTCACTCAATGCTTCCACTTAAAATAGTGATCCCGGCCATTTTTCTTCATATTAAAAAATATTCCAGAAATTACTCACGTGTGTGGGGACACGCTAATTTCGAATCAAAAAGCCAATATCTCACTTTTGCAAACCCCACTATTTAATATAATCATTAAAATCCAATTTTTGCATCAAAGCCCGACACTTGGGTTTTTATGAATAAAATCCATATTTACCACAATCAACACTCAATTTGCCACATCCATTCATCAAATTTAAACTCTAAATGCACAGCGGCAATCGGCACGAAATTCTAAGAGAGTAAGGTCCTGACGAAATTTTCGAAATTTAATAAATAATTAAATTTATTCCGAAAATTAATTAAATAATAATATCCATATTTTTCACAATCCACGCTCAATTGCAATATCCAACCATCAATTTCAAAATCTGAATACATAGCAGCGATCATCGAAAATTCTGAGAATTTAGGGTCCCGACAAAATTTTCGAATTTATTAAATAATTAAATTTATTCCGAAAATTAATTAAATAATAATAATTTAATAATTTTCGTAATATAATATATTATTAAATAATCCAATAATTTCGAAACATTTATTTAAATCAAAAATAAATTCCTTTAAGTCACATCAAGGCTTATCTTAGAATAAACCTTCTTAACCCTAATTAAACACACTTTAAGTTAATCAAGCACCTTAATATAATCTACACTTAAATAAATTAAACTAACCACCTAATAACACTTAACATAAACTAAACCTCCCTAAGCATAATTAACCCTCTAAGCGAGGTTTAGTGAGCTAAACTCACCCGATTATCGAGCCGAGCGGACCAAAACGACGAGGGCGACGAGGGATCGACTTTCCCAAAGGCGGACCTAAACTCCGGGGCCGGGAAGCCGGCCAAAACGGGCCACGAAGCTGATGCCATACCCATTTCTTGCAGCTGCTGGTTAGGGCCGAAGGAGGGCCAAACGGCGGCGGTTCGGGCGCGGTCCGGCGGAGGCGGGCGGCGGCGGCTCAAGCGGTGAACGGCGGCGGCTCCGACGGTCTTCCGGCGACCCAGGCGGCGTCAGCAACTGCTGGCGGAGGCGCGCACGAGGTTCGGGAGGACGGCGACGGCAGCGGCTGGCGGACGGCGAGGCGCGTGGACGGCGCGCGGGCAGGCGGCGGCCGCGGTGGCGACGGCTGCGACGGACGGCGGCCGGCGAAGGAGCTCCGGCGGCTAGTTGTCTCGCACAAGCTGCCCCCTCTCCCTCTTCTCTCTCCCCTCTTTCTCTCTCTTCTCAAGGTTGAAGATGATGTTGATGGGTGTTCACTTTCCAAGAAGCCATCTCCACCCTCCACTTGTCCATTTCTTCTTCAATCTTGGCCAACCACCATGACATAGGGTGATGTCATCTTCCACTAAAATTCAAACTTCCACAACTATCTTCAATAGGTCCAATTTCATTTTCCGCCGGGGTATAAAATTCAAAGTCTCCAATTCTCCTCTAATTGAACCAAATTGAAGTCCATAAAATTAATCCAATGTCACCACACTTCAATTCACATATTTACTTGACCATAGAACCCTCTTAGATCTCAAAAGTACAACCAAAAGCGGGCCTACCAATTTTCCGAACCAAATTAGCCATACCTTGATTATTTTGTTGAAAAACTCGGCTTGCATGAAAAATCTTCCAAAGATGAGTCAATGATCCTAAAATGATTTGTGACACACCAGGACTTCCAATTTCTGAATTCGATCTCAATTTCACGGTTAATTTCACTCTGGCACGATATTAGTGCGTCCTGATCTACCGGGTAGCTTTTAGAAATTTTCGTGCATTTGACCTCGTGGTTGATCAATTCAAGCCACAATGTACATCTTTGACACATTGGCGACTCTCGGTTGTCGGGATAATCTCAAGGTTTCAAACACGGACACAGGGTACCCAAACGACAGAAAAGCCGGTCTAGTGCCGATCGACAAGAATTGTGCGATCTCGGTGGAATCACCCACACTCGATCACATGCCTCGTCGAGTCGACCTATCTCCGGTCTCTAATCGATTTTTAACCGTGCCGTAATGACCCTTGCAGATTAACTCGGTCGAAAGGTCGTTTCCGGTCAAATTCTCAAGTCCGATGCATTAGAATTTCTTAACGGCTTCACCTAGTAGACTAGTTATCCCATGAGTGATCAGTTCAGGGAAAAGAACTATATGTGCACAGATGAAATGCCCATTTCAATTTATTGAAAATAGAATTGGAAATTCGGGATGTCATATCCGGCGTGGCAGATCGGGCTCCGAGCGGGTGCGGGGATGGAGTGAGGGCTCGGGGCTGGTAGATGCAGCAGCAAGCTTCGGGTCGCTGGTCGGAGCGGCACTGCAGAGGCTTTGAAGGGCTGCTGGCGTCAATATCTGCAACAGCGGGGAGCGTCGAGTTGTCGTGGGGAGGCGGAGGCGCGCGAGTGCAGGCGCGGTGACTGGCTCTGGCGCAGCGGACGGGTGTGCGTGCTGGGTCGAGCAGAGGCGGTGGGTGGAGCGGCGTCGCGCGGCGTTGCCGACGTTGGGTCGCGCCGCGGTGGCAGCTTCTGGCCAGACGGAGCAGAGCAGGAGCGGCTCAGGCGTTGGTGCTGGGGGGCTCGCAGGCGAGCGGCGGTGGCTTCGTCGGGCTGCGGGGTGTCGCGGCCGCGGCGCGGCGCGTGGCTCGGCGCGGCTTCGCAGCGACAAAGAAGAAGAGATTGGCTGAGGCGCGGGCGTCAGCGTTGGGTCGCAGCTGGCGTCGCGAGACGGGGCACGGCAGTGACTGGCGAGGCCGTGAGCGAGGCGGACATGCGGTGGTGGCGCGGTGCGCTAGGGCGAGCAACGCGGGCGTAGCGGTCGGCGGCTGTGGCTGCACGAAGAAGAAGATGAACAGCCCCTCCCCTTTGCTTTTCTCTTTCTCCTTTTTTTTTCTTCTTTTCCCCCTGCCGGCCGGTCACTTCCCTCGTAGACCTCTTCTCTTCCCCCTCCTCTCGTCACTTCTCGCTCCCTCTTTAACTTTTACTATGTTGGTTTCTTTTCCGAACATAATATTTATTTTTGGTATGATCTCGCAAATGTAAACCCATAAAATTTCCTTGAAGATACGGGTCTTAGCTGATTTGTTCTCTTTGTGGGTTTAGCCTAACTTATCAAATTAAAGTTCTGAATCATCAATTCAAACTCATTTGTCACCGACCCAATGTAAATGCAAATTAAAAATAAATGTACCTAAAATTATATGCTATGCAATTAATTAATTTTTTTTCAGGGATAAAATTAACCCCTAATTTTTTACGTGATAAATGACTAAACGGGTCGCCAAAATTTAGGTGTCAACAATCATTATGAAACTTTTGATTCCTCTCATATCAAATAAGATCAATAATAGCACACTATGTAGTTTTGCAAGCAACATTAGCTACACCTTTACGTTTCCAACTAGCACAAATCCATTGCAATTTATCATTACTCTGCTTAACTCTTCAAATACCATAGCAACTATTGAATAAAGCTCCAGACTTCACAAGAACTAGCACATTAAGAAAACGTTTCAGTCCAAGAAATATAAAAAAGAACATTATTCAGTGTTGTTCATTGTCATTAAATAACAAAAAAGATTACACAAGAGGCCTATTATTATAGACAAAATTGGGTACAATTTTTCCCTTCCAACTCGCACAAATCCATTGTGTCTCACCGTTCCAAGTCTACCTAATTCATTGAATACCATAGAAACTATAAATCAATCACTAGACTTCACAAGAAATAGCACATTTAGAAAACAAAAATCCAAAGAAAACAAATCATTGGTCATTCTCATCTATCATCTCTTGGAGAAGCGTTTCCATAAATATTTCCTATGGACTCCTTGAAATCCAAGAAATAAATGAATGTTCTCAATATCCTTCACAACTTTTCTACATTATTTTATTTTATTTTATCCATAATATTTAGAGACATTTGAAGGAGTTCCTCATTAATTTCACTTATTATTGTCCAAATCTTTAGCATGTTCGATGCAGCTAGCAATCATTTCCATTCTCTTGTTAGCTTTTTCTAAAAAAGAGGCAAAAGTGCTTACAATCTCAACTAATCCAATAGCCTATTTATGACTTGCTTTAACTTTTTTTCTTCTTGAAGGATTATAATCATTTTGTGTTTTAGAAGATAGTGACAGTAAGTTTTGAGTTGCACCATTAGTTGCCCCATCATCATGATTCTCACATTCTTCATGATCCACAGTTGCATGAGCTTCTGAAAGATCTTTATTGAAATTTCCCTTGGTACAGTCTTTTCCAAATGTAGTTGCTAGTCGATCACATTGAGGGAAGTTGCTTCCCTCTCAATGAGGAAGCGTCTAGATAGATCCACAAATGAAAATATATTGATTTGTTTCAAAAGAAACAAATAGCACAGAAAAAAACATGGGATGAGTGACACAAACCTTGCAATGTTTTTGCCAACTATATATTGAATGAATAGCAACACAATGCTTTTCATGATTCCACCCAAAACCACTTTGATCCTTCTCGTCATATATTTGATTGGACAACTTCTTCAAATTCTTCATGTTCGACTCTATGTGAGGATTGCCCATTTGCCAAAACTAGGGAACTTTCTCCAAACCTTTTCCCTAACATAATTATATAACCATTCTTGAAGCTGTTATTAGCCGTCATTTCTCACGCAACTAGCTCTTCAAGACTATCTAGGAGTACTTTTTCTTCATCTATTATCCATACACGTTA
This sequence comes from Eucalyptus curtisii, assembly GCA_017140595.1. Classification (NCBI taxonomy): domain Eukaryota; kingdom Viridiplantae; phylum Streptophyta; class Magnoliopsida; order Myrtales; family Myrtaceae; genus Eucalyptus; species Eucalyptus curtisii. The sequence goes on from CM029502.1 coordinate 9,432,735, forward strand.
GTCTCACTTTGTTCCCCTTCCTTGAGTTTGATTGAGATTGTTACTTTCCATTCCTGAACATCTCATTGCAATTTTAGTAATGGAAAAAAAAAAAAAGAAGACAAAGAATGAAAAGAAATTAATGATAGAGGATAGCCAGGTAAAGAAAATTTATTGATAGAGGCAGCATAGTACTAAAATTTAAAATGATAAAGCCATAATTCACACATACATACGGATCATATATCTCAATAATGACAAACCAACACCATATTACACATGTCTAATAACAATGGAAAAAAAATATCAAACAACACAAGTCTTACAACAATGGGAAAAAAATGATTTTTTAAATAATATCAAATCATACAACTAACCCATTTCCTTAACTTGCATTCCACTTGTTAAACATTTTACTACCAAAATTAGCCTCCAAGTTGTCCAATGATATGACAACTTAACAACATCAATTGTTTCAACATCTTCAATGGTGTTAACAACTTCAACTAATCGCGCCTCAATTGGATTTATAACCATTTATCTTCTTATCAAATTGAGTATAAGGCAACAAGCTATGATTATTCGATCTTGCGTTCTAATTGAATAAAAAAATTGGACTCCTAAGAATAGCCCACTATAACTTAATTAGACCAAAGCATTTTTCTATGGCATTTTTAGATTGAGAAAATGCTTCATATTTAAATATTGCTCATGAGAATTCGGCGTATAACTTTCGATCCACTCGGATAGGTGGTATCAAGTACCTCTATAAAGAGCAAGAAAGTCCTCCCCATTTAGTGTATTCAACATCTACAAATAACAAATGATAAAATTATTAATTGTCTTAGAATTGTCAAAATCAACATGACAAGAATGCAAAATAGTTATAAAGGGTGATCTTACCAAGGGGAATATTCAGACCATTTGGTTTAACCGAAGCATCTCGAAGCACTCTAGAATCTGTCGTTGACCCTTCTCATCTAGGCAAAACATATATGAATCTCATGTCACATAAGCAAATTTCTAACACATTGGTCGCTACCCCACGTACCTTGATGTATGTGCCATCTTATGCTTGTAAGCAACCATAGAAACATGATATTAATGAAATAATCTCATATTTAAAGTATTAAATTAATCCATTTAAGAACATAACAAACATACCTTAACCTTAAACCATTTCCATGTCTCGTCAGTACATTCCTTAGGAACTTATTCAGGTGAGATGAGAAGAACACTATGCATTATTATCACTGCATTTTAAATTAAGTTAAAATACCTACTTATTATCTCCTCCAATCTCATAAATTTGAACTTGATGACATAATATTTACATGATGGGCAAATATAGGGAAAATTCCAAATAAGGACCCGAAGTTGACCAATTTTCTCAAATAAGAACCCGAAATGAATTTTGTGTCAGATAAAGACCTAAAGTGGACCCATTATCTCAAATAAGGACCTAAAGTAGTTGAATCAATTCCAAATAAGGACTCGAGCTTACTGGTCAGCCAAATATTCGCCGGCTATCAAGTATATGACATTTTCGACGACAGAAGTTTGGGCAATTTTGTCTTAAAAAAATCTAAGGAATATTTAACAAGAAATCAGCCAATACTTGTTGAATTCATAACTGTAGTATTTTATTAATACGTCCATGATGGGGTGCGAGACATTATTGAAAGGGTATGAAGTGAGAGGTATAAAAACCTCTTAGAAGACAACCGTTGGTGGTTGTTGGCAGAAAATACGTTTAGAGAGAACGTACACTCCTTTCTCTCCCCTTTCCATCAAGGCGTTCCATTTTCATCTTTACAAAAACAGTTTGCATTTACGCCGTGGAAATCGGGTGCTTTCCTCGTGATCGCATCCAGACCAACGTGGAGTAATTTCGCTCGTGATTCGTCCGCAATTCAACGTTCATTCCGGGGCTAATTGCTGTTTGCGCATCGGAATCGGGTAAGTCTTCTTCCGCCGACTTGAATTCCAACATTGGTATCCGAGCTTGGTCGTGATTTCTGCCTTGTTTTTCAACGAATTTTCTCGTTTACCATTTCATATCAAAATCAAGAGATTGTATTCTACACTGTTTTGCTAAGTTATTGGTCGGAATTACAATCTGAAAACTCGAAATCGAACTAAAGCGAAGAACGGTTTGGGGTCGCGTGCATCTGTGCGGTTTTGGCCATTTTTCGAAATATTTTTTCGGCCAAAATCAATTTCTAAAAATACAGGGTGTAAGTACTCGTCGAGACGAGTCCGGCGATGGGTCGAGCGCCGCCGGAGGAAGCGGACGCGCCCACACGCGCGGCCAGAAGTCGATGCGTGTGGGCATCACGCGCTTGAAGCGCTGGGAAAGCCCGCGCGTGCGCAACACGCGCCGGTCTACGAACCGACGCGTGTGTGTCACGTGCGCGTCACGCGGAGCGACGCGACGCTTGATGACGTCATCCAACGGTCGGTAACCGCTGGGATGACGTCATCAATGACGTTAGCGCCGGCTGTAGTTGACCTGCCGGCGACCCGACCCGACCCGACCAGTGATCTGACCGGACCCGTTGACCAGACCCGACCCGAACCCTTGACCGTTGACCGGTCAACGGTCGGACAGGCCAAGAGCCTTTGGGCTCGCTGGCGCGTGCGCCACACGCGCTGCGCACTCAGGCGATGTGTGGGGGCGTGTGCAAGGTCCGATTGGAGCGTGGTCGGCAGTGTTTGGTTCGTATGAGTGTCCTTTACACTGTGGTATATTTATTTTTGATATTTGAATTTTATAAATGTATGAAAATACGTAGGGAACCCTATGTACACGTATTTTGAAGGTTTAAATGCACTATTCATTCATTTTTGGCTTGTATTTTCTTATGCTTTAAGAAATACAGTAGCTAGCATATATGGAAGTGATGTCATATATGCTGTGTAGAGCTTGATTCGATGGTAGCGTGTATTTAGTTTAATATACTTGCAATTGACTAGTTTCATGAAAATTCGAACAATGGTAAAAAATCATTATTTTTCCATTAGATCTTGAATTGCAGATTTGATTGTAGTTGCAGCATGATTGTTTTTTGTATGTTGGTTTATATCATGCTATGCTTTTACGTTAATGGAAAAATGTAGAAATTACATGGGGTCATGTAAATTATTTTTCCTAGTGGGAGTTCGTAGGTTGGTAGAATTCGAAGGAGTTCTCACCTAGAACTTAAAATTTGTGCAAATTAAACTGACTAATGATAATAGAACAATCGTACATAGAAGTTGATTGGGAACATAGTGAACTTTTGCTTCCGTGTCTTTTGTTGAATTATCATTAATTTAGTTTGTCTTTGCTGCAAATTAAATATGTGTGTTACTCTGGAAAAATGTGCTAGTATTAATTCTACGTTTATTATGTCAATATGTTATAGCAATTGATTATGGCATCTGCATCCAAGACCATTGTGGCTGACCTCAATAAGGGTGAGAAGCTGAACGGTGACAATTATGGTATTTGGCACCGAAAGGTTTAGTACATCCTTGAGGAGCAAGAGGTTTTGGAAACCCTCAACCATACCATGGATGAACTTGAGCATGGAAGTTCAGCTCAACACAGGAGAGATGCTTATCAAGCTTGGAAAAAGAAAAATAGCATTGGTCGCATCACGTTGCTGAGCTGTATGCAAGATGATCTCATGTGTGAGTTTGAAAGTTATGACTTAGCTCAAGCTGTGTGGGTTGCCTTAAAAGATAAGTTTGGGGTTACATCTGCCACTAAGCTGAGGAGACTCACCATCAAGTTTGACATATACCGAAAGCGCCCAAATGTAACGATGAGGCAGCATCTTCGGGAGATGTCAAATATGATTCGTGAGCTGAAGTCGGCAGGTCACTCCCTTACTGATGAATAGCAAGTTCAGGTTGTTATAAGATCTCTTCCTGACAATTGAGAGCATACGAAGATCAATATGACGCATAATGAGAATATTGTCATGTTTGATGATATAGCGTGTCATTTGGAATTAGAGGATGAGCGCCTAGAGGCTGCGAGATCCTCTACCCATGCTTATGTTGCTGAATCGAGTTCGCGCAAAGTTTCGGGCTTTAAGCGCAAAAGGAATTCTCAATTCAACAACAAAGGGAAGAAGACTGATCAGGCACTTAAGAGGGCTAAGACCTTCCAACGCAAGAAGCGTGGTGGGAAGAAGGACAAGGCCAAGATGAAGTGCTACAATTGTGGCAAGATGGGTCACTTTGCTCGTGAATGCACTAAGCCGAAAGAGGTACCCTATTACTCCATTACTTTAAGTAATGCTTTTGTTTCTAGTACTATAATACTTGTTGAATCACATCCTATATGGACTGTAGACTCAGGAGTAACAGACCATGTAGCTAGAGACCGAGAAACATTTGTAGAGTATCGTCGGATACCGCTTGGAAGAAGATGGATATATGTTGGGAATAACTCAAGAGTTGAAGTGAAGGGTATCGGCACATGTAAATTAATTTACGTGGCGATCGAAGCCTATTCCTACATGATGTCCTCTATGCTTCGGATATTCGACGAAACTTGGTCTCCGTAATTGTTCTTCTTGGCTTAGGTTATGTATTGAATTTTCATGGTGATTGTGTTGACATTTTGTATGGAACAGTTTATTATGGTTCAGGTCATGTATCAAATGGTTTTATGGTGTTAGACATTGACTATAATCAATACAATATTAATGTCGATGGTTGTCTTTCTTTAATTGCATCTTCTAGTAATGTTGAGATTGATGCAAATACTTGGCATGCTAGATTAGGTCACATTGGGTTGCAAAGAATGCAAAGATTAGCTAGAGAAGGCCTTTTAGGGTCACTCACTAATGTTAATCTACATGTATGTGAACATTGTCTAGCGGGAAAAGCAACTAGAAAACCATTCGGTAAAGGGACTAGAGCCGAATTTCCATTACAACTCATTCATTCTGACATTTGTGGACCTTTGAATGTGAGGGCGAGGCATGGAGCCTCATATTTCATCACTTTCATAGATGACTTTACGCGTTTTGGTTATGTCTTTCTGATCTCCCATAAGTCAGAAGCATTGGATTGCTTTAGACGATATATAACGATGGTAGAGAATCAGTTGAACAAAACAATAAAGGCATTGAGAACCGATCGCGGACGTCAGTATCTATCGGAGCAATTCAAGGCTCTTTGTGATGAAAAGGGAATTGTACGACAATTGACTATTCCTGGTACTCCACAACAAAATGGGATAGCTGAGAGAATGAATAGAACCCTAATGGAAATGGTTAGGTCTATGATGGCGCAAACAAATTTACCTATCTCCTATTAGGGAGATGCATTATTGACTGCTGTATATGTACTTAACCGAGTGCCCTCAAAATCGGTCACTTCCACCCCTTATGAATTATGGACTGGTAGGAAACAGACTTAAGTAGTCTACGTCCATGGGGATGTGCAGCTTATGTTCATAATTCTTCCCATAAATATGGCAAATTGGGCCCAAGAGGGAAGAAATGTATCTTTATAAAATATTCTGAACACTCAAAAGGGTATGTGTTCATAGGTGAACAAGCTGATGGAAGTGTGACTGAAATGGAGTCACGAGATGTCATGTTTTTGGAGAACGATTTTCTTAGTAGAGGTGAGATTGATAAGGACTTCAAATTATATGAGGTGGAAAATCCTGATAACACACCCACTAATGTTGTAGAGGGAAATGAAAATTTACCTCAACACACAAGACCTAGTGGGAGTGTAGCATCGCATGACGAATTGAATTCAAGAGAAATTCAGTTGCGTAAAAGTAATCGTAAAAGCATTCCTCGTCGTCGTTTTGAGATTGAAGGGGAAGCATTTATGATTGCTCAGAAAGACGATGCTGAGCCTAAGACTGTTCAAGAGGCTCTCTCATCCTCTGATAAGGAAGAATGGAGAAATTTTTTGGAAGATGAGATGGAGTCAATGAGGGCAAATCATGTCTGAGACTTGATTGATCTACCACCCAATCGTAAGGCCATTGGAAACAAATGGGTCTTTAAGATTAAGTGAAGGGCGGATGGATCCATTGAAAAGTATAAGGCTCACCTTGTGGCGAAAGGTTATACTCAACAAGAGGGTATAGACTATGAGGAAACTTTTTCACCAGTTGTAAAGTTTGCCTCAATACGCCTTATTCTAGCCATCGTTGCACATTTGGACCTTGAATTACATCAAATGGATGTAAAGACGGCATTTCTCAATGGAGAACTAGATGAGGAAATCTATATGAAACAACTAATAGGTTTCGTAGCTAAAGGTCAAGAGGATAAAGTTTGTAAACTTCGTCGCTCAATATATAGCCTTAAGCAATCATCTAGACAATGGTATCTTCGTTTTCATCGAGCCATAACAATTTTTAGTTTCACGATGATCGAAGAAGATCACTGTGTATATGTCAAGCGGTCTGAAGATAAATTTGTGATTTTATCACTTTATGTGGACGATATTCTGTTGGCTGGAAATGACAAGGTTTTGGTTATCACCATAAAAGAATGGTTGTCCTCTAATTTTTAGATGAAGGACATGGGAGAAGCTGTTTATATATTAGGAGTCAAGATCGAAAGAGATCGATCAAGGAAACTCCTTACTTTATCCCAAGAGTCTTATATTATGAAGATTCTTGAGCGTTTCAATATGCAGCACTGTAATCCCATTGATACCCCTGTCATGCAAGGTGAAGGCCCAAGTACTGAGATGTGTCCTAAGACTCCAGAAGAAATTAAAGTGATGGAAACTGTTCTTTACGCTAGTGCGGTCGGAAGTTTGATGTATGCTATGATGTGTACTAGACCCGACATATGTTATGCCGTGAGATTGGTGAGCCAATATCAATCAAATCCCGGTTAAACACACTGGAAAGGAGCGAAGAGGATCCTGAGATACTTGAAGGGCACCATGGACTATTGACTTTGTTACCAATGGACTGATTTACGCCTATTGGGTTATTTAGATGCCGATTGGGGTGGAGACCTGGATGAGCGTAAATCGACTTCTAGATATACGTTCTTGCTCAATGGAGGTGCAATTTCTTGGAATAGCAAGAAACAGACATGCACGGCCTTATCTACGATGGAGGCAGAATTTATTGCATGTTCTCGTCGCAAAGGTGCAAGAAACAAGATGGCTAAAACGTTTCTTAGAAAATTTAGCCACCATTCGAGATTCCAAGACCAGTGACAATTTGTTGCAATGGTCAAGCAGCCATTGCCTATGTGAAAGATCCCAAGTATCATGGAAGGACGAAGCACATTGACATAAATAACAACTTCATTAGAGATATTATAGCGCATAAAGAAGTGATCCTACAATACATTTCAACCAATGGAATGGTTGCTGATCCATTTACAAAGGTTATTCCTAGAGACATATTTTTGACCCACAGGATGTCACTAGGATTGCGTAAAATGTGATATGTGTTATTGTAGAGGATCATTGGTTTATGTATTAGTGGACATATGTATTGTACTTATTTGTTTATTAGTGATATGATGTTTTATCAATAAGTACAAATCCACTATAAGACTAGCACATACATACATATATTATTGAAAAGTATGTCAGCAGGCAATAATTGGCTCACTCACACGAGCAATCACCTCAAGTGCTATAGTTAGCACGTTGAGATGAGACATTATGTACAAGTAAATGCTGAAGAGCAAGTTTAGTACATAAAATAATATGTCGCCTTGATTAGAATCAAGATGAGGTCTGTGATTTGTTAATAATAAGACCGAATATGATAGTCTCACAATCATGTATGCTTGACAGATGTCGGATGCGAGTACTTAATTGGGCGTTATAGAAAGCGAGCTGATATAGCACTCGAGCTAAACATGAGTACGTGAAGATCACGTGACTATGTTTAGGCTAAGATCTGTATAGCAGATATATTTAGTAAATGACATACGCTTTTATAGAAAGAGAAATCCACTATAGCATGTAATTCATACTACATGTGCATTGTACGACCGACAAGGGAAGGTGAGTAAAATTATCCCTATTTACTCATTGTGTGAGCCATTGAGATAATTTATAATTTACCTCATTTTATGCCCTATGTTACTTCTAACTATGTTCTCGAAGTGAAAGATCAATGTTGCTACTTTAGCATGTTACGGGCGGTCATGAATAGATATGGCCTATGGGACGTGTCTAGGAAAGCGGTTGTTCTGAAATGGAGAGAGACATGAGTGCGAAGGAAGACTATTCTTGTTTTACATCTATCACAGTATTTACTAGTCGACCAATTATATCGCCCTCTGTGATTGCGGATATAATTGTAAATACATGGTGTTTTGAGAATAGTCAAGTATAGTCTTTAAGGGATAGGTATACTTGGACTAATGTAACAAAATATGTCTGGAGCACTATGAGACATCGATTGTTTATTTCTTTTCGGGGTTGTAGCCATTATGTCATCCCTATAGGTGCATAATTTGAGCTCCCAAGTGCAGGTGTACTCACTGGTTGCACGGCTTACTTGCTAGTATGAATTGTTTTGTAAAGTTGATAAATGTTGAACACCTTGTATTCTTGATAAAGTGCTATCAAGCCCATCATGTCCGAGTGGGAGATGTAGTATTTTATTAATACGTCCATGATGGGGTGCGAGACATTATTGAAAGGGTATGAAGTGAGAGGTATAAAAACCTCTTAGAAGACAATCGTTGGTGGTTGTTGGCAGAAAATACGTTTAGAGAGAACGTACGCTCCTTTCTCTCCCCTTTCCATCAAGGCGTTCCATTTTCATCTTTACGAAAACAGTTTGCATTTTCGCCGTGGAAATCGGGTGCTTTCCTCGTGATCGCATCCAGACCAACATGAAGTAATTTCACTCGTGATTCGTCCGCAATTCAACGTTCGTTCCGGGGCTAATTGCTGTTTGCGCATCAGAATCAGGTAAGTCGTCTTCTGCCGACTTGAATTCCAACAATAACTAATCACCACAGACAGCCGGAGTTTTGATTTCATTTAAAATATCACGAATCAATTGCAAACCCCGTTGTCTTAGCAATATCATTACTTGGCTAACAACAACATTATAGCACTTCCAAGAAATAATTTGGCCTTCTCAAGCTCCAATGAACTAGCAATATTTGTATTGCTAACAATAGTCAAATTTACCATAATACAAGGCAGAATATCCCTCCCTACCACACATTAAAGCATTGAATGTTCTCAAGAACTCCAAAATTCCAACAACAAAAAAGTACACCGTCTAATTAAATAAAGCATCTACAACAGAGATCAACGAGTAGAATGCGACTAAAATTTAGTCACCTTACCTGGTCGTCGACCATTGCCACCAACGGAGGTGCCTCCTAGAGAGACAACCCCTCGTCGTCGTGGTCGCCCAAGTGGTGCACTCGAACGACGGATTTGAAGCTTGTCGACACCGAAACCCTAGAAAGAAGAGACAATGGTGAACAATAGACCGATGCTTGCAAGGGGCAGGCGAGGAGCGACGAGAATCGAGTTGCAACGATGATCGGGCAGCGATTTGGTTGAGGAGTGGCGAAGGAGAAGAAAGAAGAAAACATAAATATCTAAATGAATAACCTAAACTTAATTAAGTTAGAATTTTCTCTTTTTTCCAATAATAAATTTCTGACAAAATTGCCCCTATTTTAATTGTCGGAGAATGTTTGCCGGTGAGCTAAGGTCCTCAATAGAGATTAAGTTGATTGTTTTAGGTCCTTGTTTGGTACAAAATTTACTTCAGGTCCTTATTTGAGACAATGAGTTCATTTCGGGTCTTTATCTGACACAAAGTTCACTTTGGATCCTTATTTGAAAAAATAAATTTACTTCAGATCCTTATTTAAATTTTCCCGCAAATATATGTAGGAACATTGCCGGTTGTTCTTCTATAATTACAAGTCATTCTTATTTTAACCCACTAAATCTACATATATCCATCTTAAGTTGTTCCACACAATTGAAGTCAGTCCTATTTATGAGACAATTAAGGTGATCTAAATGAGCTTGGCTTCTAAACAATAGCCCATAGATGATGTCTTTCCTTATGAAGAAGACTACTCACTGTCATAATGCACAACTTGTTGCGACCCAACACTCTTTAGATATTAATCTAGACCTAATATTTCTTAGCCGAAAAAAAATTAGGTATACCGGATAGTTTGTTATACTTATTTTCTAGTTATGGGGACCAAATCGCTTTTATTATGGAAGTGAGACAACTCAACGCGTGATTCATGCACATTATTTACTCTTACTTGGGGGACTGAAAAGATTCCCAAGTGCTTTGATAGATGGCTTGAGCACGAGAAGATTCTGCTCCCACGACGCACGCCGCTCGAGAACAATAAAAACTGATTTTTCCTTCAGTAAGAAGCGGGATTAGGATAAAAGGAAACTGCAAAAAAACAGCTTTTGCCCTTTACCAAGAAAAAAAAAAAACAGCTTTTGCCCTTCCCAAAAAAAAAAAAAAAACAGCTTTTGCGATAATAGAAGTGAGTTTTGCTTTCACGCTCCCAGATTAAATTATTTTCTTGTCGTGGAAAGTCGTCTAGTTCTCAAAAAGGACAAATAAGGAAGTAGGAACGTGAGAACGTCATCGAAAGTGGGTTCATCAGCGATTATGATTTGATGATACTCCTAAGTCTTTATCGTGAGAGGCAAAGTGGCGATAAAATTATGTCCCCAACGAGGGGAGAAGTCAAACTTGGCTGCTTAAACTGGTGTCTCCTGCTTATAAAGCTTTTACAATCAAGGAAGAAAGCGTAGAAGCAACCGCGCCTTCTATCAATTCCTCAAAATAGGTCCACTGTTTCCTGACATAAAGAATCAGGAACTAGGATGTTTCAGATTCTTCTGCTTCTAGGATCATTTTTGCTTCATAAACAAGCATCGCTAGCAGCTCCTCTGGAGCATTGCACACAAAAATGTGGTGACGTTGCCATTTCCTTTCCCTTCGGGATTGGAACTGGGTGTTTCTTCGATGAGTGGTACGAGATCGACTGCCAGAATGGCAGTCCCGATACTGAAGAAGACCAACGTGAGGGTGCTCGACATTATGCTACGTAATATCTCTTACAAAATGAACGGCATGATCAAGGTCAGTCTTCCAATAACCTTCTCGTCAAATGTGAACTGCGGCAGCAATGGAAGCTCCACACCTGTGAGCTTGAAAGGCAGCCAGTTTGTCTCCTCTGCTTCGCGAAACGACTTTGCTGCCGTCAGTCGCAATATACATGCTCGGATGGATGACGCAGAGTCTACTAACATAATTTGCGGAGCAGACAACAGCACTGTTAGGAACGCCACTTGTTCGGGCAGTAATGGATACTGTCAAATCAGGATTACCTCCGTTTTTCAGGCTTTCACCGTCGATTTCCAGCCATACAATAAAACAGCAGGAGAAAATGAATGCAATGATGCCTTCTTGGGAGATAGACCGCAGTTCATGCCTTCGGTTATGGACTTCAATGAGTCGAGGGCGAGCGGGCATTTCGCAGCTGTCCTAAAATGGCGGATAGCAAATTCCTCAAAAGCTGCGTTAAAGACTTACCATTACAGCTCCATCTTCAACATATCCTACAACTGCAGTTCAGTCAGCTTCGATTCTAAGGTTCCCATGGTGATACCCTTTCTGCGGAGTGTTTGCATCCCGGGCTTCTATGGTAAACCCTATACAAAAGATGGATGGAAAGGTAAAACCAGTTACGTTTTACCACACAAATCATTGGAAACCTAACATCGAAACACTGCATTAATAAGAGAAGTTGCTCTTTAGAGGCTGAAGTAGCTTTACATGCAACCCACTAATGAGACGAACCCTCTACTGATTAATTTGTCGTATTTTGTTCATTTGTAGATGAAGGCGAAATAAGTCCGACCTCCCCCGCCAAACCTGACCCTCCTGCGAAAAGTTCGACCTCCTCCGCCAAACCTGACCTTGCTGCAAATGGAACAAAGAAAAGTGCGTTTCTCGTCATAGGTAAGCAAGTTTCTACATTCTGTCATGAGCTATGAACAAGGACCATCCATCGTTTGTACTTCCAGATATTCACGAATATCACATCCTTTCATTTAAACATTGAGTCTATTACTGATAAAAACCCACAACTTAGAAAAAGCATAGCGCATGGCCCGCTTTCAGTGGATCAGATGTCCCGTGTTTGATTTGGGCATATATTCTGCTGCTCAACTGATTATATGGCTTTTCTGTTACGTGCTAAATTTTTCTCATAAGGAGACTAATTTTTCACCAACCACATTAGCATTCTGTTTAATCAAATTAGTGAATATTCAAAAGTCATCTAAGGTAATTCTCTCCAGTATCAGATTAGCATTTTCTTCTTTTCAAATCGGAGTTGCAATCCTCGATGCTTGCTTTTGGTTATGCTCATACCACTTTGTTAAACCAGGAATTAAAGCAGACCTAGGAGCACTACTCTTGCTTCAATTAGTAGTATCTATCAAAACAACCTCAGAACTTTCTTTTTTCACTAATACTTGAGAGATAAGAAAACACTTGAACTTTTCTAATGTCGCTGCTTCATATCCATTGAAATATATCCACGGTTTCTACTTATTCTTGTCCAATTTGAATTGGAATTATTACAATCATAGTTAAGATGAATGCTAGTAGAAACTTTTTCGCTTTCATCAATGGTTTGCTAAATTCCTTGCAAGGGATATCAGTTGCACACTGTAGATGTTTGTATAATAATTTCACCGGGTGGAACTTAAAAGGAGAAATTATTTTTCTCATGCTTGTTAAGATAGATCGACGTGAAAGGAGACTCCGGTTAATCACTCCTGTATGTTTTCCTTTTAGTCGGATTCATTAAATTCTTGATGATAAGTTCCTTTATAGATTCCTGACAAGCGGGGTACTTTTTTCTCACTTTTGCCCCTTGAGTTTTGGCAATGTAGTGGGCGCGGCTGCCGGGGCAGCCCTTGGGGCACAACTCTCGTGTGTTTTCTCATGGAAGTTGTACAAATACATCAAGAAGAGAAAAGAAACCAAGCTCAAAGAGAAGTACTTCAAACGCAATGGTGGTCTTTTGTTGGAAAGAGAGCTTTCGACACCAGAAGGCAATGTTGAGAAAAACAAATTGTTCAACTCCAAGGATTTAGGGAAGGCCACAAATAATTTCGATAACAGTAGGATACTTGGGCAAGGTGGACAAGGTACTGTTTACAAAGGAATGTTAACAGATGGAAAAATAGTTGCAATTAAAAAATCAATGGCGATAGACGAGAGAAAAATCGAACAGTTCATTAATGAAGTCCTCATTCTCTCACAAATCAACCATAGAAATGTGGTTAAGTTATTGGGGTGTTGCTTGGAAACAGAAGTCCCGCTTTTGGTATATGAGTTTATACCGAACGGAACTCTATACCAATATTTACATGACCCAAATGCAGAGTCGCCTATATCGTGGAACACACGCCTACGAATTGCAATTGAAATCGCAGGAGCCTTATTTTACTTGCATTAAGCAGCCTCTATTCCTATTTATCATCGAGACATCAAGTCCACTAATATCCTCTTGGATGAGAAGTATCGGGCAAAAGTGGCAGATTTCGGTACTTCCAAGTCCGTTTCCCTTGATCAAACTCATGTAACCACATTAGTGCAGGGGACTTTCGGCTATCTAGATCCTGAGTATTTCCGATCAAGCCAATTTACAGACAAAAGCGATGTGTATAGCTTCGGAGTCGTCCTTGTTGAACTCTTAACAAGACAAAAGCCAATCTCATCCCAAAGGGAAGAAGGAAGAAGCCTCGCGATGTATTTCATAATTTCGATGGAAGAGAATCGCTTGTTTGACATCGTCGACGCTCATATGTTGAAAGAAGGTAAGATGGGAGAGATTGCATCGGTTGCTAACCTTGCAAAGAGGTGCTTAGACTTGAATGGGAGGAATCGGCCTACGATGAAAGAAGTGGCAATGGAACTGGAGGGGATAAGGAAGACCCAATATCCTTCGGACATTCAGCAAAATCTAGAGAACTGTGAGGCAACTGAATCTCATGATGCTGTCTTTACGTCTAACAACTCAAGCATTGACACGAATGTCTCTACATTTTCGGTTGTGCGGACGCTCTTACGTAGGGAGACCTGGTGAAGATCTGTTTTGCCTACTGCTCTTATGGAGTCATATGGCTCTGTTTGTCCTGTAAAGTGGTCTTCAAAGGAGAAAGAGAAGAAAGTGGGGATAAAGACTTGTTCGTTTACCAACAGGGACTTTGGTCAGTTATTTATGGGTTATGTACTTACTCTCAGTATTCGGGACCAATAAATTGTTAAATTGTACTTATTCTGGATTTATTCGAGGCTTTAATTAGCTCCGCATTATTAAACCCTAAAATCGGGAACCGCCTTGGACTGATTTCGAAAAATGGAAATCGGAAACCGCCGATTGGTCCTTTGAATCCACTCAACAATCGGAGTACTGGTTTTGTTCGGTTCTTGGATAAATCCATGGAACCGATCCCCAATATATATGAAATTACATTCATCAATTAATAGAACACATAGTAAGAAGCAATAGTCCACTTCACCATCTCCACTCGTCCTTTTCTCAAAACCCCTCGAACACAAAACGCTTCAACCAAGCAGACTCCCCACATTACCAACACCTGCTCGGGAAACTCTGTCAAGATCGAAACCGCGCACTCCAAACGCAGCTCGGAGGAAATGCCGATCCCTGCTCCTAAATCCCGCGGCCACGGAAGTCGAAGATGCCTCAGCATGGATGTGTAGGGGAAACTATGGCGCAAGAGAGAAAGCTTTCGTCGACTATAGGAAGGAAAATCGCAGGGGAAGATGACGAACGAGATTGACGTTTACTAAGATGCCTCAGTTTGTTCCATCCAAGGAAAGGCACGCGAGAAAAAAAAGGGAAAATGCGGGAAAAAAGGGAAAAAATCACAAGAGGGAGGGGGATTAGTGGGTGAGAGTGAGAGAGACAGAGTGAACGTAAAATATTGCGGACAGGAGGCAGGAAAAAGAAAATAAAAGTGAAAATGCTCACTTTCGCTGTAATATACCGGTCCAGTTTGGATAGACGGGTGGACAGTTCTATACCTAGAACCTGGAATCCGACCAATTTCATCGATTCTAATAAATTGGAATCAGAAACCGAACCGTTGGGAACCACTGGTCTAATCCACTTCCCGACGGTTCTTGATTTCTTTGCATGCCCTAATATCATGTACGTGCCAATTTGGAAATACTTTACAATTTGCAATACTCTATATTGAGCATGATGCATTGATTTTATTCCAGAAAATTATCCAATCATTTCCTAGACCTAACGTACGGTCATTAACTTTTCAATTTAGTCAATCTAGTCTTGAACCTTTATGTGAAATTCCAATATAGCCTTTTCGACAAATTTTGGCCAGAAAATTGTGACATGGCGGTCCAGTCTTCAACAATCATCCTACGAAGCTCCGTCAGTGTCTAACTTGGAAGAAATTAAGCAAAATGACGTGATTTTGCATTTTTTTTTCCTGAACTTATTGGATTTTTACTTTCACTTTTCCTTCCTTTTTTTTCTTTTGTGATATTATTCATCTTCTCCGGCAACTTCTCCAACTGGCGAAGCCATGTCTGCAGCTCTCTCTGGTCTTTCCCATTTTACGCGCGATGTTGACAAGGACGAGGGATGAGTGGCGACGGGGACAGGCGTGGTCCAAGGCTCGAGTTAAGGGCGCAGTTGCCCTCGGATCTTGGTCGATCCAAGGTCCAGACGGGTCAGCAGCAACCTTACCTGGCCGGTGCAATCGTCGAGGGCCGTAATTGACCGCTTGCCCGAGTGTTGCAGAGGCAGGCAGGGGATGATGGTCTGGAAGACCGACATCTAAGGTCCTAGCACAAAAGAATCAAAGCTCGCAAGACTTCAGTTGAAAGGATTTAGGATGACTTGGGGCCATTGATTGACAGAAATACATCCTAGCACGTTGCAAGATACAAGGTGGCCATAGGCACAGAGTATACTATGAATTCATGATTTCCACTTCATTTTGCAGGGAAGAAGGACGGCCATGCGTGACTGAGTTCCTCAGGAGATTACTTCAAAATGCAATCGTGACAACTTTAAGTTTCATTCACCTGGCGGACATGGGGGCGGCGAGGGTGAAGGACTCGTGGAGGTGGATGAGCTACATCCTTGGAAGAAGATGAACAGTAGAGAAGAAGGATAACATAGGGAAAAAAGGAAAAAAAGGAGAGAAAAATAAGAAAATTGAGAAAATAAACTTAAAACTATGTGGTTTCACTTAAGTTTTTCCATGTCATATACCAATCATTTCACGTGGGACGGCCGGCAACAACTAGACCTACATGTCATCGTTGGCTAGATGGATTACAGTGGAAATTATTAATATATTTAAGACTAAATTAGTCAAATTGGAAAATTTAAGACTGAATTGGAGCCATATAATAAGTTTAGAATTGATTGGGTAATTTTCCCATCCAAGAAGACATCGCTTATTTGAAAACATAATCCTTTTTCCTTATGTTTTGAACACAGAATTTTCTAATATGTCAGAATTTTTTAAAGAAACCAAAGATACAGCTCATTGAAGTTTGTAAGTTACACAAAAACAGTCAAGAACCAACTTTCTTGCAAAAATCACTATCGGGTCACTTGATATGATTTTGACAAAAATCACATTTTGGACCAAACTTTGTCAATCATGGATTCTTATATCACGTTGAAAATCATCAGATTAAAATGCTAAATAAAGTGCAAAAAGTAAGTTTTTAGACGTTCTGCTATTATGGAGGTACGGACACTTGGAGTGCTAAATCTTGGCACGGATGGACACTTAAGTGCCAAAAGTTTGAAAAGTGACAAATAAGTGCCAAAATCGGAGCAAAATGGACCACTTAAGTGCCAATCCGACCAAAATGCTGACGTGGCAATTGTCCAGCGAGGTAAGTGCAAAACAACGTCGTTTTGCACGCCGATGTGACTAGAAAATGCAACAAACGACGTCATTTTGTCTCTAATATGATAAAAAATTAATATAATTTAATTTAAAATTAATTTTATTTAAAATATTTAAAAATTAAAATACAAAATTTTAAATAAAAAAAGAGCCGGGGGGGGGGGGGAGGGAGATGGTTGAGGGTTGAGCCTCACCGCTATCGCCTCCTGCCGCCGGAAGGGGCGACGAAGGAGGGGGAGGGCCGGGCCGGGATCGCCGGCCCTTGGTTGACCTGTGGCGAGGGTCGCGACTGACCAGCGGCAAGGGCCCGCGAGCCCTCACCCAGCTCTGGGGTGGGGGTCACGGCCCTCGCCTAAATCCGGCGAGGGCTCGTGGGCCCTCGCCGCCTCCCCATCGTCGCCGGGAAGGGGTGGCGACGGAGGGGGAGGGTCGGCCGGGGTCGCCGACCCTCGGTCGACTAGCGGCGAGGGCCCGCGAGCCCGGCCGACGCTCCCCCACCATTGCCCGCCCTTCCTAGAGACGGCGGGGGCGGCGGCGGCCGAGGGGCTCGGCCCTCGGCCGCTAACTCCCCTCCCCCACCTTACTTACTTTTTTTTTAATAAATAAATCAAAATAATAATTATTTATTTTTATATAATTAAATTAAATTTTATATTAATATTTGAATATGCTAAAAAACGACGTTGTTTTTGCCTTTTTTTTTTTTTTTCGAGTCATTTTCGACGAGCCACGTAAACGAAAAAAATAATAAAAAATTGCCATGTAGGATTTCCGATGGGATTCACCAGAGATGACACTTAAATATCCCACTTTTAAAAAAAAGTGGCACTTAATGTCACTTTCCTAACTTTTGGCACTTAAGGGTGCGCATGGTAACGCTTCTTGGCCGAGGAACAGTTTCTTTTTAGAAATAGTTCTTTTCTATTTCTACTACGGGGAACAATTTTTGAGTAATATAAGGTATTTGGTAACTACACGAAATTTCTATTTTTGAAATAGAAAAAGAATAGAAATACGTTTGGTAAGATTTTGTATTTTTTGTATTTATTCGTTTTTTATTCTTGCTTACGAATCGCCGTCGGCCATCATCGGCCGCCGTCGCCGCCGCACGATCGGCGGCTAGCAGCGGCCGACAGTGGCGGGCGGGTGGCGGTCGCGGTGGCTCCAAGCGAAGGTGGCCACGGCAAGAGAGAGGAACAAAAGAAAAATAAAAAAGAAAATTAGCTTATTTCTAGAAATTGTTCCCGAGAACAAGAAGCAACTTTTTTTTGTTCTTATTTTTGTTCCAATTCTATTCGCGGGCTACTTTTCTATTCCAGGGAATAGAAAAACAAGTTGGCGTTACCAAACGGATTTCTGTTCTTTTTTTGTTCCGGGGAACAAAAGAACAGAAATCGAGAGGAACAAAAATGTTACCATGCAGGCCCTAAGTATCATTCCGTGCCAAGTTTTGGCACTTGCACTGTATTTTTGCCACTATTATGCCATGTCAAGTATTGTTTCGAATTATAGTTTTTAAATAACTACATAGAAAAAAGAAAGCAATCCATAGAAGAGGCAAAACAGATGGTAGATGGTGCAGTAGTTGAAGAGCAAGGCCATAAAAACGGGTCAATAACCCATATTTTAACTCATATTTACTAAAGTGGATGGTAAATGGGTCAGCTCAAATCTCAACGAGCTACATGGCAATGTTTAGTGCTCCATGGCGGCGGAGGATTTGGGGTACACATTGGCTGTGCAGGTAGGAAAGTGCCCGAGCTACATCCAAAGCATTCTTGTGAAGTTCCTTGTTGACTTTCTAGGACAAATTTCTGGGGCTCCATTGCTCTATCTGGAAGAAGCTCCAAGGAGATCGAATATTTGGACCTTTCTTGTTTGAATTTCTGGACCTCTCTCGAACGAATTTTTAAAGCATTCTCGTTAAGTATCCTCCAATCCACAGGGGGAGTGTTAGATTTCGAGTCGGCGGAAGACGACTTACTTGATTTTGATGCGCAAACAGCAAATGGCCCGGAACGAACGTTGAATTGCCGATGAAACACGAATGACACTTCTCACGTTAGTCTGGATGCAATCACAAGGAAAGCACCCGATTTCCACGGCGTAAATGCAAATCGTTCTCGTAAAGAAGAAAATGGAACGTCTTGATCTCTTTAATGGAAATGGAGAGAAATTTTGGTGCGAATGATTTTCCAACCAACCCAACGGTTGTGTTTGGGAGACTTTTATACGTCTCCTTCGTACCCCTCCATTTGTGTCTTTCCATCGTAACGCATCAAGACAAAACGGTGCGTTCCAATCGCACCCCATCATGTCCGAGTGGGAGATGCGCAAACAGCAAATGGCCCCGGAACGAACGTTGAATTGTCGATGAAACACGAACGACACTTCCTCACGTTAGTCTGGATGCAATCACAAGGAAAACACCCGATTTCCATGGCGTAAATGCAAATCGTTCTCGTAAAGAAGAAAATGGAACGCCTTGATCTCTTTAATGGAAATGGAGAGAATTTTGGTGCGAATGATTTTCCAACCAACCCAACGATTGTGTTTGAGAGACTTTTATACGTCTCCCTTTGTACCCCCTCCATTTGTGTCTTTCCATCGTAACACATCAAGACAAAACGGTGCGTTCCAATCACACCCCATCATGGACGTACCAGCTAAAGTACAACATCTCCCACTCGGACATGATGGGCTTGATAGCGCTCTATCAAGAATATAAGGCATTCAACATTCATCAACTTTACAAAACAATTCATACTGGCAAATAAGCCGTGCGACCAGTGAGTACACCTGCACTTGGGAGCTTTAATTATGTACCTGTTAGGGATGACATAATGGCTACAACCCCGAAAAAAAATAAACAATCGATGTCTCACAGTGCCCCAGACATATTTTGTTACACCAGTACAAGTATACCTATCCCTTAAAGGCTATACTTGACTATTCTCACAACACCATGTACTTACAATTATATCCGCAACCACAAATGGCGATATAATTGGTCGACCAGTAAATACATGTGATAGATGTAAAACAACAATAGTCTTCCTTCGCACTCATGTCTCTCTCAATTTCAGAACAACTGCTTTCCTAGACACGTCCCATAGGCCATATCTATTCATGACCGCCCGTAACATGCTAAAGTAGCAACATTGATCTTTCACTTCGAGAACATAGTCAGAAGTAACATAGGGCACAAAATGAGGTAAATTATAAATTACCTCAAGGGCTCACACGATGAGTAAATAGAGATAATTTTACTCACATTCCCTTGTCGGTCGTACAATGCACATGTAATATGAATTACATGCTATAGTGGATTTCTCTTTCTATAAGAGCATATGTCATTTACTAATTATATCCACTATACGGATCTTAGCCTAAACATAGTCACGTGCTCCTCACGTACTCATGTTTAACTCAAGTGCTATATCAGCTCGCTTTCTATAGCACCCAATTAAGTACTCGCATCCGGCATCTTTCAGGCATACATGATTGTGGGACTATCATATTCGGTCTTATTATTAACAAATTACAAACCTCATCTTGACTCCAATCAAGGCGACATATTTTATGTACCAGACTTGCTCTTAAGTATTTATTTGTACATAACGTCTCATCTCAACGTGCTATCTAAAGCACTTGAGGCGATTGCTCGTGTGAGTGAACTAATCATTGCCTGCTGACATACTTTTCAATGAAATATGTGTGTATGTGCTAGTCTTATAGTGGATTTGTACTTATTGATAAAACATCAAATCAATAATAAACAAACAAGTATAATACATATGTCCACTAATACATAAATCAATGATCCTCTACAATAACACATATTACATTCTATGCAATCCTAGTGACATTCTGTGGGTTAAGAATATGTCTCTAGAAATAGCCTTCATAAATGGATCAGCAACCATTCTATTAGTTGAAATGTATTGTAGGATCACTTCTTTCTATGCTATAATATCTCTGATGAAGTTATTCTTTATGTCAATGTGTTTTGTCCTTCCATGATACTTGGGATCTTTCACATAAGCAATGGCTACTTGCCTATCGCAATAAACTGTCACCGGTCTTGGAACTTCAGTGACAGTGGCTAAATTTTCCAAAAAACGTTTTAGCCATATTGCTTCTTGCACTGCGGCTGAACATGCAATAAATTCTGCCTCCATCGTAGACAAGGCCGTGCATGTCTGTTTCTTGCTATTCCAAGAAATCACACCTCCATTGAGCAAGAACGCATATCCAAAAGTCGATTTACGCTCATCTAGGTCTCCACCCCAATCGACATCTGAATAGCCTAATAGGTGTAAATCATTCCCTTGGTAACAAAGTCGATAGTCCATGGTGCCCTTCAAGTATCTCAGGATCCTCTTCACTGCTTTCTAGTGTGCTTGACCAGGATTTGATTGATATCGGCTCACCAATCACACGGCATAGCATATGTCGGGTCTAGTACACATCATAGCATACATCAAACTTCCGACCGCACTAGCGTAAGGAACAGTTTCCATCACTTTGATTTTTTCTGGAGTTTTAGGACACAGCTCAGTACTTAGGCCTTCACCTTGCATGAAAGGGGTATCAATGGGATTACAATGCTGCATATTGAAACGCTCAAGAATCTTCATAATATAAGACTCTTGTAATAAAGTAAGGAGTTTCCTTGATCGATCTTTTTCGATCTTAACTCCTAATATATAAGCAGCTTCTCCCATGTCCTTCATCTCAAAATTGGAGGACAACCATTCTTTTATGGTGATAACCAAAACCTTGTCATTTCCAGCCAATAGAATATCGTCCACATAAAGTGATAAAATCACAAATTTATCTTCGGACCGCTTGACATATACACAGTGATCTTCCTCAATCATCATGAAACCAAAAGTGGTTATGGCTCGATGAAAACGAAGATACCACTGTCTAGATGATTGCTTAAGACCATATATTGAGCGATGAAATTTGCAAACTTTATGCTCTTGACCTTTAGCTATGAAACTTATTGGTTGTTTCATATAGATTTCCTCATCTAATTCTCCATTGAGAAATGCCGTCTTTACATCCATTTAATGTAATTCAAGGTCCAAATGTGCAACGATGGCTAGAATAAGGCGTATTGAGGCAAACCTTACAACCGGTGAAAAAGTTTCCTCATAGTCTATACCCTCTTGTTGAGTATAACCTTTTGCCACAAGGCGAGCCTTATACTTTTCAATGGATCCATCCCCCTTACGCTTAATCTTGAAGACCCATTTGTTTCCAATGGCCTTACGATTGGGTGGTAGATCAACCAAGTCCCAGACATGGTTTGCCCTCATTGACTCCATCTCATCTTCCAAAGCTTTTCTCCATTCTTCCTTATCAGAGGACAAGAGAGCCTCTTGAACAGTCTTAGGCTCGGCATCGTCTTTTTGAGCAATCATAAATGCTTCCCCTTCAATCTCAAAACGACGACGGGGAATACTTTTATGATTACTTTTACGCAATTGAATTTCTCTTGAATTCAATTCATCAGTCAATGCAACACTCCCACTAGGTTTTGTGTGTTGAGGTAAATCTTCATTTTCCTCTACAACATCAGTGGGTGTGTTATCAGGATCTTCCATCTCATATAATTGGAAGTCCTTATCAATCTCACCTCTACTAGGAAAATCGTTCTCCAAGAACGTGACATCTCGTGACTCCATTTCGGTCACACTTCCATCAGCTTGTTCACCTATGAACACGTACCCTTTGGAGTGTTCGGAATATCTTATAAAGATACATTTCTTCTCTCTAGGACCTAATTTGCCATGTTTATGGGAAGAATCATGAACATAAGCTGCACATCCCCATGGACGTAGACTACTCAAGTCTAGTTTCCTTCCAGTCTATAATTCATAAGGGGTGGAAGTGACCGATTTTGAGGGCACACGGTTAAGTATATATGCAGCAGTCAATAATGCATCTCCCCAATATGAGATAGGTAAATTTGCCTACGCCATCATGGACCTAACCATTTCCAATAGGATTATATTCCTTCATCGCTATCCCATTTTGTTGTGGAGTACCAGGAAAAGTCAATTGTCGTACAATTCCATTTTCATCACAAAGAGCCTTGAATTGCTCCGATAGATACTCACGTCCACGATTGGTTCTCAATGCCTTTATTGTTTTGTTCAACTGATTCTCTACCATCGCTATATATCGTCTAAAGCAGTCTAATGCTTCTGACTTATGGGAGATCAGAAAGACGTAACCGAAACGTGTGAAGTCATCTATGAAAGTGATGAAATATGAGGCTCCATGCCTCGCCCTCACATTCAAAGGACCACCAATGTCAGAATGTATGAGATGCAATGGAAATTCAGCTCTAGTCCTTTTACCGAATGGTTTTCTAGTTGTTTTTCCCGCCAGACAATGTTCACATACGGATAGACTAACATTAGTGAGTGACCCTAAAATGCCTTCTCTAGCTAATCTTTGCATTCTTTGCAATCCAATGTGACCTAATCTAGCATGCCAAGTACTTGCATCAATCTTAACGTTATTAGAAGATGCAATTAAAGAAAAACAACCATCAACATTAACATTGTACTGATCATAGTCAATGTCTAACACCATAAAACCATTCGATACATGACCTGAACCATAATAAATTGTTCCATACAAAATGTCAACACAATCATCATGGAAATTCAATACATAACCTAAGCTAAGAAGAACAACTACAGAGACCAAGTTTCGTCGAATATCTGGAGCATAAAGGACATCATGTAGGAATAGGTTTCGACCACCACGTAAGATTAATTTACATGTGCCGATACCCTTCACTTCAACTCTTGAGTTATTCCCAACATATATCCATCTTCTTCCAGGCGGTATCCGACGATACTCCACAAATGCTTCTCGATCTCTAGCTACATGGTCTATTGCTCCTGAGTCTACAATCTACATTGGATGAGATTCAGCAAGCATTACAGTACTAGAAACAAAAGCATTACTCAAAGTAATGGAGTAATATGGTACCTTTTTCAGCTTAGTGCATTCACGAGCAAAGTGACCCATCTTGCCACAATTGTGGCACTCCATCTTGGCCTTGTCCTTCTTCCCACCACGCTTCTTGCGTCGGAAGGTCTTAGCCCTCTTGGGTGCTTGATCAGTCATCTTCCCTATGTTGTTGAACTGAAGATTCCTCTTGCGCTTGAAGCCCGAAGCTTTGCGCGAACTCGATTCAGCAACATAAGCATGGATAGAGGATCTCGCAGCCTCTAGGCGCTCATCCTCTAATTCCAAATGACGCGCAATATCATCAAAAGTGACAATATTCTCATTATGCGTCATATTGATCTTCATATGCTCCCAATTGTCAGGAAGAGACCTTATAACAACCTGAACTTGCCGTTCATCAGTAAGGGAGTGACTTGCCGACTTCAGCTCATGGATCATATTTGACATCTCCCGAAGATGCTGCCTCATTGTTACATTTGGGCACTTTCGTAATGTGTCAAACTTGATGGTGAGTCTCCTCAGCTTAGTGGCAGATGTACCCCCAAACTTGTCCTTCAAAGCAACCCACATAACTTGAGCTTTATCATAACTTTCAAACTCACACATGAGATCATCTTGCATACAGCTCAACAACGTGATGCGAGCAATGCTATTTTTCTTTTTCCAAGCTTGATAAGCTTCCAGATCTCTCCTGTGTTGAGTTGAAGTTCTATGCTCAGGTTCATCCATGGTATGGTTGAGGGTTTCCAAAACCTCTTGCTCCTCAAGGATGTATCAACCTTTCGGTGCCAAATATCATAATTGTCACCGTTCAACTTCTCACCCTTATTGAGGTCAGCAACAATGGTCTTGGATGCCGAAGCCATAATCAATTGCTATAACACATTGACATAATAAACGCAGAATCAATACTAGCACACTTTACAGAGTAACACACATATTTAATTTGCAACAAAGACAAACTAAATTAATAATAATTCAACAAAAGACACAGAGGCAAAAGTTCACTATGTTCCCAATCAACTTCTATGTACAATTGTTCTATTATAATTAATTAGTTTAATTTGCGCAAATTTTAAGTTCTAGGTGAGAACTCTTTCAATCTACCAACCTACGAACTCCCACTAGGAAAAATAATTACATGACCTTATGTAATTTCTATATTTTTCCTTAACACAAAAACATAGCATGATAATAACCAACGTGTAAACAACAATCATGCTTCAACTATAATCAAAAATGCAATTCAACGTGTAATGGATTTCCTACCATTGTTCTAATTTTCTAGCAACTAGAGAATTGCAAGTATATTAAAAATATATACATCATATCATTGAAACAAGCTCTACACAGCATATATAACATCATTTGCACACAAGCTAGCTACTGTATTTTCTAAATCACAAGAAAATACAAGCTACAAATGAATAAACTATGCATTAAACCCCAAAAAATACGCGCACATAGGGTTTCCCACGCACTTTCATACATTTATAAAATTTAAAAGTATAAAATAATTATACCATTGTGTAGACAACATTTATACGAGCCAAACGCCGCTGACCACGCTCCAATTGGAGCCCGCACTCGCCCCCACGCGCCGCTTGAGTGCGCGGCGCGTGTGGCGCACGCGCCAGCGAGCCAAACGGCTCCTGGCCAGTCCGACCGGTGACCGGTTGACCGGTCCGACTGTTGACCGGTCAACGGTCAGGTCGGGTTGGGTCAACCGGGTCGGATCTCGGATCGGTCCGGGTCACGGGTCGGGTCGGGTCGCCGGTCGGGTCGGGTTGTCGGCTGGTGACTGGCCGGCCAACTGCCGCCGACGCTGACGTCATCCCGGCGGTTACCGACCGTTGGATGACGTCATCGATGACGTCATCCGTGACGTCATCGAGCGTCGCGTCGCTCCGTGCGACGGCCGCGTGACGCGCACGCGTCGGTTCGCCGACCGGCGCGTGTTGCGCATGCGCTCGCGTCCCCAGCGCGTCAGGTGCGTGAGGCCCACGTGCAGCGGCTTTTGGCCATGCGTGTGGGGGCGTCCGGCGTCCTCCGGTTGCGCTCGAACCACCGTCGGACTCGTCTCGACGAGTACTTTCATCCTGTATATTCAAAAGTTGATTTTGGCCAAAAAAATAATTCGAAAAATGGCCAAAACCTCACGGATGCACGCGACCCCAAACCCGTTCTTCGCTTTAGTTCGAATTCGAGTTTTCAGATTGCAATTCCGACCAATAATACATCAAAAACAGTGTAGAATACAATCTCTTGATCTCAATATCAAATGGTAAATGAGAAAACTCGATGAAAAACAAGGCAGAAATCACGACCGGGCTCGATACCAATGTTAGATTTCGAGTCGGCGGAAGACGACTTACCTGATTCTGATGCGCAAACAGCAAATGGCCCCGGAATGAACGTTGAATTGCCAATGAAACACGAACGACACTTCCTCACGTTAGTTTGGATGCTATCATAAGGAAAACACCCGATTTCCACGGCGTAAATGCAAATCGTTCTCGTAAAGAAGAAAATGGAACGCCTTGATCTCTTTAATGGAAATGGAGAGAAATTTTGGTGCTAATGATTTTCCAACCAACCCAACGGTTGTGTTCGGGAGACTTTTATACGTCTCCCTTCGTACCCCTCCATTTGTGTCTTTCCATCGTAACGCATCAAGACAAAACGGTGTGTTCCAATCGCACCCCATCATGGACGTACCAGCTAAAGTACAACAGGGAGAAACTCGACTCGATGGCCATGGAGCTGGCCATTGAGATCAGGACAGCCATGGACACGGTGAGGTTGGGAGCGGCCTTGGAAAAATGCTCGCCGCCTTTCCTAGGACTATTAGACAACGTGTCACAACCAGCAAGAATGGCCTGCCAAATAGGTGGTGAGGTCCCATTTCCTCTTACCTCTCACATTTGTTACGTTCCTGAGCTTCTTCGTAGAACCCCGCGAAAAGTCACTGTCCAATTTATCAACAGCAATTAGGAGAAGCGGGACACATTGCATGGAGTAGCAAGGGATGGATTCTGTGAGGGAGTTGATTCAACCCCATCTGGCCCTTCCACCCAGAAGACGTTCTCTGACTTCATCAGCGACAAAACTAAACCTCACCTGCACTACTCCTACCCTAGCAAGAAGTGGGATCCCAAATATTTAGCACAGAAACCATGTCAACAGAAATTTGTAGAGAAGATTTTATGATTCGCACAACTAGATAACATCATATCATCAGCAAAGAACAGACGAGAGAAAACATCTCTTAATCCACCGATTGATATAGGATCCCACAACTTAGCAGCACACGCTTCATCGATTTCGTAACCAAGAATTCCATACACAAAAAGAAAAGACAAGCAGGGCAAAATGAAGTTTCCTTGGTGAATGCCTGGAGAGCGTTGAATCCCCACCAGACGGCCTCTATCAAGCATTACAGGGATGGAAGGGGTGGAAAAGCTCCAGGAAAGACGAAGAAGTAAAGCATTTCACAGAATAAACCAGATTTGATGCTATCGTGAGCTTTGACAAGATCAATTTCAACAAGCATCGAAACAGCCCAGATTTCTTTGTCACGGCATTGACAATTTCTTGCACCACAAACACTAACCTTAAATTTAGGCTGGTCATGGACGTTTAGGATGCATCCTGATCTGGGGATACAAACAGGCTGGCGGACCACGCCTGCAGGGACTAGGCCTGGAAAGAGAGGGGAAAAAAAATCTGCATCATGATTACTCGATTCGGTTTGGTTCGAGCTGATTCAGGCTTTCAGCCCAAATATTTTTGTATTTCACAACATGATATATTATTAAATTTCTAGATTCTAACATACATTTATCAAATGACTAGCATAAAGTTACCTACAATTAATGAATTTGATGGAACGAAATTCGCACCTCTCAACTTTAATATAGCGTTACTTTTTATGGCCAATTTGTAGTTTGACCATCAATATGCTAATATATAACTCTGTTGAGGTTTATAGGTGACTAATTTAAATTTTTAATGTTGAATTTTATAATTTTATAAATGCTTTAAAAAAAAAAAAAAAAAACAACAACAACATTTCAGCAGGGCCGAGCCTATTTGAGCTTGAGCATTTTAGGCCCGAAAATCTGGACAGCTTAAATGAAAGTTCCAAGACCAACTTGAAAACTAGTGCACGGTCTATACCTGCATTTCTACTCGACTCAACCCTCCCTTCTAATCAAAGGACGCACGGCTCAACTCTTTAGGTCATCGCTAACCCCAGTGCTACTCTCTCTATCTCTCTCACACACATGCCGAAACACAACTTGATTGACAATATTAGCTTAGTGTATATAACATGATTTAGTACACCATGGGTAATATGAAATTGTTCAAATCAAGAAGAAAAATTAGACATCGAACTATACAAACATTAAAAGCAAAAGAGCTGGAACTCAACTTAACCCTTAAACGTCAAATACACCAGAATGTTCAACATGCTTCCTTTTACAAGAAAAAGTATAATCTCTTTGGAATCTTTGTAGGCTTTGGAGTTTGATCTGGTGTACTTCTAAAATGGGAAAGACAATGGAGTTCTGTAGCGTACTTTGGCTGATTATCTCTACGCCGCTGATACCACTGCCAGTCTCTCTCTCTCCCTCCAATGAGAACCCACCCTTTGTCATGGATTTCGCTCTGACAACAGAGGTACAGAATTTGCGCATCGCCGTGTAACAAGCCGGATCTCATAGCCATCAACTCGGCGGTGGTAGAGAGAGAGAGAAGGCCAGTGGCGTTGAATGGCGGCGGCGGCCATTAACAGTGGTTGGGGTAGGCGGCAAATAAGGCACGGGCGGTGTAATGGATGCATGCACTAAGTCGACTCGAAAGAAATTCTAATGACATGTTTATCTCCAAGTGAAGTCGTTACATATCTTTTTCGGAAAATTTTTATCTAAAATTGAGTAGCCCCACATCTACCTAACTTTTTACCTCCTAATATAAAGTGCATGGATAAATGCCCTTCGTTGCTTCATCACTTCATTATATGATTTTAATTTGCTTGAAACAGTTACTTTTGTTTCTCCTGTATAACGAAGCAAATGTCGCAGGCCCACCCCAGCAATTGGTGCAGGTGATAGATGTTAGGGATTTGTATGGTCAAAGCTGATCATCATTAGATGTATCATCAATGGAGGGCTAATATGTTAGTTAAACTACACCGCAAATCAAATGCCGAACTTGTAGAATATCGGATCATACATATGGTAATTATTGAATTTCAGGTGCGTCATGATATCGAAGATACTCACATAAATGCACCAGACAAAATGAGGTTCCGACCTCGTCAAATGGCTTTGAACAACGAGAATAATGCAACGACTATGGAGGGGGGTTGGGAAGGCTAATGGAATCATAGCTAGCCGTCCAACTGCTACGCGGCACAGCTTGGTAACAACGTTTCAATGAGCCACGCTGGAGAATTAGGAAGGTTGACCATGCACAACAACCCTCTTCGATTGTGAATATTTTTGTTTGGTCTAACCGTCTTATTGTCCTCCCCCGTAAGTCAATGCTTTTATTGAGCCATGTCTGGACGTTTTATGCAATTTACATCGCCATGAACCGTCGTGTATTTCAAATCTTGCAATCGGCACGCAAACTACTTTGAATCCGAATCGTCTACAAGGGTCAGAGTTGCGGACAAAACCAATTTATGGGTTTGCAAGATGTTTCATAGGCCTCCAGATAATCGGTATTCTGCACTAGTGCAACTGGACTATTAGAAAAAAAAAAAGAATTAAGTGGAAGATACTACGTGTTACCCATCCTAATTAAAATAGTTGAAAATATAAAGTTAGAATAGACTGAAGGGTTAATATTATTCTAGTACCTCCAAGACACATTACGTCAAATTAATTTTTGTCTCACAAAAAATCTTACCACATTTACCTCAATTTAATTTTCATATCGCCAAAAGTCCCAAACCAGTACCCATGACACGGTTACTTCAATTTAATTTTTGATTTAAAAAAAAAAATCCCAAACCGGTATCTCTAACATGAATCTACCTTTCGTTAGCATTCCCTCCAATATACCGTTGAAATGTACACGTGTCAAAACACATGGCGGACAACTCCAAGATGGATCTGATGTGGCGGGTGACATATCTAACATGAAAAATCCACGTATATCAACGCGTATGTTAACAGGACGCAATATTTCCTTGTACCCAGGCAATGCATGGGCTTGGACTGTTTGGTCGCTCTCTCATATAGTTGTAAGAGGGGTGCATGAAGAGTAGAGAAAAATATTGTATCACGTGCGCATCGTCTTGATATTGTTATCAACATTTTATCTTCTTTTTTTTTCTGATCATTCCTTTCTGCTGCACATGCTGCGGATCTGGACGACCGAAGCGTTGAAAGGAAGATGATGAATAGCACGTTTAAGTTTGATATGCTGTTGACATAGAAGTCTTGGGAGGAAGTACGGTTGAGGAGCTCTCCCACGTTTCATCGTACCTCCCACAAATGTGTTAGAACTCCCAAACAAAAGCATCCGTGCCAATAATTAGGGTTTGGCTTTAGCAAATAAGTAAGCAACGTCATCGACGTGGAAACGAACCGCTCCCTTCACGAAAGTTGAAAAAGTTGAAACTATCAGAAACGGATCAATAAGGCATATGCTGCACAGCACTTAACACTTTTGACCCCTCACGTGTTAACTGATCTTTGTAGATTATATGTGATAATAGGCATTGGCTCTTATTCTATGTGAGCAAGTTGTGAATTCCACAAGAAATCAATTTGATAGATTGTGACATGATTTGAAGCATTGACCCTAACAGATCATACTTTGATACGGACTTAAAAAGAATGGATTTTCCCAAAAGACTTGAATCATTAGAATTACAAGTTGGAAATTTATATACAGCATATAACTGAGTACAAATTGAACACAAAAAACGTGTCTAAAATTGATTAAGTAAATGCACTATTGATTGTAAAGTAAGCTTATATTTGAGGCACCTATTCAGATTTTGATTCGTAACTTACTTAACCAGTCAACGTAGCCAGATTGTTTATGGTGTAATTTCTAGTAATAAATGGTGGGCATCTCTTTGGAAGGTGAATCTGTGATTCATTGGTATCGCTTTCCGTTAACGCGAACACAAAAAAGAAAGAAAGTCTCACGCGCGCGATGTTCTTGCGGTTCGTCTCGAGGAAGCAGGATGAAAACAAAGGACTTGACTCGAATGTTTGTTCACATCAACAACCGTTTGCTGGGGAGCGTGGAAAATAATGATGATGATGATGATTGGGGAACATAACCTAAAAAATAATTATTTAATAAATAAAAAGTTGTAGAATAAATGTATTTTGTAGAATTCAAATATGGTCCAATCTTAATATTACGTCGCGTAAAAGCTAATTAAATGAAAGATAGATAAAGTATATGAACAGTAATGTGGATGAATTAATTAGATATCTTCAATAGTGAAGAGACTGTCCTAAAAAATTGACTTATCATTAAAGAAATAGTTCCATCGTTTACTAACGAAGATGGCATTTAATTCGATGTGCCACAACATATCAACGGCTGTATTTCTTAATTTATTCTGTCTCTCCAATTAAATAAAATATTTGTGAATCTATCATATTGACAACAACTTTTTTTTTTCTATAATAGATAGTGTCATTCAAGCTAAAAACATTATGTTGTAGCATGTATTTAAAATTTAAACCAAAAGACTATTTCAATTCGTATATTTTTAGAGATGTTATTTCCGCGGTTAGTAAACAAATTATATAATGATATTCTCAATTTTTGTGAAGAGTCGTCCCTGTACATGACATATGTGTATATATTCATTTTGGGGTTAATACTATGAAAAATCCCAAATTAGTATAACTGTAACAAATTTACTATAAACTAATTTTTTCACGACCAAAACCTTAAATTGGTGCATCTGTGACAAATTTATTTCATTTAGTTTTGTTAAATTTTACCATCACTTTGCTGAGTTAAATGACATGTTACAGTTAACGAATGTATCAGTTTTGTGTTTTACCCTCCATTTATCACGGTGTTTCAGTTTGTGATTTTTCGTGTTATTAATCCAATTTAGCGAAAACTAACGAATGATAAATTATCACAAATATACCAATCTTAGGTTTTTGGTGGTCAAAAAATTACTTTAGGATAAATTTTTACAAGTAAATCATTTTAGAGTTTTTTGTAATAAAAAATTAGTTTGAAATAATCTTCTTAAAACTATATCAACCACTTACAATACCCTATCACCCCAAAAGTAGTATTTGTTTAATATTTTTTTCTATAGCAATATATTTGAAAAAAACCATATAACAAATAAATAAACTAGAATTGAAAGGGTATGGTACCTTCGTAGTAAAAAGGCATGGATAGATTATTTAACAAGTAATAAAGCTTGCTTAGCAAAACCCAAATAGAAAAATTAAGTTTTTAGACACTATTCTTATGACATTTCAAGTTTCATATCAGATACCAAAAAAAAAAATAAATAAAGTTGTGAGTACTTTTCTAAAGAGATTAACCGCTGTGAATTAAGTCGGATTATTCAGTAGGGTAGTTTAACTTTCTTTTTATGATATTCACTTGATTTCTATCTTATTTCTTACAGAAAGTCTGCTGTCTTCCTTTTGATCTCTACCGTAATGTGTATTGGAGATTGCACTAAACTCTTTGTGGGCTAGTGTAATTATTTAGTGCGTTGCTTTTATCAATGGAAGTAACTTGCAATGCGCAATCAGTTTAAGATATGCTCATGGATGCATTTGCATCCCCCAAAGCCGCACGTCGGCGCTGCCCTTTCATCGTTCTTGGTGTGACTGCGATTTTTGTCCTTATTGTTGTCTTATCAATCCCAAGAATCACACTGATTCAAAGCACGATAGTGGTCGTAAAAGACTCAAGCGCCTATATAACCGCACCGATTCCGAAGATGGTGTTACTGCATATAATTTCTTTTTATTCGATTAATTAAGTCAAAATCGCATGCACGCAATTCATGACATTAGTAAATTAATATTCATTATTTTATTGGCCAGATGCCAAAACAAGTTGGGTCTTAAACCTATAAAAAAAAATAATAACTCTTAAGTTTCAAACGACTCAAAAATTCGCACAAATTTTTATTCGAAGGATAAAAATATCCACCAGGTCGAATCCCAAAAGAAACACGAACTTTTAAATCTAGGACGATAATAACCACACCTTTCAAGCAATATAAAAATGGGATGTAGCTTTTGCCCAATGGAAAAAGAATGTTCACCATTAATTGTTCTTGCCAAATTAATGATTTGAAACCCTAATTGGCGAATACAAAGCCGCCGAATTTCACAATTTACCCAAACTCACAAATTCGCTCGAAATCGATCATTTGAAACCTTAATTTGCAAACTCGGTTTGGGGAAAAATACTAGGCATCAAATTTGCAAGCTCGGTTTGGGGTCAAACTCCTTTCAATATTATATGAAATGATCAAGACATAATCATATTCAAACAACATCATCTATATTTTAAATACACAACATCACTTTGACTCAGCTAACATATCCATTATCAATTGTACACATCAACGTCATTAGCCACGTCCAATGCCACATAATCTTATGTGGCAAAAATAGTTAAAAGGTGGATAATTTTGTCCATTGAACAAACGTTGTGCTTTTTTATTTTTTATTTTTTTATTGGGGGAAAGGGGGGGGGGGGGGGGGGAAGGGATTGTGCGAAAGTTGCGGTTATTTTTATCTTGAACAGTGCATCTTATAACCTTTGATCCTCTGATTTCAATCTCTTTCTCCAGGATTTCCATTTTCTTCTTCAACTTCACCATCAATTTGGTTATCTTTCTTCTTTTACTTCGCAGAGCTTTGCGTCTCCTTAATAGCCAGAAAAACTCATACCATATGAGCAAAGCGAAAGATCTTATTTGTATCTTTGTTGAAAGGTAGCTAGTATTTTCAAATATAAACGTATTTGAGTGATCCAGTCTTTAATTTCATCATTTGTATTTTCAGAGATATCCATATCATAGCTCCAAATCAGATAGGCAAACTAATCGTTCAAGTCAATGACTGAGGAAAATTCTCTTCCTTGGATGGTCACTCTCATGATGCCTTTTGTGATGTATCCATGATTAATGTAGCCTCAAATGCTTCAATTGTTTATTCTAGGATTGAATGAAAGGTTATACCTATGAATTATGTATTTGTTGGGGTAAAAGGTCATGCTTTTTATGATATTATGTGTGATATATATACTCTTGAATTGATGTTTTTATAGTACTTTTGACTCAACTGAAAAGCTTATGAATTCATACTTTTTAGCATTTGGCTTTTGTTGATAATCTAAAGATTATAGAAGGAAGCCATCGACATCAACAATCTTTTAGGGGTTGCGTTTGGTTTCTAAATTTTTAATAAGATATGATTGGACAAGATATGATATAAAATACATGTATTTTACTATCGTATCCATTGTTTAGTGAATCGTAGTAATAAAATTAGATATTTCCATATATTATCATATCATTATTTGGTATGAATGATATATCTATATAACTGAACCTAAAAATTGCCCAAATAGATATTGCAAGAATCTTTCACAACACTCTTGCCTACTTCAGTTTTATTTGTATATTATTTTATTATTTTCCCTCTCTTTTATTTCTTTTTCCCGTTTCGTCATTCTCTTATAAAATCTTATTAAATAGTAAACTATACTAATATACCTAAAATACTAATACTAAATATATACTTATATATTGAATATATATTATAAGATAGAAATAAATTCAAATATATAAATCAAAATATGAATAAATAAAAACAAAAATGTTGTTAATTTTTGTTATTTTGAATTTTTATATCAGAATTCAAAATTCACATAATATTATTTTTTTATATTTTTTTTATTAATTTTAGAAGTTTTCTTTTTGAGAAAAATAACTTCTACATTATAGACATTAGAAATACTATTCATCTTTATCTTACCTCCCCCTCGAGGTAATTTTGTTCAAACTATATTTCTCTTACATCCAACTTTATCTTGTCTTAAATAGCAACCAAACAAGAAATAGGCCAAATGGAGTAAAAAAAATACATGTAGTAAAAAAAAAAATTGTTTAGGCCATACGCTGCTTTACTAGAGCTAGTCTCTTATCATTGCATCATCGAAAGCAAGTTGTGATAAAATCGCAATTAATCTGCAACTACTATACTTTTGACGAACCAATTCCGGAGATCGAAAAGCAATTAGAATATTTGAAACTATGAAAAAGGTGTCTCCAAATCACATGAAACTAAATCGTAATATTACAAGGGTTTATACCATTTAAAATCCCAAATAGGTACCCACGACACATTTAACCCAATATTTACTTCACAAAAAATCTCACAGCGGTACTCCAATGATACATTTATTCCAACTAATTTTTTCTCATGAAAAAACTCGAAATGGTATTCCATAACTTACTTACCCCAAATCTAACCTCCATTAATTGGTCGGGATAAATCTAACATGTCTACCTTCCATTAATTGTGTGAGATAGATACATTGTATCCCATAACATGCTTACCCCCAAATCTATCCTCCATTAATTATTGTGGATAATCCTAACATGTTTATCCTTCATTAATTATTTGGGATAGATTTGACATGTATGGTAGATTTGGAATAAATATGTAATGGGATACTAATTTGGGATTTTCATGAAACGAAAACTAATTCAAGGGCAAACATGTCATGGGGTATTAATTTACATTTTCTGTGCAACCAAAATTGAATGAGGTTAAATATATCTTGAGTACCCGTTTGGAATCTTTGGTGGCACTGGCCTTTCTTTCAACCTATCTTTTTGAGCCGTGGAGGCGAATCAATCTTCACTTGTGATGAGTAAATGTAAAAAATGAAAAAATCTATCAAAGTCAATCTCTCTGTCTTTTCATTCCTCCCATGATGTTCCATTATATTTACAAACGTACCCTTGTTCTGCTCCTAGTCCTAACTACCTTCCCCACGGTCCCGTCCTCTGTCCCCACCCTTCCTCCTTTGACCGGAGAGCCGCCCACCAAACCTCCCTCCGCCTCCAGCCACCTCTCTCTCTCTCTCTCTAAACTCTCAACCCACTTTCTCTCTCTACCCTCTCTCTGTTTTCCCTCTTAAACCTTATAAAAGCCCACCTTCCCCTTTCTCCTCCCCTTGTCAGTCCCCCTCCTCCCTTCCTGCCACCACCCCTCTGTCCCTCTCTCTCTCTCTCTCTCTCTCTCTCTAGATCTCCTGATCAAGGTAGCATATTCAGAGAGAGAGTGATCAAGAAAGCATATTCACAGGGAGAGAACAGAGGAACAAGAAAGCATGGCACTCGCAAACACCTCCACCCTCTCCTCCAAGTCGCTCTACAGCGACATGCACGCCCTCTCCCATCAGCCCCACCACCAGCCCGCGGCCCTCTCCGTCGCCGCCCCCAGGACCCACCAGAAGCCCCGCCCCATCTCCGCCGTCCACGCCGCCGAGCCCGCCAAGGGCCCCGCCGCCCCCGCCGTGGCAGCCAAGCAGCCTGCGGCAGCAGCCCCGGGCGCCGGGAAGTGGGCGGTGGACAGCTGGAAGGGTAAGAAGGCGCTGCATATGCCGGAGTACCCGGACGCCAAGGAGCTCGAGTCGGTGCTCCAGACCATCGAGTCGTTCCCGCCGATCGTGTTCGCCGGGGAGGCGAGGAACCTCGAGGAGAAGCTCGGCGAGGCCGCCATGGGGAACGCGTTCCTCCTGCAGGGCGGCGACTGCGCCGAGAGCTTCAAGGAGTTCAGCGCCAACAACATCCGGGACACCTTCCGGGTGCTCCTCCAGATGGGCGTCGTCCTCATGTTCGGAGGTCAAGTGCCCGTGATCAAGGTAATGACAATTTTCTCTGTTTTTTGTTTGTCGGCTGATTTTGCGATTCGTGTTGTCGTCGTTTAATTTGAGGTTTGCATGCAATTTAGATGGGGCGTCTGGGATGAATTTTAAGATCTTGTGTAAGAACACGCGGATCAAGCTGTTTCAAAAGAATCTTTGAAAGGGATCGCTCTGTTTTTAGCCATAGTTATCAGGGAGACCGGGCGGATCGGGATCTCATCTCGACTGTCGAGTCGGGTGGGTCTTGTTGATGCTGGTCTAGATGCATCTGCATGCGTGCGATAATCGCCCGTCTCTAGTGTTGTATGCCGGGCCGAAGTGAGGTTGCCGTGGACCGGGAATTCTTGATTTGTTCAAAGATTTTGTTTTTGATTTTGTCGTATAAAGACCAGAGATCTATAAATTGGGATGTAGATGAGAAGCTTATCATACAGATCACTAGATCTGAAACTGTGCATTAGACCACGCCGGAAATGGTTGTCAGTCGTTGATGTTAACTGGAGATATGTTGCTGCCTTGGCTTTCCATTTCGGAACTCGGATTTAGGATTTGGTTTGATATGAATTCATGAGGATGAGTACGAGCCGAATAATTGACGGAATTTGGGGTTATAATTTGCTCAGGTGGGAAGAATGGCAGGACAATTTGCGAAGCCAAGATCCGACCCGTTTGAAGAGAAGGATGGGGTGAAGCTACCAAGCTACAAGGGGGACAACATCAATGGTGATGCCTTCACTGAGAAGTCGAGAATTCCTGATCCTCACAGGATGATCAGAGCTTACACTCAATCCTCATCAACTCTGAATCTCTTGAGGGCGTTCGCCACTGGAGGCTACGCCGCCATGCAGAGAGTCACCCAGTGGAATCTGGACTTTGCAGAGCACAGCGAACAAGGGGATAGGTATAAGGCTTAATTCTCTTGAGAATCTCGTATTTGAATATTCACTTTGCTTTGCCAAGTATCAGCAATCAAATGGCAAAACTTCATTTAATTGATTTTGGGAATGGTGAACAGGTATCAGGAACTGGCTCACAGGGTTGACGAGGCCTTGGGGTTCATGGCTGCGGCTGGGCTCACAGTTGATCACCCGATCATGACCTCAACCGAATTCTGGACCTCTCACGAGTGCTTGCTTTTGCCTTATGAGCAATCTCTCACCCGACTCGATTCAACCTCTGGCCTGTTCTATGACTGCTCTGCTCACATGCTTTGGGTCGGAGAGCGCACCAGGCAGCTGGATGGTGCCCATGTCGAGTTCCTGAAAGGAATTGCCAATCCCCTTGGAATTAAGGTGTGTTGTCACTAGTTATCCGCTCGACTAGTGTGGCACCGCATGCAGCATGGAATTGTCGCGATAATCTTGTGTCATACTTTGCTTTGTGTGATTTATGTAATGGTGCAGATTTCGACTTTCTTGTGCTGGCCGATTTACTGTGTTATCTGGTCATTGACTGGCTGACATTTAAATCTGTTTTCAGGTGAGCAACAAGATGGACCCCAATGAGCTTGTCAAGCTCGTCGAGATCCTTAACCCAAACAACAAGCCCGGAAGGATCACAGTGATCTGCAGGATGGGTGCTGAGAACATGAGAGTCAAACTCCCGCATTTGATCAGGGCGGTCCGAAGAGCCGGGCAAATTGTGAATTGGGTTTGCGATCCAATGCACGGAAACACAATTAAGGCACCTTGCGGGCTTAAAACCCGTCCCTTCGATGCAATTCTGGTAAGGACTCTTCCATAAATACTTTTACTTAGCAGCAGTATACTCGGAACGGTGCGTTAATGGGACATCTTTGTGATCGGTAGGCTGAGGTGCGGGCCTTCTTTGATGTCCACGACCAAGAGGGAAGTCACCCTGGAGGTGTTCATCTGGAAATGACGGGTCAGAACGTGACAGAGTGCATCGGAGGGTCGCGGACCGTGACATTCGATGACTTGAGCTCGCGCTACCACACCCACTGCGACCCAAGGCTCAACGCTTCTCAGGCGCTCGAGCTGTCTTTCATCATCGCAGAGAGGCTGAGGAAGAGAAGGATGGGAACGCAACGGCTTCTTTCCTTGAGCGTTTAAGCTGATTCTGTCGACATGTCTTCGCTCGGGTTCCGGTGATATTTGCAGTTTAATAGGTGTCTGTCGTTGTGTTACCAGAAATAGGTGTTTTTGCAATGGGGAATGTTGTGTGTTTACTTCTGTATGGATGTTCTGCGAGACTATCATTTGAGATCAAGACGAAAAGCAATAAAATAAAGGGCCATTGTGGCATTTGAAGTTGAGTGTGAGTGCCCCCGTTTGAAACTGGTCTTGGTGACATTAGGACAGGAAGCCAATCTTTTAACAATTGATGGATTTTGTCAATGTCCTAGAGCACTACTTTTAAGCAATTGGATAAGAAAAAGCTTAATACTATGACAAATCTCAATTTAGTGTTTGGGTTATAACTATCATTTGGAGGGAGATGAATAGGTGATTAAGTGGAATTTTAAAAACAATCGAGTTTAATATTGCAAGTAACCAAAGTCTAAAGAAGAATTGTGCAGTGATCAGATTTTACATAATGCAATAAACTGTCAAACAAAATAAATGAGAAATTAAGAGATGGAGAATTGCACACTCTCTACTCAATTATGCTCAATTATGTGTGATCGTATTTTCTGACCTCACATTCTTTACAACAACCTCTCAAAAATTACAATAACGAAGACAAGTATGAAAAGTCGACTCTTTTTGAACTTTGGAATTGTTGACTGATCTCTTTTTATACTCCCCAATTTCCAAGCTAACCGTTAGACAATACTTCTAAGGATAATTCAGCCAATCAACTCATTGGACTTGAATGAGATGCGAAGATCTGATTATTTCTTGGATTAAAAGATTAGAGTCTCCCTTTGATTCCAATGTCCATACAACAGAGATTGAGTTTCTATAAATAGAGTTTCTTGTTTGAAAAGAGTGTCTCATCTTTAAAAGATTGTCACATGGATCACGAGTCCTTATTATAGAAGGATTACATTGATTTTATCATTTCTTAATAAATGGATGATCAATATAACTTTACAATGAAATCCAAGTCGATGTTACTAGCCATTGCGCTTCATAAAAGATCTGGAAACTTCTTCTAATGTATGATCATCTAGATAATCCTTGCAAATTATACCATTGCCTTTGATTATAAAAATATAACAATATCTTTGACGTATAGAACCATAACTTCTTATATAGATGAAAGAGACTCCAAATATGATGAATAAACGCTTAACCAATTTGTTGCAAGAGTATAATGTAGAGATCTCGTTTCCATTAAATTGAATTAATGCCACGAAAAATCAAAAACTAATACACTTATAATAAATGAAGGGTAAAATCCCAAACTTGATACATTTATTATGTGTCAGTCAACTCAGTAATTTGATAATAAAATTTAACAACAATTAATGAACGGTAAATTTATTATGGGTATACCAATTTATGATTTTTTATGGTAAAAAATTAGTTTGAGATAAATTTACTGCATGTGTATCAATTTGAGTTTTCCTTAATAAGATTATAGGCATTTCCCTAACAAATAAGAACTAAATGACAATGCTATTGAGTATTGTTAAATTAATGATCTATATGTGTATATGTCCATGTAATTAGATTGTTTCGCTAGCAATTAAGTAAAAAAATTTCTTTAAAGCCATGTAATATAGTTGACGGCTGCGGTAGAAGTCATCAGATTGGACACACTTGTAAAGCTTTTAGAATTTTCATTGGAATTTTATACGAAAGGACTTATATTATCGTCTAAGATTAGGAAGAGAACTAGAATTACTACTGAACAAAGTACAAGGATCAAAAGTAAAATGTTCAAATCAACAACAACCAAAAGTGCAATCTCCTTGTTGCGGGTTTCATATGATACCTTATGATCAATGACTATGATCGACCTGTTCTCTATGGATCCAACCAAACACTTGTCCTATTAGAGGTTAGATGTGCTTCTAATTGCACATTGTCTATACATGAAATTGTTAAATTAGCATATAAGTCTCTTGTAACATAAAACAAACACAGCGTGTTTTATAGTTATATGGGTGATGATGAGCCATGATGTCAAGCGACCTCAAACTAGGATGACGAGCTTTCATCCGAACGAGGGACACTCCCCACCCAAGTGGATAAATATTGTCGTGATTGTTGGTTGACTATCTACATGTTCTACTCACCATTAATTATAATTTTCAGGATTTAATGTTGACTTTATTTGGAAGACAAAAATTGAAAATTGCTCTTATAGGACCATTTGTATCTATATGCATTGGAATCTCGATTCACGAATCTCTTGATTGATATAATAACCAAGCAATGGGGAAATTCTCTCCGGTAATTGGAACTCTAGTGATATGATGACGTATCATCTTTCCTCAATTCCCGACAGAACATCGTGTAACATCAAGCTGATTTCTTGAGGCCTGCTTCCTGTAAAAGTCGAGTTGACCTTGACTCCTATGTGGTCTCCTTTCGAGGAAATTCGCTAACATCGTGAGGTCTGCTCCTTGGAAAGCAGAGTCGACCTTGACCTAGTGCGGTCTCACTTCAAGGAAATGGGAATTGCTCGTCACTCGAGCCAACTTTTTCTACAGAAGTTCCACGTTCATCTCATCGCGCTTGTCGTTATGTATGTGGAAACAGAGTTAAGACGTAGACATCAGAAACTGCCTGGACATTACACATTGACTTGACTTTTCTGTACGTTGTGGGGGATCGTTATTCATGTTTTGCACTGTGCTCACTTTTGAATTTATCGATAGTAGCGACAAGATATATTCCTTTTGAAATATCTTATATTGCTCAACTATAAATTTTATATACTATATATATGTGTATGGGGTATGTCTTCACTTCTCGCCTTAAATTTTTGAATTGGACATTCTAACACAATATTGGAGTCAGATTTTGCCATAGTCTATGTGTTTTTTTATATGGTGTGACTTTGTTCTGCATTCATGTCATTATGCTTCTCATTATATAAGTGGAAACATAGAGTTAAGACGTAAACATCAGAAATTGTCTAGACAATACACAGTGACTTTGACTTTTTAGTATGTTTTCGTGTATCGTTTTTCATGTTCTGTACTATGCTCACTTAACTTTGCTAGTAGTAACAACAATAGACTTTTGTTTTTTGTTGTGATATCTTATACTGCTCGACTATAGATTTTATATAATCTTTATACACATGTGGTTTACCTCCATCTATCGCATTAAACTTTGTGATTAGACATTTTAACATGGTGTCAGAACCAGATTTTGCCATGGTTTATTTTCTAGTCTTTATACTCTTTATATATATATATATATATTTTTTTTTTTTCTTCACCTATTGGCTAAATCCTACCTTCTGTGGCAAATCTGAATATTGATTTTGACTCGATAGCTAGAAAATATAGACAAGTATGTATCTAGGATGTAAGGAAGAGAAAAGAAAATGACGTGAATTTAGAGGGCTATTTGTTTGAAGGAAAACTATTTTTAGGATTTTTTTTTTTACTTTCTAGTGGTTGGATAATGAGAAACTAATTGATATTGCTTCACTAAATACATACTAAAGGAACTTGTTTTTCATAGAAATCGTTTTGAAAGAAAACGGTTGGTTTTCATTTATTTTGTAGTTTAGAGAAAGTCATCTTCCCTCAACCTAAGTTTATTGTTTTTAGTTCATGACAAAGTTTTTTAAAGATGTTTAATTTCATGAAAATCATTTTTAAGGAA
This sequence comes from Eucalyptus curtisii, assembly GCA_017140595.1. Classification (NCBI taxonomy): domain Eukaryota; kingdom Viridiplantae; phylum Streptophyta; class Magnoliopsida; order Myrtales; family Myrtaceae; genus Eucalyptus; species Eucalyptus curtisii. Next base: position 9,475,340 of record CM029502.1, read on the forward strand.
AATGATTCATTTTTATTTGCATGATAGTTTGGGAAAAGTGACTAGGGAAATTTTTTTTCTCCCAATATAAACTTATTGTTTTTAGTCTATGAAAAACGTTTTCTGTAAATTGATTAGTTTTCTGTCATCAAAGTACCGGATAATCAAAAACCAATTTTTCAAAAACAGTTTTCATTCAAATAGACGGATCCTAATTTTTTCCCTCTTTATTCTCGCATTAATTTTTAATTTCACAAAACTTTCTACCCATCTTTGCATTCCCTTCGTTTTTTTTTCTCATTTTCCAACTAAATCATATTTAACAACTTTCGGTCTACAAACATTGAAGAAGTGTGACAAGATTTATCTACTACAACTTTAGTGATGCAAACTAGAGATTCATCAATAAAGAAGCCGAGGATAGATCCATACTTCTAGCTAACGTCACTAGCGAAAGACCTATAACTTCAAGTCTTCATGGGACACATAGACTAGATACACCCTGTCCACTTATATAGCTATTTACATAAGTCAGTGCGACTCTTTTGTTTCTTTCTCATTCTAAAGTTCTATAATACATACAGCCAGTTGACCTTAGAAAATCTTTTTCTTAGGTGATAATTTATTTTTTTGGTCCCATTAGTTACGTGAATCGTGCATTTGAATCTTGTAGGTCTTAGGGTCCGTTCGTTCCGCAGAAAATATCACGTTTTCGGAAAATATTTTATAGGAAGTTATTTTCTTGGAAAATGACTATATTTTCCAGTGTTCGGCTGAAACACGAACTTTGAATGGAAAATATTTTTCACCGTTCGTTAGCTAATTTAATTATTTGGGAAAAATTATCAAAAAATTGAATTTTAATATTTTTAATTGACCAAAAAATTAGTTTTATTTTTTATATATTTCTAAATTATTTGTATTTTTAAAAAATCGAAATTTTTATTATTTATTATTTTTCTTTTTTCCTTTTTCTTTTCCTTCCTCGTTCCTCCTCCTTCTTCCTCCTCCTTCCTCCGCCGCCGCAGGCTTGACGATGGTCAGCTGCTCGACGGCCGATCAAGATGTGGTCGCTAGATCTGGCAAGCTCGAGGCTTGGCCGATCTTGGGCAAGATCGGTCAAGCCTCAAGCTCGCCGGATCGCGAGGCCCGAGCTCCGCCCGGGCCGGCGGCGCTCGCCTCGCCCGATCGGGCGAGGGCCGAGCTCGGCTGGCTCGGGCAAGCTCGGCTTTCCCAGTTTGGGCTAGGCGGAGCCTCGCCGGCCTAGGGCAAGGCTCGAGCTGGCTTGCGACCAGTCGCCGGCTACTGCTGTGGTCGGCGACTGGCCAAGGCCAATGAAGAAGATGAAAAGGAAATAAAGAAAAAAAAACTCGATTTAAAAAAAATAAAAAAGAAAATAAGAAAAAGAAAGCATAAAAATAAAACGAAAAATGTGTTGGTGAAAAGAAGTAAGGTGGAAGAAGTTATGGAAAATGTTTTTCCACTTTTGAAAAGTGGAAGACATTTTCCTCACTTTTAAAGGTTATCTTTTCCAATGATGGAAAACATTTTCCTTGACTAATTTATTTTCCCTGAAACGAACATTGGAAAATCCAGAAAACGTTTTCTTGGAAGTTATTTTCCGTAAAACGAACGAGCCTTAATTTATGCAATCAAGTCCCATAACCTTAATCTAAGTATTCAATATAGTTCTTTGATTACTAAAGATTGGAAAATTTCCAATCAAATTGATGATGTCTTGCTCTTCCTTGATTTCATGGCTTCTTGTTTTATCATCTTGTTTGCCCCCACAACAATCAAACAGTAACGTATTTTTTGAAATTGACAAATTGTCTACTGATTAGTATTCTTGAAAACACAACATTATATATGTTTGGAAGGATGAAAATACCCCCAAGTGAGCGAGCAAATAATAACAACTCTCCAGCAATTTCAAAACTAAGCGTGCATCATACTATGACATCATATAGCCAATTGCACAAGCATACATATTTTTATACGTCATTGATCATGCTTTCAAAGTAAAAACACGCCTGATAGAGTCACGCTCATTTGTGAAATGATGAGGGAGTTTTTCCTGATGATATCTCCGAAAAAGTCAAAATTATGTCGTGACGATTGCATTCATGAGATTTAATCAAAAAAGTGGTATCAAAGGGGCGTTGTAGTGCCAAACGGACTTAACCAAACTTTGGACCACTTCTGCTTGAACAAATTTGTGGCCACCAACTTTAACTCTCTCCATCCTCTCGACATGCAGAGTGCCTTCCTCTCAAAATGCAGAGTTTTTTTACCCATGGCTACTCATGGCAATTGAAACCCTGAACCCAAATTACATTCCGAATTTGCTCCGCACCCTATAATTTTCCTCTAATCTTCATCCATGGCGTTCTTCTTCTGTTTCTCTTCTGAATTACGGTGTTCGTGACAGCCGCGATTGTATCCCAAAGTGATGGCGGTCCGCATCTGAAGAAAGTGTTCCGTTTTGTGCCTCCACCCTCAGTCTCACTTGGTTTGTTTCACTGTACGGGTATCTTCCCCTGTTTTCTTGTCAGATCTTGAGAATTTCAACAGAAATTGATTTTGCATGTGGGGTCTTCGCATCATGGAGACTTTACCTGATAGAACATCACAGTGCGACTCCAGTTAGTTTGCCACTAATTTTTTTTTATATGCTGTTCTCTCTGCGTCATGGACTCCGAAGAACATAGTGACTCTGATCGCCTCGCTGCTCTCTGTTCACGATTGGGGAGACTTACAACAGAGAAGCATATAGATTGCTAGAATGAACAACCATCACCTGCAAAATTGGAGGAATGTAGCTTAATTGTGGTGTGCAGAATTTTGTCAAACCCTCTTGTAAATTTCCATGCATTTTAGAGTACACTTTAGAAAGCATGGAGGACTGATCGTGTTGATATTACACAACGTGAAGAGGGCCTATACATAGCTAAATTCCACTCTCTTGCCGATAAACAACGTGTTCTTGATGGTGGTCCTTGGCTCTTTTCGGGTCATCTAGTAATTTTAAGGCCATGGCAGTCTACTACTCCCTTGCATTGTTATGATTTTTCCAGTTGCGCTTTCTAGGTACAAATATTTGGTTTGCCTTTGGAATGGACTACTGAACAGATGATTATTAAGGCCGTGCAAGAACTTGGGCGAGTAATTGAAGTGCGAGTTGATACTAAAGAGGGCATGATTTCAAGGACTGCTAGGGCAAGGGTTGAACTAAAACTACAGGACCCCTTAAGGACAGGTAAACTAATTCGTGTAGAGGGTAAAGTCATCTGGCTTGACTTTCATTATGAGAGACTTTCTCATTTCTGTTACTCATGTGGAAGGTTGGGTCATTATGCTATGGCTTGCAAAGAGATCCCCTATGACGAGTCAAAATTTGAAGGACGGGATACTATGGTTTATGGCCCATGGCTTTAAGCTGAAGTTAAACAAGCTAGTCCTTACTGGCAAACATTTTATAATCCTCCACACTCCTCGGATCAGTGAGAAGATAGTATACCTGAGACGCCTCCTTCCCAAATCCTGCTCTTGCCCCCACCACTCGGTACTAATGCTGTAACAGAGACTACCTCAGCACTTCCTTCAGACCAGCGAGCTAAAGTCCCTGCAAATCAGGCAAATCAAGCGGTCATGAAAGGGACCCAACGTCATACAACACTCATTCCAGCAACAGATAAATTGAAGGGGATTTCTACCCTGCCTGGTGATGTACCTGGCCGTCTTATCCCGTCTGCTATCATACCTGATAATACTAAATTAACGAGCCTTCAGGCTCAGGATTCTCCGTCTCTTCTAGTTAAAAAGTCCAAGGCTTCTTGTCCTGTTCCAAAGATAGGACCTGCCAAGAAACTAAGGCGTTATAACTCTTATGACCCAAAGGGTGCTGTTCCTCCTGCTTTTGATGAATCTGTGCTTCTCGATACTCCTATATTGGAAGCAACTCAAGCTGATCTGTGGGCGAAGGTGGCTGGCCCTAAACAACCACCGCCCCATCAATGAAACTTATGAGTTGGAACTGTCAGGGGTTAGGCAATCCCCTGACAGTTCGAGCGCTTAAAGCCCTGGTGGCTAAAGAAAAGCCTAACCTTCTTTTTTTGATGGAAACTAAACATAGTGAGGACTTTCTCCGACGTCTCAACCGCAGCCTTCATTTTGGCAATCTTCGGGTGGTCAGTTCGCTGGGTTCAGCTGGGGGTTTGGCCCTTTTTTGGAATGACAGCCTCTGTTTGAGTTCGATTAAGTCCACCCCTTCTTTTTTTGACTTGTTCTATCATGATACTGAAGATGACAGCACCTGCCGTATTACTTGTCTTCATGCTCCGGCGGTGTATCCCCTTCGGAGGCTATTATGGCAGGAGCTGCGTAATATCAGCTGTGAGAATCATGCTCCATGGGTTTGCCTAGGAGACTTCAACGACATCCTTTATCCATGGGAGAAGGTGGGCAAAAGACCAGCAGATTTCTCCAGGATGTCTTCATTTCGTGATGTCTTAACTGATTGTGCTCTCATGGACATTGAATCGAAAGGTTGCGCCTTCACTTGGCAGAACAATAGAGATAGGGATGAACTCGTTAGAGAACGATTGGACAGGGTTCTTTGTACTTTGGACTGGCGATTACAGTATCCTTCGGCAGAAGCTTATGCTCTCCATGCTGTTGCCTTTGATCACAGTCCTCTTCTGTTGTCTACTATCGCTTCTACAAAGAAAAGTCGGCGGTCTTTTAGATATGAGGCCTTTTGGAACGAGGACAGTGAATGCCGACAGGTCATCGACTCTTCGTGGCATTCGAGTTTGCTGGTGAATTCGAGCCTCTCTACCAAATTACGCCGTGTTGCTAATGCTTTGCTTCGGTGGAGCCGTCTCAAATTCGGGAATAACCACACTCGTATAGCTGAAATTCAGCAGCAGCTTCTACAAATAACTAACCAGTCTATGAATACTTATGATAGATCCAAAGTTCTGGATTTGAAAACGGAATTACATAATACATGGCAGCATGAAGAATAGTTTTGGGCCATGAGATCTAGAATAAATTGGCTGAAATGGGGGGATCGTAATACACGCTTTTTTCACGCAACTACAATCCAGAGGCGACAGCGGAATAAGATTACTATGCTCAGGGATGAAATAGGGGATTGGGTCAGAGATCCTAGCAGGCTTTAGGAGATGACAACTTCTTTCTTTTCATCACTATATACCACAGTGGGAGCTCGCAACTTTGGACCTATTTTAGATCAGTGTACTACGGTGGTGACGCCAGACATGAACAACACTTTAACAGCATTGTTGACCTTAGAAGAGTTGAGGCTAGCTACTTTTCAATTGGGAGCAACCAAAGCTCCTGGTCCTGATGGCCTCACTGGTCTCTTTTATAGGACTCATTGGGATATTATCAAGGACGATCTCTTCAAAGAGGTTCAGCATTTCTTCATCTCAGGTCGTCTACCTTTAGCCTTAAATAAAACAGTTATTGCTTTGATCCCAAAACTCCCTCACCCTGAGAGTCTTGATCAGTTTCGCCCTATTAGTTTATGCAATTATGCCTATAAGGTTATCTCTATGGTGCTTGCAAATAGACTGAAACCTCTGCTACCAACTCTAATTTATGAGGAACAATATGCTTTTGTGGGTGGGCGCCAGATACAAGATAACATCTTATTAGTTCAGGAGGTTCTACATCAACTTAGATCTAAAAGAAGGAAGCGCAAATTTCATGTTGTTATCAAGTTGGATATGCGGAAGGCCTACAATATAGTCGAATGGGATTTTTTACATGCTTATCTACTTAAGTTAGGCTTTCATCCATTATGGAGCAATCTGGTCATGCAGTGTATCACCACTACATCTTTCTGTATAAAGATGAATGGCGATCAGCTTAAGCCCTTCCATCCTACTAGGGGACTTCGCCAAGGGGATCCTCTATCCCCATACATTTTTATCCTCTTATCCAATCTATTATCATCTCTTATTCATAATGCACTCGATATGGACACACTCAAAGGTATTAAACTCAACAGATGGTGCCCAACTCTTTCACACCTTCTCTTTGCAGACGATGCTATTTTCTTTGTCGAAGGATCAGTTCGGGAATGTCAAATTTATCAAATATCTTGAATCAGTATTGCTTTGCCACGGGTCAAGAGGTGAACCGCAACAAATCTGGTATATTCTTTAGTAAATCTTGCCCTACAGTTCTACAGGAAAATATGGCTAATGCAATGAGAGTACCTATACTGCAACGTTGTGGGAAATATCTTGGTATACCATCTGATTGGGGTGGGTCGAAAAGGGATATGTTCTCATGAATACTAGCTCAAGTGAATACTAGATTGGAAGGGTGGAAGGAAAATCTTTTCTCAAAGGCGAGGAAAGAAATCATGTTGAAGGCTGTAGTACAATCCATACCACAGTACGCCATGTCAATATTTCGACTACCTGTTTCTCTTTGTAAATCTATTGAACAGAGAATCGCAAGATTTTGGTGGCAGAATGATAGACAACGAACAAGTATCCATTGGCGAAATTGGGAGGTACTCAAACAGAAAAAGGCAGCTGGTGGTTTAGAGTTTCGGGATCTACTCAGTTTTAACTTGGCCATGCTTGGTAAGCAAGCTTGGTGCCTACTTCTTCAGCCGTCCATCTTGTGGGGGTAAAGTCTTTAAGGGATTATATTGTCCTACCACACGGTTTGATGAGGCAGAAAAAGGCTCTCGCCCGTCATGGGGCTGGCAGAGCCTTTTGAGTGGACGTGATGCTATTCTTCCATATGTCTGCTGGTCAGTAGGAGATGGGAGTTCCATCAGAATCAAGGAAGATAGGTGGTTACCTATTGGCAGATTAACGTGACCTCCTCAATGAGAAGAGCCCACTTTAGTGGCTGATCTTATTGATCACACCACCAGTACATGGAAGTACTCTCTACTACATAGATTTTTTGACTCCCAAGTAGTTCACCAGATTACATCTATTCTGGTACGACCCAGATTTGCCATGGATAAACTTATTTGGACTGCTACAACTCATGGTGACTATACAGTGAAATCATCATATCACAACATCAAACATTCAGCAGATAATAAACTCAACAGCGCACCCTCAACCTCACATCAACACCCACCTTGGCTATGGCAAAAATTGTGGAAAATGCACACTGCTCCTAAGGTACGGCATTTTTTCTGGTTACTGTGCCAAAATGGTTTAGCGACAAGAGTGAATCTGCATCATAGACATATCATCGAGAATCCACACTGTCCTATTTGCGATCAAGACACCCCGGAAACCTTGGAACATTTGTTCCTGTTCTGTCTATGGGTTTTGCGTGTTTGGAGTCATCCCCGCATTAACCTCCCCATTCAAACTTAGCATATACATCATATCACGGAGACCGGATCGTAGAACATGCCCGGGATCGAAACCCTTACCTGGTCGCCGGTGATCGCCACTTGTCCTTTGGCACATCTGGAAGGCTCGAAATGCGTTTATTTTTGGATGAAAAAATCCCGATCCGCATCATGTGGCTGAAGAAGCACTGCTTCAATCTCATGTGGCTACTACTGTTGCTCGTTCTTCCACCTGCAAAGACACTCTGTTTCAGAACAACGGAGCCTTATGGAGACCCCCAGATCTGGGGGTTTTAAAGGTCAATATCGATGGATCTTATCAACCGGGAAGCAGGGAAGGGACTATGGCTTGTGTGTATCGTGATTCGCAGGGACAACTTACCGGTGGCTTCTCATATAGCTTTGCTGCGTTCTCGGCTCTGCAGGCGGAGATCCACGCTTGCTCGCTTGTTCTCCAGCATTTGCTCGATCAAGGCCTCTCTCATGCTGCGTTGATTCTTGAATCGGATTGCCAGACCCTCGTCGAGACACTGAAGGGTCAGCGCCCACCACCATGGGAAGAACGGAGCCTCTTCTCCGAAGCTGCCTTCTTGCTGTCGTTTTTTTCCCATCTTTCCCTTGTCTTCTGTCCTCGTGAGGCGAATGTTGCTGCTGACTGGGCTGCGAAGGCTCATAGGGTAAATTCCAAGCGAAGTAATTGGACTGTCTTTTCCCCTCCCCCTCTGTTAGAACTTGTTTACGTTGATGCGATTGCTGCGGGTTGTAATCGGTTTGGATCCTCTATATAAAAATTACGGTTTGACAAAAAAAAAAAAAAACTTTGGACCACTTCTCCGACCAAAAAAAAAATTGGATCACTTCTTCTTCCGTTTTGGCAAATGACTAATGCATTCACGCTTTAACTTTCTTTTGAAGATGATTGGTGGTGACTCCACAAGAATATCTAATTTTGAAACACCAAATTTCTCCAAAAAAAAAAAAACTTGCAAAACCTTTTTCCACTGTAGTCGCTACTTCTCTCGAACCGATCTACTGCCTTCGTAAAGGAGAGGTGCTATTGGAACGGTGACTTTGCCGGAGACTAGTTGGCAGTAATTACCCAAAGGGTTCGAGCGCGATTAACATTTCAATTAATTCCTTGCAATTATCAGTTAATTTCCTAAAATCTACACGTTGCAATTGCCCGTTTGCTTTATTCATGTTTAATTGTTGGTGTTGTTATCTCTGTAAGATTCAATCATCTGTTTACCTTATTCATGTCTGTTGAAGTAATTCCTAAACTTATGCACATGATCTAATCACGGGCATAACAGCGCATTCACGCCCCAACAAATGTTGGACCTAGGCCAACCAGGTGCCCTTAGGCTAGAAGCATGGTGATAAACCTACAGACAAACCATCATGTGCACCATTTATACATGTTTAATTTAGGGTTGATCCGTTTGCAAGTGATTTGGTTCTCACCTAGTAATTAGGCACAGGACCAGTGGGACCGGTTCTTTGTTTCTAAAATTGGAAACTGGCCTACTTAGTTTTGGAACTGTCTAGTCTGATTCCGATTCTCAAGTGAGCTAATAGAACCGGTGGTTTTTTTTTTTTTTTTTTTTTTTTTTTGCAGATAGATTTCTGTGATTGAGAGTTTTAATTTTGGTTGAAAAATGAAGATGTTTTGATTGTGCATTTGTCTATTGCGAGTTTACCTATACTGAAATCACCTTGTAGGATACAAGCCCATTTGGTTCGGCTTTGGGGAAATGCTATTGGGAAAATGCAAATACCTTTGAGATAAAGGGGTTTTTTGAAATGTTACACCGTTTGATAAATTATAACCCCAAATAGCATTGAAATGTAACTTTAGCATAAATAATGTTTAGCAAAATTCACATTTGTAATGGGCTTTTGCTATTTTTTTTTTTTAATCTGAAAATCAAATTCGGCGGCTGGCGGCTGACTAACCACCGGCCAACTGCCGGACCGCCAGATTTGGCCGTCCGAGATCGCGACCTCAGGCGAAGCTGTCGTCTAAGGTCGCAGAGGCCAGATCTGGCGGCCTAAGGTCGCGCGACGCCGCCTGGGTCGCAGGTCATGCCACCCCAAACGATGGTCACCGGGGACACGCGACCCCTAGGTGGCGGTGGCGGCGGCGGCTACCGGAGAAGCTCGACTCTTAGGTGGGGAAGAAGAAGACGAATGGGGAAGAAGATGGGTGAGGAAGAAGAAGATGAACAGTGAATTTGCATCTCCAAAATGCCAATGCTCAAAGCAACTCCTCCCTAGCATTGGGCTTTTAGCATTAGGAATGCCGATATTTAGCAAATGAGCTTTAAAAAATGTTTGCCAAACACAAAAAAATTTCCCTTAGGAAAGCCAACCAGACGAGGCCACAGTATGTTGGCTCATCTGACTATGATTTTAATGGTGTGAAGCATTGGATACCACCAAAAAGAACTCCAAAATGAAAGAAGCTGCATTCTCCAAGATGAAGGAGGAAGAGCAAAGGAAAAGGAAGCGGCAGAGAAAAAGTTGGCCCACTTCAGAGAAAAGAGCGAAGCTATACAGGGGCTGAGCGATGTAAGCAAGACTTGCTTTGAGGATACGAGATTCTTCACTAACATCGAGTCCCCAGAAAATTTCAAGCTACCGGAGTTCTATAAGTACAATGGTACCGGCCGTCCACTGACTTGCCTAAGGCTCTTTGGGATGAAAATGAGTTGCTACCTGAAATATGACATTGATGATCCAAAACTTTCGAGAAAGCCTCCCTAGTACGGTGCTTCCACGACTTGCCCAGTTGGACCCCGGTGACCTCTTGGCGTGGAATGACCTTGTCAAAATGTCGGTCCCGTAGTACTGATTTAACATAGAGATCGCTCATACTTGTTAGGACATGGAGAAATTGCCAAGTACCAGCTTGAGTAGGCCGTCCAAGTCGGGATCTCTCATTGATGACAAAGACATGATTTTCAGATCTTCATGAGAACCCCTATAGACTAACGGTGATCTATACCTCCTCCAACTTTGCAGACCTAGTAGACTATCAGAGAGAGGATTGATGGTGGTCTCCACGCCGGTCAGATCCAAGATGTTGAAGCCTCTAAGGAAAATCATTTGAGAATAGCAAGGGAAAGGAATCGATGGCAAGCATGTTCCGACAAACTCCCCCAATGTAGAAGCCTTTTGCCATCATAGTGCAGAACCATAAGGACGGTAGCTCCTCTAACTGGAATAACAACCCGCGCCACAACCGTCCAGAGCTCACTCCACTCCTCGTGACTCCTTCTGAACTACTCCAAACTCTGCCATGTAGCAACTTTCTCATCCAGGAGCTACCCAAGCCAGATTATAAGGGGGTCCGGGCCAGACTCGAGCCTTCCCTATGATTACCACGAGGGTGCAAAGGGGCATTCCACTGACATGAGTTTCAGGTTCCACCAGAAAATTCAAGATATCCTGGATACTAAGAAGCTGGAGTTTGACACCGGGAAAAGAAGGGAAAAGGCCAAATGTCAACACCAACACATTCCCGGAGCACAAGTGGGGAGCAAGAAATAAGAGAGGACGTGAGAAAAATGAAATGTAATGACTACCATTAACTTTCGAACTGCAATTTAAAGGGTAGGTTGAATATCAATTGAAGATATCATGATCCTTTTTTAGGAAACCTAGTGTAGTTTGCATAATCAAGTGGGTAGTAATGAGATCATAATCCAATACTTATGACAAGAAAAGAGGTCTTATCGAAAAATATTTTTAGATATTTATGGAATATAACGTTTCTATCCATCCAAGTCAATCGCCACATGCGAAGTGTTATCATATAAAAAAGAAAATAAGAAAAAAAAATCATTACACTTGGCATGTGATGATTGACTCGAGCAGATTGTGCATGTTCCAAAAGGCACCTGAAAATTTCTAGAAAAGAGAAAAGCTAATTCTTTTCTATACCAGAGACGACACCACGCCATTCGAGCATCGGATGTTGCACTTTGAAATTCCCGAAGCATGGTGATTTTAGTGGTTGTGGCCCTTGTGGGTTTTACAAGACTTCTAAGATCCATACACTTTCCGGGGAGACTGGAGACTCATTCAGTTTGCGACATAAGGGGAGGCCAAGCCCAACGCATTTTTATGGGCTCCTTTGACTGGACCACGGATGTCCAAAGAACCATTCCACTGCTCGACCTAAGAATTAATTACTAAAACATAATAAATCCCATCGCCTCTTTTTCAACCTTCTATTAACTTTCTATCCCAATTAATTTTTGAACAATCAATTTAGACTTTGAGCTTTCCTAGTAGAAATGGACTGTAAAACTGTGCCTAATGAAGTTATTGCATGGTTTCTATATCATTGATCACTTAGACCCCACGATAATGTGTTTTTGCAAAAAAAAACCATCATGATCTCATATGAGATGTTGATCTGATGAAGAAATGGAGAATGAGACCGAGAAAGGAGAGACTAGGGAGAGAAAGTACCGATAGATCAAAAATTTGAAAATTATCCAAAAAAATTATAAATTATTGTACAGCGGCCAATTTAATTTAAAATTTTTAAATTTTGTTAATTTAATCATAAACATTAAAACGATTTTTCAATGTAATTATTTCAGCCAATTTTAATTGGAATCGCTAATGTGGGTATTGATGTGGATGATCTTTGCAATTTTCTTTTTAAAAAATTATTTTTTATTTTTTTCTTTTCCTTTTCAATTGTGGCCGATCTCAACAATGACTGGCTAGGGCCGTTCTCATCGGGCACCCATCACCCAAATCTGGCTAAAGTTGCTCTCACTGACCACCCCTCCCTTAGATCTGGGAAAGTGCAAACCTTGCTTGTGGCCCACATTGAGACTGTCCATAGGCAAAAAGAAATAGAAGATTGGAAAAAAAAATAATTTTCCAAAATTTAAAAAAGTTAGAAAAAATTACTCATATAAGCAATTTCAGTCAAAATTAGCCAAAAAAGACTACGTTGAAAAAATTGTCAAAATGGTTTAGGATTAAATTGGTCAAATTGAAAATTTTAGAACTAAATTAGCCTCTATATAATAGGGTTATGAACTTTTGAATAATTATACTAATCAAAGACAAGAAAAATGAGATGAAGAGTCTCACTAGTGACGTGTTGATTGATCAAGCTTCTTGATTCTAGGGTAAGTCGTTCACTTGCTCTCTAGTATCTATAAATGTGAATTAAATTAGTTGTATTAGTATGTATTCAATCTGGGGGATATCGAATACAAGATGTATGAATTACTGACACCTTGTACATCGGACGCAGTATTGATATTTGTGTATAGTGGGATTTAAGTGGCACGCAAACAAAGTGTTAACACATGGGAGCCACTTCTCAAATCTTGTAAGGGTTAAGTGTCACACAATCAAAGTCAGCTTTTGAAACAGTAGGGCATCTCTAGAATTATAGAAGCTATGGGTGGATATATAAGTGTCAAAATTTTCAAAAGGTACACTTAAGTGCCATTTTTTTTAAATTAGATTATTAAGTGCCATCTCCAACGAGGCTTGCCGAAAATCTAATGTGGCATATTTTACTAATAAAACCAGTCTACGTTACTTACTAAAATGTCCACTTAGCAATTATTGTCCCAAAATTGCATCGGTTTACCCCAAAATTTGATTTTTAATGTAAATATTAATTAAATTTATAAAAGGGAGCAAATCAGCGAGGGCCTCCCTGGCCCTTGCCACCCCCACCTCACCATTGTCGGAAAGGGTTGGTGATGGTGGGGCAAGGGTTGGCCAAGGTCTAGCTAATTGCAAGCAAGGGCTTGCATGCCCTTGCATATCTGGGGCGAGGGGTCGCGGCCTACCCCAAATCGGGCGAAGGCAACCCTCCCCTAGATAAGGCGAGGGTTGTCGGCCCTCAGCTAGATTGGGCCAAGGATTGCTATTGGCTAAGAAGAGATCTAGGTGAGAGCGTGCAAGCTCTCGCCTACGGTTGGCTAGGGTTGCTAGTCGATCCTCGCCTTACCATTGCCGGCCCTTTCTAGCAATGGTGGGGCGGCAGTAGTGAGGTTTGTGGAGACCATCACTAATTTGCTCCTTTAAAAAAAGTAGTTTTTGTAATTTAATCTAATTAATATTTATATAAAAAAATCAAATTTGGACTAAAAAGATATCATTTTGGATTTATCTAGTTACGTCAATGCCACCAAGATAAATATTTTTTTTAAACGGATGTTACATTGTTTAAAATTCTCGCAAAAAATAGCCACATCAATTGTTTTGCTGAAAATTCTCTTTGTTAGTACTTGAGTGTTCATTTTTTCTTCAATTTTGGCATTTAAATGTACCTTTTGGAAGTGTTAGTACTTATGTGGCCACCCATGTCAAGTTTTTATACTTGAGGTGTACTTATTCCAAAATTCTACTAATGCAAGTAAATCGGTGAGGTTAGCTATATCGTAGGCATTATCAAATAGGATTTATTTGATCTACTGTTAATTGGCATTTCTGATTGCACCAAGGGTTAGTGACTTTCTTGCTTAGTAGGTGGTGTACCTACTCGATATTAAGGCAGATTCCGTTACAGCGATTGCACGTCTATTTAGGTCGGGCAGATACAAAATCGAGGTCCTAGTATATGAGAGCGCACAGAATAAGTTGAGGGAATTTTGGGGAGTTTCATTTTTTTTATTATTATTATCAGTTTAGGTTGTCGGAGTGATAACGTGGCTTGAGAATTTAGATTAGTGAAATTTTGAAGACCAAATTTATTTAATCAGGGAAGAATGTGACAGGCTTGGATTTTCAGTGACCTATTAAAGTCAATTCAGTATGCTATTAAATTAAGAAAATAGACAAGTTCAAATGTGCAGTTCTAGTGGCTTTGTATTTTGCATGAAGCTTTTAGTGTACATTGCATGAATTGCTTGATATCATAACAAGTCAAAGTGAGCAAAAGCTTGATGATTAATGAGCAAGCGACAAGTGATTGTGTCATTGCATGAATTACTGATTAAAGTCAATTCAGTATGCTATTAAGTTAAGAAAATAGACAAGTTCAAATGTGCAGTTCTAGTGGCTTTGTATTTTGCATGAAACTTTTAGTGTACATTGCATGAATTGCTTGATATCATAACAAGTCAAAGTGAGCAAAAGCTTGATGATTAATGAGCAAGCGACAAGTGCTTGTATCATTGCATGATGTTGCTACATGGATTAATTCTACTCTAAGTACGTATGAATAAGATTCCTTACATGTACTCAGGGTGAAATCGTTTCGCGAAAAAATCATGTTTTCGTAAAATATTTTCTAGGAAGTCATTTTCCAAGAAAATGACCATATTTTCTGGTATTTGGCCAAAATCTGAAATTTAGGTGAAAAATATTTTCCATTATTAGTTATCTAATTTGATTTTTTAGGAAAAATTACCAAAAAAATTAATTTTTTATATTTTTAGTTGACCAAAAAATTTAATTTTTAATTTTTACATATATATTTTTTTCAAAAAAATTGATGTTTTAATTATTTCTATTTTTTTTAAAATCCATTTTTTATTTTTTTTATTTTTTTTCTTTTCCTCCCTCCTTCTTCCTCCTCCTTCTTCCTCCGCCATCGCGTGCCTCAACGTGGCTAGCTGCCCAACAGCCAACCAAGACGCAATCACCAGATCCGGCAAGCTCAAGGCTCGACCGATCTAGTTGAGCCACGACCTCGCCGGCCAACGAGCCTGGCTTGCCTAGATTGGCCGAGCCTTGAGCTCGCCGACCTCATCTAGGTGAGGCCGAGCTCCGTCGAGGCCGATGAGCCTTGAGCTCGCTAGATCTAGCCTTGGGTGAGGCTGGAGTTGGCCCGTGGTCGGCGACCGACCAAGGAAGAAGAAAAGAAAAGGGAAGAAAAAAGAAAAATAATTAAAAAATCAATTTTAAAAAAGAAAAGAAAAAGAAAAGGAAAACATAAAAATAAAGAAGAAGAGGGAAAACAAAGAAAATAAAAAATAATTCAAATTAAAAAAAAAAGGAGGAAGTGAGGGCTTATAGGGGTGTGAGATAAGAGAGATCAAGTGAGGATTTCCCCTAGTTTAGAAGACTTTTTTTCCCTTCACGGAAGATATTTTCCTCAAGCAATTCATTTTCTGTGAAATGAAAACCGGAAAATTCGAAAAAAAAAATTTCCCGAAAGTTATTTTCTGTGAAATGAATGGAGTCTTAGTAGAAAGTATCAGGGACTAAATGGTGAGGAACTGAGGGACGACGGAGATGTATTATCTTAAACACTTGTATGGTAACGACACATACAAGAAACATGCGGATTTGACGTTGAATTAATTGCAAAATCCCATATCATCTCTGCTTCGTTGTATGGTTCAAAGAATTTCGGCAAGATGAATACATATTATGGCTCATTAGAGAAGTCCTAACTTGGCCTAACTCTAGCTCTTTATAGCAAGCTTCATGTCCATTGGAAGATATCCTTGAGAATCCATTTTGATTATAATTGTGCACTAAACCAATTAGGGATTAGACTAAGATTAAGATTGATTTGTAGAATATATCATTGACATTTATTGTGTACATCCTGTATTGTAATTACAGAGCCTTGTACATTAGGGATAATTGAAGAAAATACAAAAAAAAAAAAAAAAAAATTCCCTAAACTATCTTCCTCCAGTCAATATTCTGCCCTCCTCGCTCTTTCTTTGCTTCCTTTCATGGTATCAAAGCTTTCAAGCTCCTGATTTAGCTTCCGCTTCGATTGCTTGTCGAGGAATTCTAACCTACAAAGGAAGAAGAAGCAAGCGAATTTTTTACCACCATAACCAACCCACAGAACCTGCCCTCTGCCTCTGATGACCAACCTATAGGAGAAGTCACGCCACAATCCTCACAGAATCAATATCCATCTATGGTAATTCCCATGACCCAACAATAGCACACTCAAGTCCAAACTGTGCAATGGCAACCCATCGAGGCTCAGTCTAATCTGTGGTAGTCCATTTTAGGCCATCCTTACATGTGGGTACCCTATCCATTGTACTTTGGGCCAAGCCTAAATTCATCATTGCTAGGAAACTAGGGCTACCAGAGCAACGTCCAGCCCAATGGGAGCCCACCAATCATAAATGGGGTAAGCCCAACCATTGGTCCGAACAGACGGGTGGGTTAGGTGAACTGGGTATGGGAACAAATCCCTACTCAAGTTTTTTCAATGCGGGCCATGGAACCGGGTCAAGCAATTCTGGTATAGGGACAAATCCCTACCTGAGTTTTTTGCCTGGATTTTTGCCATTTCCAATCGTAGCCATCATTGGCCATCTGGAGCCCAGCGACCCCCGGTACGTATTGACCGCCGACAAACTAAAATTGTGACTCATTAGTTTGCAACTGACTGGGCTAGATAACTATTCCAAGTGGTCACAGGATCTCCGGTGGCCCTTGTGACGAAGGACAAAGATGGTTTCTTCAAACAATTCCAATTCCCTCCAATGAGTGACTGGCCCAACACTAGAGAAAATACAATCAACTCGTTCGAACGTGGATTGGTAACTGCATATCTCTAGAAGTCACGGCCGGCCTTCCACCAACAGAGGACTCAAAGAGCATGTGGGAAAATATTAAAGAAATGTACCGCAAATTAGACCGAGCAAAAAAAAATTTCCTCATGCAAGAACTCAATGAATTCAAGTAAGGAAATATGATAATCACGGCTTGTTACAACAAGTTATCATCGCTTTGGAACGACTTTGAAGCTACTGAAGAAAAGCTCGAGGGGCCAGAAGAAAACCTTGAGCAGTACAGATCTATGAAAGAAAGGGAAAATGCCACTCGATTTTTGCTGATTTTGAACGAATCATACCTGACATTTCGTTCACAGATTCTAACAATGGAACCAGTACCACCTCTCGGGTGAATCTTCCAATTGGCTGTTCAAGAAGAGAGCCAGTAGCTTGTATCACCGCAGTATGTGAGAGGAGGTGATAGTATTGCCCTTGCTACCTGTTATGAACAATGAGAATCAGGCACAAAAACCCTAGGCCAAGAGAAAGATCGTCGAGAGGAGCTAGGGTTCCATGGAGGTAGTAGTATGCATTCCCTTAAAATGGAAGGAGCGAGTGGCTAGATCATTTGTGCCGATTGGATGGCTCGCAGGGGTCGGATCCCTTAATTGAATCGAACGATGGGCATGATTTCGTGGCAAAGGCATCCCGACGGTCAAGTTTTTTCCTCGTCATCAAAAAGTTATGGACAAAATTCGAGAGGGAAAGGTAAATTCTATCGTGAATATTGCAAACACCCGCACCTTACAATTGATAATTGTTAGAAATTGCATGACAAACCTAGAGAAAAAGGAAAAGAAGAAGGAATATTCTGTAGCTTACCAAGTCATTGGGCTCACTGGTTCGAATGTTGATCGACCCATTACATATGGGCAATATCAACAGCTAATGTAGGCATTACAGAAGTTGGACACTTCGAACAAAGGAAGAAATTTTTCATGTGTATCTCATTGTCTGATCAATTGTATTTCAAAAAAGGCATGGATAATTGACTCATGAGCAAGTGATCATATTATTTATGAAAATGGATTGTTCTCAAATATGCATAGGAACTTGGGTCTCCCTCTTTCTGTGCAATTGCCCAATGAAAATATTACTTATGTCACAATGACAGGCATAGTACCATTCAAAATGTCTTCTATGTCCTAGAATTTCAATTTAATCTTAATTCTGTGTCCAAAGTTTGCAAGGAAAATTCTTGTAATGTATTATTTGATTTCGACACTTGCTTCTTTCAAGCCCTTTTGACTAACAAACTGATGGGCTTGGGTAGTATTTCCGAATGACTATTTTTTTGGACCAGTTTCCCACAAAATTTTGATTTGTCATCCATTTCTTTGAATAAAGTATCATTGTGTCATATGACTGCCAATGATAAAGATTTTCTTATGCATTCAAGAGTGGATTATAGTGCTTCCTTTCCTTATTCTCAATGCCATATATGCCATCTAGCAAAACAGTCACGTACCTCTTTTCCTTCTAGCAAAACTCATGTAAGCGACACATTTTCATTAATTCACGTGGATGTTTGGGAACCTTATCACACATCACACTATCGTGGGTCACATTGCATTCTCATGATTGTAGACAATTATTCTCGTGCCATATGGATACAGTCAAAAGGCCAAGTTTTCTCCCATTTAAAAATGTTCATCACCTTATCAAGAAATTAGTTTGGAAGACCTATTTAGCGCATCCACACTGATAATGGAAAAGAGTTCTTCAGCCATGATTGCACTTCGCTTTTTTCGTCTTACGGCATCCTACATAAAAGTTCCTTCATTTACACCCCACAAAAAAATGGGGTGGTGGAGCGTAAACATCACTATCTTCTAGAAGTTGCACGTACATTAAAATTCCAAGCATCCATTCTAGAGAATTATTGGGGCGACTGCATTGTTACCGTAGCTTATCTCACCAACCATATGCCTACTAGGATATTAGATGGAAGAACCCTCTTCGAACTACTTTTTAGGGAAAAAAAAAACAGCATTGGATTATTTAAGAGTTTTCGAATGTTTGTGCTATGCAACTACAGTGGGCCCTCGGGACAAAATGGGCGTGCTCGACGTTTTATATTCATGGGCTATCCCAACGTACAAAATGAATATCGTGTTCTTGAAACATCGACAGGGGATTCTCTATTAGTAGAGACGTTATTTTCCATGAAGATGTCTTCTCATTTCATGAAAAAGAATCCTCAAATGAAAGCTCGGGCATCACGAACAATCCTCACAATTTCTTGTCTGAGGAAGATTTGTCTCCTAAATATATTCTAATAGCACCTCCCGAAAGGGTTGTTCCTCCGTCAATAGCTCTAATTTCTTATGAAACTCTGACCTTAGATATCGTTATGGAACAAGTGTCCAAGAATTTATCAGATGTGGAGGACAATCCAAATATCTCACCAGAACTCACCACTGAGGTAACATCTTCTCCTCCACCACGAGCAAATCCTCCACAACATTCTGGTCGTAGTACATGCCCACCAAGATGGACAAAAAATTATGTATGTGCCTCTCTTAATTCACCAGATATTCACTACCCAATCTCCTCTTATGTTTCTTTCTATAAGTTTTCGCCAAAACATAGATGTTGCATTAGTACCATATCAGAAGATAAGGAACCGTCCAATTATAATGAGGCATCTAGTGATCCATGATGACAGAAGGCTATGGCAGCAAAATTACAAGCACTGATCGATAACCATACTAGGGATCTGGTCACCCTATCTCCAAACAGAAAACCAATTGGATACAAGTGTGTTTATAAAATAAAATATCATGCCGATGACTCCATTGAACGTTACAAGTCTCATTTGGTGGCTAAAGGATTTACTCAATGAGAAGGTTCCGATTATCACGAGACTTTTTCTCTAGTGGCTAAAGATGTCATGGTTCGTTCTTTTTTATTGGTTGCAACTATCCATGATTCGCTGTGACATCAAATGGACGTGCACAATGCCTTTTTTCATGGCAATTTAGATGAGGAGATTTACATAGATATTCTTTAGGGTTTATAAAGCCAGGGGGAAAATAAAGTATGTCACCTACGCAAATTCTTTTATGGCTTGAAACAAGCTTCTAGGCAATAGTACGCCAAGTTTGCCAATGCTCTCACAACCGCAGGCTTCAAATAGTCCATATATGATTACGTCATATTCACATGGACTAAAGGTATGTCATCTATCTACTTGATGATATAAGTTGACGATATTCTCATCATGGGAAATGATAAAGATGCTATAAAAAGCCTTAAGAAATATTTGTATACCACATTCCATGTAAAATATCTGGGAGCACCTAAATACTTCCTTGGGATTGAGATTGCCCACTTCGACTAAGGCCAATCTATCAAGGTCAGAACACCAAATTAACCACAGCGGATTACAATGCGGAAATATCTCAAGATAATGATCCCATACTCAAAGATCCATCGAGTTATTAGAAACTCATTGGAAAACTCATATATTTGACTGTATGTGGTGTAGACACTTAGTCAATTTATGCATAGTCCGAAGCAATCTCACATGAATGTTGCCCTAAAGGTGGTGAAGTATTTGAAGAAGTGCACTCCTATCCAGAAAATGCAATATGGAAATGACGACATATTGTGAAGACTATGCAACTTGCCCCATCAGCTGAAGATCCATCAATGGCTTCTGCGTTAAACTAGGAGAATCTCTTCTTTCATGGAAGACCAAAAAGCAGACAACTGTATATTTATCTCCAGTTGAAGTAGAATATCAAGCTATGGCAAAGACTACATGTGAGATTGTATGGATACGAGGCTTACTTCGGGACCTTGGAATAGAATTGAAATGTCCAACAAAGCTGTTTTGTGACAATGATGTGGCACTCAAGGATGTAGCAAATCCCATAGTGCACGAAAGGACAAAGCATATAGAAGTGGATTGTCATTCACTCAAGAAAAAATCAAGAATGAATAATTGAGACAAGATGAATTGGAACCACAAAACAACTTGGAGACATCTTCTCCAAACCTCTATGCCAAAGACAACACGCATATCTATTGAGCAGGTTAGGCGTCTTGGACATCTACAAGCTACCGGCTTGAGGGGGAGTGTTGGAAGATATGCTCAAGAATCTAAAGATATGCTCAAGAATCCATTTTGATTATAATTGTGCACTAAATCAATTAAGGAATAGATTGAGATTAAGATAGATTTGTAGAACATACCATTGTCATTTATTGTGTACATCTTGTACTATAATTACAAAGCCATGTACATTAGGGAGAATTGAAGAAAATACAAAAATATTTTCCCTAAACTATCTTCCTCTTGTCACTATCTATTCTGCCCGCCTCGCTCTTTCTTGCTTCCTTTCAATGTTCTTTAACCTATGTCTGCACGACATGCAACGAGGTATCATTGTTTGGTTTAGCATCCATGGATCTCCACATCGTTGAATATTCACCGACGTCCGTTTCATGTTTCAACCTAGTACCTTAAGAATGCACCATCCGAAAGGGGGATTCGTCTCTTTCCCTTGGCCATCCGACTTCTCTTTTGGACAAGCTTCGAGGCTCTTCCTCGACTTTGTCATACGTGAAGAAGCACGCGATAGTTGCAAGGTTCTGAATTCTAGTAAACTACACAGGATGCAAGTTCAAGAGTGTTCCAAGACTCTCGATAAGCATAGCAAATAAGAAAGCGATTGATTTTCAAAACATTTATTACACATGTCACGATAAAAGTCAATTAACTCGTATAACATTTTCTTATTCGGTTACATAACAAGTGTCCTTGAATTACTCTTTAACAAGTCGATTCCATAAATAATATTATCAATCAACTAGTCTATTAATCTAAATTAATGGATTCAGAATATTTTATAATTTAGTAATCTAAATCATCCAACTTGCCTCTATCATCCCTAAGTGCACTAATCTTACATAAATTAACTAGTAAATTTTGATAACCTAAAAATAGGTAAAACTAAAAACACGACATATTATAATAATAACTTGTTTCTTTATATATATTATATAAAAAGAGGGGAAGATTACCAAAAAATTTACAAACATATTGTAATTGTGTCAATACAATTTTAAATCTTTTGTATTTGTGCCGATTTAGTCCATTTGGCCAATTTTTGTCCGCTGGTGCTAATGTAGCATTATGACGATGACATATACTTTTTAAATAATATTTTAATGCTTTTTAAAAATCTTGTAATTTTTATAATTTTCTTTATTAATTATTTTTCCCTCCACTTAGGGTTGGACGCCCTCGCTTAAGGCCAGCGAGGGTGTCTTGGCCCTTGCCTATGGTCGGTAGCCAATCCTAAGTGAAGGGGGAAACACTAAAGAAAAGAAAGAAGAAAAAATATAAAATTTCAATAAATTATTAAAATATTATTTAAAAAAGTCCATATTAGTGTTAGCTGACTAAATTGGTTGGATGGACTAAACTTGTACAAATGTAAAAGAGTTTAGGACTAATTTGAGCAAATAAAATGTCTATAACTGAATTGGCACAATTGCAATATATTTAGACTTTATCCTTGTATACATTAATTACTCTACCTATATTAAATTACATTGCATGCATTTGAATTTTATATTAATTACACCTAAATTTATTAATTTGTGACATTATTTTGACATAGTGGCAAGAATAATAGTGTAGTTTATCATAAGAAAACTACACCGAGTGATTGTTCGATTGAAGTTTTGCAATATTTGATAGTTCAAACTTAAAGAATCTTGTTCTCTCGATATGAAGAGCTTTTTCTCTCGATATGAAGAGCTCCTCCCTACCGCCGTGGTAGTCTTCAGTATGAAAGCCCTACTTGTCTTTTGTGACTGAATCTTCGTTTTTTTCTTGATACAAGGCCCTGCAATCCTTTCATCGGCTCCTCCGATGGCCAATTTCACCATCACACTTCATTTCCCCCTCCTTTTCTTAGTCCATCTTACCAGTTTCTCTATCTATTAGCTTTCCTCTCTTTCTTACCTGGCATCTGTCGCATGGAAGTGATCGATGCAACCCTTATCCTCCCACATCTTCTACTTACTCCAGCTCCACAAACCCCTGTTTCGCCTTTCATGCATGGACTCCGATCACACTTATTGGGTTGAATTTGACCTGACAGCTGCTCGGATTGTTCTTCCTGCTTAATGGATTTCGCACCAATGGAACCAAGCGATGAAAAACAGGACCCTCGACTTGTTACTCTATGCCACCGGCTGGGTCGACTGTGGAATCAGCACGAAATTGAAGATTGGGATGATCTGCCAGCCCTGGAAAAAGTTGATGAATGTAAGTTAATGCTCATAGGTAAAGTCCCCTCCAGTCCTTCTATGAATATACAAGCTTTTCAGACCACATTAAAGAAGGCTTGGAGAACAGAACAGGTCAAAATTACTCTACGTGAGGGTGATATTTACGTTGCAAAGTTCAAATTGGAAGATGAAAAACTTAGAGTACAGGCTGGGGGACCTTGGCTGTTTTCGAGACATTTGGTCATCTTCAAACCATGGATACCTAATACGCCGCTCCATTGCTATGATTTCTCTACGTGCGCCTTTTGGGCACATATCTATGGTCTGCCACTAGAATGGTACTCCGACAGCATGATTTGCAGAGCTGTGAATACTGTTGGGAAGGTGCTTCATGTCAAACTGGATACTAAAGAGGGCACAACATTTAAAACTGCCAAGGCTCGTGTCGACATCAACCTCAGCGAACCATTACAAACAGGGAAATTAATAAGAATAGCCGGAAAGCTTATTTGGATTGATTTCA
Organism: Eucalyptus curtisii; assembly: GCA_017140595.1. NCBI lineage: Eukaryota > Viridiplantae > Streptophyta > Magnoliopsida > Myrtales > Myrtaceae > Eucalyptus > Eucalyptus curtisii. The sequence goes on from CM029502.1 coordinate 9,498,978, forward strand.
TATATGAGCGACTCCCCCATTTCTGTTATTCTTGTGGAAAATAGGTCACTATGCCATGTATTGTAAGGATATTCCTTTTACTGACGCAAAAATGGAAGGGAGAGAAAAAAATGGCTTACGGACAATGGTTGAAGGCAGAAGTAAAAGAGTGTAGCCCTTATTGGAAAAATTTTTATGAGGAGCAACATCTTACCGATGATGAGATGGTTCCAGAGACCCCTCCAACAACACTTTTGCATCCACAATTACTGCCGTGTAATGCATCAGCACATGGAATCCAGAAGCAACCTGAATAGGGGACAACATGTTAGAACACAGAAACAGGCAACACATCCAAAAGCATAGCACTCTATGTACCGGACCAGGGAAATTTGTCTCAGCATACAGAGCCCACAATTCTAGTATTGGAACCTCAGAGTATGAACAATCCATTCAAGCAAGTTCTAGACCAGGCTATCTCTGCCATTCACCCTAACATGAGTAAAGATTCCTACACCACTACCCCTATTCCCACCGAAATTCAGAACATCAAATAGCAAGTAAAGGAAACTTCCAGTCACAGGAAATTAACGCATACCAGACTCTCCACAGAAGCACGTGTGGCTAAGAAGGCTAAACGTTACACTCCTTATGATTCACGTAGCCCTATCGAAGGGGTGATAGATGATTTCAATCTTTTGGAGACTCCTGTCTTGTTGGCTACTGAGGCTGATCAATGGGCAATGGCGGCTAGCCCTCAACAGTCGCCTCTACACAAATGAAGATTATCAGCTGGAACTGTTAGAGGCTGGGCTCTCCCCTGACAGTTCGAGCCCTTACGGCCCTTGTGGCCAAAGAAAAGCCCAATATCTTATTTTGGGATAAGTACACTATTAGTGCCATAAGTTGTGTACGATGCTCACTTTGGTGCCAAAAGTTTCTGTCGGATCACTTAAGTGCCAAAAAGTTTGAAAAACACTCACTTTGATGCCAACTCCGATCCGGTTGGCCGGAAATCCGACGTGGCACTTTTTTATTAATTTTTGAAGCTGATGTGACTCGCCGGAGAGCACAGTCAGCATCCTAACACCAAAACGACGCCGTTTAGTGTCTCCCCCAATTCAAAACCCTAATCTCCGGCCAGTCGCCGTCCTCGACGGCCCCTGCGCTCGGCGGCCACGACTCCGACCCCGACCCCGACCCCGACCCCGACGATGGCCACTCGACGGCGGCGACTCCGACCTCGACCCCGACCCGACCCCGACGATGGCCACTTGGCAGCCGCAGCTCCGACCCCGACACCGATCGCGGACGATGGCCACTCGGCGGTCGCGGCTCAAACCCCGACCCTGACCTCGACGATGGCCACTCGACGGCCGCGGCTTTGATCCCGACCACGACCCCATGATGGCCACTCGGCGGCCGCGGCTTCGACCCCGACCTCGACCCCACCCCGACGACGGCCACTTGGCGGCCAAGTCGAAACCCTAATTTCAATCCCCAATTGAGTTAAACGGCATCGTTTTTGTGAGGCCATCCATGTAGGATGGCAAAACGACGTCGTTTTCTTAAGGAGGACTGAAAACGACGTCGTTTAAGGCCTTGTCGATTTTTTTTTTTTATAAAAAAAAGCATGTAATTATTTTGGCCAGAATCTTTCGCCGGTGGCCGGAATCTTTCGCCGGTGGCACCAAAGTGATCGTTTTTCCTCCGATTTGGCATTTAAGTGATCCGACAGAAACTTTTGGCACCAAAGTGAGCGCCGTACACAACTTATGGCACTGATAGTGTACTTCTCCTTATGGAAACCAAGAATTGTGAGGAGGTGATAACTTGACTTCAGCGACGGCTGAAATTTCGCAACTCTTATATTCTAAACCCTGTTGGTCTAGTAGGAGGGCTGACTCTTATGTGGCATGATGATATCACGGTAAACATGTTTCAATCCTCTCAAGCTTTCTTCAATATGTCTTGTATGGACTCTACTTGTGGCATCTCTATGTGCCTTACATGTGTCCATGCACTTGCGGCTTTTCAACCTCGCCAATTATTTTGGACTGAACTTTGACAGATTGCTTCTACAAATACCTTACCTTGGGTTTGTCTTGGTGATTTTAATGAGGTCATGTACCTTTGGGAAAAGGTTGGTAAGGGTTCGGCAGAAGCTCATAGGATGCCTTCTTTTAGACAAGTTATACAAGACTATGCCTTTATGCACATGGACAGCAAAGGATGTGCTTTTACCTGGTCGAACAATCGAGAAGGGGCTGATTTTGTGAAAGAAAGGTTAGATCGAGTATTTTGTACTTACGATTGGCGTCTTGCTTTCCATGAAGCTGAATTTATTGCGCTATCTGTAGTGGGCTCTGACCATAGTCCTTTATTGTTAACTACTGACGTTATACTAGGACGCCGTCAAAAGTCCTTCACTTTTGAAGCATTTTGGTTACAAGAAAGGGAGTGTAGTGAAGTTATTGAGAAATCCTGGAATTTTGGCCATGGCACAGCTAAGAATCTGAGACAACGACTCAAGCTAGTATCACTGGCCCTTACTAAATGGAGTCGTCATAAATTTTCTACAGCCACAAACCAAATTGCTATACTACAAATACAGCTCCAAAATCTCATCAACTAGCCTCACAATAAATATGATAAGAAGACAGCAAGCCACTTGAAGGCGGAAATACAAAAGTTATGGCAGCAAGAGGAGCAATTCTAGGCAATGCGTTCTAGAATCAGTTGGCTTAAGTGGGGAGACAAAAATACAAAGTTTTTTCACGCCGCGACCATCCAACGAAGGCAGCGAAACAGAACCAGACGGTATGAAATGGCCTGTTTTATCAAACTCATTGGAATACGTTGGGGGCTGATCTTATTCCGCTAGTAAAGGAGTTCTTTACAACTGGGATTATGCCGCCTACGGACCTTAATAAAACCATCATTACTCTGATTCCTAAAGTCTCAAACCCAGAAAGCTTAGACCAGTACCGTCCTATCAGTCTTTGTAATTATGCCTACAAGATTATATCAAAAGTGATTGCAAATAGACTTAAGCCTTGTCTCCCTGAGTTAATATCTCCTAACTAGAGCGCTTTTGTTAGTGGACGCCAGATTCAAGACAATATTCTCATTGTCTAGGAAGTGCTACATCAGTTGCACACTCAGAAACGTAAGAAAACTTTTCAAGCACTACTGAAGATGGATATGCAAAAAGCTTATGATCGTGTGGAGTGGGATTTTTTAGAAGCTTATCTTTTGAAGTTGGGATTTCACCCTATTTGGGTTAGATGGGTAATGCAGTGTATAACAACTGTCTCTTATAGTGTGCGGTTCAATGGTGAGCAGTTACCCTTCTTCCATCCGACCCGTGGCATCAGACAAGGCGATCCACTTTCTCCCTATTTATTTATACTCCTAGCTAATGTGTTATCAAATCTTATCATTCACGCTATCAACATGGGAAATCTCAAAGGCATTCAGCTAAACAGGTGGTGTCCTGTCTTATCTCATCTATTCTTTGCTGATGATGCTATATTTTTTCTCGACGCCAAACTACAGGAATGTCAAAATCTTGCCAATTTATTGAATCAGTACTGTTTAACTACAAGACAGGCTATTAATCGGAATAAATCTGGAATATATTTCTCCAAGGCTTGTCCTCTTGCCCTACAGGAAACTTTGGGAAATGCTTTGAGAGTCCCAGTTTTGACTAAAACTGGGAAATACTTGGGAATCCCCTCTGACTGGGGACGTTCTAAGAAGGAAATGTTCGCTTGGATTATCAGGAGAGTGAATAAAAAACTGGAAGGTTGGAAAGAACATTTAATATCCAAGGGGGGAAAGGAAATCCTCATCAAATCAGTTGTTTAAGCTATCCCGCAGTACACTATGTCTATTTTCAAACTTTCGATTTCTATTTGTATGTTCATTGAAAAGAAAATTGCATGCTTCTGGTGGTAGAATGAATCCACTAAATCAGGGATCCACTGGAAACGATGGGATGAGCTTAAGAAAAGCAAGTTTGAAGGCAATCTCGGCTTCGGGATCTCTTGGAGTTCAATAAAGCTATGCTCGAAAAACAAGCCTAGCGTCTAAATCAAAACCCTACAGCTCTCTGGAGTAAGCTTTTCAAAGGTATTTATTTCCATTCTCGGGATTTTCTAAATGCTGATAGAGGTACCATACCATCTTGGGACTGGCAGGGTCTTTTATTAGGTCGGGATTCAATTATTCCAAGGCTTCGCTGGTCAGTAGGTGATGGGCTACGAATTAGAATAAGGGAAGACCGTTGGTTGCCCAAAGGTATTTTGGGTGGCCCGGCGAATCGAAATGAACCTGTTAAGGTTGCTGAACTCCTAGATGTCCAGACAACTGATTGGAATATTTCTGTTCTTAACAGATTATTTTATGATCACCACACAGTGCAGGAGATCCTTACAATCCATGTCAGCCCCTCTTATACAGAGGATAAACTGATTTGGGTAGATACTACACATGGTAATTACACAATTAAAAGTGGTTATCAAGCAATTCGGCAAACAGCAGTCAACCACATTCAGTCCGAAGGTTCGCATGCTTACTAGCTCCCTCAATCACTGTGGAAACATTTATGGAAGTTGAAGATAGCCCCCAAAGTTAAATTTTTTATTTGGGCTCTATGCCATAATGCCTTACCCACAAAAGCCAACCTTTTTCATCGTAACATAACCTTAGACCCGTTTTGCCCTCTTTCTCATGATAACACACCTGAAACAGCAACTCATCTATTTCTGATCTGTCCTACGACCATCTCTATTTGGTCGGATCCGGCACTAAACATTCCTATCAACATGCAGGCTATACACATCATAGAAACTTGGATTGCAGCAATATTTCTAAATAAACAAACCTTACCTGAATCAAACACTTTGGCATATGTTCTCTGGCACATCTGGAAGGCATGAAATCATTTCATTTTCCACCAACAACAGCTAGATCCTCGCCAGGTTGTGGATACTGCTATAATAGGTGCTCAATCAGCTCTATATTCCATTCCTAATCCTGTAGACACGGTGCGACAGATGATCAACATTGGTGAAATGTGGAGACCTCCTAATCTCGGTACATTAAAGGTGAATATTGATGGGGCTTTTCAGCCACACACCAATCTTGGGACAATAGCCAGTATATGCCGAGATCAGAACGGTAGATTGATCGACGGACTTACCAAGAGTGTTGCTGCCTCTTCGGCTCTTCAAACAGAGTTCATGGCATTGCTGATCACCCTTCGCCATCTGAAAACGACCGATAGAATCCAAGATTATTTGATCATCGAATCGGACAGCTTGATTTTGGTTGATTCCGTCAATGATCTTACCTGGCCGCCGCGGGAGGTTCGTTCCGTCTTCAAGGAAGCCACCGGTCTTACGTGCGGCTTCTCCCGTGTTAGGGTTAGTCATTGCCGACGGAAGCGAATCGTACGCGGGACTGGGTCGCAAAGGCCCATCGAAATGGTGCCCTATCCGAAAACTGGCCCATATCGCCTCCTCTCTATCTTGTTAGATCTTTTAATTTCTGATGCCTTAGCAGCCGGTTGTACTCCTCCGTTTTAATGAATGAAGTTCTCTTTCTAACCAAAAAAAAAAAAAAAAAAACAAAAACAAAAACAAAACAAGCTAATAATTGAGAGATGAATTATGTGATCTTGGGAACACATGCTTATTATGACAAATGAGCATTGTGTTAGTTGCTGACTGTCTAACTTTTCATATTAAAAAATAATATCCTGCATAATATAATGATTGTGTTTATTACTATTTATTTTACATAACCCATAAATTTGTTATTTCAATGATACTACTAGTAATGTAATAATCATTTTAGTATCATCACATAGAATTTGATTAACCTTATATCATAATCTTGAATACATTACCGAACATCAAATATATATCAAGTTATATAGTAAACTTATAATTGGTTATTAAAGTGATATGTAATCACACGAACTCATATTAATTTTGATAATCACAAATGAATAATCACACATAAATAGATATCTAATGTTCTCAAATTTTCATGGAGCATCTAATGTGTGATTAACTTTCAAAGTAATAATAATTGCCATCTTGATAATTCTAATTTTAGGGGTATTTTGGAAATTCAATTATTGTTCCTATCTTATGTATATTACTTATCAAAATAAATTATGTAAAGGTATTACAATATTTAAACCACATTAAGGAAAAATGACAAAAATAATCCATAAATTTTGGTTCAATATGCAATGTGGTTCCTAAACGTTTAATAATTTAATTTAATCCATTAACTTTAACTCAATGTGTAATGTTGCCCTTGAACTTTTAATTATTTCAATGTTGACTTTTGGTACATGTTCAGTTTAGTCCATGTACTATATGAAAGTGTTTAATATTGTCCTTGAGCTTGAACTGATAGAACGATTACATTGAACATTTTCATATAATTTGAACTAACTAAACATGTACCAAAAAATTAAGGATCACATTACACATCGAGGTAAATTTAAGGGAACAAATCGAATAAACTAAACTTTTAATTAGTTCAATATAGCCCGTGGGCTTTGGTACATGTGCAATTTAATCCAAATTTTATATGAAAGTGTTCGACGTTGTCTCTAAACTTGAATTAATTAAAAATCACACTTCACATTTCATATTGTTTAGGAACTAATTGAACGTGTAGCAAAAGTTCAAGGATCATATTAAACATTGGGGTAAAGCTCAGGGAACAAATAGAACTTTTAATTAGTTCAATATGGTACATGGACTTTTGGTTTATATTCAATTTAATCTCTACATTATATGAAAGTATTTAATATTGTTCCTGAACTTGAATTAATAGAATGGTCACATTTAATATTTTCATATTGTTTAGGAAGTAAACATGTACTAAAAGTTCAAAGACCAAACTACATATTATGGTAAAGTTTATGGATCATATTGAATAAAGTAAAGTTTAGGGACGATATTATACATTGGGCCAAAATTCAAGGACTATATATGTCATTATCTCTTGTTGCATTCCAACTTTATTCAATAACCACAACCAAACGAGCTTTTAGTGTGTATCTATTTGAGTAAAAGAATTGTTTGTGAATTAGTTTTTTGACTTTGATCCGTTTGGTTTACTGAAGATGATTAGTAAATGAAAAAAATCATTTACCATCAAAGAAATTATGCATTGAGAAAATGAATTCTTTTACTTGAAAATGGGAAAAACATTTTCCTAGAAAATAATTTCCTCAAAGGTCTTTTCCTTTTCAATTGAGTTTTCATCGAATTAAAGACACCCTTAGGCTAGAAAGTACTAACATTCTTCAAGAGTTTTCATGTTGTGTTCGATACTCCAACATGTATCTAACTCTCGGTCAATAGGTACACACATCAACTCTCCTGACACGTGAATATAGGATTCCGACATGCGATTCCGACGCCACATGATCAATTTTAAAATTTTTCAATAAATGATTAGTCAAAATGTACATATATAAAAAGTAATAAATAATAAAAATAATAAAGGGGAAAAAGAAGAAAAATCTAGTCTTCTTTTTTCTTCTTACTTTCACTTCCTACAACTCACGATTTTTAGGATAAATTCATTCGATGCTCTTTTTTATCATTTATTAATTAATTTGAATTATAATTTATCATATATATAACATATTTCAATGTATCGGAATTCTCTAATTTTTGAAAAATAACATGTCAGTATGACATGTTGCGTATTGATGTCGGTGCTACTTAACTCTTAAAATACATTTATTGCATTGAAAACTCAAGATTTGAAAAATATATTTCCAAAAATGGCTGTTTGTATCGTTTACAAAAATGAATGAATGGAAAATATTTTCACCATCGATAATGAAAATATTTTTCATTGACTAATTTTTTAAAGTGATATAATCAATTATTTTTTGAAAAGTATTTTTCAAATCTAAAGTTTTCTCGCACTCCTAATATATAGTATAACTTCACGTCGTCTTATACTATCCAGTATCCAACGATGGAGTGATTATATTTAAGTAATATTAATTAATTAGATCTGAATTTCCATTTCTTGCAAAAAAAAAAAAAAAAAAAGATCCGAATTTCCTTTTTCGGAATAAATCATAAATTCTTCCTTAGAAGAAGGAAAAAAAGAAGAAAAATCAAAATCGTCCTAAACCTGCCATCGCCTTTAAGCACACTTGCCGTTTCTGTGCGAAACTCGTCGCAGAGACCACAAAAAATTCAGCTGTCGCCTGACGGAGGGTTTGGTCGGGTGGGCGTGCGAGAGAGAGAGAGAGAGAGAGAGAGAGAGAGAGAGAGAGGATGGAAGAAGAAGAGCACGAGGTGTACGGCGGAGAGATCCCCGTGGAGGGCGAGATGGAAGGCGACATGGACTCCCACCACGCCGATGTCGACATGTCCACCGCCGATGACGACGCCGTCAAGGTTTCTCTCCCTCTTTCGATCGATCTCAATGCCTGCGTGGTTTTGTGGTCGCCTGTGTTGCTCGATCGTCTTGGTTCTGGGATTTTTTTTTCTGGGTTTCTTTGATTTTTTGTTTTTGAATGGTGGGTCGATGCAGGAGCTGGATGAGATGAAGAAGAGGCTGAAGGAAATGGAAGAGGAGGCTGCTGCTCTCCGCGAGATGCAAGCCAAGGTCGAGAAGGAAATGGGTGCTGTCCAAGGTCTCCTTTTGTTTTGATTTGTGGGCTTTTTATTTTATTTTATTTTATTTTTTTATTTTTAGGGTTATTGGATTGATATCAGGGTTTTTCTTGGATGTCCTGCCTGACCCTTTGATTTGTGGATGGCTGACGTCTGATGGAAGAACGGGTTCTCGCCGTTTCGATTGTTCTTTCTCTTGTTGTCCTGTAATTCTGTTGGTTGTCTACAGTAGTTTATTCTTGCTGGAAATTTGTTCTCTTTTGTCTGCTTGACGCTTTATTTTCATGGATTTGTGGTTAGCTGTGAAAGATAGATTGGCATAAGGATGGAACATCTTTCGCCTTTTGGAATATGGTTTCGTAGATAATAAACTTATCTTTTGATGTAGAGAAAATGAACCATCACTTTTAGAAGACTTACTGATTTCACCATCATGCTTTTTGATGAATAACTTACCTGTTCTTTCTCTGGATGTTGGAGAGTTTGTTCAAGTCTTTGTCCGTATGCTTACCTGCAACTATCACTTTGGGCATTGAAATTGGTCACGTATTATGCTCAGATTTATCATTTGTGAGACCTTGTTTAACTTTTTATTTGTTTGTGTGTTCTGGAGAATTGGATTTTATACTCTAAGATTAATTTTTGGAACTCTACCTGAACTAGTGAACGAAACTGTTTTCTTTTTATTTCTGTGTTGACGCTGTCTGGTCATTGTCTCAATTTCACAGATCCTGCTAGTGCAGCTGCTTCTCAGGCAAGCAAGGAGGAAGTCGATACCAGATCTGTGTTTGTTGGAAATGTGAGTTTGACTGTTATTTCTTGGTTACTTGTTGGCTATCTTGACAATGCTTTTCTTGTTAAAGGATATGACCTTGGATTAGCTACTAGAGTTTGCTTTTGTTTGAAATTTTCAAGGGTTAGCTATGCGAGTCTAATTTTTCTCTTTAAATGGTAGTTATTTTCACCATTGAGACATTATTTTCACGTGATTTTGATGATTCTGACAGTTCTCTGATGTTATCTAAACATGAGTTTTCCTTCCAGACATTTCGCACTTTATCCATCTTTCTGTTAATAGGATAAAGGTCTTCAATTTTATTGCATATTCTTCTACGTGACACTTTCCTCAGTTCATGTTTGTCTGCGCTGACAAGTTTTTCTTGAAACGTGAGCAGATATTTCACTTATTACTATCACTGTGCTTTTAGAAAAATAAGGACCTTATTGATATAGAACTTAATAATAAAGATGTGATTTTCCTGAAGTTTCTCTCTTTTCGTTCCAAGAATAACATTTCTGGGCATGGAGGTTATTCACTATTGCAATCCCACATTGCATTTAAAATGATGCACATCTGTGCTTGGCAAAGTATGCCCAGGGGTTATGATGACAAAAGAAATTTGGAACAATAAATCTCAGATCTAAATGTGAAAATCTCTGGTTATCTTTAAAGATAACAAAGTAATCATAACCATGCACTTTGTGACAATCTTGTTTTGTGTTTGCTTGTGAATGGGTTGCCGATGGTGGAAGATGGTTATATTCTTAGTTGCAGTTGAATAAATTTGGTTTGCTATGGTTGTTAATGGTGGTGTAGTATTTAATTCTTTTTTTTTTTTTTTTTTTTTTTTTTTTTTTTTTAGGTTTTTGCTATTGGATGTTTAGTTCTTGTTGCTAGACTTCGTTTAGTACTATTTTGGGGTAAAGACACGCGACAAGTGTGTGTTAGGATGAGACTGGTTTGTTGGATATGTGGATTCTCAAAAAGGAAGAGTAGAGAATTATGTTTTGTTATAAAAGAAAAAAGGCAGAGCATTAATTTAATCTAATGTCATCTTTTTGCAATGACGTGGTAATGTCATCCCTTATCTTATATCATTAGGTTAATGTTGGAACCTATCAGGCCCTCCTAAAAGATAAATGACTGAAAGACTTGAACTAACTTCGCGCTTTTAAGAAATGAAGGGGAGTGCCAGCAAAGAATTGCTTTAAAGGGGTTTTTATTATGAGTTCCGCTTTGTACTTTTTGGCTTTATTAAAAATTTTCTTGCTGCTTCCGAAATTCAAACATCATTCATTTTTGAAGACATTTGGTCCTAATATTTTAGTTTTCTCTCATTGATAAATTCTGAAGGGAAAGCAGTAGATCCTTATTTTTTAAGGCCTAACGAATGGAATGCAAAGAAGAATTGTCGTCCTCAATTCTAGGTTTACTAGGATCTGTCTCTTTCGTAATATTCTAATCCTGAGCTCAGATTGGGCAGTTGTGGATGAGATCTCTTTTTCAAAGTTGTGAAATAAGATAGCTTGTTCACTACCAATGAGGAAAGAGCATAGCCAGCTTTCTAGCAGAAAATTATATGTGCATATTTGAGTTAAAAAATTTGTGCATTATCTGTTAGGTTTTTCTGAATTTATCTATTTCGTGACTTAGATGACTTTTCCCCGCAATTTTATGGTTCTACCATTGTCTTGTCTATTGCCTTGTGTGTGAATATTCACGATATTTTCTTTTTCGTAGTCCTTGTCAAACTAGATCTTTAATTTGCGGTTCTCTCACATTTGCTCTTGCGTAATGGATAGTTGCTTGCATTTCATTTTGACTTGACCACTAAGCTATGTCAGTCAACCTTGAGTTATGGTTGACTTCGTGTTTCACTGTGATTGCAGGTTTCTCATTCTTCAAGTTGTCTGTATAGATTGAGCAGGAATCTTTACACTGTCTTTTGAGCCTGAGTTAATTTTGCATTAGATTTGGTTGAATAGATGTGGGGAAAAAGTAATTGAAGTCGCAAAAAATCATGTGACAGAAAAAAGAACAAAAAAATTGAAGAAAAAACAGTGCAAAGTTTCTGTTGTGTGGGTGAAAAAGTGTGCGCACTGTGGAGGAAAAAGAACCAACAAGAGAAAAAAAGAAAGAGAAAGATGGGGAAAAAAAAGAGAATGAATGAAAGAAAAAATGCAAAACAAGTGGCGCATGGAAAAAGAGTAGAATTTTGAAAGTTGGGGATGGGAATATTTGGAAAGAATGTTCTGTATCGGTGAGAGATGTTGGATGGCTCTAAAGTAGTTGATAATTTATTAGGACTTGCGTAGAATCTACGGGCTCTCATACCCTTGCTACTGTTCGTCGTGGTGGTGGTGTGTTGGTGCTGGTGCCGCTGACCTGGCCTCAGGACTTCTCGTGATATAGCAGACCTGGTGAGGGGCGTTCGGCTGTGTCTTGCTCGTGTCGTTATTCTATTGTTTATATTTATCGACAGTTCTACTCTAAATTATCAATAAGATTTGCTTCCCTCGATAGACCTATACGTTATTCCACTGTATGGTAGTTGATCATCTAACGCCATTGGACCCTACTAAGTGGATAAGTTGTTCTGGTTTATCCTTATCTCTTCCTTAGAAAAAGAAAAGTATTTTTGGGGAGCTTTTGCAATCTGGCCTTTTATGTGAGCAGAGTGAAAATTTTAGTTATTTTTCCCCTGAAAGAGCTATTTCTAGCTTTGCTGACTAAAATATTTGGAGATTCACCAGAATTTTATGAAGTTTGGCTACATGTTATTATTGAATTTCTATCTTTTTCTTCATTTGTGCAGTTTGGGAGGTATAATCTTTTGGGAAAATACTAAAAGCAAACCTTACCTTTCACTAAATGGCCACTTGCGTACTTTTATTCTTGAAAATACCAAATACATACCGAGTTTAGCTTTGGAGACTACTTTGCATGTTCACATCATTTATCCTTGTGTCCGTATCTACGAAAATTTTGTTTCTTTTTTCCCAAAAGGCCCATATGCAAATTCTAAATTCTGTTGGCCACCCAAAAGACTCAAGACCAATTAACCCTAAGCAAGATATTTAAGTGAGTTTGCAAGGAGGGACAGTTTGGTCTTTACAATGAGAGATTTTGCTTGAAGGTATATGAGTGATGTTTGCAAAAATAGAGGTCTATAAGTAGTCATTGGGTCAAAAGTAATATGTATTTTTGTTGGTATTTCCTTAAATTTTGTCAGGGGATTGACAGTAAACTTTTTCTGAAAAGATTATGCTGGTCACCTGTTTCTGTTTCAGAGTAGAATCTGTCTTTGGTATCTGTCTCTGTTTCTAGGTTTTTGCGGTGCCTTAGCATTTTGTTCCTTGGATTAAGTAGTTGTGGTTTTGAGACCTTAAGCAACCTACACAGAGCAAGGAGTAGACTAGTTGTGGTTTTGAGACCTTAAGCAACCTACACAGAGCAAGGAGTAGACAAGTCATGGACTCATGTACCCCTGATGATGATTCTTTGACCTCTAAAATCTGTTAGTCTGTTCTGCTTCTTCAGAAAGCTCTATCACCTGCCTGCAAGTCCACACTGACAGCCCGCACTTTAGATGTTTAATTTTGGCTACAGACTGTTCACACAACTTGAGAGTGTGTTCTTTATTCAGAATTTTTTAATTGGGGTTGCTGAGTAATTAGATTTGGAGGATGTGCATAGATGAACTTGAAGTTTGCTTGAGATATAGAAGGCAACCTGTGCAAGTTGTGTACACCTTATGGGGCTGTGTTTGAAGTTCCATGTGGCTCAGTTGGAGTTGACATAAGATGATGGTTGTCTGCGAATGGTGGTGGGGAGCAGCGAAAAGGAAAAACGGGAAAATTAAGATGGAGTATACTTTTTTGCACTTAGTAGGTACTAAAAAGATAGGCTGGGTTGATGCCTTAAAAAATTTATCAATTCAATTCGTAAGGAGCATTAATAGAACTTGCTAAATCTGCTCAATGTGCTTTACAATTGACTGGAGATATTTTTTCTGCAACACCCCTGATGATAAATAAGAAAGAGGGATCTCAGTATCAGTCACGAAACTATGGTTGTTAAGCATGTAATTTCTGTCGATTTGTCATAGATCAGGACATGGCTTCATGTATATGTGTATTTATGACGAAGGGGCTGTCCTGAAATACTTTTTATTTTGCCTAGTAAGAGACAATGGCTGATGTGAACCATGTACTTTGATATGCATGTTGGCATATGCTCATTCAAAAAGCATGTTAAGTCAGTTTTCGTTTTGTTGGCTAGATGCATTGTGCCAGTGAAGGCCTGTGACTTAAAGTGGTGCTTGCAGGTTGATTATGCTTGTACCCCTGAAGAAGTCCAGCAACATTTTCAATCATGTGGTACAGTCAACCGAGTGACAATTCTTACTGATAAATTCGGCCATCCAAAGGGCTTTGCTTATGTCGAGTTCCTTGAAGTTGAAGCTGTTCAGGAGGCTCTCCTTCTGAACGAATCTGAATTGCATGGACGTCAGCTGAAGGTAACTCTTCTTATTTATAATTTGTGGGATTAACCTTAGCAACATTCAAGATATTCCAGTGGCATGACATTATTTTCTGAATATGCAATACTTAACTTCCAATGTACCATGGAAGTTTGATATCTTTGCCTCGCAAGACTTTTTACTTTTCCATATGTCAGAATGAGGGCATGGCACTTGTCTGGGACCATAAGCTTGTTATGGATTGCATGCTAGCTCTAATGTCATGATGGAGTCGACCTTCACATAAATTTAGGTTCCCGTTAACCAGTGTTCTCGGACACTTGTTAAATATACCTAAAACAAAATAATTTATTTCTCAAAGTAGGGGATACACGTGACACAAGAAAAGTTAGTGCATTAGAAACTGTAACATTTCCTTAATTATTTTACCAAATGTCCATGGAACATCTGTTAACAAAACACTTATATGGTGCATTTGGTGCTGATTTCAGCATCTAGGTGGTAAATTATTATTATTATTTTTTATAAAAATGATTATTTGATATTTGTTATGATGTGAATGACTTAGGTTTTGCCAAAACGGACCAACGTTCCAGGGATGAAACAGTACTTCCCAAGGCGCTTTAACCCGTATGCGAGTTACAGGTTCCGGAGGCCGTATGTACCTCCTTATTTCTACTCTCCTTATGGATACGGGTAGGTATCTCGTTCTCCAAAGTCGATTATCTACTGGTGGAGGGCTTGTTGTTTGATTCTACTGCCTCACACTATTGCAGGAAGGTTCCCAGGTTCAGAAGGCCGGCGCGCTACATGCCTTATTACTAGAAGTCCTGCATCATCTGGTGGCACTTCTTCGATTCATCGAAAAGTGGGTGCTTCCACATGTTCAGTTTCGTGGGGGAAATGCTTCTAGTGGTATTGCATGTATATTAGACTCTGCTCGTATTATATTGACTGAATGACTTAAGAGATTATATATCTAGATTATTGGCTGAAACTTCTAGACATTTATCTGTGGTCATAGCTGAAGATATGGAGCAGCCTCGAGAGGCATGCCTTTTTCCTTTCTCTCTCGATACTTTTATTGGCATGTCTGCAAAACATAGGACAGGGTTGGTCTCAACTTTACCCCGATTTCTGCTTGATTTGAGAAGGATTTTGTTGACCAGTGCTCCAAGTGCACTCGTTGAAAATTCAAATAACAAAAAGTCCAGTACTTTTAAAGTATCGTCTTACACGTTATATACAATTAATTCTTTGAAAATCAATATGTTTATTTATGACATATTGTTAATAAAGGAGATCCATTTGGAAACTCAACCTCCTCTCTCTATCCGAGACAATCTTTACATGATTTCCCATGGAAAATGTCTTTTTATCACGTTGTCTTTGATAAACTAGTCTGTCAACTTTAATCTTAGGTTCGTCAAATGCACTATATTGTTTAATTCCTGTGCTTTGAAATACTTGAGAATCAGAGCCATAATATCATTTGGGATTTTTAGAATGAGTGTTGAGATCAGGGAATGTGTTATTTTGGCTGGCGGATAGGTGTTAAGATCAACGACTCATTCGAGAGGGACCCTCCCAACCGATATAGGACTTGTGGCGAACAAACATCTCCGTTCAAATAGCAAACATTGTCGTCAATGTCAGCACGTATCACCCGCTGATGTTCCATCTATTCAATGTGTGGTCTTATCCATTCCTGTTTCTTCCACCATCTGTAAGTTTTAAGGAGTCCATTATGTTCTAGCTTTTTTACTTCAACAATCACTCCCATAATGGGCTACTTTGTCCATGAATCAAGCATCTATACAAAGAGGTCTAGTTCAAATACCGTCCGTAACAAATTTGGCTTGTTCCACGTCAGTTAACCCCTTAAAAGGAAAACTCTTGAGTAACCACGAAATGTGGTGGCTGTTTAGGGGTGAGTATTGAGTTAAAAATCACTTCAGAGGACACATCCCAACTGATGTACCGGTGTTTGACTACGTGATAAAGAAAAGAGAGATGTCATGGGGACTAGATCGACGCAAACAAAATGTGGAAAAGGCCAAACGGTCTAAATTAGCATGACACAAATTCATCGACTACAATTCTAGCACATGCGGGCACAAATAAACATGGGCTACTAAAACATTCTCTCAAATTTATGGATTTGAAAGAGTTTTCAGAGCAAATGTTGGTGCTTATTTCTACCGCTTCCTTGGATGAGGTTGATACTGAATGTTGCTGGTACACACTTTTAACCGTGTTCTTTTGCCACAGCCATTAATGTTTAATATGAGTGTTCGGAAGTTTCATCGCTTCCTCGGCCAAGAAAGTTCAAGAATTGATAAGAAGCAAGTTCGTGGGCTGGGAGTGATGAGGCTGTCAAGATTGCCCGATCGTCAGGTCCAATCATAAAATCCTAAGATTTTACAAATTTTTGTAGAATAATTATCAGAAAAAATTATCCATTCGGTCTTGAATCTATTGTATAGATTCCAATTCAATACCACACTTCTCAATTTTGTCAATTTTATTCCTAAACCTTTACATGAAATTCAAATATAATTTTTCCAACTAATTTTTGCTGGAAATTGTTGATTTGGCGGTTCAATTATCGTCGGTCATCCTATATTGCATGTTATCACGTTAGTGATTTTGGGCAAAAATTAATTTGTTAGACTATATTGGAATATTGCGCAAAAGTTGTAGAACTGAATTGACATCCGTATAATAAGTTTGGAACTAATTAGACAATTTCCTCATGATTATTATAAGATAATTTAGAGAAAGTACCAAAAAAAAAAAAAGTCATATGCTTATTGCATTAGTACCGGTTTATTTTTAAATTTTTCAATTGGATCAATTTAATCTTAAATTTTTTTGCATTGATACCAATTTAGTTTATTCAACCAAATTAGGCCATAAAGTGGTGACATGGACTACAACGGTTTTACATGGTATGAGCGGCACTAACGTGGAGAATTTTTATAATGTTAAAACATTTTTTCTTTTTTTTTATTTATTTTCTTTCTTTTTTCTTTACCCTCATGGGTGGCGAGGTCGCCAATTGACCATAGCCAGCCACTGGCTAGTCTGGCGAGGGTCAAAACTCGGCCTTCGCGTCCTCGTTGATGACAAGCGCCCTGCTTGGATTTGGGTGAGGGCACAAGGGCCCTTGCCCAAACCAAGCGAAGGGTTGCTAGCCCTCATTTGTGGCTGGAGATGGTTAGTAGGTGACCTCATCGGCCAATAGTGTACAGAAAAATAAAAAACTAAAAATGAAAAGAAAGAAAAGAAAATAGCAAATAGAAGAAAAAAGAAAAAAGAATAAAAAATTATGAAAAATATTAAAATTATAAAATTAGTCAACGTCAATGCCGGTCATGCCACAAAGACCATCGATGTCCATGTCAGTAATTTCTAGCCTAATTGGTTGAATAGACTGAATTCGTACCACTACAAAACAATTTAGGACTAAATTAGTCTAATTAAAAGGTTTAGAATTGAATTAGTATCAATATAATAGGTTTAAGACTCTTTTAGTTCTCTTCACAAATAATTTATCATAAAGTTAGCTAGTCAAATCATCTCACTATTCAAAATTTCAGCCCTTGGTAAGAGTAGGTGCAATTTTCACGTAATCTCCATGCACTTAAGTTACATAGAAATTGAAAGAAAAGGGAGGGTCAAATTTCCACGTTTGGCCCACATAGCTAGTCTGGCATCACCAGGCTTCACCTTAAACCCTAAGAGAACTTACTAATGGTCCTGTAATTCAAAAGATTTATGATAATTGAGACTTAACCACAAATTTGGAAAAATAGAGAAATGCTAAATGTATTAATACTACATAAGTTGAATTATTAAATTCGACCGAATTTTTTTTTTTTAAAGGATGAGAGAACAAAAGGATTGAATTTATGCATTACATGTCGGTTTTGGCTTGAACAAAACCATATATGTACCCTTCATGTCCAGATCGGATCGAGCATCAGTGGGGACCTGAGCTAAACTGGACCGTCGACGTCCCTACTTATAACTATGGGTAGTAACTTCCCCATGTAAAAGTGTGTGCAAATTAATTAGTAGATGAGAGAGCGGAAGTGTTACATTTATGCATTACGGATCGGTTTCGGCTTAGAACGTTGAAAACCATGTAATTTCTATCTGATATTTGACCAAAAGATTTACGTGAACTTTGATAGGAGGCTACTATTTCAAAATAAGCACGAAAATGGAAATCAATCCTTGTAGGAGCTTTCCACTGCTATGCGAACTTGAAAATCGAGGATTTAAATTGATTTTTTCATTATGTTTGTGGAAGGAGATGAGAAAAGAATCTCGGGTTAATTCATAAAATATCAAAATTTCATTCTTTTATTCTCATAAGAAAAAGTTATGGATGTTCTCTGAAGTTTTATTTTCTTTAAGAAAATTTCTAAAAAAGTCATCAATCTATTGTATTTATGCCAATTCAATCATAAACATTTCAATTTAGTCAATTTAGTTATTTCAGTAAATTTTGACTCAAAATTACTAACATAGATGATGGCACTGTCACATAGGACGGCTAGCGGCCAATTTTTATACAATCTTATATACTTTTAATATTTTTTGATATATTCTTTCTTTTGCTTTTTTTTTTTCTATTGAAGTCCAGCAATGGTAACCACTAGCCCTTGCCGGTCATAGGCAAGGGCCGGCAACCCTCGCACGCCACTAGGCGAGGATTGCGACCATGGCCCTCCCCTAGTTGGCTGGCCCTTGGCGAGCTTAGATTACTTGTGAGCAAGCCTAAATTCAAGAAGGAAAATACTCATCCAAACTAGAGGTCTCAAATGGGTGAGTCGGGTCGGGTTTTGGTCGGGTCATTAATGGGTCGACCCAACGTGACCCATTAACCCATTTATGATCCATTTAAGCCTAATGTAAATTTTCCGACCCATACCCGACCCAACCCATATTAATAAAATATTTTCATATTTAACCAAATTCAGAAAAACTTATTCCTATGTTTTTTTTTTAAGATTATATTACTAAAATACTTCCAAGCTTATTTCTTATATATATATATATAATTTTTTTTAAAATATTATTATTAAAATAATTTTATACAACACAAATTTAATGGACAATTTTTAAAATAATTATTTAAAAAAATAAATTTTTAATTATTTTTATTTTTTAAATATAATTTTTCTTTTTTCTTTTTTCTTGTTCTTCTTCTTTGGTCGGCCGCTGGCCACGACAACGGCCGACGGCCGGCCACGGTGAGCCTCGAGCTCGCCCGCTCATCGACGCCGGGCTCGAGTCTCGCCCGGATCGGCGAGGCTTGAGCCTCGCCGGACGTTGGCGAGGCCTTTGCCTCGCCGATCCAGCGAGCTCGAGGCTCGCCGATGTCGGGCGAGCCCGAGCTCGCCCTCGCCAGATCTGGCGAGGCTCGAGCCTCGCCGGATGTCGGCGAGGCCTCCGCCTCACCGGATCCGGCGAGCTCAAGGCTCGCCGCCGTCGGCGAGCTCGCACTCGCCCTCGCCCGGATCCGGCGAGCTCGAGCTAGCTCGACGCCGGTGAGCTCAAGGGTCACCTAGCTGGTCGCCGGCCATCGCTGTGCCGACGAGTAGAGGAAGAAGAAAGAAAAAAAAAAGGAAAGAAAAAAAGAAAAGAAAATTATAATAAAAAATAATTATAATTTTGGTTTTTATGAAAAAAAAATTGTAAAGTTAAAGAGAGAAGAGAGATGGTGAGGTTTTGAGTGAAAATAAATGAGTTCATTTTTAATAGGTTGATAAATGGGTCTTAAATGGGTCGGCTCTCTGACCCATTTAAGACCCATATATCTCAGTCTTGACCCATTAAAACCCATTATGGGTGCTTTATGAAATAAAACTTGACCCATTAACGACCCATTTATGGTTAAATGGGTCCATAAATGGGTCAATGACCCATTTTGACACCTCTAATCCAAACTATGATTTGGGCCTTGTTGGCTTGGGAGGGCCTAAGCGGGCCAATTGGCGACAAGGCCATGTTTAGATTAATTAATCGATCTGTATTTAATTTCTGAATTGGTTGTAATAACCATAATCAATAGAGCTACAATAACAATTTGGTTGTTTGGTTAAGTAATAAGAGAACCACCATTAATTATAATGTTTATCCAACGTATGAAAATAAACTCCTTCGTTGCTAATCTCTTGCGCCACTCCCAAGAGTCACGGACCTGCGTGGCTTTAATATTTTTGAATATTTTTATTTTTTCTTTCTCCAGCCTGTCTCCGACCGGTGACCGGCCGGAGGCGATGGTCGACCTCGCCAATGGCCGCGAGGGCGGCCTCGCCGGATCTGGTGAGGGTTGAGCCTCGCCCATGGCCGGCGGGGCTCACTCGCCTGGTGTTGCCTTGGGCGAGGCTCGAGCCTCGCCAGATCCGGTGAGGGCGAGCCTCGCTCGCCCAGTGCGAGGCTGCCCTCAAGGCCTAGGCGACGAGGGCGAGCCTCGCCAGCCTGGCGTGAGGCTGCCCTTGCGGCCTCAAGCTGGCCTCGCGCCAGGTTGGCGAGGCTCAAGCCTCGCCAGATTCGGCAAGGGCGAGCCTCGCCGCCCAGGCCTTGGGGCGGCCTCATGCCGGGCGGGCGAGACTCGCCCTCGTAGAATTTGGCGAGGGTCGAGCCTCGCCCATGGCAGCGTCGGCGGGTGAGCCTTGCCGGCCATGGGTGAGGCTCGACCCTCGTTACCCCGCGTGAGGCCACCCTTGCGGCCACTGGTGAGGTGGCCAGTGAGGTTGAGGTCGACCTTGCCAGCCGTCGCCTTTGGCCGGTCGCTGGGGTCCGGCGATCGGCGAGAGGAAGGAGGAGGAGAAAGAAAAAAGAAAAAGAAAAAAGAAAAATTCAAAAATATTATTAAAAGTTGTCCACGTCAGCGCCAATGAGGCTTTGTTAGCCGGCCGGTGTCCAGTTAGCAAAATCCAACCAAAATTGGCCTGGAAATGACTAAATTGGCACAACGTAAAAAAGTTTAGGACTAAATCGGCACAAAAAAAAGGTTTATGACTAATTCGGCACAAAGACAAAAGGTTTAAGACTTTTTCGACACTTTTCCCCTCAATTTTACCATAATTTTTTTGTCTCATAAAAAACCCTCAATTTTACGTCTTGTCTCTATTCTACCAAAAACTCCTTTTGTTTTACAAAAAGCCCTAGCTTTAAGTCTTGTCCCAATTTTACTGTTCGATCCTATTTTATCCTAAATTTTTTGAAGTCTTATAGAAAATCACAAATTTTTACTTTAGTAAAAAATCTGCCCACTCTATTTCTCCATCCAAAAATTTATTGTTGACAATTGAGAGATGGAAAACTCCCAAGCACGAGATATTTAAGTGTCCCAAGCCTAAACTCTCCGATCTTAAGAGATGGTGTATTCCCAAGCATGAGAGATCAAGGAGTGCAAAATTACTAAGGGTGATTTTGACATAGGATTAATAGAGAGTGAGATTTAGATTCAAGTAAAAGTCGGTGATCTTTTACGAGACAAAAAAAAAAAAAATAGAGTGAAATTGAGGCTGGACCTAAAGTTGGGATTTTTTACAAGACAAAAAAATTTTATCGTAAAATTGGTAGGTGACTTAAAGTTTGAGATTTTTTATGAAACAAAAGATAGAATTGGGACAAGAACTAAAATTAGGGTTTTTTTTAGAGTATTAAGCTAAATATGATATCGAATGAAAGGAAATATTAGAATGTCCGATAAAGGAGTTAGTGGAGGGAGATTACATATATATAACATATAAATCCTGTCGACAAGTGGAATGAGACGTTGTAACTCCCCTTTCCCGTATAAGTTAGATTAAGAATTACACGTGAAATTCGATGAATAAGGCCACACACATGAAATGAAATGAGGTAAAATCTATTTATGATACGATGTTAGGATGTCTACAAAGAAACTTAGGCTAATAGTTGGAGGGACACTATCCTCTAAAACCCATAGAAAAGCAGCATGCAATACTATAATAAAAGTGGAAGTTAAATCGAATCTTTGAAATTCTAATGGATCAAACCAACCGACCATGTCTCGCCAGGTCAACTTTGATCCTACTATCCTAAAGGCTAAAAGGTACTTCATCCGAAACCGCCATGTGGCGCCCCTGACGGCCCCCGATCCATTAGGATCGCCACAGTTCTTTCCTTATCCTGAATGTCCTCCTTTCTCATTTCATTGGACTCAGTGAATCTGTGAGTCTAGGGGTCTATCACATTTTTCATTGGTCCCTGCGCAATTTATGTGGCGGAAGCGGATCCAACAACTCCCTACCTAAACACTGAAATGATGCACACTAGATACACATAGATAATAACCAGGCACTTTTTATTTACATATACTATATGGACATTGTTCGTTGGTACATCAAAAGCCAAAGTTTTCTATATTGGCTATATCCAAAAAATGACCGACTTTTCCTTTGGTCATCTACAGCGCCATCTGTCTTCAAGTGCTGGTGTTAGAAAATTCATTGCTGTCCCTTCGTCCTCTACTACTCTATCCCACTCGAGTCTCCATCATCGTCCTCCGGCGGCGATGGCATCTTTATCACTCTGTAATATGTTAGCCCCCACAAGGGGTGAGTACGACTACTCAGCAGTCAAAGTTCTACTAAACTATATTACGGAGCCTATCGTCACCCATTTCCACGCAATCCAAATCAATACACATAATAGTAGGAAGATATAAAAATGGAGTGGCATATCGAAAACAATGAGAAGTCAGAAATTCATTTTATCTCAGTCTACTAACACCATCTTTCGAAGGACCAGTGTTTGCATCCCTCCAGGCATATCGCACCCAACCTGACATCACGAAGGCCTCCGATTCCATATTTCAGTCATCGGACATTCGTAGCGTGTTGCGTCACACGTCCAGGCATCTCACACCCTACCTGGCATCACGAGGAACCTCCAGGGCTCACCACGTCAATGATGTCCTCGGGCATCCGGTACGTGTTACGTCACACTCCCGGGCATCCCGACTCTCCCAAGAAACCTCTGGGGTTCACCGGTCCCCAAGCATCCAGAGGCATCGCCATCACGATCCTCCAGGCAACCCGACACCCGGGGCATCATCGTCCCGAGGGCCCGACGGCATTAGTCATGTATCAACCATGGTGTAGTAGCCAAATCAATTCAATGTCAAAGCATTTTATAACGCCAGTGTAGAAACTTCTTGGGTTCTCAGAATCATGATATAAACCATAGTGCAACAAATCCTTAAAATATACTAACTCCCGTTGATGAGAACAATCCATGAAATCAAGGTTTCAATATCGAATCCATCAAATCAATTTTCCACAGTCTCACTCAAAATTCGTATGTAAGGCTTTCAACAATTTTGACAACATCAAAGCCAGTGAATCCCTGGATCAATATTCTCAAAATATAGCTTAGAAGAGTCTGAAACCGGTTATATAAAAACCAACCTTTGAAAAACGTCAAATTTCACATCATCAAAACGATTTATAAAAATCGAGAATTTTATACTGAATTCATCAAAATCCAATCTCACGGTTCGACCCCAAAATTTCGCTAAAATGTATTTCGAACTACTTGAATACTTATGCCAATACACAAGCACACGGGTCCCCTGACCTGAATTTGGTCATAAAAGCAGTAAATTTCCACGTCCAAGATTCGTGATAATTCAACATCTGAACTCACTAATCCACATAATCATCATGGATCAAATACTAGTTTATAAATCTTCGACGGAGTACGTCTTACCGAGCTACGATCACATCAACATAATCTAGGTTAGTAGATATTAACTTGCCTTTGGTTTGGGGCGTCAATAGCAAGACGAATCCGGGAGCTTGCGGGTCACGAGTGCAGCTAAGGCGAGTTGGATGGCGCAAATGGTAGAGCAGGAACACAGCTGGTGGCGTCGACGGCAAATGGACTGTGAGTTACGGCACGGTCGAGATGAGCTAGACGGCGACGAAAGAGGTTGGTGGCTAGCGGTGGTGTGACGTCCCAGGGCGTCACGTACTAAGCGCAAGCGGAATTATAATTATTATTGACATCTTATTAATCCAGTACACTCCTTTGAATAACATATAATATTTACCATTGAAGGTTAGCATGTATAACATGGATTATTTAAAATCCTAAATTTATATTATAAGGTTATCCTGCAATGCACATAGACAAGATCATAAAAGGCTTCCTTTCATTTTATCATCATCAGGGCATACAAAATTATCGACCTGGACTCGTTTCATGTTCTTCGCCTATATATTTACATCATATACAAAACAAAAGTAAGGCACAACAAAAGCCAGGGATATGAGGGTGAGGGTGTCTACTCCACGAGTTCCCACACTAGCCCGCATCTAACAAAAAACAAAAGTCAGTCAGCTTCTACAAGATCCAAGACGTCTAGGCGTCGTCCATCCCCGCTCCAGGTCCTCCTGCTCCAAAGGGTAAAGGACCGAACATCTCCCCTTCATGGTTGATGAACCATGCGACGAACTTCATCGGTATTAAGTCAGCTCTACCATCATCCATCCATAAAGTAGCCTCATACTTGGAAAAAGTCATGTCAATGTCGGGATCATACACGTCATGAAAACAAACATCGAGGCGTGCTACCACCCCATATCGAGCTACTGGCTGTACATCCATGGTATCAATCTGCAAATGTAAGGTATGAGCAAACAACCTTGCCCAGTAAAGAATGATAAAACTCTAACTTAAACAATCCATAGCCATCAAAGTTACAAGTGAATCATCAAACAATTTAGGATGCTAAGAGAGTATATCACAAGCATAAACAATACTAATACATCAAGTAAAAAATCACCTTATATGCATCCATCTCTACACTTACCCTTCACAAACTCAATCTCACGTCAAGATGCAATGCAACAATAATAGATGAACTCACTCGCCAAATATAATTAAATTTAGTGTGCATAAAATCCACCCTCGAATCAGTCACAACCGGGACTCTACCGGCCTGATCGAGTCACTTCCGGAAAGTACGTTATCCGGACTTCCACAACATCTCTAATTGTGGGCATCTCACTCCGAG
Organism: Eucalyptus curtisii; assembly: GCA_017140595.1. Taxonomy (NCBI): domain Eukaryota; kingdom Viridiplantae; phylum Streptophyta; class Magnoliopsida; order Myrtales; family Myrtaceae; genus Eucalyptus; species Eucalyptus curtisii. Next base: position 9,523,961 of record CM029502.1, read on the forward strand.
GCATCCCGGTATCACACAACCGAGGTCCTCCCAAGACCACTCAGCAAGGGGCATCTCACTCCGAGGCATCTCAGTATCACACAACTGAGGCATCCTTGATCTCACACAAGGGCATCTCACTCCGAGGCATCCCGGTATCTCTCTACCGAGGCATCCAAGACCACTCAGCAAGGGCATCCCAAACTTCCGGGGGCATCACCGGTATCTCTGTACCGATGGGTTCATTCACTCTCTTAAGCACACGTTTCACACCACCACACCTTTGATTAATGCATTTATCGTATGCAAAAGAAAAAGACTCCAAAGTATCTAACTATACATCTAACTCTCATGATCCTAACACACGTGCGTGTCCGAATTATAAGATAAAACCCATTACGACATGTCCCATACCATGCCGAACAGATATTCATCCCATAATTAAGCACTATGCACCGCACTCATTGCACGCGCATGATACTATATGCACTTACACCTCTATTGACATATGAGACTTACTCATACTCAACTAACATCTATTATAAGGTTTATTAAGTTCTATGTTCATCATACGAGTCTAATAGATAAGTCACTACATCAGTTATGTGTTCTCGGGTCCAACAGTATACTAACTAAATGAACAGTTTTGGTTTCGAACATAAAAGGTATACCAATACTTATCGGAATACTACCAAATTTTAGTATGTTATATTTAAGACATAGCTTAACATTTTTCGTGAAGGAACTTAAATCTATTTCTCACTGTATTAAGAGTATCAATGGTCCTAATCTCTACTAGTACCTTGTATCGACGTCCAGATTCTTTTTCTAAAAGGAAAAATTGTTTCACTAGCCAAATCTTATCCGTTTAATCTCAACTTTTGACACGTTATTCCTTAAGATGTGTTCTACAATTTTCATTGAGGATTTGAAGTCCAATTCTAATTAGGTAATTACAGAAAATTCATGTAATCAGTAAGGTCAATCTGTTTCTTACAAAAACAGTTCACTAGTTTTACTAAATTCACTTCTATTTCTCTATTTTAATATCCATATGGTTATAGCTACGTGTATAACTCGATCTTATAGACGTTCTATCATATAGAAAGGTTTCTTTCTTATCTCTTTTAACATACATAAAGAAAATTAAACACAAACAGAAGACTCCATAACTGTTTTCACTTAGAACAGAATAGATACACAAATTTTCTCACTTCTAACTCAACTAAACAACTTGTCTATCCACAAATCTCTTCTACAATACTCCAATGCTTACTCACAGCAACTCAAAGCAACCATAGTATGTCTTTCTCTAACAAATGATCAATCCCACAGCTCGGCTCAAAGTGTTGTTGCATCCATGAGTCACTCATCCCGATTTATACCAAAACAACTCACTCGGCAACCATCTCATCACTTCACTCAACAAAACAGCATACTCACACTAGCATTTCGAGACATACAAGACTCAAGAGTGACATGCAATAGCTTCTACCTTCAATCTAACACTCACTAAGCTTAGATCAATCACAAAACAGCAACTACTAACTATATCCTTCACTGTTTGGTTAGATCCTCAAGCTCCCTTGATGAAACAATGGATAACTTTCAATTTAGAGTTAGATCTTTCCTTACCTTGCTTCAGCTACTAAACAACACAGAGATGCTTCAAGATCAACACTCAAAATCAGCATGCAAGAAGAAGAAATCGCTGGTTTTGCTCCTGGTTCTTCACTGCTCGACCGAGAGAAAAACAGAGAGAAGAAGATGAAGATGGGTTGTTCGGTTTTATATGGAGAGAGAGAGAGAGAGAGAGAGAGAGAGAGAGAGAGAGAGAGAGAGAGAGAGAGAGAGAGGGTTACGAAACTTAAGGGGGAAATAGGTCTACAAAGCTAATCCCTAGGCTAGAGTAATGATGAGATTTTCTAATGATTATGTTCCTTGAGTTTGCATGTCTCGGTTCATGGGAATCAAAACCGTGGGTGTCGCATGCAAGAAGAAACGAAGAGAAGAGAATGCCGTGGCCTCCAAGTTGATGTCTTTTGCCATTTGTCACTCAATTTAATTAGTCTCTAATCCGTGTCATTAGTCGGTTCATTAGTTTCTAATGTTTTTCAATTAATTTCCTTTTTGTTTCTACTTGATTACAATCCTTTTATAATTATACAAAGTCATGACATAAAATATAACATATTGACTAGTCAATGTTAGTCTATAAAGAATTCATCACAAAATGTTAAAGTTAGAAATTGATATTAGCATTATAAACATTAATCAAGTTTTCATAACTATAATCTATAAAATAAAATCACTCGGGCCTAAATATTCATCTCTGGCCCAATGGGCTCAACCTAAAACGATCCGGCCCACTAAACTTACAAATCTTACAGTCCCGAACCTTGGCCCACTTCAAGCCAAGTCCAAGCCCATAATCTCTCACTCGGCTTTTCAAATCCAAATCGTGTGGCCCATTTACTTCTCAAGCCCACACAATTCTCACGATCCATCGGGTTCACTTTATGACCTAATCTAATTAATCTAAATCCCTAATGATCTAATTATACTAATGAAGGTCAGTGAAATTTGGGATGTCACAGGTGGTGTGGCGATCGACGTAGTATGGGCGGAGCGACAAAGCATGAGTGAGAGGGTGAAGGAAATTCTGGGCTTTCTGCGATGCAAACACCGTTGAAAATGAAGAAAGAAACAGAGAATTCGGGCGCCGAGAGAGATGAAAGAGAAGGGAGAGAGAATGAGGTCTTCTGCTTGCTTCGTTGTCTTCCGATGGTGGACTAATTTGGGTCAACAATCTTCTCTATCTGGTGGCAGCAATATGAAGACGTTGGATGTATGCCTTAAAGCTACTATGTAATAGTTACATATTAGGGATTTTAGTTGTACTTTCATCATTATTATTATTTAGTTAATGGCAATGCCGTATTCATTCATTTGTCCATTTCTTTTATATTTATGAATGATTCCATAATATCAGTTGCAACTAGACCTATTCTTGAAACGTCAAGAATATATGTGACGGGTTCATAGTTAGACTGAATCTTTAAATCGTTCCCAGTCCATGGATTATTGAGTGGATATTAATAATCCTGTTGAGACCGGTGTGTTCATAACTTCACCATTAAGTATTAGATACTTAAGGGAATGATGAGTCACAAGTCATTAGGTATTGTGATGCTTGAGTTAAGAATACAAGTGTTTGTATTAGACAAGTTCACTGAACGTGACGCATATGGAACGATTAGCGACATGCAAGCTTTTAGCATGGTCAATGTCTAATTGTTCATGCTTTGGTCTTATGTAAATAATCCTTAGACCTGAGGCACAATGTTAACTTGTGTGTCGAACAACTATGGTTCACAGGTGCACGTAATGCCGGGTCGTTGATCCGTCTTTGTACCTGATGGTCATATTTTGTTCATATACGAAGTTGCACGTGTGCGCAATATGTAATTCTGTCTCCTTATTACATGCAAGGTATAATGATGATGTCCTATGCGATCTAATTATGACAATGCATTGAAATCCTCGACCGGGGTTGTAACCGAGAATAAATTATTTATGTCTCGAATAAAATACATGTCAATTAGATTTGTGCATATGATCGAATTAATGACTTGACAAATATTCCATGGTCTTTGTTTGATCGGGACATAGTAAGACAGAGGGATTGAATTACACTGTAGTCAAAGCTAACATGTTCATTATGTTCTTAAAACATTCACATTATCTGGGTAGCCATGACATATTGTTAGATGTCAATCATGGCTTGTAGGACCCAAAGATTAATCGGGACAATTAATTTTTTTGGGAGTACTAATGTGTTAGTACAAGTCTTACTACCCACTTAGTGATTAATCTAGGGATGTCACACACCATAAACAATTAGGATAACGTGAAACAAGAGAGAAATATAATTACAAATGTGTTTGCAATTACTGCAATCGAATTGAGTCGATTCGAAATTAAATTATATGAGATTTAATTTAATTTGTATTATAGTCACGAGCCTACTTGCATATGATGTACACGCATGCCCGAAGTAGATATATGTTAATATACCCCAAATGTACATATAAAGATTATGTTCTTTTTATTTTTAAAGGAATTGATTAATTAATAATTTATTCATTTAATTAATTAATTAATTAATTAAAGTTGAAATGGTGACCATTTGGCACGAATAATCGTGCACATGCACGAAGCAACCGTGCATGATGGTCAGCAAACTATCATGCACGAAGCAATCGTGCATGAACGGTCAGAAACGTCAGCAACGGTTGCTGACCGTTCATGCACGATCGTGCATGATTGTGCACGATCAGCAATGGTTTAGCAACCGTTAGCTGATTCGTGAAGAAGAAAAGGCCCCATTCTGCTCAAGCGGCAAAAATTTCATGTGGTTTTCTTCTTGTTCCGGATCGGTCCTTCACCATCAACAAAAACATGAAGTTCTGCTAGTTGCTGAAAATAGAGAAAAACAGTGTGTGTGTTCTTGTGTTTTTCGAGACGCGAGAAAGTAGAGTGTTCTCTCGTTCGGGCCGTGACTATAATACATCAAGGATACGGCGGATTGTCTCCACGAGATTGCTAGCACGATCATAGTGGTGAATATCTGAAAGTTCTCTCTTCTGTTCGACGTTCGTTGTTGGTGTGTTTGAGCTAGAGGTCCGACGTTTGTGGGATTTGAACTGTAGAACATCCGAACCAATTCGTATAAAGCGCGCTTCAAGAGGTAATTCGTTTAACTCCCTTTTATATTCAGATTTTTTATTAAAACGCATGAACAATGCCTTCGGAAAATCATGTATAAAATATATATTTGTTTCCGCTGCGTTTTCTTTTGTTAATTTTTCTATACATGATTCATGAAACCCCAACAGTGGTATCAGAGCCAACCTTAGGCGTTTCTCGTGTGATTAATTGATTTATAGTTCAAATATATTTTTGTGTTCTAATGGCCAATTTATTTTTGTTAAGAGAATTGGTTCTCTTGCTCTTATGTGGCCTATAGAAGTTGATTAATTTATGTGATAAATTTAATCAACTAAGCAAAAAATTAGAACTAAATCAATTTTGAATGAAAAATCCATAACTTGTTATACTTTGTGTTTATATTCTACGAATGATTCATGATTGTAAATTTAAAGTTGACAACGCAACTTCCTTTCGGAATCACACGCATGAAATTTGTTTCATTGATTTCGATTTCTTGAGGCGGTTTGCATTGTTCGGCTTTAAATTTAAGTAAATGCAGAATTTTATCTATGCCTTCCAGAGCTTTAAATTTTGAATTTATGGCTCGTAAGGAATGGTGGTGATCATGGAAAAATCCCTAATCATTGTGATTGATGTATGGATGAATGTATGATGATTACAGGTATTCTTTTTGGGGATGTAATTATTAAGTGGAGCCTGCGTCCTTCGTTTTATATTTATTTTTATGAAATGTAATTTTAGTATAGATTAGTATTTCAATTGTTGATGTAAATGCTACAAGAGAGAAGGAGCCATTGGAGGAGCCATTAAGCCGGTGAGCTCTATGGGCCCAGTCTTTGAAGAGTTCAAAGATTGAAGAAAAAGTGAAGAGCAAGTCCATATTATTAAAATATTAAAATGGCTAAATGGGTCTCTTTGGCTCGAGATCCATTGAACCATAATTCCATGATCACCATGTAGGATAGATGTTATGTGATATCTATTTATTTATTGTGTTTATGTTATCGTGCATGTTAAACCGGTTAATGTGCAAAGTGAGACCATTAATAACGACCAAAATCTCCTTATTAATAATATTAAGTCGAAACGGGTTTCGAACTCGTGGCCTTCCATCGTCGTGGTTTGATCCAATATTATAGTGGTTAACTGACCGGCTATGGATACATAGGGGTTAATTATCATTCATAATATTAGACCACTCCATTATGCATGTGATGTTGTGCGGTTGGAGCCAAATGATTTCTAATAACTGTTAGGTGAGGAAATCGTTTGTGTTTTCAATACTTGCATGAGACAATGGGCGAGACTTCACTATAATCATGATGCCAATAACTGTTAGGTGAGGCTTTCATGGTCTAGAGGCCGAAGTTATGATTGGGACCCGCATATGATGCGTTGAACAAGTTGATTTACTCACTAAGTTCATAGCACACCAATAACTGCTAGGTGAGATGGGCTTTGGATTAGTGAGACTCCAATTCCCAGTAGTAATCTTTACCCAACAAAGGAGAAAATATTCAGTGGTTAGTGCGCGCCACGTCATCCGCTGACCTGGTGTGCACTAACCAATGAAATACCGGCACGTGTCCCCGAGCGGGACCCGCTGAAAAAGGAAGACGCTAATTTTTGGTCGGCTCGGCTCGGCTCCACTGCAGAAGAAAGGACGGTCAGCGTATTCCTCCCGCTCAAAATTTTTTCTCTCTCCTCACTCGAATTTGCTTGGTTTTTTTTTCTCTCTCCTCTCTCGCCTCTCTCACTCTTCCCTCCCTCTCTCTTTCTCTCTCCGACGAACGCGACCTCCCAGTCTCTCTGTGCCCTCCCTCTTTCCGACCGGCGAACCACCGCCAGCAACCGACGATCTACCGCACCGGACCGGCGAGAGGACCGCGACCTCCCTCTCTCTCTCTCTCTGCCCTCCCTCTTTCCGACCGGCGAACCACCGCACGGGACCGGCGAGAGGACCGCGAGCAATCGACGAACCACTGCACGGGACTGGCGAGAGGACCGCGACCTCGCTCTCTCTCTGCCCTCCCTCTTTCCGACCGGCGAACCATCGCGAGCAAATCAGACCGTGGTTTTGCCTGGTTTTTTTTTTTTGGGTTTTTTTTTTTTAAAGGCTGAGGGGGTTGGGCTTCTTTGTTTGTGCTGGCCAGACGACGGAGAAGGCGATCATCAGAAAGGAGAAGCACCTGGAAGAGGAGACTGATGAGGACGAGGAAGTCATCTACAAAATCGAAGTTCCGGCGAACAGGTGACTGCGAAGCTGATTCGGCATTCGGTTAGATGTTGTGTGTTTCGGATGGGTTTGGAGCTGTTTCGCGCGTCGTGGGTGAATTTTGGTTCGGGGGTTTAAGATGCTAGTGTCCGACTTCGGATAGGTTAAAGTCTTTCGCGGACCATGTTGCTCGTAATGGCTATCGAGATGCTGTGTGGTTCGATCTTTTCTTTGATGTTATGATGTTGCCGAAGGGTTTTTTTGTTATCTTTTCGGTCGATCAATGTGAAGGACCAATTGCATGTAATTAGAGACTTCATAAACACATTACCACCTGAAAAAGGCTCAGCTTTTGAGTAGTCCATGTGATGTAGCATTTATAGTGTGCGTCGAGGCTTTTCTTACTTATGTGTTAATAGTTTCTTTTAATAGTCTCGAAAGATTGGTACAAGTTAGGACATCTTTTCACCACTTTGTGAAGAATTCTAGTTGTATGGGGAAGCGGGTTGATATTCTGACCCTTGGGATTCCCGGTTCATGATAATGGTCCTGAAAGGGGTTGATCTTGAATTTAGTTTATGTTCAACATTTTGTCATGCTAGATGGGTTAATCCCCAAATTTTATAGGTATTATCGTCAGCAAGAAACGTAACAAGCCTTTTTAGATTTGGTCAGCAGGTTGCGATATTGACTCCTTAATGCTGTTGGCTTTATTTTGAATCATGTCATCTAGAAACTTCTTTTTTTAGTTATAAGTCAAGTTTTTCAAAGAGATGACGGGTTTATCATCATTTTAGTCTGTATTGGTAATTAATGATTATTCTTCTTGATAAATTCGTGCATGTACTGTAGAAATGACTATACTACTATAATAATAAGGTATCCTCTGGGAAATGCACAGATGCGACTTGCTTTGCCTCGAAGGGCTTTCTCAGGCCCTACGTGTATTCAATAAGCAGGAGGAGACACCTCAATACAGTCTTCGTAACATCAGCAGGGGATCAATGCTTAAGATGCATGTAAAACCAGAGGTACTGATATGTGAGGATTGATCTGTCTAGATTGATCTATGCTGGAATCATTTATTACTTGAGTGACCATTTATGTGTTGCAGACCTCACAAATCCATCCATGCGTTGTTTCTGCTGTCTTAAGAGGGATAACATTTGATGAAGCCAGTTATAATAGCTTCATTGATCTTCAAGACAAGCTCCATCAGAACGTTTGCCGATATTAATTTTCGGATCTTTAACATGCAGCATAATACCTGTTTTCCTTCTCTATTTCAAGATTTTAGGTTTGAGAGGGAGTGGCGGGAGGACAACACATTTTTGGGAAGCTTTTACTGTGTTCGTTTGAACCTTAAATGTAAAGAAGAGCGGCCATGATCTTACATTGAGATGCAACATCCTATATGGCTTGTCCCTTAAATGTAAAGAAGAGCGACCATGATCTTACATTGAGATGCAACGTCCTATATGGCTTGTCCAGAGCAATGGTTTTAAAAAATTTCCAGCATGCAGCCAATTGTCTTTGCAAGCGTGTTTTTTAGTGTGATACAATAATGTTACTTTATAAATTAAAGATGTGAGGGAAGCATTATTTTTTTTTATTTTTTTTTAAATAAGTCATGGCTTTGCTGTTGCTTATGCTCTATGTGCTCAGTAGGGGCCATATATATTATTACCCTTAGGAGGGCTTTAAATTGTGAGAAATGCCTGGATGTGAAGAGAGGACTCCGCTGAGTTGTTTTGAATAATTTGGTGAAGTGGTGATGATAGATATGTTGCTTGAACTAGTTTTCATTCTCGAGATCTATATTCAATTTGATATTTTATTTGCATGTAATAGATGCCCAGCCCCCAATCCCTCCACTTAGTACATCAGATGCTTGTGCTTATGCTAGATCCTCAAAATGTTCTCAAAATGTTCTGCTTGGATTGACATGCTCGGATTCTCTCGATATTTTAGGCGAAGAACACTGGTTGCAATTGGGACTCATGACTTGGATACGCTAGAAGGCCCCTTCAGCTATGAGGTGTGTGTTTGAACTAATCGCCTAAACTAGAATCTAAAATGAAGAATTCTTCACATGTCCTACTATCCTCGCTTGAAGCTAAGGCCCAGCTAGAACTTAAATGGAAGATTTTCAGATTGCTGGCATAATGGATCTTGTCATGATAGAGTGTTATCCGGGCTGGAAGCTTGTGCTCACCTATTCTTTCCTTTTTTTCTCTCTATATATTTAAATGCCTGAAGGATTCCCTCTTGAAGCTTCTTTCTACCCCACACTTTGCCTCAGCATCTATTACATGTTTTCGAGGAGTTGCAGCTAGCTAGACAAGCTTTGACCAGTTCAAGTTTTGTCATCCTCTGAGCTTGTCCCAGAGGATGTTATTACTATATATATATCCGAGATACTCTATTTTGATCCCAAAAATTCGTAGTATTATGTTTCGCTATCAGGAGTGCTCATCTACTAGATAAAGCATAGACGAAAACAGACATGACAAGGAATTGCACATTTGGTTTAGCTTAATATGTATGAGTTATCTATTTGCTACAGCTAAATGTTTCTTCTTAATATGTACGAGTTATATATCTGCTACGGCTAAATGTTTCTTAGAGCAAAGTATGATAAAATGTTACGAGAAGTGCAGTGTATCACCGACTCATGTTCCTTTTCCTTTGGTCTCAGGCTTTGCCGCCTTCCCGTATAAGTTTCGTCCCCTTGAAGCAGGTAGTTTCATGATAAAGATTGTATTTTTCTGTTCATGCATGTGCCATGAGTCTGATCTGTAGTGAAGATCTATGTATTTGTAAGGATTTTGTTAACTGTTCTCTAGGGGCAATTCTTAAGTAGTTGATTAAGAAATTTTTATGGTTTTCAATTGGATGCACAGATTGTTCTTGTGGTATTTGTAATTTTTTCTTTGGAAAGTGAATCATATTAAATAAGTATGCTTAACAAGTGCCCTTCTGTTAACAGTGCTCTAAGGAGACTTACTAAGTAACTAAAAAGGAAATTTTGTAGTTTCCAATGCATTAGCGTGTTATTTCTAATTACTATTTTGCAAAGTGAATTATTCCAAATTAAGTATGCTTAACATGTCAATGCCACTTTTGAGTTCATGAGATTGCTTTCATTTATATATTTGTTTTGTTTTCTCTACCAACTGTGATTGATGTGTTGGCTGATCGCGCCTTAGTTTCTGTTCTGATATTAGGTGAAGAAGTTCAGAGGTGATGAACTAATGAATTTTATAAGGTGGGTCCTCAATAGCTGCTCCTTTTAATGGTCTTTTTATAACTGTCATATTTGTTTTGTTACATATATCTTATGCTTGGAACTTGCTTATTCAGTGTGCTAGTTGATATCTTCCTGTAAATGAAGAATTATGTAATAGTTCCTCATTTTTGCCATGTTGTTTTACCTGTTTTTCGCTACTTTGTTGCAGTCAGATTTGAAATTGAAGAAGTTCTTGCACATAATAGAGAACTCGCCTGTGTTCCCTGTTATCTATGATTCAAAGAGGTATCTTGGTTTCTTCATACACTCTTCTTTGTAATGTGAGTTCCATGTATAAATATGAAGTGTGTATATTGATGTTAAGGGAAAATAATAAATAACCACTTAAATGTAATGACATGTTGACTTAGTTTTGATTCAACCATTGCCACTTAAGTCATTAATATTGCAACCTTGAGTTATTTGGGGGTTGATCGATGCATTGGGTTCAATTTGCAAAGAGAAAATAATCTAGGCCTTCAAGCATCTTCTGCCACATTAAGCCACTAAGTGCTTGGTCTCGTTTATGAGTTGAAGTGAGATCAATTGTTCTGTTTAGGTGTCACTAGTGTTCTCAAAAGCACTGGAGTTGCCTGGGCAGGCACCCAATGTGGCGACTTCGAAAGCACCTCAAGTAAGGCTGGTCATTCTCTGAGGCATTCCCTCAAGGAAAAAGATGAAATTAGGTCATGTTCTTTGACCCTTTTTGTTCCTTTCTCTAAACAAAACTGAGAAAGGAGGTATATTAATTTAGTAAAAGGGCGAAGTTTTTAGAAAAGCAGCTGTCGACTCTACATTAGCACAGTCAGAGACTTCCAGAGCCTAGTCTTATGCCTATAACATTACTTTTAAGCGAGCCAGGGAAAAAAGGTGAAAATGTGTAGTCTTCTATACATCTTTGCTTTTCTTTGAACATTGTCTTTCCTATGTACACCTTTACACTGAACTTAGCAGTCCATTCTTATTTCATCTCTCTCTCCACCGGTTGCTAGGTACCATATCAGGAAAAAGAACTTTTGCATGCGGTGTCACAAAATTTGATATGGGAAAGCAAGTGCCTAATGTCAATAAGAAAGATGCTATAATGTAGTACAAAAATTAATTTTTTCCGGAATATCATTTCATGACTTAAGATATACCTTGCTAAGATCTACCTTGCTAATACATTCTTTGGGTTCATTTAAAGAAAAGGTTAAAAAAAATTATTGCTAAAGGATTCATCCCAAACTTTTAATGTAACATGTCCCTTATTTTAGGCCTTGCTTGACAACAGTGGATGATATTTTCTTTTCTGATGTCCTGAATAATTAGAAATGATACAGTTGATTGCTTCATAAATTCTTGATTAGCTGTGCACTGATGTTTATTGGTAATGTATTAATTAGGCAACAACCAATTATGGTTGACCATTAAGCTGTTTATCCTGTTTGAATAGGGGTCAGCTTTTTAAAAAGATTGGTTTCGAATTTTTTTGCTTATGGGGTTCTAATCTAGCTCATTCAGGTCCAATGATATTTGGTTACTCCAGTTGCGGATAGATTACACTATTGCCATTGGCTTCACAATTTTGGTTCCCATTGAATATGCTCAATGTGAACAAATTGTAGTGACTATTTAGCTGTCATAGCCAAACAGTGTGGGCAAAGTGATGCTTCATCCACTTTTTGGGTGTCTTGCAATCAACAATTTGATAGATATTTGTGATGTATAGTCTGATTGATTAGCGAGCATCTACATTGACTGAAATGATACAGTTGACTAAGCTTCTTATCACCGAAAAGGCTAATTTTTTACTCCATGCAGAACTGTGCTGTCTCTGCCGCCAATTATCAATGGTGCACATCCGGCAAAAACTTTAAAGACGAAAAATGTTCTCATTGAATGTACTGCGACGGACTTAACAAAGGCTAAGATAGTTCTAAATACAATGGTGAGCATACTCAATTGTTTGTCCTTTTCTCTACACCCATCCTTCTGTATAGAGGACTATGCGGGCAAGTGTTTTCCTTTAGGTGACAATCTTCTCAGCATACTGTGGGAAGAAGTATGAAGTTGAACCAGTTGAAGTGATATACTCTAATGGGGAGTCATTCGTTTATCCTGATTTGTCCCTATACAATATGGAAGTGTCCTTATCTTATGTCAACGATTCAATTGGAGTCGCCTTGAAAGCTGAAGAGGTATTGTGAATATTCATTTCAAGCTAGAGTTTAAATGTTCGCATTAGGTGGATGTGAGCTTATATTAGAGTTGGTTGGTTATATTATTCTCTCATCAATTGAGTTAAATTTTTTGCTCGCCATTTGCTATTGTGCTATTTTGTTGCTACAATGATATCTAACAATGACCTTGTTTTATTTATTGGGTGGCCATCTCTCTCGCTCGCTCGCTCTCTCTCTATCTCTCACCAGAATGGTGTGCAGTGGTCGCCTGTGTATCTCTCACGGGTGCGCGTGAGATGGAGAATCAATTAAGGCAGTCTTAAGTGACTATTGCGACGGAGACGACCGCCACCATGGGGGTCGTTGTGGTGTTGGTGTCGCCCGCCATCGAGGAGGACGTCGCTGTTGTCCTAGAGTTTCTGGGGCAGTCATTAGGTCTAGGTTTTCTTTTTGTTTGTTTGATTTCTTTTCTAATCCTAGTATTTTATATTGTAATTTTTCAGTAATTTATATTAGAAAGCATGCGTAGTACGTACAATTATATATGAAATGAGTCGTCGGATAAGTGATTTGATATAAAGAAGTTGAAGGATTGTAATTTTCAATCCCTCATTTTGTTCCATCTAACTCCATGTTGCCCTCTGGTCAAACACAGCTTGATCCTATTTTAGAACAGAGAGATCTCAATCTGAGATTGTCGACTCTGTTTCGTTCAGATTGAGATAAGGGTAAAAAAGGGACTCTCGATGATAACAACGTAAGAAGAGAAAACGAAAGAGAAGACCTATTTGATTTTCTTTAGATATTCACTGAAGAAAAAGAAAGAAAAATTGAAGGGAATCGGTCACTTTGTATTCGATTTGAGCAGAGAAAAGGAAAAACAGTTTTGGTCTAGGACAAAGAAAGAGGAAAAACTCAAATGATTTTATGTCCCCTGGGCAGTCCTTCCTATCCAACGGGAGACGAAACCATTGCTGAACTTAGAGGCGTGCCACCATCGCCGCCACGGGCGGTGGTAGGTGGCAACCGCTGGTAGAGAGGGCTGAAATGCGGCAACATATCACGCTTAAGAGGTGTCGGATTTCCCTTTCTTGCGTTTTTCCGCTTAAAGGACACACAAGAAGGCGCTGAACCAAATCATGAACCCACTTAGGCAAAGCAACTGCTATAATCATACAGGCTAATCATGGGTGTGGTTCTGGGGGGATTTACATAAAAAGCTCGGATCTACTCAAAATCGGCAATTTTCTCTTGTTTATGATCTGTATGCACTACTTCGAAACAGGGAGGGAGGTGGATTTCCGCTACACTGCATTGACTCGAGTCTAATGCGCGGTGCAGTACCGAACAAGATCCATAGAAGAGCTGTATATCAGGTCGTGACCACGCAACCTGTTTTTCTGGGTTCATCATGAACAATCACATAAAATTTCCTCCATCTAGGACATGCCCAAGCAATCTTCAAAGTAATCTGAAAAGAAGGGTGGTTTTTGCTTGTCTTCTCCGATACCCTGAGTAAACACCAAATATGAAATGGATAGCTATATGTACATTCCAAAGATTGATCCCAGCAATTATAACTATTTACATATTCCTCTCCTGAAACCCCCTGGCGAAGAGAGGGAAGCAATGAGTTTGAACATGTTGTGCACTTGATAAGAATAGACAACTTTACAGTGGCAAGAATTGCAGCTAAGAACTTCCATAGGCAGTATCGGGAACAATTGACCAAGCTGTACGACACTAATATGGTGATGACCACTCCAGCTTCTGATACATGTCTGCGAGTGCGTTATAAAGGATGGCAGCAGCTGGCGGCCTCGGCAACAAGCCAAGTAGTATGTCCAATGCATTTATAGACTGGCTGCCATAAAATCGGCAATTTTCTCTTGTCCGCGTTGTCACGACACTGCCTTGAAGGGAGCATCCAACAAAAGCACCTGCCAATTATTTTATGAAAAAGTTGAGAACAATTAAAGACCTTCTGAAAACGGAACGAGCCCCACAGACTGCTGGCAATGAAATGATAGGAAAATGAGAAATACAAATTCTAGACCTCTCCAACTTTTTACCATGAGCGTCTCAATTTAAGTAGGATCTATGACGAATCAAGCTCAGTGTTCTCTCAAATGATTGGTTATTCACTTTTTCTACTCCTTAATCAGTACAAACATAGCCACTATCCACTTTTTACTTTTGTTCGACAAAAGTACCCCTTCATCATGGAATAAAGAAAAAAAGCTATAGCCTCAATCGTCATTAAATATAGACTGCATGCATCAAAAGCAATCTTTCAAAAATATATAGATGTAACCATCTTTCTAAAAAGGGCTAGTAGCTCACCAGCACATCCAAACATGCTTCCCCTATCATATTAGCAATACCCTGCTCACAATCTCAGGATGGAAACCAGTGTAAAATGATGATCAGTCGTACCTTAAAATCACTACAGATGTTAGAGTTGCATTCGTCATCCAGCTGCTGAAAGGAATAATCAGCCTTTCCCAATCTAACCCTTTTTGATGATGGACTAGGTTTTGCTTCACGTACAGTATTATGTTCGAGTTCTGGCGATTCATATTTGGAAGATAGAGTACACTTAACTGGTAAAATGCCAGATGCCGGCCTCTTCCAAATTATCAGAGATGTTCTAGTATTGCGGTTGCAAGAAATACAGCGGATGGGATTCGAAAAAGCCTCTAAGAAAGGATAATTTCCAGCCTGTGGTATGTTGAACCTCACGTCGAACAACCTGTTATCACACTTGGATGAAAGCTGAAAAAGGAAAAAAAGAGCCTAAGTTTCAGGGACGAGAAAATTTTCTTTCCAATGTAAGCTGTATGATTGTCTTCAATAAAAAACATCATTAAATGAGGCAATTGTCTTCAATATATATATAAATCATAAAATGAGGCAATGGCAAATCAAAGACTATTATCCTGGTGGTGGCAAACTAGAAAACCAATAAGGCACTAAACTTGCCACACCGATAATTTAGTAAATGTAGTTCATGCTAATGTAGAGGAGAACACACATACAAGCAGAAATGTCACATATAAAAGTTTGAATCAATAATAGGTCATTACAGCTACTCTTAGGCATGTATTATTATATTCTTTTTTACTAGGAATTGAATTCAAAAAATGTTTTGGAATTGATTCAAGTTGATCAACTGTATTAAGTATGAACACCTTATGTATGCCCAAACGTATTTATATGAGAGGAAAAATTGGTCCAAGAACTTGCAGTTCTACTGTAAGTTTTTCTTGAAGAGGTGATCTAACCATTGTAGCTAACAATGTTTAAGAAAATATTCAACCAAAGAAAAATTTAATCTACAACCTACGCACATGATTACTCTGCCCAGCTAGTGATAATTTTTTTTTTCTATTTACTTGGATTAGGCAATCTCCAGAGCATGCTAGTACTGCTTAACATATTAATGAGATGCTACTAGCAATTACCCCATGCCATCTACTTTTCGTGTATACAGTCCTACTCAAATATTTGGAAACAACTGCAGGCCACTAATGCAATCTTTAATTCGGATGACAAGCTATCATTAGCATAATACAAATCACCCAACCAACATCTACCTGAGATATCTTGAGCTTAAAAGAAGCGCGGCCATGCAATAATTTGCTAGGTTTCTCATAGGAATCGAATTCGATTCCATCATAGCTTGTCAACAGCGGGGCTTCATCATCACTGGTTTTCTCCACCAGTGACCCACTGTTAGCATACAAAAGTGAAGCAACAACCTACCAAAAAAAAAACATAGAAAAAGTCAATTATTAACAGCACCTTATCTATGATTTTTTCCTTTTTCCTTTTTTTCTCTTATGATAGTTGTTTTTAGGTGAGGTTGGTGAGAGAGAGAGAGAGAGAGAGACAGCCACAGTAAGAAGCAAGAAGAAGCAAACCTCCATTTCCTCATTCACAATCTGGCCAAAGGCATCTAGCAAGACAACATCCAACGCAAAGTTCCTCCGACACGATGCCTGCAATTCAGTAAACCAATTGTCACTGCATATTGGAAGAAGGCCGTAGCTAGAGTGGCACCTGACTTTTAAGGAGCAAATTGAACATTACGTATAAGGAGCCTATTGGGTTTCAAAGAAGGAAGAACAGACTCATACAACCACGCTGAATGTAAAACACCGTTGAGTAAGCTTTCTCCGCCCATCTCATTTCCCAGACACACTTGGAAGGAAAGCTATGACCCAGTCAGTCAATCGTTAATATAAATTCATTTTGGATAGACAATTACAAGGAATCTCCAATTCGCAATCTTGCTTTGGAAGCACAATGGGAAACAATTGGAAAAGCTGAAATTGCAAATACTTAAGCCACATCAGAAATTGATACTTTTTCCAAAGAGGCAAGCTTTAGAGCCAACTTTTTTCTATTGAAAGAAAAACAACAACAAAAATCGGAAACTATTAACATAGAAATATCGCTTCCTGACATCACAGAAAAAAGATTCAACTTCGTCAAGGCAGTTCAACGACAATGCTTAACACTGGAGGTGACACTCAATTAGATTTTGTCAAAAAAAAAAAAATGTAGTGGTGATAGGATTAAAAGGAAGATACAACGACTTACCTTTCCACCCACGATACTCCAGATACCATCACTACCTTCTTCTATGTCAGAAGGAGATGACTTGTCAATAGCTAAGTGTACAGGTGAGTCCTGGCATTACAGGAAAATATTCATTAAAGAAATCATATCCACATGAATAAGGTCAAACAAACTCGACAGAAGGTACCTTATAATGATCCTTGTTGGGAATGTCGGATCCCCAAAAACCGGATTCGACACTAAATCGAACCCCTAAAACGAATGCGGAAGACAAGCCCGGGAAAATCACGTATCACCGATCCTAAAGCACACCACGGATTTGAGCGTACCTTGTTAGCCACAGATTAAACACCAATGCCGATAAGAGGAAGAGAATTTGGCCCTGTTCGATCCGATGACGTTGATTAGCCTTGAAGGGAAGATCGATTCGCCTTTTTGCGTTTGTTTTCCTTTTTGGTGGGAGAGAGGGAGAGGAACGTACGTTCGTTATGCCAACAGGTATGTTCCTCCCTCTCTCTTTCTCCTTTTATACGTTCCCTCCAACAAAGGAACGTACCCCTTCATCCATGGGCCCTAATCCTGTGGGCCGGGCTTTCAGGCCCAACATGGGCGGACGGGCCATAAGCCCATCACATAAAACCATCATCTCCCACTCGCACATGGTGGGCTGAACAGATTCTCTTTACCTCTCTTTAACATTCATACCGGTGAATAATCCGTGCGACCAGCATACTTTGAGAGCTCGTTGCTATACATCTGTAGGAATATATAGCAGCTCATAATGGGCATCATACTCTGAGTAGATTTAGTATGCAGTACCCTAGATCGATCGATCACATTTATATCTCTCTTGATCTCTTTTAAACAATGATATACATATTGTATTCACAATTATGATTATCCCAAAGACAGTCATAATTGGTCGACCAAAGTGAACACAAAACTACAATGTGATTCTTCAAATTCGATCTTCCTCTTCCCTTCAAACTCTCAATTTCAATTCAGCTTGCTTTTCTAGTAATGCCCCATTAGATCGAATCAACTCATGACCATTGGCAACATCCTAAGATAGCAAACACTAAATAGAAATCTTGAGAATAAGTAAGAGTCCTGAGGGCACTAAAATTGAGGAACTTTTTTCCTCAAGAGTCTCACACGGCATAAAAGTTGAGATCAAACTTTTGCCACTCTTATTGGTCGTCTTATGCATACGTAGTATGATATACGTATTACGGTATTAACTCCTTTCCCATGGAGCGTATGTCTACACCTTTCAATACCGTACGAGATGATAGTTCGAGACATACCCAATGTCTAACTTGAGTTCACGTATCTACTCATTCACAAAAAAATTCATCGAACTCACATCGGCATCTTAGACGAGATAAAGTAAAATATGAGGGGTATTTTACTTTCGGACATAGTAAGTATTATGTCCTCATCTTAACACCCGATTAAGGCGATATACGTATTTTAAGCTCGAGCTCTCGATTATCACTTAGATAATAAGCTTAAAATAGTCTCATCTCTATTTATCACACAGTAAATAGAGGCGATTACCCGTGTGAGTGGGCTAATCTTTTATCTGTCCGACATACTTTCTCAACTTAAAGTAATGCACTAAGCATTAAGATGCATAAAGATCAAACAAAGATTCATAGGCATTAATAATGAAAAAAACAGATTCATTAAATGTGAACAACTCGGGGAAATTACAATATCCAAGTACATCGACTCTACGCAATCCTAAAGATTTTACATGACCACAAAACACATCTCTAGGTATTGGCTTTGTCATAGGATCTGCTACCATTCTATGCGTAGATATGTACTTAAAGTTCACATCCTTTCGTGCAACCATATCTTTGACAAAGTTATACTTGGTATCTATATGTTTGGTCTTGTCATGATATTTTGGATCTTTGGTGTACGCTATAGCTGCTTGGCTATCACGGTTAACCAATAATGGATTTGCAGCTTTCTCAATAACACCTAAATGATCCAAAAATCTCTTAAGCCAAACTCCTTCTTGTACCGCTGCGATAATGCCACGAACTCAGCTTCCATCGTGGACAAGGCTATACACGTTTGCTTCTTACTACTCCATGATATGGCGCCATTGTTCGGTAAGAAAACAAATCCAGAGGTAGATTTTCTTTCATCTAAATCTCCTCCCCAATCAGCATCTGAATAGCCTTCAAGTCGCAGATCCTTTCCTTGGTAATTCAACTTGTAATCAGCGGTTCCCTT
Source organism: Eucalyptus curtisii (assembly GCA_017140595.1). NCBI lineage: Eukaryota > Viridiplantae > Streptophyta > Magnoliopsida > Myrtales > Myrtaceae > Eucalyptus > Eucalyptus curtisii. The sequence continues at coordinate 9,543,174 of CM029502.1, forward strand.
CGATACCTCGGTATTCTCTTAACGGCTTTCCAATGTGCTTGGACCTGGATTGGATTGGTATCTACTTACCATTCCAACTGCAAAACATATGTCGGGTCTTGTACACATCATAGCATACATCAAGCTCCCAACAGCACTAGCATAAGGAACATGTTTCATTTGTTCCTTCTCTTGTGGAGTCCCCGGACACGATCTATGGCTCAATCCTTCACCTTTTGCAATAGGAGTGTCTATGGGTTTACAATCTTGCATACGAAATCGTTCAAGAACCTTATTTATATATGTTTCTTGCGAAAGAGACAACGATCTCTTCGAACGATCTCTTGAAATCTTAACTCCAAGAATGTATGCAGCCTCACCCATATCTTTCATCTCAAAGTTGGAAGACAACCAACTCTTGACAAGTATTAACAAACTCCATATTGCTTCCGGCAATCAGTATATCATCAACATATAATGATATGATCACAAATTGATCCTTGGATCTTTTGATATATACACAATGATCCTCATCAATCATTGTAAAATCATATGCCATTACGGCATTATGAAAACGTATATACCATTGTCTCGATGATCGCTTGAGGCCATATATCGATCTCAAAAGTCGACATACCTTTTCTTCTTGGCCTTTCATTATGAAACCAGCAGGTTGTTCCATATATATTTCTTCCTCTAATTCTCCATTGAGGAAAGCAGTTTTTACATCCATCTGATGTAACTCAAGATCCATACTAGTCACTATTGCCAGAATAATGCGAATCGAGGTAAATCTCACTATAGGAGAAAATGTATCTTCATAATCAATTCCTTCCTGTTGATTATACCCCTTCGCCACAAGGCGAGCCTTATGCCTTTCTATCGAGCCATCAGCCTTTCGCTTTATTTTGAGAACCCACTTGTTCCCAATAGCTCTGCGTCCTTTTGGAAGATCAACCAGGTTCCCGGACTTGGTTTGATTTCATTGACTCCATTTCCTCTTCCATTGCATGAATCCATTTTTCCTTACTAGGGCAATTCAGAGCCTCATTAATATTTCTAGGCTCATCCTCATCTTGCGGAGCAATCATAAAAGTTTCCCCTTCAATGTCAAAACGTCGACGGGGAATACTTTGGCGACTTGTTCGCCGTATAGGAGATTGTACACTTTGCACATCATTTCCCATTATGCTCCCACTTGGATTAGATAATGATGATGTCGTCTTATCATGTGGTTGTAATTGAGAATGAGTTGAATTCAATTCATCACTTCTCATATTACTCCCACTTGGACGAACTCCACTAATATCATTATCTTGATCCAAGGTCTCAAATAGGGAGTAATCTTCCCCTACTTCGCCCTTCTTAGGAAATTCATCCTCTAAGAATGTGACATCTCGTGATTCAAATTCAGTTATACTCCCACTTTCCTGCTCACCTATGAACACATACCCTTTCGAGTGTTCGGAGTATCTTATGAAAATACTTTTCTTTCCTCTGGGACCCAATTTCCCAAACTTGTGAGAGGACTCATGAGTATAGGCAGCACAACCCCATGGCTTAAGAAAACTTAAGTCCGGTTTTCTACCTGTCCATAACTCATACGGAGTGGAAGTAACTGATTTGGAAGGCACCCGGTTAAGTATATAGGCAGCAGTTAACAACGCATCACTCCAAAAAGTAATAGGTAAGTTAGCATGCGCCATCATGGACCTAACCATTTCCAGTAGGGTTCTGTTTCTTCTCTCTGCAACACCATTTTGTTGTGGAGTATATGGAATAGACAATTGTCTTTCTATTCCTTTTTCATCACATAATTTTCTGAACTCATCGATAAATATTCTCGACCTCGATCGGATCTCAATGCTTTTATTTTCTTGTCTAATTGATTTTCTACCAAGTTCATATACCTTTTGAAACAACTCAATGCTTCAGATTTATGAGAAATCAAATAGACATATCCGAATCGAGTATAATCATCTATAAAAGTGATGAAATAAACAGCCCCATGCCTTCCTCTCACATTCATTGGACCACGAGACATCGAATGGATTAAATGCAGAGGAAATTCAGCTCTTTTACCTTTTCCAAATGGTTTCCTTGTCGTTTTCCCTTCTAGGCAATGCTTACATATGGGCAAATCGACTTTTTCAATATTGCCCAACAAGCCCTCTTTGGCTAGTCTATTCATACGCTGTTGGCCAATATGACCAAGTCTAGCATGCCACACATTCACATCATTATTATACGAATTAGGAGACGTGAGAAGGGAATAACAAACATTTGCATTAACATAATCAATATCTAATACAATGAAACCATTCAGAAAATAACCACAACCATAGTAATTTGAATTCAAAAACAAATCCACACCTCTATTATGGAAGTTCATTTTGAAACCTAGCTTAACCAACACTAAAACAGACACTAAATTCCGACGAATCTCCGGAGCAAACAATACATCATGTAGGAACAGAGTGCGTCCACCACGCATGTTCAGTTGGCAGGTGCCAATTCCTTTCACTTCAGCTCGGAGTTGTTTCCCACATAGATCCACTTAGTTCCGTTGGTACTCGTCGGAATTCCACGAAGGATCCTCTATCCTTCGCTACATGGTCTGTCGCTCCCGAATCTACGAGTCCACAAAGGATTAGATTCGATTAAGAATACGAACTCGACACAAAAGCAAAGTTCTGAAAAGTACAAGGGGTGTTTACCTTCTTTGGCTCACGACAATCGCGAGCATAGTGACCCTTCTTGTCACGGTTGTAGCATTTCACCCTTGTAAGCTTCTTCATGCGAGGACGCTTTCCTCTATCATGTTGGTTAAACTTGGGTTTCTTCCCCTGAAGGACCCGCGTCCTTGCCTTTCCCTTTACCAAACCAGTTAGGACGTTTGCGCTTGGAGCTCGAAGCTCCATTTGAGCTAGAACCAGCATGATAGAGTTCAGCTTCCGGCTTAGCCGCCAAGAGGCGGTCCTCTTCCAGCTCAAGATGATGCACTGCATCCTCAAAGGTTTTGATATTTTCATTATGGGTCGGTGCACCTTCATATGCTCCCAACTCGAGGCAAGGAACGAATCACCGCTTGCACTTGCTGCTCATCAGTGAGGACATGGCCAGCATCTTTCAGCTCATTTATCATGTTTGACATCTTTCTAAGATGTTGCTTCATGGTCTGACCATGAGGCTTCTTATAAGAGTCAAACCTAATAGTGAGCTGCCTTAGTCTAGTCACCGAAGTATGACCAAATCTCGCTGCCAATGCTTCCCACATCTCCTTGGCATTGTCAAAACGCCTAAACTCTCGCATGACATCATTTTCCATGCTGCTCAGCAACGTGATGCGAGCAAGAGAGTTCTTTCTTCTCCATGCAGCAAAAGCTTCCTTATCTCTATTGTCTTTGTGCGGTGTTTCCTTCTTCGGGTTCTACCATGGTCGGGTTAAGAGCTTCTAGTGCCTCTTGCTCTTCCAAAGACATATTGGATTTTTATGTGCCATATTTCATAGTTGTCACCATTGAGCTTTTCACCTTTGTTTAGCTCGGCAACTATGCTCTTTGTGGCTGAAGCCATTGATCTGAACACATCAGATATATATACACGAATTATTAATGCCTATCATTTATGCATCCCTTTTGCACAGACCCATCATATTAATGAATAATTTCAAGTAAGGTTTCGGAATCAAAAGGTCACTATGTTTCCAATCATCCTCCAAAAATCCTAACTTAAAACTATTATTAATATAATTGTCTTATGCAAAATAAATTCTATGAAGCTACAAAAACTTCTATGAACTACCCACAACAACCAAAGAATAACAAAAACAAATAATATTTGACATCCAATAGAATAATATTGCTTTCACATAATACAACTAACATATCGGTTGCTACATCAACAACAATCAGGTAGTAAACATTACATAAGATGTCCACAAAGCACACTTAACAAAGATCACCCAATGCATCTAACACCAAGTCAGTACACGAACTGGGAAAGATCCTCTTTTGTTCAATTTCTTGATCTTTTCCCTTGTAACAATCGGGTAATAATCATCTATGAAAGCCATCACAATTTTCCTATATGAAGCAGCTTTGTTCGCATCCCATATGCGATTCAACACTCCTTGCCATTCTGGTGGAAGGGTGTTCATGAAAAATCGCACCATCTCAGACTGTGGCATAGGACGACCATTCCATATGACCTTTTGAATTTTCCCGTTGACTTCAAGGACGTGATCAATTAAGTCACCACTCTCCCATCGATGATCGATCGCCCGGCTATCAGCTTAGAAAGCCTTTCCTTTTGTTCATCGGTAATTGCGCGAATAGGTGTGCGCAACCTAAGGGGAGGCATTGTTCCTGCAACAAATGCAGAACAAATAAGGGATCATAGATAATCCACATAGACTTAATTAGAAAAAGAAACACATTCTTTTCCTCTCTCTCTCTTTCTCTATCTTTCCTTTTTTTTTTTTTTTTTTTTTTTTTTTTTTTGGGGTCAACGGTCAAAGTCAACGGTCAACGCAGTCAAAGGTCAACGGAAGTCAACGGTCAACGGTCGTCAACGGTCAACGGAGGTCAACGGTCGTCGGGCGGGCCGGTCGGTCGGACCGGTCGGATCGGTCGGACCGGTCGGGCCGGGTCGGACGAACCGACCGGCACGTGCCGCGCGCGTGCGCGGGCTGACGTCACGCAGACGTCATCCGGCACGTGCGCGGCATGCGCCTGCTTCCACGCGGGTCGGGTCGGGTCGGGTCGCCGTCGGGTCGGGTCGCCGGCCGGTGACCGGCCGTCCAACGGTCGTCGGCGATGACGTCATCGATGACGTCATCCCGGCGGTTACCGTGACGTCACGGTGACGTCAGCACGCATCGGTTCGCGGACCGACGCGTGCCGGTTCGCCGGCCGGCGGCGCGCACGTGCCGGTTCGCCGACCGGCGCGTGTGTCGCACGCGCTGGCCGAACCAGCGCTTCGGGCGCGTGGCGCCCACGCGCGCCGCGGCCCGGCCGCGCGTGTGGGCGCGTGCGGCGTCTCCGGGCGGCGGTCGACCGTCGACGGACTCGTCTCGACGATCTCTTTCACGCTATGCCATCAAAAAGTTATTTCGACTTACGGAAACTCGAAAAAATGGATGAACAGTGCTCGGGTGTCGGGATTTCTCACCCCGATCCGTGTCGGCCGAATATTTTCGCAAAAAATCAATCATAAAACATCAAAGGGGTCGGGAAAACATGAACTAGGGCTCGATACCAATGTTGGGAATGTCGGATCCCCAAAAACCGGATTCGACACTAAATCGAACCCCTAAAACGAATGCGGAAGACAAGCCGGGAAAATCACGTATCACCGATCCTAAAGCACACCACGGATTCAAGCGTACCTTGTTAGCCACGAGATTAAACACCAATGCCGATAAGAGGAAGAGAATTTGGCCCCGTTCGATCCGATGACATTGATTAGCCTTGAAGGGAAGATCGATTCGCCTTTTGCGTTTGTTTTCCTTTTTGGTGGGAGAGAGGGAGAGGAACGTACGTTCGTTATGCCAACAGGTATGTTCCTCCCTCTCTCTTTCTCCTTTTATACGTTCCCTCCAACAAAGGAACGTACCCCTTCATCCATGGGCCCTAATCCTGTGGGCCGGGCTTTCAGGCCCAACATGGGCGGACGGGCCATAAGCCCATCACATAAAACCATCACTCAATGGATGAAGAAGGGTGCAAGACCTTTGGACTATATAAATAACCTTCTATACCATCATTAGTTCCACTGCTACTAACCAAACTTATTTTCCTTAAAAGGGCTAGATTCTCCATCGAGGCACTTAGGGGCTTCTCATCCACCACTTCCCCGTCAATGTGAAGCCGTAAAAGTTGAGACCTGCCATGAAGATAGAACTTTGAGCAATTTACAAAGGGAAAAAGGCCCTAAGAGTAAGAAACCTAGGAAAGACAATGACATCATAAGATTGACAAGAGACTTTCGGTTGAGCACCATTTATGCAATCTAAAATTCTACTTTATCTCTTTCATCAGACCAACAATGAGACATAGACTTACATGAAATTTTGCAGATAACAATTCTTGTCCAAGATCCTCCAGATAATGCATGCAATTAGTTAATCACAGGCACTCCAATGAATATGAATAGAATCATACTCCATGTATGTACTCTATAAAAGCTTGTTCTTTTCAGTCACATTGAAAGTGCAACAGTTCTACGTGCTATATGAATGTCCATCCACTACGCCTTACTTTTATATATTTGAAGATCATGCACCATTCATACAATTCCAATTACATCTGAAAATGATTGGTTAAAGGTAAACAGACAGATAAAATGTTCAGTAACAACTTGCTTCAGCTCGACAGCTCGAACCAATAAGTGGTAAACATGACAGACATTAATGTGCTCAGCTATAGCCATAAAATTTCAGCAGTTATCAACTCAAAAGGAACAAGCAGTTTAAAAACCATGTGTAGAAAGAGTAATTCAGACACTTGATATACATACCTGACAGCCAACATGGACCCATTTTCCAAATGGAAACTCGCTATCTGAAGAAGCGTACGATTTTTCACTTGAAAAAGGAGAAACCTCAGGGACAGGAGATTCTTTTTGTGGAGGAAGCGGTGGCAGAAGTTGATAAGGATACAAATGATTGTCTCCCACTAGGCTACTAAAATGGCAGTCAAACTCGACATGTTTTCCTTGAATATGAAAGCAGGCAATTTCCATGAGACATAAAGCCAATCAAAGGAGTGTATGAAGTAACCAACAACTTGGGTCTAAATCTCTCAGACTTTGCGAGTCACTATCATTACTATTTTATACTCTGCCTCATAAGTTGATAAGGATACAAATGATTGTCTCCCACTAGGCTACTATACCAAAAAAATTGCCCAGAACCCAAATTAAATACTTAACAATTGGTTGATAGACAAGTGCAAAAATCCTACATTGTTAGCATCACAACATCTGTCAAACTTTTGGATTTCACTACTTTTTGGTTAAAAAAAAAAATACCACACTCTAAAGTTCCCTGCAGGTTTAAGATTAGTTCCACAACTAGCTAATGAGGTTTCATAAAATTCTACATGAACGTACTTTATGAGAAGTGAGAAAATTTGTGGCAACATCAAAAGAGGTTCTCAGAATCTGCATGGTACTACGCATGCTCAGGGGGAGAGCATGGACATATAACAATCGCAAAGTCCTATGAGAAAGTTCCTCATTTTGACTAAAACGAGAAGGTATAATCCTTTCGTAGACCCACATGCTATTACATCTATCCAACACAACACAATTAATCATAATGCAATGGATCAAGGCATGGAAAATATAAGGAAAAATATCCATAATCCTTTGGCAAAAAAAAAAAAAAAAAAAAAAGAGAGATCAGAACCTGCTATCACCACATGTACTGGAAATGTTGCGTTGCTGTATTAGTGGAACAACACTTGAATTAAAATTGCCAATGCCATCACTAATAGAGCTGACACCAATAAACTATATCCGTGCTTTGGGGAAAAAATCCCAGTTGCTACAGAATAAGCACAAAAAATTATATTCATTAAAAGGCTTCAAAATTTTATAAAATAATAAAATATGGGCTCGTCATACAAGTGCAGAGAGATAGAGATAAATGCATGCAGTTCGAACATATTGGTCAATCTTACTTCATCTCTTTATCACACTGGTTTTCGGAATGTTCTTCCTAAACCATCTGACTATGCAGTTCTTATCAGGAAAAGGAAAAAGAAAAAAAAGAACAACCAGAAGATGTAGGGGCAAGTGACACCATAGATGGAGTCATTTGGCACCTCGATGTTGGCTCGTCACATCCGGGGATAATATAGATCACTTTTTGGGCTCATTATCAACTAAAAGGCCAACCCATTATCCCTCACTGCCTCAGTCTGAATCTAGATTATCAACTGCAATTACAACCTGTCAAGGAAGGCCCATATCAAAATTAAACCAGCCACCTCGCATCTAGCAATCACTAAACACTATCATAACAATGTTTTCATGATTTCAATTAACAAGTCAAGGACAGGCCAACAGGCTTAAAGCAAGACATAGCCTGCATATCATGTCCTACGAGAGATGCCTTATTCAAATTAAAAAGTCTAAGCGACCCTCAACATGTCCTGGCTGAATAATATTAGAAACAAAGAGAACTCATGAGACATAGTAAAACAAAAAAGAAAACAAACCTCTTGTCTAAAGGAGTTTATCAATTCTTCTGAATATTCTTGCATCGAGAATACCTTCACCGCCACATCATGCAATCGGATTAAATGCAGAGAAAGTTAAAATCCAAAAAAAAAAAAAAAAAAAAAAAAAAAATCATCATCAGGAGATCGCATAGGTCTATACCAAACAGTGAGATAAAGTAAGAAGCCAAATGCATTGCACTAAATCTCCTCTTTCATTTAGCAAAACGCATAGGTCTATACCAAACAGTGAGATAAAGTAAGAAGCCAAATGCATTGCACTAAATCTCCTCTTTCATTTAGCAAAATAAGTAAACATTTCTCCTGTGTTTCATGTTGGCAACATGAGTAAAATTCACTCCACCACCATGCATTACATATTATAAAGAGAACTTGAAGTCCGTAAGTGAATAGCACAAGAGATAGCCAAACGCTATTAGAGGAGTGAGATAAGTAGTACGTATACCATGAAGTGAGGTACATGCATTTTACATCATGACAGCATGCATCACTCTGTTAAACTAAATTTAACAGAGCGTGATAGACAGTTCAACAAGAACCTGAGAGAGGAGGAACGGCAGACTAAATATCAGAATGAACACTAAGAGAGTAGAGTTAATTACCATAAGCATCGCAAACACACGGAAACAAATATGACCAAATGATCTCAGAAGCAAGAAAAATCTACACTGCATGAAAATAATCAATTGAGACTGGATGCATTTGCAGTGCATCTCAGCAAAGTTATTGGGGAATATACATATAAACATCAATATGGAAGAATAACAGATCTGACTTTTCAAGGACTATCCATGATTTGCAACAATAGCACTCATTTTAGAGCCTTTTCGGAGTATGTCCTACTGGCATAATGAATAGCCAGACCCAAGATTAAAGAAAAACTACAGGCGAAAAGCATACTACTAATGACTTTTCAGGCATCGCTGAACTCCTATAAAATCCCTTTTGTCACCCCGTCGACGAGAGAAAAGAGAGAAAAGAGAAAGCGAGAAATTACCTGAATAAGCCGGTGTCGGATCTGGAGCCGGAGGGGGCGCGGTGGTTCGCCGGTCACGCGGTGGTTCGTTGTCGAAGAGAGGGAGGGCAGACAGAGACGCGAGGAGAGAGAAAAAGTAAGGGACGGACGAGTGGGGGCCGAAACCGGAGCCAGAGGTGCGGCGCGGTGGTTCGCCGGTCGGAAAGAGGGAGGGCAGAGAGAGAGAGGGAGGTTGCACGCCGGAGGGCAGAGAGAGAGGGGGAAGTCGCACGCCGGTCGGTTGCTCGCGGAGCGGAGGCGAGTGGCGGAGGCGAGCGGCGGAGGTGGGTGACGGAGGTCTTCGACCTTCGAGGGAGCGGCGGAGGCGAGCCTCAGAGGCGGGCGGCGGAGGAGACTCGGAGGCGTGGCGGAGGCGAGCGGCGGAGGTGGGTCGAACATGGGTCGCTGACGAATGTCTGTCTCGTCGCTGGAGAAAGTGAGAGAGAGAGAGAGAGAGAGAGAAAAAAATTGCAGAAAATTCAATTGAGGAGAGAGAATGGTCTTTTGGGCGGGAGCGTGTCTTTTCTTCTGCCAGCGAGTGGGCGGGAGCGTGTCTTTTCTTCTACAGCTAGCCGAGCCGAGCCGAGCCGAGCGAGTTCTTCTAATTTTGAGGGGGTCCTGCTTGGGGGCAGGTGTCGGTATTTGAGTGGTTCGTGCGTGCCGGTCGGCGGATGACGTGGCGCGCACGAACCACTGAATATTTTCTCCCAACAAAGATTACCGCTTCCCATCTTAAGGAGTATGTGATTCGAATATAAATTTAGTGGGAGGATCTATTTCATTTAAAGGCCAAAATGAAATAGTTATTTTGAAAGATACAACGGCTAACAATTTATTTTCTGCAACAGATATATTATTACTCTGAAAATTGTGACCACAAACCCACTCGCTTCTATACTTGATAAGAATTGTTTGACTGGACCCAATTTCACCGATCGGGTGAGGAATTTGAGAATTGTTCTCAATTCAGAAAAAATTGGGTATGTGCTTGATGAAAAGATGCCAACCTTCTTTCCCGAGGGTGGGACCCAAGAGGAGCGTGTCACTTATGATAAGTGGCGTGACAATGACTTAAAAGTTAGGTCATATATGATTGCTTCAATGAATAATGAATTACAGAAGAAGTATGAATTTATGGAAGATGCTAGGTCGATCATTTTTGCACTTAAAGGAATATTTTGATGAGAATGGTCGAACCTCTAGATATGAGATACCTAAGGTATTGTATCGTATGAGGATGGCTGAAGGATCATCAGTTAATAATCATGCTTTGAAAATGATCTGGCACATTGAAGAATTGGCTAGGCTGAATCTCGTTATGGACAACGTGTTAGCTGTGGATTTGATCCTCCAATCTTTACTTGATTCCTTCTATGGTTTTGTCCAAAACTTTCACATGCATAAGATGGAGAAAACTCTTGCTAAGTTACATAGCATGCTGGTAGTTTATGAGAAGGAAATGCACAATACGAGAGCAAATGTAGTGGCTATGGCTAAGGCTTCTTCTTCAAGAGGCAAGACTGTTTTAAAGAAAAAGAAATGGAAGAGGCTAGTCAAACCTGTTGTGCAACTAAAACCCAAGATTGATAAAGGGAAATGTCATTACTGTGGTGTCAAGGGGCACTGGAGGAGGAACTGTAGGACATACCTCGCGAGCTTGAAGGTCAAGCCCCAGGACCAACCTTATGAATGTATGGTGTCTATGCTTATTGAAACTAATCTTATGGTTAGTGATGAATCCAGCTCATGGGTTCTAGATTCTGCTACAACTTCACATATTTGTATGTCTTTGTAAAAATATGGAAATAAGTAGGATGCTAGGGCGAAATGTGATTGTCCTGACATTTGCCAATGGAGCTATAGGGACTTTTCGTTTATGTTTGCATTCTGGACATGTATTGGTTTTAAAGAACTGTTTGCATTATAAGAATGTTGTAAGGAACATCATCTCTATACCTCGTTTGGGTAAAGAGAATTATGAATTTTCTTTTACTGATGATGTATGTTCTATTTATCATAATAGAATATGTGTTGGTTCTAACTTATTAACCAATAATCTTTATACCATTACAATGTCCGAACTGCGATTACCAATGTCAATAAGCAAAATAGAATTGATATAAATGCCATAACTAATAAATGCCCTAGAGACGGTTCAAATAAAAAGTATATTTGACATCTCCGATTAGGTCATATTGGAGAAGACAGAATTAACAAGTTGAGTAATGATGGGTGCATTGATCCATCAAATTTTGAGTCATACTCAACTTGTGAGGCATGTCTTCTAGGAAAAATGACCAAAGCGCCTTTTGTGGGACAAAGTGCGCGAGCTGCTGACATATTATGATTAATACATACAGATGTATGTGGACCAATTAATGAAACTGCTAGAGGTGGTTACAATTACTTCATTACCTTCACCGATGATCAGTCAAGGTATGGTTATTTATACCTCATGAAGTATAAATCTGAATCCTTTGAAAAGTTCAAGGAATTCAAGACTGAAGTTGAGTAACAAACAGGAAAATATATTAAGGCTCTTCGATCGGATCGAGGAGGTGAATACCTTAGTACTGAATTCCTAGACTATCTTAAAGAGAATGACATTTTATCACAATGGACACCTCCTGGAACTCCATAACATAATGGTGTATCTGAACGAAGAAATTGTACTTTATTAGATATTGTGCGATCTATGATGAGCTACACTGATTTGCCAATATCCCTTTGGGGATATGCCCTTGAGACAGCTATATATATACTGAGCAGAGTGCCGTCCAAATCTGTTCCAACTACGCCCTATGAGATATGGCATAGTAGGAAACCTAGTCTTAATCATATTAAAATTTTGAGTTGTCCAGCTTTCGTGAAAAAGCTAAAAATGGAAAAATTGGAGGCAATATCTAAACAAGGTTGCTTCATATCCAAAGGAAACTCTTGGATATTATTTCTATTTTCATTCAGACCAAAGAATTTTGGTAAGCAAGCACGCTTCTTTTCTGGAAAATCAGTTCGTCCAAGAAGGTGGTGCTGGGCGGAAAATAGTATTACAAGAAGAAAATAATGAAGTACCAAACGACCGAATTCAGATACCAATCTCTGATTCAATAGGAGTTTCTAATACACAACCTTTTAGGAGAAGTGCGAGAACGTCTCTCCCACCTGCTCGTTATAGACACTCAGTTGATCATATTGAACCATTATTCATTGTGAATAATAATGATCAACCTGGTGATCCTAAAACTTATGAGGAGGCGATGTCGGACATCGATTATGGTAAATGGCTAGAAGTCATGAAATCCGAAATGGATTCAATGTATTTCGATGAAGTTTGGACCTTAATTGACCTGCCTGATGGTATTATACCAATTGGTTGTAAATGGATCTTCAAGAGGAAGATGAGTGCTAAAGGTCAAATTGGAACTTACAAAGCACAGCTGGTGGCGAAAGTATATCGTCAAAAAGAAAGAATTGATTATGACGAAACTTTCTCGCTTGTGGCCATGCTAAAATCCATTCGGATTATGTTGGCTATAGCTGCACACCTAGATTATGAGATATTCCAGATGGATGTCAAAACGGCTTTTCTAAACGGTTTTCTTGATGAGGACATCTATATGGAACAGCCACGGGTTTTGAATCCAATAGTGAAAAACGTAAGGTGTGTAAGCTTAAGAGATCCATTTATGGACTCAAACAAGCATCCAGAAGTTAGAATATTCGTTTTGATGAGGTAGTCAAATCATTTGGCTTCATCAAAAATCCAGATGAACCTTGTGTATACAAGAAGATCAGTGATAGTGCAATTGCATTTCTAGTTTTGTATGTCGATGATACACTTTTGATTGGGAATGATGTACTGATGATATCATTAATAAAACTATTCTTGTCACAAAAATTCTCCATGAAAGATTTAGGAAAGGCAACCTATATTTTAGGTATCAAGATCTATAGAGATAGATCAAGACGATTGATTGGCCTCTCACAGTCTACGTACATAGACAAAGTGTTAACACATTTTAACATGCAATGTTCCAAGAGATGATTAATGCCTTTTAGGCAAGTGATCCGTCTTTCTAAGGAGATGTGTCCCAACACTCCTAAAGAAAGAGAGCGGATGGCGAAGATACCATATGCATCTGCTATTGGAAGCATAATGTATGCTATGCTATGTACTAGACTTGATATTGCGCATGCTGTAAGTATTACTAGTAGATATCAGTCTGATCCAGGAGAAGAGCACTGGATAACAGTCAAGAATATTCTTAAGTACTTGCGAAGGACTAAAGATTTATTCTTGATATATGGAGAAGGAGAATTTAAAGTTGTAGCTTATACTGATTCCGATTTTCAATCGAATCTTAATGATTATAAGTCTACGTCTGGGTTTGTCTTTACATTGGTGGTGCAGTTAGTTGGAAAAGTTACAAACAAAGCATAACTGCCGATTCCACCACTGAGGCAGAGTATGTAGCCGCTTCTGAAGCAGCAAAGGAAGCCGCTTGGATGAAGAAATTTATTTCTGAACTTGGAGTCATTCCTTCAATTGAGCAAACGATTACATTGTTTTGTGACAACAATGGGGCGATAGCTCAAGCTAAGGAACCAAGGTCTCACCAAAAGTCCAAGCATATTGAGAGACGCTTCCATCTCATCAGAGAAATTGTTGGGAGAGGTGATATCGCCTTGTAGAAAATTGCTTCAGCAGAAAACGTTGCAGATCCCTTCACTAAGGCCTTACCTCAGTCTTCTTTCGAAAGACATATTGACAAAATGGGTTTGAGGTACCAGACAAGTTGGCTTTAGTGCAAGTGGGAAATTGTTGGATGTATGCCCTAAAGCTACTATGCAATAGTTACATATTAGGGATTTTAGTTGTACTTTCATCATTATTATTATTTAGTTAATGGTAATGACGTATTCATTTATTTGTCCAATTATTTTATATTTATGAATGATTCCATAAGATCAGTTGCAACTAGACTTATTCTTGAGACATCAAGAATATATGTGACGGGTTTATAGTTAGACTGAATCTTTAAATCGTTCCCGATCGATGGATTATTGAGTGGATATTAATAATCCTATTGAGACCAATGTGTTCATAACTTCACCATTAAGTATTTGATACTTAATAGAATGATGAGTCATAAGTCATTAGGTATTGTGATACCTGAGTTAAGAACACATGTGTTTGTATTAGACAAGTTCACTAAACGTGACGCATATGGAACGATTAGCGACATGGAAGCTTTTAGCATGGTCAATGTCTAATTGTTCATGCTTTGGTCTTGTGTAAATAATCCTTAGACCTGAGGCACAGTATTAACTTGTGTGTCGAACAATTATGGTTCACAGGTACACGTAATGCCGGGTCGTTGATCCGTCTTTGTACCTGATGGTCATATTTTGTTCATATACGAAGTTGCACGTGTGCACAATATGTAATTATGTCTCCTTATTACATGCAAGGTATAATGATGATGTCCTACGCGATCTAATTATGACAATGTATTGAAATCCTCGGCCGGGATTGTAACCGAGAATAAATTGTTTATGTCTCGAATAAAATGCATGTCAATTAGATTTGTGCATATGATCGAATTAATGACTTAACAAATATTCCATAGTCTTTGTTTGATAGGGACATAGTAAGACAGAGGAATTGAATTACACTGTAGCCAAAGCCGACAAGTTCATTATGTTTTTAAAGCATTCACACTATCTAGATAGTCATGACATATTGCTAGATGTCAATCATGACTTGTAGAACCCAAAGATTAATCGGGACAATTAATTCTTTTGGGAGTACTAATGTGTTAGTACAAGTCTTACTACCAACTTAGTGATGAATCTAGGGATGTCACACACCATAAATAATTAGGATAACGTGGAACAAGAGAGAAATATAATTGCAAATGTGTTTGCAATTACTGCAATCGAATTGAGTCGATTCGAAATTAAATTATATGAGATTTAATTTAATTTGTATTATAGTCACGAGCCTACTTGCATATAATGCACACGCATGCCCAAAGTGGATATATGTTAATATACCCCAAATGTACATATAAAGATTATGTTCTTTTATTTTTAAGGGGATTAATTAATTAATTTATTTATTCATTTAATTAATTAATTAATTAAAGTTGAAATGGTCAGCAATTCTTGCTGACCATTTGGCACGAATAATCGTGCACATGCACGAAGCAACCGTGCATGATGGTCAGCAAACCATCATGCACGTTTGCACGTTTGCTTCGTGCATGAATTCATGCACGATCAGCAACCGTTTAGCAACCGTTGCTGATTCGTGAAGAAGAAAAGGCCCCATGTGGCTCAAGCGGCAAAAACTTCGTGTGGTTTTCTTCTTGTTCCGAATCAGTCCTTCACCGTCAACAAAAACATGAAGTTCTGCTAGTTGCCGAAAATAGAGAAAAACAGTGTGCGTGTTCTTTTGTTTTTCGAGACGCGAGAAAATAGAGTGTTCTCTCGTTTAGGCCATGACTATAATACATCAATGATACGGCGGATTGTCTCCACAAGATTGCTAGCATGATCATAGTGGTGAATATCCAAAAATTCTCTCTTCCATTCGACATTCGTTGTTGGTGTGTCTGAACTAGAGCTCCGACGTTTGTGGGGCTCGAACTGTAGAATATCCGAACCAATTCGTATAAAGCGCGTTTCGAGAGGTAATTCGTTTAACTCCCTTTTATATTCAGATTTTTGATTAAAATGCACGAAAGACGCCTTCGGAAAATCATGTATAAAATATATATTTGTTTCCGCTACATTTTCTTTTGTTAATTTTTCTATACATGATTCATGAAACTCCAACAGAAGACACGGCTGGCAATGGTTCAGAAGGCTGCTCATGCAAGGGAACAGCTTGCATTTCCATGCAAAGGCGTGTCTCCCTTGCATGCAGGGGTTTGTACGGGTCAGCCACGAAGGAGAGAGGCGACGTGGCCGTGCATGGCTGCCCCTCGGTCAACCCTTCTTAGGTTGACAGTGGCTTGGACGTGGCTGCTTGAGGGAAGAATAAATGGGGATGTCGTGGCCTTCAGCTGAAGAAAGACCAGGTCTCATGCGGCGCCAGCTCGTTTTCCCCCCTTCATGCACGTTGCAGCTGCTGAGATGGTCGAAGTCTTCCTTCTTGCATGCATGGGCTGTAAACGTAGCCCTTACTAGTTGACTACGTGAGTCAACTCCTCCGTTTGTTACTCAACGAGAAGAAGGGAACGTGCATGGGAATTCAGGGTCAATGGTCTACATTTCCTTGGCTGTCCATGAAGAAGATAACGTGGTGGTGTGGCCAAGGTCAATGCATGTTCTAATGTAGCTGAAATTTCGGAAGTCTACGAATCCGGGTGCATGAAAAGCTCGCTTGGTAAGGTGTCAATGCCGAAGATGTTAGCTTTGCGAGCAACGTTGCGTGAAGAAATTTCTAGATGAGGTGCTATAGCGAGAACTTGACAAAACGTGATGTTTCGTTACGGCGAGTATGGTGACGAAACGGCATCCACAAGTGGTGCCAACGACGTAGTCCTATGACAAATTCGTCAACCCGTCTCGGACAGTTACGTACTTGAGGTCCGGCGAAATCCGGATGTCATACACCAAGGCCTAGATTTTGGGTTTCAGAGAAAGGCCGAAGAATGGAAAAATTATCATAAAAGTCCTAAATTTATTATACGAATCAAATAGTCCTAAAATTTTCAATTTGACTAATTTAAGCCCAAATCTTTTGATAATTTTTTTTTTTAGCCAAATGTGATATTTTATGATTTTTTTGCGGCACATTTGACAATGATGTGAAAAATTTTAGCAATTTTTTTTTTATATTTTATGATTTTTTTTTCTTTTCTCTTTTTCCCTATTTCCCTCAATCAATCACTAGGGCTTGGCAATGGCCAATAGAGTTCCTGGTCTACAAGCGAGGGCGACCACCTAGATATGGCGAGACGAGGTGATGGCATCATCGCCAAATCTGGGTGAGGGTCAACGAGGGCGTTCCGACCCTCACCTACTCAGGCCTTCCATCTAAGAAAGAAAGAGATCCCACATTCAAATTTTCTCAATCTTAATTTCTAGAGTCGCCCTCATGAGTCACACCCCCATGTGACATTGTAATTATCTAGTGTGATCAAGATGGAGGGACCGCTACACTTGTTTGGAATTAGTCAGTTGCCAACTGGCGCCTGACACTCCTTACATAAAAATCAAAATACAAGCAAAAATATCAAATACTGAGAGAGACAACTTGAATCGAAATTTATTATTAACAGATGGAGTGAAGATTAAAATATATCGGAACATTTTTTGCGAAATATTCTACAAATCCGTGTATTGCACTCGCTTTTTTATTATCATTTGTTATTGGCAATTTTAAATAGGTGATATTATTTTTTCAAACCTGTAAGAAATTTTATGTCAGTGGATTTAATTATTCCAGAGTCACTTTTAAAACGTGTTAATAAAGTAACGGTCATGGCGAATCATCCTTATTTTGCTCACATATATCTAAGAAAATGATCATTTTCATAGAGAAATAATACTTCTGCGACACTTTTCATTTTTCCGTTTATTAAATACTGTAGCTGATCAATCGGTGAGTCTGGGTAGGCTTTTGGCCAATTGCCATATACTGCGCCCAAAAGTCCTTACTCAAGTCTGTCCATAATTTTAAATTTTTACTGTCGTTTATAAAAATGACTGGGCGAGGGCGGTCCTGAACGGGTCTATGTGAGCAAGCCTAAATTCAAGAAGGAAATTACTTATCCAGACCTGTCTAAATTATGCTGTGGACCTTATTGGCTCGGGAGGGCCTAAGTGCCAATAGGCCACTAGGCCACGATCAAATTAATTAATCGGTTAACTTTCCATATCTTAATTGGGGGTGATAACTAAAAACAATAAAGCCACAATCACAATTAGGTGGCCTCCTGCCTTAGATAATCCCAACTTTAGGTTTAGTCTCAATTTTATCCATAATTTTTATTTTTATTTTTGGTCTTATAAAAAACCTACAACTTTAGGTCATATTCCTATTCTACCTCAAACATTTCTTTTTAATAAAAAAACCCTCGACTTTAGTCTAGTGCCAATTTACCCTTAACTTTTTTTCGTCACATAAAAAATCACAAACATTTACTAGAGTCCGAAATCTGCTCCCATTAACTCTCCGTCCAAAATTTCTCTTGACAATTGAGAAAAAACTACCAAGCATGAGCTATTTGAGGATCTCGAGCTCAAGAGCTTCGACCACAAGGAATGAAAGACTCTCGAGCACAAGATATTGAATATTAAGCACAAAATTGAAGATTCCCAAGCAAGATGGAAGGAAAACTTTCGTAAGAGTAAAAGCAATTGAAGAGAGGCACCCTATTTGCTCTAGATTTTACCTAAGTTTCAAATTTAAGAAGACGAATTTGGGCTAAAGTTAAAATTCATCTCTAAATTACGACATCTTAAATTTGGAGAAAGAAGAACTAGAGTAATGATACCACTTCACTAATGGCAAAAGTTAAGGATATAATTAGGTCTGTACCAAAATTGAAGAATTTTTATGAGGAAAAAAAAATCAAGGTACAATTAGAACTGAACCTAAAGTTCAGAGTTTTTTTTTTTTTTTTTGCGGGTATCGGACCCAATTAGATGGTTTGGTTTAGTAATAAAAGAACTATTGATTTTACAATGTTAATCCAACATATGAGACGCAAAGTCGCCAAGAGAGTCATAGACGTACGTAGCTCTGTAATTACTTGGCCGTAATGGTGGGGGAGACTATCACAACTGTGACAGAGCATTTGATTATCAATTGGTGCCGGCTATCAATTGCATCTACGCGTTTAAAGATATACACAAAATAGTAAAAAGGCACGATCCACGAGAGAGCCACCAAAGACCGAGTAGTTTCACTTTACCGTTTTGTTTGTAGGCCTTTCATTGGGTGAAGTCCAAGGAGGAAAGAGAGCACAATGGTATTCCCATCACTGTCCACGCTCCTTTCCAGCCACCACCTGCCTTCCCTTAGAATACTTTCGAAGAGCACGTTCAAATTCTCGCTCCCTATAAATACCCCAACAACATGGCCATCTTCTCAATCTTCGACCGAACAGCTTTAAGAAAGAGAGAGAGAGAGAGAGAGAGAGAGAGAGTGGTGGCGGTGGCGGTGGCGGTGAATCTGCTTGTTTGTAATGGAGTCTCCTTCCCCCGTCCATGTGCCCAGGTGGACTCCGAGATCGAGTCCCAAAAATTCATTCCCGCCTCGCGAGGAAGCCAAAGAAGATGATGAAATACAGGGCTCGGCTTCTGAAGGAGATGACGATGGCCTGTCCACTGAAGGCCACGGCATCGGCTTTCCATTCAGTATCGGCTTGGCCGCTATTCGCGATGCCCATGATGATGGAGGAGCGCACGACGACGGGAGCGGGATGTTCTTGACGTGGAAGGACTTGTGGGTGACGGTGCCGGACCGGAGAAACGGGACGCATCCCATATTGCAGGGGCTCACCGGGTATGCCGAGCCGGGTCAAATGCTGGCCGTCATGGGTCCTTCCGGCTGTGGCAAGTCAACTCTCCTCGATGCCGTTGGAGGTACCTTAACGAATAAATCTATCTTTCTACGATAATTCCGCAAGTCATAAATGCGCTTTTCAAGTGCCATTATTCTGTAGGTAAAGCAACCTCAGAACAAGTTGACTTCTAGATGTTTTTAGAAAGTCTCCATTTTGGCTAGTGAAATGTACGATAGCTGTACATTTTTTATATAATGGACAAATCCAGAGTTTAATAATGTAGATCTTATAAGCAAAATTGTCTATATATTACTCTATTACACATTATAAAATATAAATATAAATCCCCCACTTCTCTAATTTTTAATATTGTAATTGCCCCGAGTTATTGAAACCCTTAAATATCTTCTCTTTAGTTAGTATTTAAATTTTCTTTTTGCACTTTTTCACGGATACGCGAATTCCTTTATTTGTCAAGCGGGAAAAGTACCAAAATAGTCTTAAACCTTTTGTATTGGTACCAATTCAGTCCTAAACTTTTCAATTGGACCAATTTAGTTCTAAACCTTTTTACATTGGCACAAATTCAGTATATCCGGCTAATTTAAGCCGGAAATTGCTGATGTGACCGCCGGCGGTCTTATGTGGCGCCACGTGGACAAATTTTATAATTTTTTATAATTTTTTCAGATTTTTAAATTATTTTTTCTTATTTTCCTTTTTTTTTTTTTTTTTTTTTACTTTTCTCCTAACCCCTTGGGCGGCGAGGTCGCCGGCCGGCCGACCATCACCGGCCACAGGCTGGTCGGGCGAGGGCCCCGCGCCCTCGCCGCCCACCGGCGAGGGCTGCCGTGCCCTCGCCAGCCATAGGCGAGGGCGTCAGCCCCCACCCAGACCCAGGCGAGGGTCCTCGCCCGTTGGCCGGTGAGGGCCTTTGCGCCCTCGTCGGCTACAGGCGAGGGCGTCGACCCCCGCCTAGATCTAGGCGAGGCGCGGCAGCCCTCGCTCGTGGCGGACGAGGGCATTGGGCCCTCGCCCAGATCCAGGTGAGGGCCAACGCCCTCGCCCGTTGGCTGAGGAGGGCACGACGGCCCTCGCTTGGATCTCGGGCAAGGACCCGATGCCCTCACTCGTGGCAGGCGAGGGACGCCACACCCTCGCTCGCCACGGGCAAGGGTCGCCGCGCCCTCGCACGTGGCCGACGAGGGCGCGAGAGGCCCTCACCTAGATCCGGGGGGGGGGTCGACGCCCTTGCATGTGGCCGGCGAGGGGGCAAGGGTTTCGGCCCTCGCCTGGACCTCGGCAGGGGCCGATGCCCTCGCCTGTGGCCGACGATGGTCGGCTGGCCGGCGACCTTGCCGGCCAAGGAATTAGGAGAAAAGAAAAAAAAAAAGGAAAAAAAGGAAAAAAATTAAAATCTGAAAAGTTATAAAATTTGTCCACGTGGCGCCATATAAGACCGCCGGCGGCCACATTAGTAATTTCCGGCTTAAATTAGCCGGATGGACTAAATTGGTACCAATGTAAAAAGGTTTAGGACTAAATTGGTCCAATTGAAAAGTTTAGGACTGAATTGGTACCGTTACAAAAGGTTTAGGATTATTTTGGTACTTTTCCCTTTGTCAAGCCTAATGAAACAAACATCTTATTAGTAAAATTAGTAGACATGCGTGACAAATAATATATATATATATATTTATTTTGAAATAAATGGAATGAAGTAACTCGACCTTCGAGGAAATATAAGAACCCAACCAGAGTTAGCTACAATCTTTTGTGATCCAACTTTATAGAATAATCTTTGTGTCATGGTATTATTCTTCTGTCCTAGCAACTGATTTGATAAGTGTGTAAGCCTTTCTATATGCCCTAGGACCAAGAGTTATTCCTCGCTCTATCACAAAGATAAAGACTTAGATGAAGAAAAGGAAATCATTTATGATAAATCAGGACGCTGGAGACCTTGGACTAGAAAACAATCGATAAGAAACAAATGGGCAAATACTACAACGAATCCTAAATCGGTGCATCCGTACCACATTTATATTAAATTAATTTTATATTACAAATTATTTGAAATTCATGCACCTATGACAAATCTATCAAAATCTTAGACCAAAATTAGGGATTTTAGTAGATTTTCAAAACATGAGGGAACTCTTAGGTCAAAATTGTTTTATCACATTTCCTGATATTAGTTCATTTTCTTTTGATTTGATTTCTCCAAAATGGTGTCGTTTAAAAGACCTATTTATATTGAATTTTCACTTGAATTAATGTCACACACCAATAATCCGAGTTGTTTACCACGTATGTTTCCATGTTAGTAATTTAAGAGGGATATAGAACGGAAGTTAATAGAGAGTAGATTTGTAATAGGTGTACTAATTTGGAATTTTTCACGGCACTAAACATTAATTCAGGGAAAGACTCTATTTGTTTCATAAAAAATGAATAATTTGAAAAATATTAACCTAAAAATAATTGTTTATATCTCTTACAAAAATGAATGAACAAAAAATATCTTCATAGTCTATGAAAATATTAACAACAATGAAAATATTTGGACATACAAATGATCATTTTTAGGAAAATATTTTTAAATGATTCTATTTTAGTGAAACAAATATAGCCTAATAAATGTGACACAAGCATATCGATTTGGGATATTTTTATTTTATTTCACATAACAACAGTGTTTAGGTAATACTTTTTCAATTACGATGCCCACATTTATCCCATTCATCTCATCAAGTGCACCAGATTTAGACTTTTCCCGAGTGTACTTATTCCATCCTTTCATTACCATGTTTTACAAAATTTTGGCAGAGTAAATTCAACAACATACGAATACGACCGAACGGCTCGAGTGAATTTTTTTTTTTTTTTCTTTTTTGGGTCAAATGATTTGCTGAAGTGAACGATTTTCATATGCATTGTAACCCCTTTTGTGAGAAGGCATCCCTTCTCTCGAAATTACGGGGCTCTTTTATTGTGTTCCTTAAAGGAAAAAACATATTCTCAAGGCAATGCATATGTCAGGGTCATCCCAAGACATAAACTATGTAAACTTCAATTTATTAAGAGATCGTTTCAAGTGACCGTAGTCATTGACCCTAGATGCATGCTGAATTAATATGATTACAGCTTTTTATTATTTTTAAAATGTCTTTTCCCACCTGGTCTCCAGTGAAGACTTAGACGAAGAAAAATAAGAGTTTTTCATGATAAATTAAGAT
This sequence comes from Eucalyptus curtisii, assembly GCA_017140595.1. NCBI lineage: Eukaryota > Viridiplantae > Streptophyta > Magnoliopsida > Myrtales > Myrtaceae > Eucalyptus > Eucalyptus curtisii. Next base: position 9,566,176 of record CM029502.1, read on the forward strand.
GCCGGACATCTTGGATTAGAAAACAAACAATAATATATAAACATTGAAATCAGATCGCCGAATATTTCCAAGCCACGTTGAGGCAGGCTGACTAATACTAAAGCCGATGAAGTTACGTAACCCGCCAAACCTTAGAAAAGAATCTGTAGAAGTCAATGAATCTTATTCAAGCTGTCTCGTCTCATTTATGGGGAAGTCGACCAATGATACGACTTCCCTCCCCCTTCGACAGCTTTCTTCTTTTCCTGACTAATCCCCACAAGACACAACGTTTCTATCGTCTCGGCCGCATTTAAAAATCGATAGTTAGATAGGATTTCGTAACATGATATTACGGGCAGATGAATTTGAATTAGGTATGAATGAGAAAAACATGGATTTTCGATTTTGTCCATGTTGTGAGGGCATGAAATTAACCGAATTCTCCTTTTTATTTCAAATTCAAGCATTTAATCATTTGGAACAAAGTACCCAACAAATCTGTTATCTTTCCTTATCTATTTCATTTTTATTTACGGATTCTATCCCTCTGTTCTTAACAAAAAACTTTTTGCAGGGAGATTAAATTCAAGCACTCGACAGAAAGGACAGATCTTAATCAATGGTCGCAAACAACCACTTTCTTTCGGAACTTCCGTAAGCCTAGCTGATAGATCTAAATCTTAGTTTATATAAATCGTTCTTATGGTAAATTTTCACTTTATTTATTTATTTTTGTTTTTGGTTTTGCTATAGGCTTATGTGACTCAGGATGACACACTAATAACAACTCTAACGGTGAGAGAAGCCGTGTGCTACTCAGCTCAGCTCCAATTGCCGGAATCCATGTCGAAATCGGAGAAGAAGGAGAGAGCCGAGGCAACGATTAGAGAGATGGGATTGCAAGATGCGAGAGATACTAGGATAGGTGGGGGTAGCGCCAAGGGCCTCAGCGGTGGCCAAAGGAAGAGGGTCAGCATTTGCATCGAGATACTGACACGCCCGAAGCTCCTCTTCCTTGACGAGCCGACCAGCGGGCTTGACAGTGCCGCATCATACCATGTGATGAACCGCATTGCCAAGCTAGCCCAACATGACCGGAGGACGGTGATTGCCTCGATTCATCAGCCTAGCAGTGAAGTCTTTGAGCTTTTCCACAATCTCTGCCTTCTCTCTTCTGGGAAAACAGTCTATTTTGGCCTTAGATCAGGGGCAGAACAGGTGCATGTGATATTGGAATACTAAGGACTACTAAATTGTAAATTTTTGCTTGTTGCAAGCAATGAACATTTTCCTAACCATCTTTTTTTGTTGCAGTTTTTTGCATCAAATGGTTTCCCATGTCCAACTCTTAGAAATCCATCTGATCACTACCTCAGGACGATTAACAAGGACTTCAACTTAGTAAGTCAGCCACTGAAACTTGATTTATTCAACCATAATTTCAAGAATTGAAGGAAATTGCATGGACCCAATGAAACAAAAAAATTTGTCAGGACATTGAACAAGGAGGCCATGGCATGAATGCAGAAGAAGCCATTGAAACTCTGGTCAAATCTTATGAGTCATCTCTGATGCGTCACCAAGTTTGGCGGCAAGTGTCCAGGATATCCGAAAAGGTATGCAATTTTTGATATTATGTGGATTGGAAAATTATAAAGATATACGAATCAGAAAGTTTCTGATAACTCGTATGTTTCTGTTAGAATGTTGGTGGAAATTTGGGAAGAAATGGAAGTCAAGCAAGCTTCATTACCCAGAGTATTGTTCTGACTAAGCGATCGTTCGTGAACATGTATCGTGACTTGGGGTATTACTGGCTTCGTTTAGCAATCTACATTGCATTGTGTCTCTGTGTTGGGACTATCTTCTACGACATCGGATCCACCTATGGCTCAATTCAGGTAAGGCCTGCTATTGGGACAATATGTATGTTCTAAATAATCTAGTGAACAAATCATTGAAGAATGAGATTTATAAATTATTGCACATTCCATTGACCAAGTTTCTGAATTTTTACGAGTTTACAGGCAAGAGGTTCGATGCTAATGTTCGTTGCGGCATTTCTTACTTTTATGGCAATCGGCGGTTTCCCCTCCTTTGTTGAGGACATGAAGGTACTTCTCTCTATTTCCTTTTCTTTTCTTTTAGGCTTAATGCTCCGATTGCTTATCATTATACCAAAGTCATGAGAATCCTACGTTTTCATTTTACCAGGTCTTTGGGCGAGAGAGATTAAATGGGCATTACGGTGTCGCGGCGTTCGTTATAGGCAATACATTTTCGTCTATCCCTTATCTACTAATCATCTCTCTTATCCCAGGAGCCATTGCTTATTACTTGGTTGGCCTCCAAAAGAGTTTTGAGCACTTTGCCTACTTCGCTTCAGTGCTCTTTGCGTGCATGTTGGTAGTCGAGAGCTTGATGATGATCGTCGCAAGTATAGTCCCAGACTTCCTCATGGGGATCATAACTGGTGCAGGAATTCAAGGTGTGATGATGCTAAATGGAGGGTATTTCAGGTTGCCAGATGATCTCCCCAAGCCATTCTGGAGATATCCCATGTATTACATCTCGTTTCATAAATATGCCAACCAAGGTTTCTTCAAGAATGAGTTCGAAGGGTCAATGTTTCCCAACCAGATGGCGGGGTCACCTACACTTCGTGGTGAAGAGATCTTGAGAAACTACTGGCAAGTGGAAATGGGCTACTCTAAATGGGTGGATCTTGCTATCTTGCTTGGCATGGTGGTCGTTTACAGGCTCATGTTCCTTGGAATAATAAAGGCAGTGGAAAAGATGAAGCCGCTAATGAAATACTTTAGGGCTAAATCTCCTAACCATCCCATACATGTCATGGAGAATCATTATTCAACACCCTGATGTGGCAGCAAGTTAGGGTTACTTATTTAAAAGTGATAAACTGGTGTGCTTATCTTTAACTGTAGTTGAAGTAATAAATCTCATTTCATGGATAGCAATAAACTCTCTTCGATCATGGGTCTGAAATGTCGGCTTCGTGCTTGATCATGAAGAAATATGTTGAATGGGCTTGTATGAGAAACATATCTCCATAGCATAGGACCAAAGAGCATTATTCTAAACCCCACCACCTTCGAAACTCAAGATAGTTCTGATGAAGTACAGATTGTCAATCCAGCCAGGGTTGTGGAGGATACCTCTTATACCAAATGATAAGAGCACACAAAGTTTTGCGCTCCAGTCCTCATTTCCAGTTACAGGAAGAGCCGAGATGGTCATTTGGCCTCTACTTATATCATGGGTGTGTATTTTGGACCTTTTTGATCCTGACAAAGGATCTCCTATTCATTTTCCTCGACAGATTCGATTCATTTGCAAACTCATCCCAGATTTTCCTTAATGAGGTCCCTTCTCATAATGCATTTTAATTAAAGTTAATATCACCAAGAACCTCAAATTGATACACTCATGACAAATTTACCTCAAACTAATATTTTGATCATAAAAAACTCAAAACTGATACTTTTGTGATAAATTTATCCTCTATTAATTTTACGACCTATCTTTCCGGGCCTTGCAATAATCCCAAGGAATTGGTTTAGGATCATTTATTTATAAAGTCAATTCGAATGGTTCGTACAAATGGAATCTCAAATAAAGTCACTGAACAACCCCACAAATAAATAGAAAATTTGAATAGTTCATACGAACGATGACCTAGAATGACTCTTCCGATTTGTTAAAATTGCAAATAGATTGGCAATTATAAACATAAGTCCCCTCATGCTCATCCTTCGCATGACAAAGGTTTATTTAAAAGTTGTTTAGACAATCTAAAATATGAATCTATGAGAGCCACTAGTCTCTTGTTTGGGGCTAGCTAAAATCAAGGGTTGAGAGACCATCCTTGATTTCTATGGGACCGGAGATTTCATGGATTTGGGGACTTAGGCTATGGTAAAGATTTATGTTAGTGCCCTTTCGGTACCTATGAGTATGGTTGTTATCTAAAGTGGTCATATAGTCTTTGTACATTTTCATACAAGTCTAAAGATAGGTGATCACACATGGTTGGTTCGTTTGTGCCATTTTTATGCTAACTATGGAAAAAGAAAAAGAAAGGCAATCAAGGGCTAAAGTACAACACAAGTGCTAAAACTTGGCAGAATAGACACTTAGGGCACGTTTGGTAACGTTTCTGTTCCGAGGAGCAATTTTTTAACAGAAATAGTTTTTTCTATTTATGTTCTCAGGAAACAATTTCTGAGTATAAGAACGTGCTTGGTAAATGCAAAAAATTTATATTCCAGACATAGAAATGCATTTAGTAAACATGTATAATTTTGTTGTTTCTTTGTATTTTTCAATATTTTTATTATATTTTTCATTTTTTTTCTTTGTTTTTTTTTCTTTTTTTTTTCTTCTTTCTTCCCTTTGGCCGGTCGCCGGCCTCGGCCATGGCCGGCGACCGGCCAACGAGGGCCAGTGAGGCCAAGCCTCGCCGTGACTGGGTGAGGCCAAACCTCGTCGGCCGACATGAGGCTCGGCCTCGCCTTGGCCCGGCGAGGCCGACCTCACGCCGCCTGGGCGAGGCCGAGCCTCACCGGTGGCCTCGGTGGCCAGGCAAGGTCATCGACGAGGCTCGGCCTCGCCCAGCCACGGCGACGCTCCAACGAGGTCGCCGACCCTCGTCAGCCGGTTGTCGGCCATGGCCGAGGCTGGCGACCAACCAAAAGGAAGAAGAAGAAAGAAAAAATAAGTATTTCTCGAAATTGTTCCAGAGAACAAGAAGCAATTTTTTTCTACTTCTTGTTTCTCTTCCAAATATGTTCCCAGGAACAAGAAAAATAGATTTTTCGTTCTCAAGAACAAAAGTTGTACCAAACACGTTTCTGTTTTTTTTTTTTTTTTTTTTTGTTCCTTGAAACAAAAGAACAGAAATTTTTGTTCCGAGGAACATAAACACTTTTTGCCAAACAGGGCCTTAAGTGCCAAAACTTTAATAAGGTACACTTAAGTGCCATAAATCAAAGAAAAATGGGACACTTAAGTGCCAATAGTGAAAATTTCCAAATAAATTGTTGACATGGCAATTTTTCAGCAAGTTAAGTGCAAAATAATGTCATTTTGTGAGCTGACGTGGCTAGGTAAGTGCATAATGACGTCGTTTTTGGCGTTGACATGGCTATATAAGCCCAAAACGACATCGTTTTGCTTATGAATTTCAATTTTTATATAAATAATAATTAAATAATTTAAAAGAACTAAATTTATTTATAAAAAAAAAAAAAAGTAGTAGCAACGTTTGGTGAGGGCCTGCACAGCTTTTGTTGCCGTCGCCCCACCATCGCCGACCCCATGCACTTATTGGCACTATGCAGATCCCAAGTCCGAGCCCATCAAGTTCAATTAGACACACTTTCACTCAAAAGTTTAAGGCAATTAATTATGGATCAACTAGGATATATTAACGACTCAATGCTATACTAATTCTTCGGTGGGACTTCCTAACACAACTCTCAAGCACAACTCAACAATCTCCCCCTCAATGTGAGCTCAATGTTAGGTTTGCTCCCTTTAATGAAACACCGATACATATTGGGAATGGGCCACCAATCAATCATCAATTTTAACACCATTTGTTAGGAGCGCGCAATAGAAATCTCGATACTATCAATTGGAAGATCGGCAAGAGGTAGCTCAAGTCCAAGCTCGTCAACATATTCAATTTGATTCATCTTCACTCAAAAGCTTCAGTCAATTAGTTATGGGCCAATTAAAATATATTAATTGTTCCACCCCACACCAATTTTCCAATGTGAAACTTTCTAACATAACTCACATGCACAACTCAACAACACTTACTTGTTATCATTCGCGTTAAGCCATATCATTTAGTGATACTCCCTCTATTTTATATGCAATCCGGTCATTTGTCTCATCTTGTCTGAGCCCTCATGCACAAACGATCACTCCCAATATTTGTCGGATCGAATATGGGAGAGGGTCCGACTCTAATACTATCTATAAAAACTTTGCTTGTTCCTCATGAGCCATCCTTAGAAGGACTAATCTGAGTAACCAAAAAAGGCTATGGCTATTTGGGGGTGGGCATTAATTTATAAATCATCGAAGAGAACATCTTTCAATCGATATATGGCTCTTCACTAAATATAGAAAGGAGAGAGATGTCAAGAGGATATCTAATACAAACCAAGCAAGTGTTGGCACAAATAAATAGGGGCTAAGAATAATATTTTCTTTCAAAAAAACCAGCGCATACTCTACTATTTTGACCAAGCCTGGCTAAGGAAGGGTTATGACGTAGAGAATAACTTATCAAATTTAATGGGACACTTACGAGCAAATATTGGTACTAATTTTTACCACATACATTTCTAGATAAGGTTGACATTAAATGTTGCTACACCCTTTTAGCCAAGGACAGTGTACTTTGGCAAAGTCAGCTTTTACCACATACTATTGCTAGAGCTATTAATGTTTAGGATTAGCATAACTAGAAAGTTAATTGCTTACTCGTCCAAGAAAGTTCACTAATTGATAAGAAGTAAGTGCTTTTCAGTGGCACGTGTGAGTTATGTTAGAAAGTATCACATTGAAGATTTAATGTGGTGTGGAGTAATTAATATCCTAATTGGTCTATAATTTGAGTAAATGTGAATCCAATTAGATATGTTGACAGGGTTGAACTTGACCTCCATTTTGGCGATCTTTTTAGGTGAAGGCATCAAGACTTCTATTGTAGACTCCCAACAACTGGTATCAAAGCCCATGGTTGATTAGTGGCCCACTCTCACTGTGTATCGATATTTGGTTAAGGGGAGCAAACCTAACACTGAGCTCACATGAAAGGGAAAATTGTTGAGTTACATGTGTGAGTTGTGCTAGAAAGTCCCGCATTAGAGAATTTGTGTGGTGTCGAGTAATCAATATATCATAATTGTCTCATAACTAATTGGCTTAAGTTTTTGAGTGAATGTAGATCCAACTGGATATGTTGATAGATTCAAACTTGAGCTCTCTTTTGATGATCTCTCTGAGTGAAGGTATTGGGATTTAGATCTGCACGCAAAAGCAATGCTAGAAGAAGTTGGAAATTCATGTTGGCACATGATTTGCAAATGGAGACTAATGTGACAAGTGGAAGCATTAGAGACTTAGAGAAGCTTGTTTATCATCAAATCAGAAAAAGTTGTATAGGAAATGGAGGCTAAAACGTGGATGAAGAGGAGTTAGTCCTTCTGACTACATTGAAATTTCGCACGATGATTTTAGTAAAATCAAAATGTTAAGAACTGAATTGACATCCATATAACATGTTTGGAATTAATTGAATAATTTTCCTATTCAACTCTTTGCCAAGAAAATATCAAACATGTCTATAATTTCCATGTAATCTCATTTCCTTGTGCTTTACATTTCCTTGTACTTAAAATTTATGTAGATTCATCATCATCCAAAACTCATTTGTGCTTTTTGTGCTTGAGTAAGGATATGTGAAGAGACATCTGTCACTCTCCAATCTTCTAAAGTGATGACAGCCTTAACAAATATCGATTTTAATAGATAGTAGTTTACTAGAATTGAGTACCTTGCAAAGGGTGTTATAATTTGTTTCCCGAATGATTCCATAGGGTAAGTGTTATCAACGAAGCAATATCACAGATCAGGCAATCACAACAAGCATCAAGGCACTAGTGAGGGGTGCCAGAGATTGAAGCTTTGTCCAAGAGCAACTTCAATAGTCACTGGAAAGTGTTGTAAAATTTGGCTTCGAATAGGGTAGAACAATGGAATCGGATCGAGTAAACAAATCGGACTTTGAGGCGTGATTTCTTTAAGGATTTATTTGCCCCACAAAGTTGCTAATGGTCACCGGTAAAAATCCTCCAGGATACAACAAAGTCTCGGATGAAAATATTAGATAGCAATTCTAGTATTTCTCCAGGATCTCTCTAGGAAACAATCGAAAAATTGGCTACAGTTTTTCAGAAAGAAGACTCGAAAAATGACCACACTTTTCCTTCCGAAAATTGACAAGTATATATATGAAAACAGTCTTGCAACTCTTCGTGAAAATTGCAAAAGAATGAACAAACGCGTCCTTTAGAAAATTGTTCGGATAAACAAATGTGACACTTTGGAAAAAATCGAAAACCGAACAATTGCAACCCTTTGGGAAAAGTTGCAAACCAAATAAGTAATTTTCCAAAGGTTGTCTTGAAAAGACACATACAAAATTCGGAATAATAACTTTTTTTAATAAATAAAATTTCGAATTTTCATTTCCGAAAATTCTCAAAATAAAAGGCAACCTTTGAATCGATTAAAAATTAATAACATAAAAATAAATAAATAACAAAGGGATTAGTGCTAATTAAACCCCGGGCGCGCAAGCGTGCAAAGTGCTAAGTGCGCCAAATAATCACGCCAAAATAGTGCAATTATTCGCGCACCCGCACGCTGGTATGGTGGGGTCTAGCCCCACCCAATCATTCCTTTAAATATACAAAGGAAATCCCACATTTATAAATTGGTTTACTTTTTCCCACCTTTCCCATGTGGGATAAGGTAAAAAGCACTTTCTTTTTGTTTTAACAAACAAAACTCCAACAATCCCCCACTTTGTTTGTAAAACAAATATTTCAAAATAAAATAAAAATTTTAAAACCGTACAGCCAAAATTTCAGTAAGATTAGTATACATACATAAATGTCTCTTTCGAGTTAAACCTTTACTTAGTGCAAGTATATCAAAGCTCTATCAAAGTGACAAGTAGCTCGGCTTTAAACTTGTACTTTTATGTAATAAAACCAGACATACCGCACATATACTAACCTCTTGTTTTAGCGAGAAGTTCTATATTACTCCGCACTATTATGGCCTTGTGCTTGATCCTGTTTCATGAGCTCTCTAGAAAGCAACCTTAACTTTCGTAAGAAGCGGCACCACTTCTAAGCTCATTTAGGTGAAGTATCTACCATGTGTTTCTGTTACTATCAACACACTACAAACATGTATCATACATCATTAAGAATTCAATTCAGCCTACAAAACGTAACAGACGATACTGACTTCTCATATCAGGGGTACGTCAGTATCAAACAATCACATTCAATAACTTGTTCTTACCCATTAAACCTTGTAACTAGTGATGTCCTAGAAAAAAGTCGAGTTACCATTATTGGTGATTTCAATTAAAAGGTTTCAGCCCCATTTCTTGTGAGGTCGTTATTACCATATGTCTTGGTAAAGCCTTCGTCAAAGGATCGGCAAGATTTTTACTTGACCTCACATAGACAATTGTTATGGTACCATCTTTAATCAATTGTCTCACATATTCATGTCTTAGACTAATATGTCTAGACTTACCATTATAGGTGCTACTATAGGCTCTTGCCAAAGTAGCCCGACTATCATAATGGATAGAAATAGGAGGCATAGGACTAGGCCATAATTTGATATCCAACAACAAATTCCTAATCCATTCAGCCTCTTTCCCAGCTGCCGCCAAAGCAATAAATTCAGATTCCATTGTTGAGTGAGTTATACATGTCTGTTTCTTGCTCGCCCAAGATACAGCACCTCCAGCTAGTGTGAAGATCCATCCAAAAGTGGAACGCTCATCTCCCACACTTGTAATCCAACTAGCATCGGTGTATCCTTCTAATACAGCCCGATAATTATTATAGAACAATCCTAAAGTTTTAGTTCTCTTAAGATAACCAAAATTTCTGGTAATAGCTCTCCAATGTTCTATACTTGGATTACTAGTATACCTACTCAACTTGCATACAGAATAAGCGATATCAGGTCTAGTACAATGCATTGCATACATTAAAGACCCTATGGCACTCGCATATTCTAGTTGTGCCACCGCTCTACTAGTATTATAATTTAATTTAATACTAGAATTAAATGGAGTACTTATTTCCTTGAAACCAAGATGCTGAAATTTATTTAATAATTTTTCAACATAATTACACTGGCTTAAAGAGTAACCCCCACTATGTTTCTTAACTTTAATACCTAAGATAGTATCTACTTCACCCAAATCCTTCATTTTAAACATGGAAGTTAGATACTTCTTAGTCTCAATAATTCCAGTCATATTCATTCCAAAGATAAGCATATCATCAACATATAAGCACACTAAGACACCATAGTCTTTAGTGAATTTAGAGTATATACACTTATTAGCACTACTATTGATGAAACCATTTGACAATATGACCGAATTAAACTTTTCATGCCACTGCTTAGGAGCTTGATTAAGCCCATAAAGAGACTTAATCAATTTACATACTTTCTTTTCATTTCCAGGAAGAACGAAACCCTCTGGTTGTTCCATGTAAATCTCCTCATTTAAGTCTCCATTTAAGAAATTAGTCTTAACATCCATTTGATGAACACAAAGATCATAAATGGAAGCTAGAGCAAAAAGAACTCGAATAGAAGCTATACGCACTACAGGAGCATATGTGTCAAAATAATATATTCCTTCTTTTTGTCTATATCCCTTGGCTACAAGCCTAGCTTTAAAAGCTTGAATAGTACCGTCAGAATGATATTTTCTTCTAAAAACCCATTTGCACCCAATAGATTTTGATCCTTTCGGTAAATCTACTAATACCCAAGTATTATTGGACATAATTGAGTCAATTTCATCATTCACAGCTTCTTTCCAAAAGGAAGCATCTCTAGAAGACATAGCTTCATCAAAGTTTCTAGGATCATCTTCTAGATTTAGTACTAAAGGATATTTATTTATCACGTTATTATCTCCATCTCCTTCAACAAGAAAAACATGAGTAATAAAGTCGGGACCCAAGTCTTTTAGTTTCCTAACTCTAGTACTTCTTCTTGGTTCAATCATGTCTTTGGAATCATTCGTTTCTTTCTCTTGAGAATCTCTTTGAGTTTCCATAGATTTTTAATTATTTTCAATAATTTCAGAATTTGTAAAACATCTATTCTCAAAGAATTCAACGTCTCTTGATTCTACAATGACATTGGACTCTAAATCAAGAAGCCTATAAGCTTTACTATTTTCAGCATACCCGACGAAAACACTTTTGATTGCTCTAGGACCGAGCTTTGTTCTCTTAGGATCTGGAGCTCGGTAGTATGCCAAACACCCCCACACTTTAAGATATGACAAGTTTGGCTTTCTACCCTTCCATATTTCATAAGGGGTTATGTCATTTTTCTTGGAAGGTATTCTGTTATGAATATAGCATGCAGTAAGTAATGCTTCTCCCCAAAGATTAATTGGTAGCTTTGAATTTGAAAGCATACAATCAACCATTTCTCCAAGAGATCGATTTTTTCTTTCAGCTAAACCATTTTGTTGTGGAGTATATGGTGCTAAAACTTGATGAATTATACCATGTTCTTCACAAAATGAAGAGAATTCATTTAAGAAATATTCTCCACCTCTATCTGATCGTAGAACTTTAATTTTCTTTTCTAATTGATTCTCTACTTCAGCCTTATATTTCTTAAACATGGTAAATGCTTCATCCTTCGATCTCATGAGATAAACATACAAGAACCTACTGCAATCATCCACAAAGGTAATAAAATACATTTTACCTCCACGTGTTAGCATACCATTGAATTCACATATATCACTATGAACCAAATCCAATAAATTCGAATTTCTTTTAACACTAGGAAATAGTTTCTTAGTAAGTTTGGACTTAGCACATATTTCACATTTATCATATTCGCCATCGAAATTTATCAAGTCTAACTTCTTCATATTCTTTAAATAACGAATATTTATATGTGCCAACCTACTATGCCATAAAAAAGAAGACTCAACAATATAGCAGAACTAGCAATATTATTATTGATACTCAGTTGATACATGCCATCATTGGCATAACCCTTTCCAACAAACAGCCCATTCTTCGACAGGATAACCTTGTCGGATTCAAACAAAACCCGAAACCCCCTCTTACAAAGTAAATCAATAGAAACTAGGTTCTTCCTAATTTCGGGTATAAACAACACATTAAGAAGAGTAACTTCTTTCCAGAAGTGAAGTCTATCTCCACCGTGCCTTTTCCAGTAACCTTTGCAAGAGCATTATTCGCCATTAGGACCTCTTGAACATTTGAGTCAACAATCTCCTCAAATTGCTTGAACAAGTACTTGTCCTTGCACACATGGACTGTTGCTCCAGAATCTAACCACCAACCGGATTGGACAGTGGCAGAATTGATTTTAGAAATCATAGCCAGCGCATCATTAATTTCAGAAATATTCATGTTTGAAAGCATGGTTGAAATCATGGCCACATAATTTTCTTCAACCAGATTTGCAGCTGCCTTCACCGTTGGAATGTTCTTGTCCTTGGAAATGCTCTTACAGTGAATGCAATCCTTGGTGTAGTGTCCCTGCTTGCCATAAACAAAACAGCAATCATTTTTCTTCTTTTGTGTTCTAAGTGCACCAAATAATAGCGCAATTATTCGCGCACCCGCACGTGAGTATGGTGGGGTCTAGCCCCACCCAATCATTCCTTTAAATATACAAAGGAAATCTCACATTTATAAATTGGTTTACTTTTGCCCACCGTTCCCATGTGGGACAAGGTAAAAAGCACTTTCTTTTTGTTTTAACAAACAAAACTCCAACAGAAAGAGTCTCAGCTTTTTTTGGATGATGAGTTCTTGAGGTCTCAAATGAATGGTTTCTAAGGGGTATTTATGGTGGGGAAACATGAACCAAAGCTCCATATATTTTGCAGAAGTTGAATGATTTGGAAAATATCTTCCTAAAGATTGTTGCTTATATCACTTAAAATAATAAGCAAATGAAAAAATGTTTTTATTATCGACAACAATTTATATCAAAATATTTTCATGGACGACTAAAATATTTTTTGTTTATTTATTATTGTAACTGATATAAACATTCAATTTTAAGAAAAAATTTTCAAATCATACACTTCCCGTGAAATAAACAAAACCTAAATATTAAAAGAGATTCCACAATGTGGAGTCCATAAATTCCTAACACACATGATATTTTGTTGCATGTTGTTAGGACATAGGACAAGCTCACTATAAAGTGTTAGGGGGAGGCCAAGCTAGGATTTCACAGTCAAGTCATGATATGAACTTATCAAGTCAAGACTCTCTAGAGCATATCATGGAAATTGAGATAATGTTGGAAGGGAATCCATTAGTTGGTTAATAAGAGGAGTTTCCTTACTTATCCTATTGGCATTTTTTAAGGTAATATCGTCCATTTAAAGTGATAGAGGTGTCTCCAGCTATATTTAAGGAAAAATTAAAGTACAAACACCGGGAATAATCTTTGCCAGCAACATAGATATTACCAAAAAAAGGGGGGGTAAATTGGTTGAAAGATAAATTCTATATAACACAAAATTATTTGATTGATTATTGGGGCTTTTAAATAATACAACGTGGATATTTATAACTTGCAATCGACGATCATAAACAAACACTTATTAAATTTGAATGAACAAATAATCTCCAATCCTATGTTTGGCTATGGTTACAAGAAGTTATAGTATATCCATGATCTTCTAGCAGTGATAATCTACAAGAAGTTAAAGATCCGAAAATATCGATTCCGCTACTTCATAGCAACATGCTGATATCGCTGACCTTGTCCACTAGCGAAAGGCTCTCATCACTCATGATGTCAATTATCAACAACTTTATTGGCAAGTTGTCGATCTCTAACTTATCAATTGTTTTGTGCATTGATCACTAAACTCTATCTTCATCGGCTAAGCCACTCGCTCATAGATAATAACTAAAATTTGGTATTTCTTTATTGGCTAAGGGTCAGAAAACGAAGGGAATCATTCCAAGGGACGGATTGAAGATGCTCAGCTAAAATCACGATGGGTTTCAAGCCAGTTGTCTTTCCATCCAACTGTGGTTGCACTTTGCAGCCTGTCGCATAAATTTAGATCTCACTATGCAATGTGAGGCGGATCTCCTTAATTAGAATGGTTTGTGGAAAGGGACGTACCGTTGACTTAGTTGAGCTTCCGAAGACGAAGTGGGGATCATTTGTAAGGACCAAAGCGGCCCCTAAATGCCTACACCCATGTTATGGGTAAAATGTCAATTCACCATATCGGCTCTTCCAGTAAACTTGAAATTAGGACTAGAGCATAAGAGTCCTTACTTAGGACTATTAATTTTACGATGATAATTTAACATTTAAGTTGTTTGATCTAAGTAATCAAAGAACTATTAATTTTATAACGTTAATTTGACGTATAAGACTGAGCTCCGCCATCGCCAATATCTTGGGCGACCCTCGAGAATCACGGACCCATGTGACTTGGTAATTACTCAGTATCGTTAACAGCTTTAAGGTGGGGAGACTGTCGCAAGCACTGCAGATCATGCGATTGTCAATCGATGCCCATTACTGTAATTGTTATTAAGAAAATGAAATATATGTACACTTCTAAAAATCCCCTTGTCGCGACCAATTTTTCGGGAGTGAACCACCTAGGGTTTGGCTAATGGATTGTTAAGCCTAGACTTAACTCGGCTCTCCCAAGCCCATACCAATTCGCGACTTAGGTTCAAGTTCTTAACATACAAATGATTTTCAATCGGGAGTCGCCACTAATCTATTTTTGGTGGGTCGATTAGAAACCCAAGTAAAGTAATGGGAGTTTTACTTTACTCCTACGAACCAGAAATTTGTGAGTTCGAGGACTTGATTACGTTAGATTTCTCTAACGCCCTTTCGGTACCTTTTCTTTTATTTTGAAAAATGTTTGGCAAGCAGTTTGAATCAATTTTAATTTACTTTCCTAACATGTGAGGTGATCACTCAGGTGCGCAAACCACCAATTTAACACCCAAGAAAGTAAATAGATAAAATGCAGGACTTACTTATAGCAACGAAAGCATCTGCGTTGTTAGACCAGAATTCACATCAGCAATCCTAGATATGATTTCTAATTAACAAGCAATCACTCAATTTTTACTTTCACTTTTTAAACAAGAACATAGTCCATATGCAATGCAAGACTTCTAATATAATATGAAATAGTATGACATGGCAACATGTCCTAAACTATATGAAAAAACTAATGATTTCTTAATGAACATGCAATAATTAAATATGCAATCTAAATTAATCAATATGACCTAATTCTAATGACAATGAAGTTCCAATTAAATGAACTTAGCAAACACTAAATGACGTGCATTTCATGAGCCTACTTCTATATGACGTGCACATAATTTTTATTTTAGAAAATGCAATCTATCCTAGAAATTGAAATTAATTTATCCTAAGACAAATTTTATTTTTTTCTTAAAATTCGAAATTAAGAACAATGCAACAATTACCCAACTTGGTTAAAATCCTATCCAATTTAAATTAAGGATTAGGGAAAACTAAATCCTAATTTACACCAAGATATTATTTTTACCTAGTGACTTCTAACCCAAGATGCAATATATCTAAAAGTCGATTTAAATTTAAAATGAAACATGCAATCCTATTCTAATATGCATGAGAATGATTTTTTTTTTTTTTTGGTTTGTTTCTTTTAATGAAAATTCATAATTAAAAATCACTAAAAAAAAAAATCTAACTAAAGCGAGACATTATCTATTTTAAGTTAGGAATATACCAATCCTATCTTAATCTAGAACATTATCTCGTGATGCACTCCTGAAATATTATCTAATCTAGATACTATGTGCATTTCTTAAAAAAAACCATCATGCAATTCTTTTTTTTTTAAATCTATCTAAACCTAGAATTAAACATGCAATTTTATCTAACATGCGACGACGTGCAAAGAATACCATAATTCTAATTTTTATATGAAATTTGAAATTAAAATTAAACATGCAATTCACATAAAAAAAAATTCTAACATCCTAAATGAATGCACTTTTTCTTTTTCTTTTTTCATGACTCAAAATAAAATCCCTATTCTAAACATGCAAAATAATTAAAAAAACGACCTAATCCTAATTCAGATTTTTTTTTTTGATTTCCTTTTCCTTTTACGAAAATGAAACTGACTCAACCACCACGACAACAAATCAGAACAAGATAACATTGATATCCAAAATCGGCGAACCATATCTCACGCATGAGATCGGGTCGGCCAATTTTAAAATTAAATCGCGAATCGAATCTCGGGCGTGAGATTGGATTGTCGATTTTTGCAAGGAATTGCGAGTCGGATTTCGGGCGCGAAAATCCGACTGACAACCCCTAATTTGGGGGCACTTTCATGTTGGAATATCTATCATATATTTAGGAACAACTTCACTAAAAAAAGCTGTAAGGGAAAATATAAAAAAAAATAAGTAAATAAGTAACAAAAAAAAAACAAAAGAAACTACCTAATTTCTTTTTTTGTTTTTTTTTCTGTTTCTTTGCTTTTTCTCTTCCCACGCACAGTTCGCGGGTCTCCAAGGCAGCGACTAATCGGCTCGGCAAAAGGGGCTCCGGCCAAGGTGAACCGGTGGCGACAGCAACACAGGAGCGGAGCAGGGGAGGCTCGGGTCCGGATGGGCAGGGCCGATGTTGGGCGGATCGGCGTCAGTGCTCAGCGGTGTGGGCACGGCAAGTTTGGGCGTCGCGGATTCGCTTGGCTCCGATCTCGGGTCACCGATCGGAGGCGAAGCGGCCGCTGGGCGAAAGGCGCACTACGGCTTAGCGGCGATGGCTTCGCGTCGGCGAAGCTAACGGAACGGTGGTGGTCGGTGAACTTGCCGGCGTCGCCTGGTCGCTGGGTCGTGCGACGGTGGTGTCCGCAGAGCTGCGAGCAGGGACGACGGAACTTCTGTGCTGCAGATCGGCGACGGCGGGGTGAAGCAAGGACGTTCGGGTCGCGGCTGCTGTGAGGGTCTCGGATCCGTCGGCGTCGGGCTTCACGGACAGCGAGCAAAGGCGAGATCTCGCCGGGCAATCGCGAGCGAGTGGCAAATCGGGCGCGGAGGGCTTCGAGCGGATCCGGTCGAAGGTGTGTCTTTGCGGCTCGGTGATACGGCGTCCGACAAGCGAGGGGCGTCGGGTCGCGGTGCGCAGGGACCGGGTGAAGCGGCGCGGTGGTGGTGCGGCTCGGGGTCGAGCAGCGCGGAGGCGGAGGCGAGGCGGACGAGCGGCGGTGGCTGGCGGAGGAACCCACGAGGAAGAAGATGAACAGCTTTTCTTCTCTTTTTTTTTTTACTTTTTCACCTCTGCTGTCTTCTGCCCTCCTTTTTTGACTTTTCTTTTCCTTTCACCCAAAAGAAACCCCCTTTTTACCTTCTGCAACACTTTTTGCAGAAGGAAAAAGCAAATCCCCCCTCCTCGGCAAACCAACAAAACGAAGCTCTTCCCTCTTTTTTTGTGCTTGATTTTCACTTTTTCTTCTTATCGAGAAAAGAACCCCCCTAAACCTCTCGCACGCACGGCCTTTTATAGGGAAAGGAATTGGATTTTCAAATTCTTCCTCAAATCAACCTTCGCAAATCTTTTTTCACAAAATTCATCCCATACCGATAAGGATTCGATATTAAAATGAAATTTTTTTCTAAATCCAAATCTTTCAAAACCAAATCGCGATATATTTTTTTTACCCATCTGCCATATCCAAAAAAAAAAATCATTATATCTCGGAAAAATTTCAAATTTCAAATTTCTCACAAGATAATTTCTGATCATTTAAAAATATGGGCTTGGGCCGACTTGCTCGCTTCGTGGGCCTGATCCATCTAATTTGAACCCATACGCCACCGGTCCAATAAAATGCAAAAATTGCAAATAACAAAATAAATGCAACCTAAATCTATATGCTATGCAATTAATAAAATTAACCCCTAATTTTCTATGCAATAAATAAATGACCAGATTGTCAAAATTTAGGTGTCAACACCCCTTAAAATAGGAAAAACGTCAGATCCATGAGAGAGCCCCCAAAGACCAAGCGATTCCACTATGCCATTTTGTTTGGGGGAGGTTCAATGGGCATAAAAAGTGGGAATGTCCTGCGAGAAAGAGAGCATAGGTATTCCCATCACTGTTCATACTCATTTCTATCCAGCCCCTGCCTTTCTTTTAATACTTACAAACCCACGTTCAAATTATTGCTCCTTATAAATACCCCAACAACATTGCCATCTTCTCAATCTTCCATCGAACAGCTCTAAGAGAAAAGAGAGAGAGAGAGAGAGAGAGAGAGAAAAGAAAGTGGCGGCCCTGGTGCTGGCAGTGAATCTGCTTATTGGCAATGGAGTCTCCTTCTCCCAACCATGTGCCCAGCAGCCTCCAAGGTCGAGTCCCACAATTTCATGGCCACCTCGCGAGAAAGGCCACTACTACGATGAAACATGGTACTCAGCTACTGAAGGAGATGATGATAGCGCGTCCACTGGAGGCCACAAGGTCCTCTTTCCATTCAGTATAAGCTTTGTCGCTGCTCGAGATGCCTGTGACAACAAAGTGCTCCTGTGGGGAGTCCTTGGCAGAGGCTAAGGAGCGGAACTCGATCCGTTTACAGGAGAGCACGAGAATGGGAACGGGATGTTTTTGACGTGGAAGGACCTGTGGGTGACGATAACGGACCGGAGAAATGGGACACATCGCATATTGCAGGAGCTCACTGGGTATGCCGGGCCGGGTCGGATGCTGGCCATCATGGGTCCTTCGGCTGTGGCAATTCGACTATGCTCGATGCCCTAGGAAGTGCGTATCGAATAATTCTTTATTTCTACAAAATGTAAACTTTCAGGAAATCAATGATAGATTAAGGCTCCGTTCGTTTCGCGGAAAATAATTTTCCAAAAAATATTTTCTGGATTTTCCGGCGTTCGTTTCACGGAAAATGAATTGCTTAAGGAAAATATTTTACATGAAAAGAAAAAAGCCTTCTAAATTAGGGGAAAATGTTTTCCACTTTTCAAAAGTGTAAAACATTTTCCTCTCTTGATCTCTCTTATCTCACACCTCTACAAATTCTCACTTCCTCCTCCCATTTCTTCTTCTTTTCTTTTTTAATTCGAATTATTTTTAATTTCCTTTTTCTTTTCTTTTCTTTGTTTCCCATCTTCTTCTTTCTTGGCTAGTCGTCGGCCATTGTCGTCGCAAAACTCAAGCTTGTCGATCTCAAGCTTGCGCTTTGCACTCTTGCTTATCATTTTCTTTATTTACTCTACCCTACAGTTGTACATTGCTCAAATAAATGGCTTTATATGCTTTGCTTCTTTTTTCTTTTGTTTATTAGAACACAAAAGACATAGGGGGGAAAACATGCCACTCAACTGAAAGATTCTCATTAGGGTTGTACATGCTTTGCTTTTTTTTTCTCCTTTACTTCTTTTTAAAATCCATACGAACATTTTTTAGAGTAGATGATCGTTTGGTGACAATGAGGGAACAAAGATACGAATCAAGTTTGCCCGGATTTAAAATGCAAGTTCATATTTGATGGATTTATAGGTCGGTTAGTAACGCATACCTAAGTGGTAAAGTCTTATAAATATTTTCCTTACCGAACACCGGAAAATATTTTTTGAAAAATTTTCAGGTTTTAGCCGAACATCAGAAAATATTGTCATTTTCCTGGAAAATGACTTGCGAGAAAATATTTTCCGGAAATGATCCATTTTTCGCGAAACGAACAGATCCTAAGATGCCGCGGATCTTGGGTTAGAAAACAAACAAAAATCTAATAAGTAAGAGCAGGACTCGAGTATTTTATAGAAAAAATTAGTGCTTAGGGTAAATACCTTTTCAACCATCTGTTTACAGGTTTTTTTCCCTCGTGGACATCATGGATTAGAAAACAAACAATAATATATAAGTAACAAAAGCATAAGAACGCAAATGTTGCGTAGTCACTGGAGGCAAGTCGACTTATTCGAAAGCCAATTGCGTTAATTGACCCGCTGAACCTTAAAGAAAGGAGTAGTAGTCAATGGATCTTGTCCCAGCTTCTCTCTTGTCGAGATTTCAAGAAGTCAATGTATGATATGTCTGCTCTCCCCTTTCGACAAGTATAGTTGACGTCGATGGTCCTCCGACAACGGACGAATCACCACAAGAAACTGTGTTCCTGTCGTCTCAACCCCGCTGTTAACAGAGTTGTACGGTTTCATGTCGGGTGACAATAAGAGACTGAGCTAAACCCGAAGCCTCTCGCTTGCTCTGAAACTCGTTGTCCCTAACTATTGCACGGCCTGGTAACGACGACCTCAAATTTCGAGAAAGCAAAAAGGGTGGGTTAAGAATCTTGTGTAAGAATTATTGTGGCTCACATGATATGATTTATTATATGGTTTAATAATTGTTGAAATGCTATAAAATAAATAAATATTGGTTATGAGAAGTTGTGACTCTAATAAAACGAAATGGTATAATCCTTAAGGGAAGTTACTGCTTTTCCAAAGAGGTGCGACTTTTATGGAAGTTAAAAAGCGCTTTGATTGAAGGCACTTATTGATAGAACGTATAATAGAGTCCAGTCCTCTCTCCACCTAAAAAAAAAAACAACAATAACTGAAAAGAACTTGGTATTCTCTCATCCATCAATAGAATACATTAAGAATAGTGGGTTAAGGGAGAGAAATCGGATTTCTTCATTTATTTCGAGTTCTTCGGTTTTCCACAACGATTATCATCAAGGTAATGCTATGGATAAAGGTACGTCTTCATGTATTTGTGAAAATCATGAAAATCAAAAATCATTGTTTTCTTTTGAATTTCCACATCAAAGAATTACATGTATAATCTAACAATTGGTATCGGAACGTGGTTTATGATCTCATGATTTTTCCGCTTATAGAAATGTTATGATTTATGTATGATGATTCGTTGAACGATCCTATTCGTACTATTTGTTGTTGTTGAAATGTTTTTGGAGATCTGTCAAAGAAAATCCGAATAATGGAATGTTTTCATGGAGAAAAAGAGGAAAATGGAGGAATTCGGAATTTTAAGGCTAAGAAAGAAACTCGCCGATTCCGAGCAAAATCCGGCGACCCACCACTCGAATTCGGACCCGTACAGTCGCACCGCCATGAGGAACGTTAGCCATGAGTTATTTCGGCATATAGGTGTTCGTCGGAGGTTAGTCGGGCGGCGGAAGTCATGGTGGTTGAGGATTTACATGTTAAGAAATTTTTGTTTGATTTGGGGCCAATTTCTTGCTCATTTTCGCTAAAACTTGGACCCATGTGGTCGTGGCTGCATGCTCTCCAAAACCCATTATTTAGTTGTGTCAAAGATGGGCTGTCGAAGAAGAAATGGCCGGCGAAATCGCGGCGGAACGGCGAAAAATGGCGAAGAAAAGTGTTCTAGGCTCGAAAAAGAAGGCGTGTGGGCCTCACGCGCGCGCTACAGTTGCAAGCGCGTGGATCCCACGCGCCACGTGCTCTCACACGTGCTCAACCGCTGCGCGCATGGATCCCACGCGCACGGCAGTTGCCAGGTGCGTGCGTTGCACACGCCCGCAGCATATGCAGGCACGTGGTTGGCACGCACCTAACATCCCCACACGGCCTTTTACATTTTTGCCCCTATGTCATTTTTTCAAAATATTCTCATTTTGTCCGTCTCGCAATTTTACGATTCTGCCATGTTGATCATTTCCCATTTTGCCCTTGGATTTTAAATTTATGGATCTGCCCTTATGGAATTATGATTTTACGATTTTGCCCTTATGCTTTGATTATGTTTTTTTGTCCTTGTGTGCAATTTGGTAAATATTTGTATTTTACAATATTAAAAAATTCATATTATGAATGGTTTGTTATTCACCAAAGTGGCCAAACCTTGAAGTCTTTTATATTTTTGATATTGTAAATTGTTTTATTCAATTACCCATGATTAATTGATGCTATATATGAAATTGATATGTTTCATATCATTATTGGTGTTATGGGTATATTGAAGTTCATTTATTATAAGAACTTAGGGATTAACCCAAAGGTTAATTATTTTCTTATAATTCATGAACATGATAGTTGGTAATTAATATGACTTGTTAAATTTGTTTGTATATTCAAAGATAGCAAATAAATTTTAATAAGATATATTTACAATTACCAAATAAAATTTATTAGTATCATTATGGTTTATATATATTTGTATATCATAGGATCGCCCAAAGGAGAATTATGATGTACATGTGTAGTTTAGTTTGAATCTAATTATGTGATATTCTCAAATCATTAATGTATGAGTATTTTCTTGCATATTTGCAGTATTTATACCTGTTTCATTTATTCGCATGCTTTGTATGTTCCCTTATTCAATGAGATGAATTTTCCTGATTGGAGTGAACAAGTCCAGTTTCACTTAATTGTCATGGATCTTGATTTAGCGCTTCAAGTTGAGAAATCGGCTGTTATTACTGATGAAAGTAACGATGATGAAAAGTCTTTCCATAAAGCTTGGGAAAGATCGAACAGATTGAGCTTAATGTTCAGGCGAATAACAGTTGCAAACAACTTAAAGACTTTTCTTCCCAAGACTGACAATGCTAAGGAATTTATAAAATTTGTGGAAGAGCGTTCTCAAACTGCTGATAAGTCACTTGCTGGTACATTGATGAGCATACTGACCACCATGAAATATGATGGTTCACATACCATGCATGAGTTGAGATAACGAATTTAGCAGCAAAGTTAAGGACTTTAGGAATGAACGTGGATGAGTACTTTTTAATACAGTTTATACTTAATTCCTTACCTCATGAGCAATATGGGTCATTTCAAATTAATTACAATACTATAAAGGATAAGTGGAATGTTAATGAATTGGCCAGTATGCTAGTTCAAGAGGAAATAAGGATAAAGAATCAAAAGACTCATTCTGTTCATCTCTCAAGTCATCAAGAAGTTCAAAAGAATTTCAAAATGAAAGGTGAAAGGAGCAAGAAGAAAGAATTACATATCCTGAATGACTCTTCAAAGGCTTCTCAAATCCACAAGAAGGAACACAATCTTATTAAGTGTCATTTTTGCAACAAAATTGAACACTTGAAGAAAGATTGTCTGAAACGTAAGGCTTGGTTCAAAAAAAAATGTAAGCCTTGTACTTTAGTATGTTTTGAATCAAACTTTACTGAAATTCCTCATAATACTTGGTGGATTGATTCTAGTACCACCACTCATGTGTCAAATACGATGTAGGGATTTCTTACGATCCAAACCATAAAGCCAAATGAAAGTTATGTGATTACAGAGAATAGAAACAAAGCTCCAGTTGAAGGCATTGGCACTTACCGTTTGATCTTAGATACTGGGCATTATTTGGATTTATTTCGAACCCTTTATGTACTTACATTTTCTCGCAATTTATTTTCTTTGCCAAGACATGATGTAACAGGATTTTATTGTAAGTTTGGTTCTGAATCTTTCAATTTATTTAAGAGTGATACTCTTATTGGAACTGGAACTTTATTTGATGGTCTTTACAAATTTAGACTTGATAATACTTTTTTTGAGACATTAATGACCTTGCATCATAATGTTGGCACTAAACGAAGTTTGGTGAATTAGAATTCTGCTTACTTGTGGCATAAATGTTTGGGTTATATATCCAAGGAAAGAATGCAAAGATTAGTGAAAAATGAAATTCTTCCAAATTTGAATTTTACTAACCTTGGAGTGTGTATTGATTGTATTAAAGGTAAACAAACAAAGCACATTAAGAAATGTGCCACAAGAAGCACAGAGCTTCTTGAAATTATACATATTGACATATGTGGTCCCTTCGATGTTCCATCTTTTGGTAAGGAAAACTATTTCATCACCTTTATTGATGATTTTTCACGTTATGGTTACATTTATCTATTGCATGATAAGTCTCAATCAGTGAATGCACTTGAAGTGTATATTAAAGAGGTTGAGAGACAATTAGATAGAAAGGTGAAAATAGTAAGATCGGATAGAGACGGTGAATATTATGGAAAGTATGATGAATCGGGATAATGTCCAGGTCCATTTGTTAAATTCCTTGAAAGACATGGCATTTGTGCTCACTACACAATACCAAGTACACCATAACAAAATGTTGTAGCAGAAAGGCGTAATCGTACTTTAATGGAAATGGTTAGGAGTATGATGAGTCATTCATCTTTACCCTTGTCTTTGTGGATGTATGCTTTAAAGATTTCTACGTATTTATTAAATAGGGTTCCTGGTAAAGCAGTTCTAAAGACTCATTTTGACCTGTGAACGGGAAGGAAACCTAGTTTACGACACCTGCATATTTGGGGTTGTCCAGCAGAAGTAAGAATTTACAATCCATATGAAAGGAAATTGGATTCAAGAACAATCAATGGTTATTTCATTGGTTATACAGAGAAATCCAAAGGGTATAAATTTTATTGTCCTAATTATAATACAAGAATTGTTGAATCTAGAAATGCTAGGTTCATTGAAAATGGTGATATCTGTAGGAGTGAAAGAATGCGTGATGCTTGCATTCAAGAAGTAAGGGTAGAAGTTCCTATACCCAAAACTTCTAAAGTTGTTATTCCTGATATTATAGTACAACCTAACAATAATTGAGAACGACAAATTAATGAACAAACACTCCATGATGGAAATGTCAATATTGAATCTCCAATAGCTGAGTCACAAGAAATAGCATTAAGAAGATCTCAAAGAGAAAGGAGGTCGGCTATTTTTTATGACTATGTTGTTTATCTATAAGAGTCAGATATTGACTTCGGAATTGGAAATGATCCAGGTTCATTTTCCCAAGCCATGGAATGTGAAAATTCTAATGAATAGTTTAATGCCATGGAAGAAGAGTTAAAATCCATGCATCAAAATCAAGTTTGGGATATTGTTGAATTGCCTAAAAGATGTAAGAAGGTCGGGTGTAAATGGGTTTTTAAGACCAAGCGCGACTCAAAAGGTAATGTTGAATGACAAAGAGCCAGACTTATTGCAAAGGGTTTTACGCAAAAAGAAGGCATTGACTATAAAGAGACATTTTCACCGGTCTCTAAGAATGACTCACTTATAATCATTATGGCTTTGGTGGCTTATTATGACTTGGAGTTACACCAAATGGATGTAAAAATCATCTTTCTTAATGGGAATTTAGAAGAAGAGGTTTATATGGACCAACCTGAAGGCTTTTCAGTTAAAGGAAATGAACACATAGTATGTAAATTAAAGAAGTCAATATATGTACTTAAACAAGCTTCCCGACAATGGTATCTTAAGTTTAACGATACCATAACTTCATTTGGATTTAAGGAAAACACTGCTGATCGGTGTATACATATATGAAGATTAGTGGGAGCAAGTTTATTTTTCTAGTTCTGTATGTTGATGATATTTTGCTTGCTACTAATGATCTTGGTTTGTTACATGAAACCACGAAATTTCTCTCTAAGAATTTTGAAATGAAGGATATGGGAGAGGCAATATATGTGATAGGAATAGAAATATTCCATGATAGATCACAAGGATTATTATGATTGTCTCAGAAAACCTACATTAAGAAAATTTTAGAGAGATTTAATATGGGTAAATGTTCAGCAGGTATAGTTCCAATTCAGAAAGGTGACAAATTTAGCCTTATACAATGTCCGAAAAGTGAATTGGAACGAGAACAAATGAAAAATATTCCTTATGAATCTGTTGTGGGGAGCTTAATGTATGCATAAACTTGCACCAGACCAGACATCGGTTTTACTGTCGGAATGCTGGGTAGGTATCAAAGTAATCCTAGAATGGATCATTGGAAAATTGCAAAGAAAATTCTTAAATACTTGCAAGGAACGAAAAATCATATGCTCACTTATAAAAGATCCGATCATCTCGAGGTGATTGGATATTCAGATTTAGATTTAGTCGGATGTGCCGATACAAGAAAATCAACGTTTGGTTACTTGTTTCTTCTGGCTGGAGGGGCAATTTCATGGAAGAGTGCGAAACAATTAGTTATTGCTGCATTCACTATGGAAGCTGAATTTGTGGCATGTTTTGAGGCCACTATTCATGGATTATGGCTACAGAATTTTATTTCAGGGCTTGTGATTGTCGACAGTATTGTCAAGCCGATAAAAATTTATTGTGATAACTCTGCAGCAGTTTTCTTCTCTAAGAACGACAAGTATTCTAAGGGTGCTAAGCATATGGAGATCAAATACTTATCTGTTAAAGAAGAAGTTCATAAACGAAAAGTGTCAATTGAGCACGTTAGCACCAATCTTATGATAGCAGATCCCTTAACAAAAGGACTGCCACCCAAAACATTTAATGAGCATGTTAAAAATATGGGCATTATTGGACGTCATTAATGTTTGTATTATGATTGTATTAAGTTTATGTATTTGACACTTTGAGCTCATTTACATATTTATGATATTTCCTGTTTTCTATTTAGTATACATTATGGAAATAGATAAATGTTAAACAAGGTAGTTTCTAAAGAGACATTATAGTTGGACTAGTACTGTACTTATCATTTATGGATCATGTTAAGTAAAGTGCTATAGTTATAATATATAGAAGGGACTATGTCGATTAATGACATACAACCGCTATTACTCACATTAGTTTTCTTTACTTAATTGTGATTATTATGTGATTGCCAATTTAATGAAAATTTTATAGCATAATATTATTGTGCACATTACAGTCTTTATTAAACCATGAAAGGAAAATCATATGGGTCAAGTAGGAGAATGTAAGAATTATTTTGGCCCACATGATATGATTTATTATATGGTTTAATAATTGTTGAAATGCTATAAATTAAATAAATATTGTTTATGAGAAGTTGCGACTCTAATAAAACGAAATGATATAATCCTCAAGGGAAGTTATTGCTTTTCGGAAGAGGTGCGACTTTTATGGAAGTTAAAAGGCGTTTTGATGGAAGGCACCTGTTGATAGAACGTATAATAGAGTCTGGTCCTCTGTCCATCTAAAAAAAAACAACAAAAATAACTGAAAAGAACTTGGTATTCTCTCATCCATCGATAGAATACATTAAGAATAGTGGGTTAAGGGAGAGAAATTGGATTTCTTTATTTGGTTCGAGTTCTTCGGTTTTCCACAACGATTATTATCAAGGTAACGCTATGGATAAAGGTACGTTTTCATCTATTTGTGAAAATCATGAAGATCAAATATCACTGTTTTCTTTTGAATTTCCGCATCAAAGAATTATATGTATAATCTAACATCTTGAAGACGTCTTAGCTTAAGGAGGGTGATACATGCAAATATCACATGAAAAAACTTTGTTGAGTACGCAAGAATACACAATCGTATGGCGTCTACTTGCTCTGACCCATGAGGATTTCCTTCTTTTGAAGGAATTATTCTTTGAGACAGAAAAACAAGGATTTTTTATGGTGCTCATGTTGTCATGAGGGAATGAAATTAACCGAATTCTCCTTTTTATTTCACATTCAAGCATTTAGGGTGCGTTTGATTCAGTATTTTAAAAGGCCACTAGAAAAATGCAAAGCAGTTTAGTCTAAAGGACTTTAGGCAAATGCAAAGGCGGTTTGGTAAATATGCTTTGAGAAGCAATTTTGAGAGAAATGTCATTTGGTAGAAAACACATTTGAAAATCTCTTTTAGTGATTAATAGTAGCTTTTTTAATTTTTTTAAATTGAAAAAAATAATGTATGCAACTTTTTAAATATACATTTTGACAATTAATATTAAAAAAATCGAATACATATATATTAAAAGACCAAACCCTTCATCGGAATTTTTTAATTTTTATTTACTTAAAATTGAAAAAAAAATGATGTATGCAACTTTTTAAATTTAAATTTTCACAATAATGCTAAAAAAACCATATACATACATATAATTTTCAAAAAAAAAAAAAAGACCAAATCCTTCATCAAAATTTTTTAATTTTTATTTGTTTGAAATTGAAAAAATAATGTATGCGTCTTTTTATGTATAAATTTGAAAATGATGCTAAAAAATCAAATACATATATATGTGTATATATATATATATTAAAAGACCAAACCCTTCATTAGAATTTTTTAGTTTTTAATTTTTTAAAATTGAAAAAAATAATGTATGCAACTTTTTAAATATAAATTTTGACAATAATGCTAAAAAAATCAAACATAAATGCTAAAAAAATCAAATATGTAAATAATTTTTTTAAAATACCAAAATATATTTAATTTTTCTTAGCATGTATATATATATTTGATTTTTTTAGCATTATTTTGGCATTTAAAGAAATAATAACGAGGGCAAAATCAGAAATTTGAAGAATGAGTGAAGATAGTTTTGGAAGAAAAAAATAAGTTTCAGCATTTGGCCAAATACTGAAAGTTCAAAACTAGTCCTTACTAGCATTAGGCTTTTAGCTTTCCTAATGTTAGCTTTCATTTGAAAACTATTTCAAAATGATTGCCAAACAGTCCAGCATTTTTTCAAAGGGTTTTAGAGGCTAAAAGCCCTTTGAGAATACTGAACCAAACGCACCCTTAATCATTTGTAAGAAGCACCCAACAAGTCTGTAGTCTTTCCATAACAATTTATTGATCTATTTCATTTTCATTTTCGGTTTCTACCCCTTTTTTCTCCAAATGAGCAACTTTTGTAGGGAGATTTAAGTTCAAGCATCCAACAAATTGGAGAG
The DNA here is from genome assembly GCA_017140595.1 of Eucalyptus curtisii. Lineage (NCBI taxonomy): Eukaryota > Viridiplantae > Streptophyta > Magnoliopsida > Myrtales > Myrtaceae > Eucalyptus > Eucalyptus curtisii. Next base: position 9,594,770 of record CM029502.1, read on the forward strand.
ATCTTGATCAGTGATCACAAACAACCTCTTTCTTTCGGCACTTCGGTAAGCCTAGCCGAAAATGCAGTGCTTTATTGAATTTCAATTTGCAGCATTCCTTGCCAAATCTTTGTTTATACAAATCGCTCTTAGTAATAAATTTTCACTTTGTTCATTTGTTTTTGGGGGTTTTGCTATAGGCTTCTGTGACTCAGGATGACACACTCATGACAACTTTAACGGTGAGAGAAGCTGTGTACTATTCGGCTCAGCTCCTATTGCCGGAATCCATGTCCAAGTCGGAGAAGAAGGAGAGAGCCCAGGCGACGATTAGAGAGATGGGACTGCAAGACACGATAGACACGAGGATAGGCAGCAGGAGTGCCAAGGGCCTTGGTGGTGGCCAAAAGAGGAGAGTGAGCATTTGCATCGAGATCCTGACGCACTCCAAGCTACACTTCCTCGACGAACCAACCAGTGGGCTTGACAGCGCTGTGTCATACCATGTGATGAACCAATGTGATCGCCTCAATTCATCACCCTAGCAGTGAAGTCTTTGAACTTTTCCACGATCCGTGCCGTCTTTCTTCTGGGAAAACTGTCTATTTTGGCCTCAGATCAGGGGCAGAACAGGTGCTTGTTATGTTTGCCTTCCATGTTATGAATATTTAGTTGTTGCAAGCAAAAAAACATTTTCCTAACTATCACTGTTTCTTTTTTTTTCTTTTTATGCAGTTTTTTGCATCAAATGGTTTTCCATGTCCAACTCTTAAAAATCCATCTGACCACTATCTCAGGACGATTAACGAGGACTTCAACGCAGTAAGTCATGCCACTCAAACTTGATTTGTTCAACCATAATTTCAAAAATTGAAGGAGATCTCATGGACCCAATGAAACAATATTTCTTCTCAGGGCATTGAACGAGGAGGCAATGGCATGAATGCTGAAGAAGCCATCGACACTCTGGTCACGTCTTATCAGTCATCTCCTATTTGTCACCAAGTTCAGCAGCAAGTGTCCAAGACATCCGAAAAGGTATGGAATTTTATTATTATGTGGATTGGAAACTTAAAATTTATTAAGAATCTGAGAGTTTCTGATAAGTTGCGTGTTTCCGTTAGAATTTTGGAGGAAATTTGGAAAGAAATGGAAGTCGAGCAAGCTTCGTTACCCACAGCCTTGTTCTAACTAAGCGATAGTTCGTGAATTAGAATTTTGGAAGAAATTTGGAAAGAAATGGAAGTCAAACAAGCTTCGTTACCCACAGCCTTGTCATAACTAAGCGATCGTTCGTGAACATGTATCCCGACTTGGGGTATTACTGGCTTCGTTTAGCAATCTACGTTGCATTGTCTGTGTTGGGACTATCTTCCACGACATCAGATCCACCTAAGGTTCAATTCAAGTAAGCTCCACTAGTGTGACAAACTCAGTGAAGAATGAGATTTGTAAGTTTTCTGCACATTCTATTTACCAAGTTTATTAATTTCTACGAATTTGCAGGCAAGAGGTTCGATGCTAATGTTCGTTGCGGCATTTCTTGCTTTTTATGGCAATCGGCGGATTCCCCTCCTTTGTTGAGGACATAAAGGTACTTCACTTAATTTCCCCTTTCTTTTTTCTTCTTTTTTTTTTTTTTTTTTATGCTCGGATTGCTTTTCATTGTGCCAAAGTAATAAGATTCCTACATTTTCATTTTACCAGGTCTTTGGGCGAGAGATATTGAACGGGCACTATGGTGTAACCGCGTTCGTTGTAGGCAGTACATTTTCGTTCATCCCTTATCTACTAATCATCTCTCGTCCCGGGAGCCATAACTTATTACTTGGTTGGCCTCCGAAAGAGTTTTGAGCACTTTGCATACTTCACTTCATTGCTCTTCGCATGCATGTTGCTAGTCAAGAGCTTGATGGTGATCGTCGCAAGTATAGTTCCCGACTTCCTCATGGAAATCATAACTGGTGCCGGAATTCAAGGTGTGATGATGCTAAATGGAGGGTTTTTCAGGTTACTAAATGATATCCCTAAGCTATTCTGGAGATATCCCATGTATTACATCACCTGCAATAGGTGGTGAAGAAATCTTGAGAAATTATTGGCAAGTGGAAATGGACTACTCTAAATGGGTGGATCTTGCTATCTTGCTTGGAATGTTGGTTGTTCACAGGCTAATGTTCCTTGGAATAATAAAGGCCGTGGAGAAGATGAAGCCACTAGTGAAAAACTTAAGGGCTAAATCTCTTAAACGTCCTAAACTTGTCGTGAAGAATTTGTCAACGCTAAAATAATACAGGGAGCTAGGGTTAGTTTTGTGATGGTGTGAAATTTGGTGTGTTTATCTTCAATTGTTGTTGAAGTAAATATATCTCCTTGTATGGATAATAATGAACTCTCTTAAATCATGAGTATGAAATGTTTGCTTTTATGCTTGATCGCAAAGACATGTTGAATGAGATTGTATCACACAATGCTTAACCGACAATCTCTCTATCTCACAAAGGAATTCTTAAGAACTATACCACAATATTCTCTAACTTAGACACTCATCTTTTGGATGCACTTCATGAGAACGCACAATTGATAGTTGCTCACTTACGGGCAAAAATCCGATTTCCTTTATTGGCTCAAATGGAGACATATTCTGAACACGATACTTTAAAATTCTGATAATCAGAGCTCTCATTTTCATTAAAATGATCGGAAAAATTGCCTCAAGGACATTTGTTGAACGTTCAAATAGGAAAATTTGTTATCTTAAATACACTATCCCTTTCTTGCTACATATGATGAATGCATTCAGAGATCAAGACATTTCCTTATTAAGTATCCTTAATAATTGCTTTGAGAGCATTGGTTGGCAAGACTACAAGAAATGGCTTATTAGAGAATAAAAGTTAGTTGGCGGCACTATTTTCACCCTCTATATAACTAAGTCTACCAAATTTTCATCAAAAAGACAAAATTACCCTCTATCATTCAATTGCAATTTAGATTTTGTGTTCTCAAATTTATTTACTTTCCTTTTGTAGTTTTTTTTTATATATCTATGTAGGATCTACTTACTATACATAAGAATTTCATATGTTTATTTTTTTTTTTATTGTAGATTTCCCATTAATATTAAAAGCACTATTTTTTTTTTTAGAATTACTTCCATAAAAATTTATTTTGTTGAAAAGAGGTTTTCAAAAACCTAGTTCTTTTCCACATTATTGATCATATATTATGGATAAATTGTTAAGTAGATGACATTTAATTATATCATTTAATTATAAATTGTTAAGATTTTTTTTTTGAAAATGCCAGTGAAATGTCATTAGTCTGATTTGACAAAAATTAATATAAAAAAAATCAAGACACCTTATTATGCATAATGTTTTTAGTGCACTCCTATATATTCCTATAACGCCTTAGATGCTCTATATAAAAAATATCTCGCCTGTATAATAAGGAAAAAAGGATAAATTCTTTAATGTAGTAAATAAAGAGACTTGATATATGTTGTAGACTAATAAAATTACTAACAAGTTCACCAAAAAAGTGAGCTTTTTGAGATAAGAGAGACAAAAAATAGACAAGTTGTTAAGATCAATGATGAAACAAAAAAAGCTTTCCAATTTTATACTATATTAAAGAATATTTTAATTCCCTACAACTAGCAAGATGATTTTACACGGAGTATGTAAAACGTTATAAGAATATCTAAGAATACTTTTTTCTATAATAAGCTAAAAAAACAAAATATGTGAATTATTTAATAAAACTATCATAAATAGAAAAAAGGAGTAGGGTCATCTGGTCTAGTCTTTTTAATGTGAGTAAGGGTGGACTTAGTCATTTAGTGGGATGAAAATAGTGCTGGAAAAAGTGGGTTAAATTCTATAAAATAATGGCTAACACATGCAATCCGAGTTTGTCCAAACAGTTCAATATATAACAATATAGTCCACAACAAAGAGGGCTGTTCATGAACAAGTTGGCTCATCAAATTTGGAATTTGACCGGGCCAAAACGATCTTTGAAAGACAAATCTATCTTTATTGTGATCTTGAAAATGGTTTAGGTTGTCTTCTTTATCACACTGAAAGGTTGAGGAATATGTGAATTTTTAAGTATTGCGTGACTGTGATCCAAGTTGAAGTGATCTATGAGCTATACCGAGACAAGCCATCTAATAAATAAAAAAGTGTGAATTTCCCACAATAGCTGTTGACGTAGTCCATGATTGTAAAAGATAACTATTTAGTTTCTTTTCCTCTGCTGACAAAACTTTTGTTTAATCAACTACTTGACTTTGGCCGTTGATTCATGATTACTCAAAAGGGCCTCTCCCAATCAATGTGAGAATTAAGACGTCGCAAACTCTCCCACTTAAATAATTGACATCCTCATTAGGGTTGAGTTGTATCACCTGGTGATAGCCCCTCTATTTGATGTTCGGTCCAGCCATTTGTTGCATCTTGTCTGAGCCCTCACACACAAGCAATCACTCCCTATCTTTGTCGGATAAAATATGGGTGTAGTTTGTCCACAACCAAGCCTTTATTGGAGATGGTCCAGCTTTGATACTATCGATAAAAGCTCGGCTCATTCCACATGAGCCAACTAATCTAAGCAAACACAAAAGGTAGTGGCCATTCGGGGGTGAGTGCTAATTTATAAATCAATGAAGATGACATCTTTCAACCAATGTATGGGCTCTTGATTGAATATAGAAAGGAGAGAGATGTCATGAGGACCGAGTTGACGCTAGCAAAATGCAAACAATGCCATACAATCTAAGCGAGCATTACACGATTCAAGTTCATCTAATTCCAACCAAGCAAGTCTTGGCAAAAATAAACAAGTGCTAACAAGAAAATTTTCTTTCAAATAAACCAAGGCCTACACTACTATCTTGACCAAGCCTAGTTGAGGAAGGGCGCGAAAAACAACTTATCAATTTAACGGGACATTTATTGGCTAATGTTGGTACTCAATTTTACCACATACTTTTCTAGATAAGTTTGACATTAAATGTCGGTACACCCTTTTAGTCAGAGAAGTGTAATTTAGTGAAGCCAGCTTTGACTACATTTTGATTAGAGCCATTAATATTTAGAATTAGCGTGTCCAGAAAATTAATTGCTTCCTCGTGCAAGAAATTTCACAAATTGATAAGAAGTAAATGCATGGGGCTAAGGACTTAGATCTACCCATGAAAAAAATGCTAGAATTTATTAGAAAGTCCAACCTAAAATCTAAAGTTGGTAATTAGAATGGATCACGAGAAGAGACCTAATGTAAGCTTGGTTAAGGATTTGGAAATGAACAGGTGATCCTTTGTAAGGATCAACAAGGTCCAAAATACATTTGGTACAGTAGGGATCCTCAACAACCATGGCTGGATTCACAATCTGTATTTCATCAGAACTGTCTTGAGTTTGAAAAATCAAATGGGGTTTAGAATAATGCTCTTTGCTCCTATGTTATCCAGATATGTTTCCCATACAAACCCATTCAACATTTCTGTATGATCAAGCATAATGTACATTATTATCCATGGAATAAAGATAAACACACCAGTTTACCACTGAAAAATAAGTAACCCTAACTTGCTGCCATATTAAGGCTTTGAAGAAGGGTTCTCCACGACATGTTTGGGATGTCTAGGAGATTTAGCCCCAAAGATTTTCACCAGAGGCTTCATCTTCTCCACTGCCTTTATAATTCCAAGGAACGTTAGCCTATAAACAACCACCATCCCAAGCAAGGTAGCAAGATCCACCCATTTAGAGTAGCCCATCTCCACTTGCCAATAGTTTCTCAAGATTTCTTCACCACTGATCGTTGGTGACCCTCCCATCTGGTTGGGAAATATTAACCCTTCGAACTCATTCTTGAAGAAACCTTGGTTGGCATACTTATGGAAGGAGATGTAGTACATGGGATATCTCCAGAATGGCTTGGGGAGATCATCTGGCAACCTGAAAAACCCTCCATTTAGCATCATCACACCTTGAATTCCGGCACCGGTTATGATCCCCATGAGGAAGTCGGGGACTACACTTGCGACGATCATCATTAGGCTCTCGACTAGCAACATGCACGCAAAGAGGACCAAAGCGAAGTACGCAAAGTGCTCGAAACTCTTTTGGAGGCCAACCAAGTAATAAGCTATGGCTCCTGGGATAAGAGAGATGATTAGCAGATAAGGGATGGACGAAAATGTATTGCCTACCACGAAAGCGGCTACATCATAATGCCCATTCAATCTCTCTCGCCCAAAGACCTGGTAGAATGAAAATGTAGGATTCTCATGACTTCGGTACAATGAAAAGCAATCGGAGCATCAACATAAAAGAAAAGAAAAAAGGGGGATTAAAAGAAATACCTTCATGTCCTCAACAAAGGAGGGGAATCCGCCGATTGCCATAAAAGTAAGAAATGCCGCAACGAACATTAGCATAGAACCTCTTGCCTGAAAATTCGTTAAAATTATGAAACTTGGTCAATGCAATGTGCAATAACTTTAAATCTCATTATTCATTGATTTGGTCGCTAGATTATTTAGAACACACCGTCACGCTAGAGAGCTTACCTGAATTGAGCCGTAGGTGAATCCAATGTCGTAGAAGATAGTCCCAACACACAGACACAATGCAATGTAGACTGCTAAACGAAGCCAGTAATACCCCAAGTCACGATACATGTTCACGAACGATCGCTTGGTTAGAACGAGGCTCTGGGTTAGGAAGCTTGCTTGACTCCCATTTCTTTCCAAATTTCCTCCAACGTTCTAATGGAAACACACAATTTATCAGAAACTCTCAGATTCTTATATTTTATAAGTTTCCAATCCACATAATATCGAAATTGCATACCTTTCCGGATATCTTGGACACTTGCTGCTGAACTTCGTGACACACCAGAGATGACAAATAAGATTTGACCAGAGTGTCAATGGCCTCTTCGGCATCCATGCCATTGCTTCCTTGTTCGATGTCCTGACAAGAAATTTTTGTTTCATTAGGTCCATGAAATTTCCTTTATTTCTTGAAATTATGGTCGAACAAATCAAGTTTCAGTTGCATGGCTTACTGCGTCAAAGTCCTTGTTAATCGTCCTGAGGTAGTGATCAGACGGATTTCTAAGAGTTGGACATGGGAAACCATTTGATGCAAAAAACTGCAAAAAGTAAATAAGAAAAAAAAAAAAAAAAAAAAAAAAAAAAAAGATAGTCAGGTCATTGTTCGTTGCTTGCTACAAGCAAAAATTCATAACCTAGTAGTCCAGCATCACAAGCACCTGTTCTGCCACTGATCTAAGGCCAAAAAAGACTGTTTTCCCAGAAGAAAGAAGGCAGAGATTGTGGAAAAGCTCAAAGACTTCACTGCTAGGCTGATGAATCGAGGCAATCACCGTCCTCTGGTCATGACTGGCTAACTTGGCAATGCGGTTCATCACATGGTATGACGCAGCGCTGTCGAGGCCGCTGGTTGGCTCATCAAGGAAGAGTAGCATCGGGCGCGTTAGGATCTCGATGCAAATGCTCACTCTCCTTTTTTGGCCTCCACTGAGGCCTTTGGCGCTCCCCCCACCTATCCTAGTATCTCTCGCATCTTGCAGTCCCATCTCTCTAATCGTTGCCTCAGCTCGCTCCTTCTTCTCCAAATTCGACATGGATTCTGGCAATTGGAGCTGAGCGGAGTAGTACACAGCTTCTCTCACCGTTAAAGTTGTTATCAGTGTGTCATCCTGAGTGACATAAGCCTATAACAAAACCAAAACGAAAAATAAATAAAGTGAAAATTTACTACGAAGAACGATTTGTATAAACCACGATTTGGCTAGGAAATATGCACATTGAAATTCAACTCAGCGCCACATCTATCAGCTAGGCTTACCGAAGTTCCGAAAGAAAGTGGTTGTCTGCGACCATTAATTAAGATCATTCCTGTCTGTTGAGTGCTTGAACTTAGTCTCCCTGCAAAAAGTTGCTTCTTAAGAAAAAGGAAATGGTGGAAACCGAGAGTAAAAATGAAAAAAATTAATAAATGTTATTTAAAGGTTACTGATATGTTAGTTACTTCGTCGATTGTTCTCCCCGAAAACAAATTAATCTACTTCTAAATGATTAACTGCTTGAATGTGAGGTAAAAAAGCAAATTCGATTAAATCTATTCAGCTGCAGCACAATTGAATCTGCAGCAGCAATCCAAGAGGGCATACTAAAAATGAAACTTAAGTTCCCACTCATGACCCTTATAACAAGCTACACTGAGGAAGAAGTGTAGAACAATTAGCTCAAAAAGATCCCAATTGTATAACCATTCATCAACAGACACCGCTTCCCATATTGGGTAGACAAATCGTGACCGGAAAGGTTATAACGGCAAAAGCCATTGGAATTTTTCATTTTGTACATTAGAAGAATCCATTTTACAACATTTGTTCACTAGGAAATCCATGTCATTTCATTGACATTCGATATTGGTCGCTGGGACGTGCGAATAGCTAGGACCATTGCCACTCGTGGGGATTAATCCGATGTCATGGACGTCCAACCTCGACAACATATAAACAAGAAAAAGCTGTCAAAAGGGTATAGCCGCCATATCATTTGTTCTCCGTTAGAGATAATTAGGATAATTCTCTATGATATTTTCCTATATTTAAGATAATTAGAATAATTATATTGGTTTTTAGTATCTCTTTTTGTTGGTTTTCTATAACTTTCAAGTTTGTGAGATATCTCTTTTGATTGTGCATATCTTAATTAAAATATGTTAAATTTTAATAGTATCTCATAAAGCCTATAAATAGGCCGATATACTTCATGTTAACATATATCGAATTATACATAAATTCCTCAAATCAATCTTTCGCATTACTATTCTCAACTTGGTATCAGAGTCAAGATTGACAACAAGTTTCGACCAAATAGTCACACAAGAGAGTTCACCTCCGACCTAAGCCCGATGTGTGAGAGGGTTATTATTGAGGTTATCCCACATCGGTTATGAAAAAGTCTGGTAGTCAATTTATAAGTCTGGCGCTAGCTTTTTTAAGTGAGGAAGGCCCAAGACAATAACTTTTCTCCACGTAACATTGGTCTTTTGTATCTCTTGCTGGGTAGTTTTATGTATCTTTCAAGATTGTGCAATTTCTCTTATTTGTACATATTTTGATTGATATATGTTACCTTTAATAATATATCATAAAACCTATAAATAAGCTAATGTACTCCCCAATAACATATATCGAATTATACTAAAATTTCTTAAATCTGTCTTAACTAACTCCTCCATGAGAGAGAAGGTGGGACAAGATTCATTGACTTTTCCTTTGTTCTTTTTAGTGACTATGAAATGTTTGCGTTCTGCTTTCATTTATTTATTGCCCGTTTGTTTGTTTTCTAACCCAAGATGTCCGGCGTCTCAATTTACCATGAAAAATTAATATAATTTAAAGGACTGATCTGTATTTTATAAAGTGAAAGAGCGTGACGTGTGGACAATTTGCGAACAAAATCTACATTTGTATATAGAAATGGCTACTTACCAGTCAATTTAATTGGAATTTTCTCATAGAATCTTGGAAGTTAGATCTCATTTTGAGTTTGCTTTACTTGTAGCATATTAAAACATGAAAAGGACATAAATCACCTATTCATCTATATAGAAAGAGAGATTTATTCGAAACGGTACCTCCAAGGGCATCGAGAAGCGTTGACTTGCCACTGCCCGAAGGACCCATGACGGCAAGCATCCGGCCCGGCTCGGCATAACCGGTCAGCCCCTGCAATATGGGATGTGTCCCGTTCCTCCGGTCCAGCACCGTCACCCACAAGTCCTTCCATGTCAAGACCATCCCGTTCCCGTTCTCGTGTGCTCCTGTAGCCTGGTCAGGTCGAGATCCTTCGCCCCCGCCGTGGACTTCCCATGGGGGCACTTCGTGGTCACGGGCATCTCGAGTATCGGCTTCGCCAATACTGAATGGAAAGATGACGTCGTGGCTTCGGGCGGACACACCATCATCCTTTTCTTCGTGAACGTCGTCGGCTTTCTCGGGAGGCAGCAATGAGATTGTCTGAGGCGGGCTCGGACTCCACCTGGGAACATTGATGGGAGAAGGAGACTCCATTGAAAAGAGGAAAATTCGTTGCCGCCGCCGCCCTTTTCTTCTCTTTCTCTCTCTCTCTTCCTAGAGCTGTTGGATTGAAGATTAAGAAGATGGCGATGTCGTTGTGCTATTTATAGGGAGCTAAGAATTCGAACGTGGGTTTTGAAACGATTCAAAGAAAGGGGGTAGATGGTGGATGGAAAGGAGTGTGAACGGGGATGGGAATATCAGTTTATGCTCTCGCTTTCCTTTTTGGACTCAACTACTTTATGACCAATAAATAGCCCCCAAACAAAAAGGTCAATTGGGAATCACCTGGTCTCTGGCGGCTTTCTCATGGATAGTACCTTCCTCCTAGATTTAGCGATTTTCTAAACGCGTACAAACATCTGATTTTTTTATTTTTTTAATAGCTATTGCATTAGTCAGCACCAATTGGCGACTGACTAATCTACAATGGTTGTGACGGTCCTTCCATCCCAACCACTGCGAGTCCGTTGAATTAATACTACCAACTTATATATAATATGATCATATAATTAAATAACATCCGTGGCGAGCCTGGTAGCTCAATACTTAATATCATATCGATGTCAACAATATGTACTGCACTCTGAGAATTGATAGAACTGAGGAATGGGTGAATTAATATAATCTATGTAACCTATAGAAAGATTCTTCCATAATTTTATTATCTTTGACATCGCTTATGGGTTTGATCAAAAAGATCCCATATCTCATTTATAGTACCTTCCTCCTATTTTTAGCAGTTTTCTAAACACGTACAAACATCTGATTTTCTTTTTTAATAGCTATTGCATTAGTCGGCACCAATTAGCAATCGATTAATTTGCAATAGTTGTGACAGTCCTCCCATCCCAACCACGGTGAGTCCGTTAAATTTAGTACCACCAACTTAAATATTATTGGGGCATATAACTAAAAAACATCCGTGGCAAGCCTGATAGATCAATACTATATATTACATTGACGTCAACAATATGAACTACATTCTGAGAATTGATAGAACTGATGAATAGGTGAATTGATATAATCTAACTATGTAAGGTATAGAAAGATTCTTCCAGTATTTGATTATCTTTGACATCGCTAATGGGTTTGATCAAAAAGATCACATCTCTCATCCTTGGATGCTCGTGTCCATGCTTACGATCCTACATCTTTTAAGAAATGGTCTCACCTTTAATCGCAATTATGCATTATGAATCTATGCCTTGACCTATGGTTAGTTGGTCAAGTACCAGAAAAAATGTCCAAAAAATTTTAAACTTATTACACTTTTGTCAATTCAATCATAAACCTTTCAATTTAACAAGCCGAATCCTAAATATTCTCATGTTTTGTCAATTGAGTTTATACGATCAATTTTGGCTGGAAATCGTCGATGTAGATGCCACCCGTCCTATATGGCATGGCCAATGCTAACGTGAATAATTTTAATAATATTTCGATATTTTTCTATTTTTATTATTTTTTTCTTTTCTTTGTCATTTTTCTTTTTTTTTTCCTAACTCTAGGTTGGACCTCACCTAGTCTGCGCAAGGACGTTGCTGCCCTCACCGTTGCTAGCCACAAGCGAGGCCGTCGGCCCTCATCCAAATTTAAGCGAGGATTGCAACCCAGCCCTTTGGCTGGCAAGGGCCGAGACACCCTCACCTATGGTCAATGAGGGTGTGAAGGCCCTTATCTTTGGCTAGCGAGGGTTGGTGATCTCGCAAACCTAGAGTTAGAAACAAATGATAAAATAATATAAAAGTTTTGGAAAAAAATATTAAATATTATTAAAAGTTGTTTTACATGAGCACCGTCGTGCCGCGTAAGACAGCCAACCTCTATATTAGCGAATCTTGACCAAAATTGGTTGAATGGACTTAATTAGTAAAACGTAAAAAAAGTTTAAAACTCAATTGGTTTGTTACTCAAAACATAAATTAAGCAGGTTTTCCGGAGAATCTACAGTAGCCGGACTGAATTGATGGACCCTAAGTCGTGCTAATCTCAGTCAAAATGAATCAATAATCCACCTTTTATCGACCACAGGGCACACTGTAAAACTAGGTATTGGAAATTCTTTTATACGTGGAAAAATTTTATTCAACGTTGCCACTTGGTAGACATTTCACTGAGAAAAAGTAAATAAAAATGAAAGATTTTGAAAATATAAAACAGGTTTGCCGTGTGAAATTTCACTTTGCTAATGTGATTTTCACGTCACGTAAATTTGTAATTTTGACAACCGTTCAACTTTTGACTTATAACATTAATCTCTATTGACTTTAACATCCGTTCACTCTCAATTTGAAAAGATGGATAAGGATAAAATATCTTGAAATACATATTTTATCCATTCAATTTGAAATTAAAATTAAAAAGAGAAGTCTATCATAATTACATCAATAATATACTACATGAATAAACATATCATTCATTCATTTAAGCTAACGTGAATAAAATAATATGAAACGAAAGCTTATTAAATACATACATAAGTTTCACTGAATATTCACTGAGCCTTTTTCGTTACAACAAAGTCAATTCCTCAAAAATAGAAAAATAAAAAAAGGAACTACATTGATGAAACCCCCTCCCTCCCTCCCTCCCTCTCTCTCTGTCTCTCTTTCTCTCATCACAGCCTCTCTCCTTTCTCAGCAGCTCCCTGGAGTTGTCGCCATTGTGTTGTTGCATGGTTGCGAAATTCATGAAGACATGCATTTGTTCTTGTCGACTTATTGTTTTGCCTTGTGCACTTGTGCTCGTTTTCGATGTTCACGAGCTTTCGTTGTTCTTGATCATGAGGAAAATTTTCAAATAAAGGTTTGAAGTACGGTCATTTTTTTAAAAGAGAGTTCAAAATGAAATCTATCTCAAATAAAAACTTGAAGTGACTAACTTTAGTCTCAAATAAGGAGGCGAGTTCACCAACCGGCTTATCAGTAGGAACATCAATAGCCATATTATTTGAAACATTATGCCTTGGGCCAATTGAAGAAGCTCCAAATTGATGCTAGGGTTCTTGGAGAAAAATTTTCAGGTAATTTTCCTCTTAATATCATTGACATAGCTTCAATTCAGGGCTCTTTATGTTCCCTGATCATTCGGCTGACAACGACCTTGGTCTCTATATGTTCCTTAATCATTCGACTGACAACGACCTTGACCCTAGGTAAGAGTTGCCAGCATCTATCAAAAATTTAACGAGGATCAAGACAACAAAGAAAAGTGGTCTGACCAATTGAGCGTGCCCAACAACTCATACCCTTCATTGACTAGCTTCTTCAATTCTTTCATGTTGGAAGAAGATATGATTGAAGATTTGCGTCGATTGTAATTGATAGGAATTGTGACTATATTAGGATTGGAAAGATTAGAAAATATTTATTTACTTTTTATTGAGTGTTCTTTTGTATTATATACAGTCATGTATATAGATTATACAATTGAATGAAATGAATATATTTTCCTCTCCGAATAGTTTCCCACACTTTCTCTTTCACTTGGATTCGTGACATGGTATCAGAGCAATTCTAATCCCGACATAGCTTCCGTGTTCCTTTCTGAATTGCCTCCATTTTTTTTCTATCTTGTTGTTGCGATCTCATTCTGCAAAACAAAACAGCCTCCAGTAGGAATTCATTCTTGAACCTCTGTCTTCACTCTGCCAAGAAGATCCAACCTGCAGAACAAAGTTGCTATAGGGTTTTTTGAAAGGAGAAATTTCTTCATTATGACCAAACCACAAAACCTGACCTCAGCCTATGATGACCAGTCTGCAGGAGAGGCAACACCGCAAGCCTCGCAGATCCAAGATTCTTCGAAAATCGTTACTGTGTTCGAGCAACAGACCCAGAGTCAGGCCCAACATGTGCAATGAGCACTTGTTCCGGCTCAGTTTAATATGGGGCAACCCTTTTCGGGCCATCCTTATCAATGAGTACCATATCCATGGTACTATGGGCCAGGCCCAAATACATCATTCCGGGTTATCAAAATAGCGTGTAGACTGATGGAGGCCCACCAACCAACAATGGGGCAGGCTCAACCATCAGCCCACAGCAGATGGGCGGGTTAGGCAAACCGGTATGGGAAAGAAATCCTACCCAGGTTTCATTTTTTCAAATGCGGGTTATGGAACCGGATCTAGCAATTCGGGCTTAGGAGCAAATCCCTATCCGAATCCGCCACCCGGTTTTCTCCCATACCAGATCTTCGCTGCCAGCGGCTGGCCGAAGCCCGGCGACCCCCTTTACACAACAAATGCCAATAGACCAAACTGAAGCTCGTTGCTCAACAATTAACCGAACCGAACAATTACTCAAACTAGTCGCGGGAGTTTTGGCGCGCGTTGGTAACGAAAGACAAGGAGGGTTTTATTGACGGAACGATTTCGATTCTGTCCGACGAGTGGATGGCACAACTTTGGAAGAAATGCAATCAACTAGTCAAAACGTGGATCGGAAATTGCATCGCTTCCGAAGTCGTGGCCGGTCTTCCCCCGACGGAGGATTCAAAGCAAATGTGGGAAAACATAAAGGAAATGTATGGAAATTGGATCAGGTCAAGATTTTTTCCTTAACACAGCAAATCTCGGAATTGAAACAGGGAAACATGACTATTACAGCCATTTATAATAAACTCTCGAGTCTGCGGAATGATTTGGAAGCAGCTGAAGAGAAGTTCGACAGGCCGAAGCCCATTCTACAGCAGTATAAAAACATGCGGGACAAGGAGAAGGCAACAAGGTTTCTCCTCATACTGAACGAGACTTACCTCTCGTTTCTCTTGACCATGGAGCCCATGCCAAGCCTTGGCCGCATCTACCAACTTGCTATCCAAGAGGAAAGCCAACAGAGGGCGGCAGACTACGAGAAAGGTGGCGAAGGAGTTGCTCTGGCGGCAAAGGTTCTTTCTCGCCCGCCGCAGAGAACCACAGGAGGGAGAGAGCATCGAGGGCTGCATCTAGGGTTTCTCGAAGAAGACCCTAGAAGATACAAGACGGACAACCATGATTTCGTGGAATGATTGGATGGCTCGCGATCATTTTTTGGAGCAGCTGGATCTAACGGTCCACGAAGCGCCAATACACCTGAATCTAACGGTCCACGTGGGCATGGGCTAAATCTTTATGGATCGACGTCTCACACGGACCTTTCTTTGCTGGATCTGAAGGCCCATATGGGGCAACGACGGCCCATGTTTTCCACCCGTCAGTAGATCTTCTTCAGCTGCGAAAAACAACAATCAAAAAGGAAAGGGTAAGTTATATTGCGAATATTGTAAGCGTCCACACCATACAATTGAAAATTGCTGGAAATTGCATGGTAAGCCTAGCGAAAAAGAAAATGGGAAATTTCCAACCGTCTTTCGGTGTTGGGTAAACCAACAGACAAGTCAATTACTCATGGGGAATATCAGGAGCTGATGGAAACCTTGAAGAAATTGGACACTTCTGATAAAACTGGGAGCTTCACAGGTATTTCCTATTGTTTAATGAATTCAATTTCGAAGGATGCATGGATTATCGATTCAGGGGCTAGTGACCACATTGTCTGCAACAAAAGTTTTTTTTTTTTTTTTTTCCAACATTGAGAAGTTCTCTTTTCATATATCAGTACAACTCCCAAATGGAAACACCACACATGTTGCAATGACTGGCAATGTGAATCTTAGCTCCCTCATCACACTTCGAAATGTGCTTTATGTTCCTGATTTCCATTTCAACCTCATATCAGTATCTCGAGTTTGTGAAGAAAATTCATGTCATGTCTCGTTTGACTCTTATAAATGTTTCTTTCAGGCCATTTTGACTAGCAAACTGATGGGCTTGGATAGAATCTATCAAGGGCTATATTTTTTTATCAATCTTCCGAGCAATTTTAAGTTATCTCCTGTTGAATTCAATAAATCATTGTGTAACACTACTACCAATGACAAGAAATTTCTTCATCATCAAAGATTGGGTCACACTGCTTCATTCCCTTGTCCTCAATGTCCCATCTGCCCTTTGGCAAAACAAACTCGTGCCCCTTTCCAAAACAGTAGTTCTCGAGTAGACGGTATTTTTTCTTTAATTCATGCTGATGTCTGGGGACCATATCACACTTTGAATCATGATGGTTCATGAATTTTTCTCACATTCGTAGATGATTTCTCATGTGTCACATGGGTATTCCTCATGCAATCCAAAAAGCAAGTCATTTCTCACCTTAGAAATTTTCTTTCCTTATCCAAAAATCAATTTGGAAAGTCAATTCGCCGCATTCGCACTGATAACGGAAGAGAATTCTTTAATGGTGAATGTGCTTCTTTCTTTTCCTCAAATGGGAATTTGCATGAAAGTTCCTGCACTTATACCCCACAGCAAAATAGAGTTGTTGAGTGAAAGCACCGTCATCTCTTAGAAGTAGCACGTGCTCTTAAATTCCAAGCATCTATTCCAGAAAACTTTTGGGGAGATTGTGTGGTCACTACAGCATATCTGATAAATCGTATGTCATCACGCATTTTAGAAGGAAAACTCCATTTGAGATATTGTATGGGAAGAAACCAGACTTGAGTCATCTCCGAGTGTTTGGTTGTCTCTGTTATGTGACTACAATAGGGCCCCGAGATAAAATGGGCCCTCGTGCTCATCAGTGCATTTTCATGGGCTATCCCAATCTAAAGAAGGGATATTGGGTTTATAAACAGTCTACTGGAGAATTTTTTGTCAGCAAGGATGTTGTTTTTCATGAAGATATTTTTCCCTTCCGAGATGCCACTTCTATGTCTGCGGATGATATGAGCACTAATCATCGATTCTTGTCGGAGGAGGATCTATCTTCTAGAGAATCATATCTTATTGTTTCTCCTCCAAGACATCAGACAGTGGATACAATGTCGCCTACACTGTCCAATGAGTTTTCTACTAGACATTCAATTGAAGAACATCCTATGGAAAAGGAGTCTCAGATGACAGCTTCCATAAAACCTACAACTATTGAAGAATCATCTCTAGAGATGAAGAATGAGCCATTACGACAATCTGGTCGTGTTACTCGCCCACTAGCCTAGACGAAAGACTATGTATATTCTTCCTCAAAATCGTCAGGTACTCATTATCCTATCTCTTCATATATTTCCTTTGATCGACTATCATCAGAACATTTATGTTGCATTAGCCGTATCTCTAAGGAACGAGAGCCTTCTAGTTATAATGAGGCCATACATGATCCATGGTGGCAAAAAGCTATGGAAGCATAACTACAAGCCCTAATTGAAAAGAGTACTTGGGATATCGTACCATTACCTCCCCATCGTAGACCCATTGGATTTAAATGGGTGTATGAGATTAAATACAGAGCAAATGGTTCTGTAGAAAGATATAAGGCCCGGTTGGTGGCTGAGGGCTTTACACAGCGAGAGGGTTTTGACTACCACGAAACCTTTTCTCCGGTAGCCAAGGATGTCACGGTTCGTTCTTTCTTATCAGTTGCTGCTTTTCGCGACTGGTCGCTGCACCAAATGGATGTCCACAATGCATTTCTTCATGGCGATCTGGATGAAGAAATTTACATGGATCTTCCACAAGGATTATGGAGACAGGGGGAGTCTAAGGTATGTCGTCTCCGCAAATCCATTTATGGACTAAAACAAGCATCCCGACAATGGTATGCCAAGTTTACTAATGCACTTACGGCTGCCAAATTCAAACAGTCCAAGCATGATTATGCCCTATTTACTTGGACAAAAGGTATGTCGTCTATTTACTTAATGATTTATGTTAACGACATACTTATCATGGGAAATGATGATTCTGCTGTAAAGAAGCTTAAGGAGTATTTACATTCCTCTTTTCACATAAAAGATTTAGAATCACCTAAATATTTTCTTGGAATAGAGATAACTCGTTCAGATCAAGAAATTTCTCTTAGCCAACAAAAATTCGTGATGGAGATTATATCAAAAACAGGATTATCAGGATGCAAACTAGCCATTATTCCCATTGAACAAAATCCCAAGTTGTCTACTGTTGATTATGATGCTGGGATATCTTCTTCTGACGATCCATTATTGAAAGATCCAACAAGCTATCAGAGACTTGTTGGAAAACTCATCTATCTCACCATGACTAGACCAAACATTTGCTATGTAGTACAGACTCTTAGTCAATTTATGCACAGTCCAAAACAGTCCCACATGAATGTAGCCTTGAAGGTAGTGTAATACCTGAAGAAATGTCCAGGTCTAGGGATACTCCTTTCTCGAAAATGCAATGTGGAGATGACAGCCTATTACAATACGGATTATGCTACATGTCCTATGAGTAGGAGATCTATCACTGGCTTTTGTATCAAATTTGGGGAGTCATTACTTTATAGAAGACAAAGAAGCAATCTACTGTGTCGTTATCCTCAGCAGAAGCCGAATATCGATCTATGGCTAAGGTTGTTTGTGAGGTAGTATGGCTACGAGGCTTACTTCTAGATCTTGGGATACAAGTTAAGGGTCCGACATTACTCTTTTGTGACAATGATTCATCACTCAAGTTTGCAACAAATCCCATATTATATGAGAGGACAAAACATATAGAAGTTGATTGCCACTTCACTTCGAGAGAAGATCTAGGAAGGTGTCATCGAGACAAAAGGGATAAGAACCACGGAGCAGCCCGTAGATATATTCACTAAACCTCTTTGTCAAATACAGCATACATATCTTTTAAACAAGCTAAGCATCTTAGACATATACAAGCCACCAGCTTGAGGGGGAGTGTTGGAAGAAGATTTGATTGAAGATTTGCATCGATTGTAATTGATAGGAATTGTGACTATATTAGGATTGAAAAGATTAGAAAATATTTATGTACTTTTTATTGAGTGTTATTTTGTATTATATACAGTCTTGTACACAGATTATACAATTGAATGAAATGAATACATTTTCCTCTCCAAATAGTTTCCCACACTTTCTCTTCCACTCAGATTCGTGACATTTCAATTCTCCATTCAAATAATCCAGTTCAAATCCCCGTCTGTGATTCACTTTGGACAAAAGAAATGGGTGTTAAAAGATTCTCATCAACGCTTTGCACTAGTCAGTACAAGGAGCAAACCTTATCTTTCATATGGGCTTCTTCGATTTGGATCAAAACATAAAATTCCAAATAAAATTGCCTTAATTTTAGTACTAGTTACTATCAGAATAAATTGATTGACGAAAACCTGACCGATTGATGAGGTCTAGCTCTTATTAAAATTAAATTCGTCCACTCCAAACTTTTGAAAAAAATACCACCATAGGCCAATTCCCTCGTCTCTTTTTTTGTGTTTTTTCTTTTTGGGGTTTTGTTTCTTCTGATTGTTCGCAGCCCCTTTTTTTATACGGAAGGAAAATAAAAAGGGCGGGAAAGTGAGTAGAGCAAAAGAAATTCAAATTATTTACGCGGAATGGCGATTTTACCCTTCAAGGAAAGCCTGCACCATTTTCGACTTCCTCCTCCTCGTTCCTTCTTTCTTCCCCAAATTTCCCGAGCAAACATCGCCTCCGGCGGCCTGAAAATACGCCGGCGGTCTGCTTCTCTTCCTTCTCTCCGCCGGCGACCGCGTCTGCACGACCTGATGATGTGATGGGGACCGGACTGCGGTTGCAAAGCTTGGCCTGAGCCTCGTCCTCTTCCGACCCTCCACCCGCCGTACCGTTTCCACGCGTGAGTTCGCTTTCTCCAAATCGTTCTCGTGGCTTGAAGTTTCTCTAGACATCGACCGTGAAATCGGGAGAAATTTGCCCTTTTTCGAAGTACCCTCGTGATCTTGGATAGAAATCTTGGGAAATTTCAGGGGTTCGATTCGACGAAATCTGTCCCGGGTTTCGGTGGCTCGAACTTTCTCTAGACATTGACTGTGAAAGCGGAGAAATTCCCTTTTTGAGCTGATTTTAAAATGACAATCGTGATTTTGGATAGAAATTATGGGGAATTTTGGGGGTTTGATTCGACAAAATCTGTCCTGGATCACAAAGATCCGTGGGCTTGGACGATAGATACAGTGCTGCGGTTCTTGCCTGCCAGTTCCCGGGCATTCGATGTTCTGTCCCTGATGGCGCATCGAATTTACGTCTAGACTTTCTGCAGGGTGATAAAAGCGGGTGTATTTGAGAGCGCTTTTGTTAGTGTCGACTCACATTGTTAAATGGGTGTGTTTCTTCAGGCTCCAGCACCATTCAGTGGTGAGATTCCTACACCGCTCTATTGAACGGCTGCTTACAGCACCGTTTTGCTAGCAGCTAGTCCCATTTGCCCGTTGCGCCCGCAGGTGCGTGACGCAAACTGAAATCTCTAAATGCCAAGAAAGAGAGGGAAGCGAACTGTTAAACGACCCCCTTCACCGCCCGGTAGAGATGAGGAAAGGCCATTAGACAAAGCCCAGGACGATGCTTCGACGGATCCGGAAGGTGCACGATTCATATCTTCAGCGGCATTGAATCTATTTATTATGATCATTTTTGCCGTGTATGCAGTTAATCCACTTGCAGTTTCTAGGCCTTCAATTTGGATGGCCATTATCCTTCTATGATGTTAGAACTATTTGGGTTATATAGGTTCTTGAACTTTTGACGACTTCAATATGTGGTTAGTTAAGTTGCCCATAGTAAGTGCTGGCTTAAGGATTCTCAATCCAAAGTACATTGATCAATCGTAAATGCTTACATTTAGAGGTAAACTGCAACTGAGTTTTTTGCTAATATTTAGGGGAAACTTGGAAACTGTTTAAGCACCTATCCTGGCGGTTTTTCCTTGGCTAAGTGGTTTTTCCATTAGAAGTTGAGATGGGTTGTCTTGAAATATTTTAGGTTGTGTAATTGTATTCTTGGGTCTTTCTTATGTTTTTTCACGTATCTAATGAATGTCCACAGTGGAAAAAAGAGTTGCAGCAATCAGAGCTATTCGTGATGTACAGATTGAGCATTTGCTGACTGAGTTGCGTCTACTGCGCTCTTGTATGACCGAGGAACAGATGGGAAGTCCCGTGCTTCAGTTTTTCACTGAAAATCTTCCACATCTATCATTTGAGCTAGACAGAGAAGATGGGCAGTTCGAAGTCCAATGGGGAAATAAAGATGGAAAATTATGTCTGGACAACACTAATGGAAAAACTCTATGCGCTTCACTTGTCCACCGAATGTCCATAGCTTATTCTGGAAACTCTGATGCAGTTCCATACTTTGGTGGCGTTGAGTTTTCCAGCAAAGGCGGTACATTTTGTTATTAAAGCATGCATGACGTAGGAAAGATATTCAAAATCCAACTCCTATACTCAGTGGATCTACTTGATTGTTGCAGGGAAAGCAGGCCTTTTTAGTTCAGAAAATCTGCAAGTGAGCGACTTCGTATGTCTTTTAAAGCTTTCATTGTCTAGCTTTTAGCCCCTATTAGATGATGCGGCTTAAAGACAGGCACCCTTAAGAATCTTTTGCCTCTTGCCGCTGCTGTCTTCTGCTTTTTTAATGGACAACCAACAGATACTCAAACCAGTCTGCAATGATTATACCTTCTTTGATCTTGTTTTAGATAGAGACTGTTCCTGATATAGTAATTTCATCTTTCTAAAGATGAAATTTATGAGTTCTGCCCTTTTACAATTACCAGTTCATTTAATGACAGTAGGGCGTCTGTAGTATCTTGCACCTAACCTGACTTTGCTTCTACCTTCACTCATGAATTCATGTTATATTTAAAAAATTGTTATAGGTTTTGGATGAGCCATCAGACTGTCAGATGCTCGGGTTGCCAGATACTCTTAGAACTCCTGGGGTTAGTTTCTGAATAACTATATGGTAACCCCCCCCCCCCCCCCCAAAATAAAAATAAAAATAAAAACCCTTCTCTCTCTTCTCTTCTTGAATTTTGGCTATTTGAAAGAATTTGACGAATAACAGATTTAAGGTCCTGAAGTCATTGTCTTGGTAACTTAAGACATATCTATCATTTCAGCATGGAGATGGTTGAGAAAATATAATCCAAGATCTTTTTTCATTTAAGATGAAGTTATTGTGATTGTCAAATAAGTGTGTATTGAACTAAACAGGAAGGACTTAAAAGTATAAGTCATACATTTATTTAGAACACAAATTATGGCCTGCCTAACTTTCAAGTGTTATGTTTTGACCCAAAAAAAAAACAATTTAGAGTGTTATGAACCCACCTTATTCTCAGTAAAAATTCATATCCTCAACCAATTTTGATAGAAAACATTTTTTGTTTTAAGTTTCATGTAAAATCTATGTCAATATGCGGCTATGTAGATATTATCATTCATATCTGAGGCCAGTGAGCCTTTTCCAGTTCGAATTGTAACCTCAAATTTATTTTTTCATTTTAATGTAAAGTTTTTTTGCCGAAAAAGTCTTGATGTGAAATTGAGATAGGCACTCTGCATCATTTTAGAAGTAAAGCATATAAACAACGTAGGAGGTATGATAGAAACCGTGGACCTTATTGGAACTTTTGAGGCTATGTATCAGAGCTTTGCTAGGCATTTTATATAACTGTGGTGACATGATTGCCCATTTAAAACCTATTAGTAAAAGATGCGCCAAGTTTCTATGTTCAGCCAAGACTTGTAAGAATGCGTACCTTTACATGTGCTTTTAAATGGTTTTTTTGCTGAAATTATTCAGCTAAATAGTGACATAGTGACATTAAAAGTAGTCAAATGTCCAGAACTACATGAGTGCTTTTTTCGGCACCAATGTAGTCATCAAATAATTAGTGCCCTCCGTTACTTTGTGATGGAATTCTTCTGCTCCATATGGTATGTAATTCTCTTTCACCTCGTTGCTTGCCCTCTGCAGCTGAGTAGCCAAAGGCTCTCCATAGGGATGACACCTAAAACCTTAAGGTTGCCTAAGCCTGGGGAGATGCTTCTATCTGTTCGTGGTTCTCCTCTCGGTGTCTACAAAGAAGAGAACATGGAAGTTATAAAGGGTATGATTGGATCCGTGTTAGAACTTTTTTTCATTAAGATGTAAAGACAAGGAATTTGTTTAATCGGAAGGGTCAAATGGACTAGCGGCAGATGGAGGGACATTGCTTTCTCAGAGTGGAAACTATCCTCTTTCTCTCTCTTAACCCGTTTTTCTTTCTTCAATTGCAGAATCTGATGAAGATTGACGAGATTTAAATCTGTCAGGCATCATGCTTCAGGAGTGGCAGCAAAATGTTGATTCAGTCTAATTGCCACTGCTATAATAGAGAAGCTTTTGCCATGATTAGTGAATCTGAGCTTGTATTGAAAATTGAATTGCTGCTGCTTATTCTCCTAACATTGGAAATAGGTGCTGGGCTACTGCACTGTCTCGTTTCTGGGGATGTATTCTTCTTTTTTATGTCAATGGGTCAAGTAGATTATTGAGCTTGTTCAGTCACATGCACCATCAAATGTTTCTTCTGCATAGCTAACTCAGGTTTGCTGATCCATTGCCTTTGCCTGTCATTCTCAAAAAATATTTTTCAAGCCTGACACATTAAGACTGCAGTTCTTTTTGCAGGGACAAAAACTTTTATGGCATGATTGGAAAATCATGACTTCCCATCTAGCATATGAGCCCGGTTGTATGATGTGCTAGTAGTTCATGAATGCACTGTTTGCTAAATTGACTGGTTCAATGATATACGATAAATTCCAATGTGGACATACATGATAAAGAATGGAATCAACTAGTTTACATTCTCTGTTTTCATTCCTTACCCATCACAACCTGCACGTACATGAAGATTGAAGACTAGATTCCCTACCAACAGTCCTAATCCTCCCACAACCAACCGACAAGTTCATGATGGATCTTGCAGCTGGACAAGTTTGGATGCCAAATCTGTTCTCTGGGTTCATGAATCGACTGATCAAGCAAATCATTACCAGTGACCCTGCCAGAGTATAACCCATGATTGCCAACCCAATGGTTTTGGCCAACACAATGTACATACCCGAAGCAAAGGCTAGTACCATACCTAGAACAGCAATGTAAATACTGACTCCAGCAACATTCACATATCGCATTCCCATGGGCTCAAATTTGCCAGTTAGAGACAAATCGAACAGGAGGTAGATTGCAAGGACTGAGAAACAGAATGCTGTTGTGTTAAACACCACAAAGGCTTTGAAAGCTGCTAGTCTTGCGAAAGTTGCTGTCCCTTGGTCGGGTCCGATGTTGTTGTAGCCACCAGGCATTGTGAATGCTGCCGTGAAGGTGACAGTGGCAATAAACACTGCGGTGAGCAGATGGTTGTCATGCGCACATCCTTTTGATTTATTGAATTTCTCTGGGTAGACCATACTCCCTGTGGTTATGGAAATGCTTGATCTTTCCTCACCATATTGCTTCTCAAGTCTCTTCACATGTTTAATAACCCGGTCTTGCATATCGTTGACACAAAACCATGCTTCAAACGAGTACTGAAGTTTTGCAGCTTTAAAGCCAACCTAAGTCCACAGAATAAATCAATCAATCAATTCTGGCTTTTCTTACATAGGTGGAGGCAATATTTGATCACAGCATACAAAAAGATCCTTGAAAGTAGACATATAAGATGTTCCTGACTAGTTGTTGACCATGTCAAGACCCATCTAATATCTTCCGTTCTTGAGATGAAACAGTTAAGTTGTAGAATTTGAAAGTTACTTGCAGTGTAAGATCAGTTTAGCATTAAGGTCAACTCTGCACAATCGCTTAAACACCGTATGGTGTTGATGGGAAAGAAAAACCTACTCAGCACTGCATCTAAGGATAAACTCGAGGAAGAAAAGTAAGCTTAATCTGGTTATTGTCTGCGCATTCTTCATGACTGACCCTCACCTTATGCCGACGGCTGAGGTTTCGCCTAAGCTACAATGTGGAAATTGACTATAAATAGTCAAGTGATAGGAGGGCTTGGAGAGATCTCTTAAAACCGTTATTAGAGAACAGCATATGGTATGCATTATGAATATTTCTTTCGATTAGGTCCCAGCTTTTGATGGACGTCAAGCATTTCTCACTCCTATTTTGAGCGGATAGGAAGTAAAATGCATATGATGGATCTATACATAAGTTAAATCAATGCAAGCTGCATCACCTTTCAAGAAAACGTACCTTTTCATGACCATCGAAAATGCCTAGGGCTGTCAGACGTTCCTTATTTGTGGCTCTGATGTCGACTCTCTTATCAAATGCTAGGATGTTCATCATGTCGTAATCTCGGCGAAGAGCAGCCAAATGGAGAGCAGTGTTTCCATCTTTATCACGTACATTTATAAGATCCTCCAGGTTTGGCATCTTCAATATGTGCTTGACGACCTCTATCTGCCCGCCTAATACTGCAGAGTGAAGAGAGGTCTGTCCTTTGTCGTTTATCGAATCACACGCATCAGGACAGAATGCATTCAGCTCGTCCAGTACATCGATATGGCCAAGAAGTGCTGCAATATGAAGAGCAGTGGCGCCATCCTTGGCTAACAGGTAAGCAGCGGAAACCTCATGCTGCAATAATATTCGAACTGCTTCGACTTTGCCAAAGTGAGCAGCATAATGAAGAGGAGTCCACCCAATGTCATCTCCTTCACTGATCATGTGTGGTCTCTTGTTCATGATCATTCTCAAGCAATTATGTCCTTCACACAGATCATAACCAAGAGAACCATCAAAAATCTATTAAGACAGATTTCCTGTGCCTTCAGAATAACTTTCATGTTGAACTTGCAGCTTGATAAACTTTTTTCCTTCGAGTTAAGTGCAGATTTAGTCCTTTTAACTTTCAACTTTTGTGCGGTTTGATCCTTTACTTTTATTTTGTTAAATTAAATTCTCTTAGCTTGTTTTACCTGTGCAATTCGGTCTTTTAAGTTTCATTTTTTTGCAATCAAGTCCTCCAACTCTCTGGACTTGTGCAATCAAATCCTTCAGTCCACCACTACAGTTAAACCGTCAAATTAGTTAACGACCTGGCATTGCTTATGTGATGGAAATGACACAGTGATGTTAATTTGCTATGAAATGAGTAGAAAACAAACGGAAGAACAAAAAAAAAAATCATAATTCAACGGTATTAGTCGGCGTTGGTAAACAAAACGCTTCTTTGCACAAATCAAGAAAGTCAGAAGATTTGATCGCACAAAACAGAATTTAGACGACCAAATTGCACTGATCAAAAAATTAAAGGCCACATTAATTTATTCGCACATGGCATTGCTGATATATCTAATGCGAAAATCAAACTACACAACTTGCTCTCGTCCTACCAAATGCAGACAATTCAGAAGTCACATGAGCAGCAGTTCCCTCTATTTATTCAGCAGGGCAAGCGATGTGCTCCGGCAAGGCCAGAGCCGGCGGCCTAGGCATACTTCTTGCATGTCAAGACTTATCATAACGTGAATAAGTTGAGCTTTAACACAATTATACAGCTAACTTGAAAGTGGCACGAATAGGCCCTAGTTTAATAAAAGTATAGTGCCCTAAATGACGTGATTTGACACAATTACACAATTACTGAACTTAATTATGATAGGCGAACACAGATCGTCAGCCGTACAGGTAGTACCTCGCTCACAATTCCAAAATTAGACAAGGACTTACATGGATACCGTGTTGAATTAGTAAGAGTTCACAGAAAAGTTCAAGATGATTCCCAAGTGCTTTTGCATGATTAAGCAAGCCTTCGTGTTTACAGCATTAATGCCTTCACAACATGTTATCTAATCAGGTTGAAGAAAAGTACAGAACCCTTTGATTGGTTTGATGGTATGTCAAGTGAGGAACCCACGTCCGATAGCTAAGTTAGGTAAAACTGTGGTTTAGATGTCGAGCTCTTTTGGCCATGATGGCCTGCTGCTGTAGTTTCTGCATCCCACTTCTTTCTCTATAGAGATAAGCAATTCCAAGTTTAAGACATTTGAAATCTAGAACCACTCCGTCAGAACAGGTTTCCTGATTTTTGGAACCTAAAACCTATCATGTATACTCAAAAATCTAAAAACTACCCAATCATAGGTTCTAATCATAGGTTCTAGGTCTGCTCCGGAGTCTACTCATATTCCACCTATACTCTTAACTAAATAGTTACAGTGAATCATCACATCTAATAACAATTATTTGCTACAATGCACTAATCACAACTCACATTTAGACATATACGAAAATTATGAAATATTAACAAAGTAAAAATCACAATCCTTGATATTGCTAGAAATGGAAGCTTAGCCTAGTAGTTTAAGTTTACATATGTAGTCATAGGTTCCAAGGTCTATCCATGTTCTACCTATACTCTTAATTAAACGATTATAATAAATCATCACCTCCAATAGCCATCATTTGCTATAATCCAATAATCACAACTCATATTTAGACATATGAAAATTATAAAATATTAACAAAGTAAAAGTCTTAATTATTCATATTGCTAGAAATGGAAGCTCAGACTAGTAGTTTAAGATTATATATCCAATCATAGGTTCTAGGGTCTAACCATATTCCACCTATATTCTTAATTGATTAATGACAATAAATCGTCACCTCTAATGACCATCATTTGCTGCAATCTACTAATCACAACTCATATTTAGACTTACGAAAATTATGGAATATTAACAAAATAAAAGTCTCAATCATGGATTTGCCAAAAATAGAAACTCGGAACTTGTAGTATCAGATTACACGCTCGCGATTGAATGTAGCAAAATTGCGTGAAGACATAGAACAAGAAAAATACAAAAACCTGTCAATTTAGAACCTGCCCGTTGGAACAAGTTTCCAATTTTTGAAACTTAAAACCTACCATGTATATCTTAGAATTTGGAACCATTCCGATTCTCATGTTCCTGATTCTATCCCACAACCATGCTAACCCCTATTTCTCTCTCCCCCGTCTTAAGCTCTTCAAACTTCATAGTTTTTTTCCCCCTAATGTTACATCACCCTTATATGCAACTCCACCAATGAAAATCGAGGATTTCCCGCTTGCGCCGAGTGCATGTGAGCCCAATGCATATAGGCAATCGGGATTATATGGATCTCACCAAATCTAACGACTCGACATGCTCTTTGTTCACATGAACCCGGGGCATGCAATAACAAGGCTGGAAAATGACCGCCGAAAATTACCACTACTTTAAATAGAAGATTGGTCGGAGAGCATCTTAAAAGCTAAAGTATTTTCTCCTGGGAGTACCCAATATTTTGCTTAAAAAAGACGAGCATAAGGATTCGTCCTCGCAAGAAGGAAAACGAAGAGAGAGAAAGATCGCACGCAACCGAATTGTAAATCGCAGGAGACACGAGCGCGCATACCTTGCGGTGTGTAGTAGATGGCTGCGTGCAACGCTGTCATGCCTTTGGGTCCTTTGCTAGAGGATGATGATGACGGCGACGGCAGTGGAGAAGCATCTAGTAGGAGTTCAGCAATATCGAAAAAGCCCTGTGCAGCTGCGAGATAGAGCGGGGACTCATCATCGCAGTTGGAGACGTCGCACATTGTCGGATCGGCTTCTACCAGCAACTTCACCACCGAGGAATGGCCATTCCTCACTGCTTGGTGCAGCGCGTTTTCCTTGTCGGCGTTCGCCTTCCGAAGAAGATCAACCAGCCTACCTCTTTCGATGTCGCCGTGCGGTGAACTTCTGAGATAGTCGATTACCACTCGAACTATGTCGTCGCACCCGACTCTTGCAGCAGTATGCAGCGGAGTGTGACCTTTGTAGTCCTCTTGCCAGAGGAGAGACCCTCCTGAGGGGTGCTGATAGATGAGCTGCTCGACAAAACTCGCCTGCTTGTGTCGCGCCGCGATGTGGAGAACGTTGTTGCCCATCGGCGTTTTCTGGTTCAAGATGTAATCGGAGTGATTACTACCGGACAAGTTCATCAGTATATCGAAGTCTCCCGAGATTGCAGCCTCATACATTTCGGGCTGCATCTTTCTCTCCCTCTCCCGGAGACCAAACACTCTTTATCTTCTGTCCGAATGGCTGAAGATATCGAGCGTAGTTTAGATGACCCACGAGAGAAACTTCGAAGCGTTTTCCATGAAACTCGGTAGTCAATGACTTACGGGACGACCCAGTGGAGAATGATGGGACAGGCAACAAGCATTCAAGGTAAGATCGCAAAAAGCTACCAATAGGTCCAATACCATCTTAACCGACCACGCACGGACACGGTTTGCCCTGAAAATTTGACTGAAGGTACTTACGTTGTTCATGACACCTAGGGCTACAAGTTAATCAATTTCATTCGTTAAGAACCTTCTCTAAATTCTCTAATCGCAATTAAGGTTTTCTTGCTCCATTTATGTTAATTTACAAATGAGGAAATATTGTTGTATTGTTGATATTGAATCTCTAATGTGTAATTAGAGAAGAATATTTTGTGTATCCTACTATTTTTAGTGATTATTGGAAGTTTTTTTATGGTCTGTGGTTCTTCCTCTCCTTCTATTATTATTATTATCTTGATCTTCTTGTCATTTCAGCATTATATATTGCTAGTTATTACAGGAGTTAAGTCAATTTTTGTTGGTTTAGTTTCGTAGGAGAAATTGATCCTGGATTGAGTTTAGTTGCTCGATTCTCCCCAATAATAGTGGTCCAATTAACCCATTCTATATGGCACACCGTCACATCAACTATTTATAGCAAATTGACTAAAAGGATTAAATTGATAAAAATTAAAAAGTTTTTTACTGAATTGGATAGTTTCTTCTATAATTTTTCCCTTATTAATTCTATAATATATGGAGAAATGAAGATAAATAATTTAAATAAGAGACAAATAGTTTCCACATAGACTCACTTTCTATTTCTTTCGAAAAGGTGTTGCACTTTCCTTCGTTGACTACTCTTACTTTCTTCCGAGATCTGAGTAAAAGAAAAAAAGGATAACTGAGTGTGTAAGCAAAATTGACTTTTCTTCAGATCATTCACATTGAACGTCCGACAAATGATGCTGAACGGATCTAGAAGGGAAGGAAAGAAAAAGCAGAAAGAGGACAGCAAACATGGCATTGGACGCATGGAATATAAGGAAAGTATTCCATGTAACATATTTTAGATTATCGTTGGCGATTCTAAAAATATAAGCTATTAAATTAATAATACATTCTGACAAAAAAAAAAGATTAATAATACGTGAATTCATATTCAAATATCCCAATACTTCCCCTCAAACATAGACTGAACTTTTGCCTAAAATTAAGCATGAAAATATATAGGACCAATATCAACTTCTCAAAAAGTTTAAACTAGATGAAAGCATAGTGTATTATTTAAATAATTTAATGCAAAAAAAAATCAATTCAAACATATCTCTTTTATAATTAATCATTACAAAAATAACAACATTGATATGTCGCTCCCTATTATAATCGCCTTAAACAAAACTGTTCCTAAAATAAGTAAGCTAGACAATCAAACATAAAACTTACACTTAATTTAAAAGCTGATTTGACAACAATTATAGACGAGGATCTCCATTCTACACCAGACTCCATCAACAAGAAACCAACTCCAATGAGTTTTTTTTTTTTTTTTCCGGTGCTTCTCTTTGGTTAACTTTTTTTAATTGATATTTCTTTGGTTGACTTTGCTAATCCTTTCATAACCAACTTTAGGATAAATGCAAAGGTTCATGACGAAAATTCGCACCTTGATTGTAAATATTGTCGGTTAAGTGACAATTGGAAATTTTTGAGATATAGGAATGAAGAAAATCGGAATAAGATAAAACAAATTGGAATGAATTTTGATAATTCAAAAAGGAAATTATTTTAAACATTATTACCTTTGGAGAGACGTCAGAATTTTTTATATATCTTTTCTGGTTCCGATTTTATCGTTAGCAAAAAGAACTTTACAATTTCAACCAATCCTTTTGTGCACAACAAATTGTTGTCCTGAATGATTTAATCATGTCTAGGAATTATTATTTTTTGTTGCAATGGGGTCCTTAATCTATTCAAGTTGGTCCTTTTATTAACTTAAAACAAAAATTACTGATATGGACTAATATCTAAGCATTCCGTCAATACTGATCGGATAAATTAGTGCTTACATGTAAATCTTAGAGGTTGACTAGATAAAATTAGGGGAAAAAAAAAAGAGAGAGAGAGGGAGGGAGAGAGGAAGAGGTGGCATCGGAGCGCTCACACGTCAGTGAGGACTGAGGAGCTGTTGTT
Source organism: Eucalyptus curtisii (assembly GCA_017140595.1). Lineage (NCBI taxonomy): Eukaryota > Viridiplantae > Streptophyta > Magnoliopsida > Myrtales > Myrtaceae > Eucalyptus > Eucalyptus curtisii. The sequence goes on from CM029502.1 coordinate 9,626,052, forward strand.
GGCCATTACCCAGGTCGCGAGACCTTAAATGATGCCTAGCTAAGGGGTCGCGCAACCTAGTTGTCAATAGTTGAAGGTCATTGGCCAGGGTAGTGTGACCCGAGCCAATTCTAACTTGGGGTTGAGATACCCTCACTAGGCGAGGCTGAGGATTGTGTGATCTTCATTGTCAATTGTTCGGGTTGTGCAACCTCTAGCAATGCCTGACCAAGCTCATTGACCCTACGTCTAATCTAAACCCAATCACCATCCAAACCTAATCTCTTTTTTTTTTGGTCAAGTTTCCTTCTTTCTATATTTCAATACTTATTTTATTTTATTCTAATATTCTTTATTTCTAGTTTTATTTTTTTTAATTGCAAAATGTCATGTATAGCTACATATCAACATTTTCATCCATAATTTTGATGGAAGGATCAACTTGAACAATGTAAAAAAAAAAAAAAACTTAGAGGCCCAATTACACACAATAAAAAGTTCAAGACCCAAAATGGAAAATTTGAAAGAATTCAAGAATCTTTCATATTTTTCTCTCTTTTACAAAATAAATACTCGTAGTCCTTTTTTGAGAAAATAACATAAATAATCCATTAACTTTAGTCTAACGTGTAATATGGTTCATAAATTTTTAATTTGTTCAATGTGATTCTTGAACTTTTAGTATATATTCAATTTAATCACTGGATTATATAAAAATGTTCAATTTTATCGTGGAACTCAAATTAATAAAAATGTAACATTATATATTTTCATATAGTTTATGAAAAGTTTATGGGTTATATTATATAAAATAAAAATTCAAATGAGACATTATATATTAGGTTAAAATGTAGATCATATTAAATAATTTAAAATTTTAAAAATCACATTAGTGTAATTATTTCCATTTTTTTTCTCTTAATTTTTTTTGGAGCAATATTTGAAACTTGCAAAAGGCACCCTAAAGCCTTCCGACAACATCGAAAATAGACAGCTATAAAGCCCATCAAGCAGCTTCCTGAGTCATGCGCAAAATTTTCCCCGCACGCATCCCCATGCCACCACTTTCTGAATCACCTCCTTCAAAACACCGACCACTACTTGGAAAAAATAAATTAATGAAAAAAAAAAAGAACACAGAATTTTGAATTTTGATAAGTCTAAAAAGAAAATACATGTATCAAACCAATTTCCTATTTGAATTTTCAAAATTTACATTTTTCACTTGTTTTTATTACTATCATGTAATGAGAAAATATTGCGTGAGATTAACTTTTCAAGTCATCAATGAGACAATTCACTCATTATATGCCTCAAAGCTAGACGGTTCACCCATTAACACTTTTTGAAACTCCATCTCTTGTCTCTCCATTTCTTCTCCGCTAGCTTTCTCCATTTATTGAGAAAATCCATCCCCCTTCTCTCTCCCCAACCAAAAGGAGTCCAATGGGGCTCTGGAGGCGACAACAGAGGCGAAGGCAGTGGTATGGTCGGAATGCATAAAGGGGTCATGAAGAGGGACGAAGAGATAGAGGAGGGAGGGAGCAGAACGTGGTGCCTTTTGGTCGTAAAGAGGGATGTAGAGAGAGAGAGCAAAGCCAAGCAAGGAGGGAGGGAATAGAGTGGTTGTGAAAAGGGACGGTGTGAGAGAGTAGAGCGGTATAGATTTTCTCAATAAACGGAGCAGCTAACAGAGAAGAAATAGAGAGAGAAGGGAGGGAGTTTCAAAAAATCTAACGAGTAGCACATGAGATACACATTCTTGTCAAAAGTAGATTTGTTCGCTATACGAGAGAGACAATGTTATAATACTCCGTTTTTTTTTTTTTTTTTAAGACCAGCGGACAAAAGTGGCTCTGCTCTCTATATAAGAGTCCATTTGCTCGATGAGGATTATCCAACTGCGAGTGCATTGATCAGAGTTCAACAAAAATTAGCCCGTTCTAGAAGGACTAAGTCACCAAGCTGTACCTGCTGGTGTTTGGATTGCGATTAAGGGCCCGTTTGGTTCAGCTTTTGGAAAATGTATTTACAAAAATGCAAATGCCTTTGGCTAAAGGGGGTTTTCCGAAATGTAAATATCGTTTGGTAAAATTTATATTGAGAAACAACCTTGACCAAAATACCATTTGATAAAATTTGCATTTGTAAAAGACTTTTATTAAATTAAAAAAATAAAATAACTATTTGTATTTTTTTTTTTGGAAGTCCGGCTACCGGACCGCTGGATCTGGCCATCGGACCGCCGGATCAAGCGGCCACCTGGGTCGCGCGACCTAGGCGTCGCCTGAGGTCCAGGGTCAAGTGACCCTCAAGCGGCAGTCGCCGACGCGTCGTCAACGTGCACGACCCCTTGGCTGACGGTCATCGGCCTCCGATCGGCTTCTCTACCGGAGAGATGAACAGTGATGAACAGTACTTGAAGTTGCATTCCGAAAATGCAAATTCCCAATGGACCTCTACCTCTCCATTCCTCCAAAGGCTTTTGAAGCCCCTTGAAGATGCACTTGCATCTTCCCAAAGTCCTTAAAAAATTGAACTAAACACCACAGCATTTGACTAAACCCCTTTAGAGCCCCAAAGAGCATTCCAAATACTGAACCAAACATGGCTTAAGTTTCATTGTCAATGAGTAATGTGCGGTTGTTTAGTGGTTGAGTTGGGTTTAGTAACTTGACAAGTCTGTCACTAACTCTAAAGGACCATGACTTTAATCATTGTTCCCACTAGGATTCTTCAAGATTCGATCATCATCCTATAAAATCCCACTCGTGCCCTCAAGCCAACACTACCATCACACGATTGATCTAATTATAAGTTAGCAAAAATTCATAGCTCAATAAATGTGGACACCAAGGTTGGCTCGCTTCACAAGTGCAAGCGCAAGCCCCCATGCAAACAGTGTGGCTAGCCCCCAACAGCGTTGCCTTCGTCGTCCAGCCCTCCTCATGTTCCCTCGGCCGACGCCTAGTACGTCAGCTCATCTAGATTGGTGTGGGATGTATGGCGACGTGACATTGAAGTTTTCCAGGATGGAGGACAAGTCACCCATGTCAATCTAGACGAGCCAACGTGCTAGGTAACGGTAGGGATGGTTTGGCCGAAGGTCACTGAAAAAAAGGCAACGGGGATTGATTACTCGTCGAGAATGTTTTGCCATGTTGCAAGTTAATCGCCATTGATCACTAGCCAAGGTAGCGCCACCCGAGATAGTGTAACTCCCTCCAATCGAGGCTAACGATCGTATGACCCCACACTATCAATTACTTGGGTCACTCGACCTTTGACATTGCCTCAAGGAGGTCACACGACCTCCTGTGACACTCGGCCTAGAATCACCAAACCCACGTCTAATTTGGCCTAAGTTGAGATCCAAATCTGATCTTTTTTTAAAAATTCACTATTTTTATTTTTATTTTCCTTTAAGATATCACATAAGACTTCGCATCAGCATTTTCGTCCATATTTTTATGGAAAGACCAACTCGAGCGAAAATATATATAATTTAGAGGCTCAATTATACACAAGAAAAGAAAAGTTTAAAGACCTAAAAGGACAATTTGAAAAAGTACAAGAACTTTTCATCTCTCTCTCTCTCTTTTACAAAATAAGTGCTCGATGTCCTTGTCTTTTCTTTCTTAATTCTTGCGGAGCGAAATTTGAACCACGTAATGAAGCACCCCCAAAGCCTCCCGACAACATGGAAAACGGACAGCTACAGAGCCCAATCGAGGCGGCTTCCTCCCGAGACATGCGCAGAATTTTCCCCGCACGCATTCCCATGCCACCATTGCCAATCTCCTCTGTTGAAGCACCGATTCCTACTTAGAAAAGATAAATTATAAATTAATAAAAGCAAAGAAAATAGAACTTTCGATTTTGAAAATTTCGAAAATAAGAATGTGTATCCGACAAATTTTCTATTTGAATTTTGAAATTCTACCTTTTTCGTGCGTTCCCATTACACGAGACGGACTTCATCAACGAAATGCTCCTCCGTCGAACATCGGAAGCACGACTCCCATTTTCATCACGATTTCACGTCGAGTAGACTCGAAATATGGCTTGCCTGATGCAAACACGTGACTGCACATGAAATGGATATAAATGACCATGTGCATAGTACATGAGCATATCAACACAGGTGTCATAACTTATCAATAAATATCGTATCAATATATGTTGATTAACAGTAATATTCATCAATCCACATATTCAGTTATCGAAATACGACGATAAAGCACATATAGTCGTTAAAATAAATATTAGCAATATGCATTATAAGAATGTAAATAGGCTGCTTTGAAATTTGATATCAATAAGATCAACGGCATACAATTTTAGAGGGAACCGTAATTGATTGTAGATCAAGTCGTCCAATAAATTAGTTAGGACTTGAGGCACAATTTTTAAAGGAAATAGTTACGGCTTAAAGACCAAGTCATACAATAAGTCACTTGAGATTAGAGACACGCATTATTTAAAGGAATAGTCATTGCCTGGAGGCAAGATTTTGGAGTATATCTTGATATAAACCACATCTTGGAGCAGTTTGTGCACATAAAATTTATAAACGTGGAGATAACTAGCAAAAGTTACTCTGGAAATTGTAACCGCTAGAAATCATCGGTGATACCATTAACCATTATAGCTACAGCCAATCAACCACTAAAAAGCCTTGCACAAATACAAAAAAATATCATCATTCAATTATCTTTATTTTTCTTATACTATACTTAAAAATTCATTAGCTATAGTTCTCAAGTTTATGTCGTCGATTGAATTGTGGCGTATATGTTTATTTTGATGCCGTATCGTCAATTAAATTTTGACATCGTATCTTTATGTTCTCAAGTTATGTTGTTGAATTAGAGAAATCAATTTCATTTAGCATGAGATATCCTCTATCTAAAATTAGCGTAAAATATTGATTTCCTTGAATAAAAGCAGAGGAGCTACATTCGGTAAAATATATTTCGTTGCATAAAGAATTATGAATCGAGCATTCCAAACCCTCATCGGACATATATAACCAAAAAAAAAAAAAGATATTGTTGTTTTCTATAAAAAAAAAAAAAAAAGAGAGAAGATTTTGTTGTTTTCTATGTACCGATTATGGTTATAAATGACATTTTATTTATCGAAATCCTCATCATTATTTAATTTATGACGTGTGACGTCATATCAATTCGCATAAAAAATTATTATTAGAAAAAGGAAAGGGAAATCCACCCGCCTGCAGTAATCGGGTCATTTCAGTCTAATTATCTTCAACCTCATTGAGGAAAAGAAGGAGATATTTTCGTTTTCAATGTATATATTATGTTGTTTGACATGAGAATAACCATACTCATAAATGACAATTTATTTGTTGAAATCGTCATCGGCATTTATTTTTAGGATTAATATCACACAAAACATTAAATTGTTACACTCGTGATAATTTTACCTCTCATTAATTTTCATTAAATTTCAACATCAAATTGTTGAATTAGATCATAGATGACAGTTCACGAATGTACAAATTCAATATTTGACTCTTTATTTAACGAAAGTTAATAGAAGATAAATTTATCATAAATATATTTAGAGTAATTTATTATAAATATATTAATTTAGAATTTTTTATGATATTAAATTGTTTTTTTTTACAGACGTTTGAAGTTGCGTCAATTCGGGTCGAAAATCATCACTGAAAAAGGAAGGAAAAAAAAAATCCACCCGCCCGCAGTTATCGGGTCATTGAAGTCTAATCATCTTCAACCTCTCACCGAAAAGACGCTGCTGCTGCTGCTGCTCTCTCCCTCTTTCCCCTTCCCCATCAACACGCTCGTCTCTGTCCCTGTCCCCGTCCCCGTTTCTCTCTCTACCCTCCAAGATCTCCACAGTAGAGAGAGAGAGAGAAGAGAAGTGACGTAGTGACAGTAGAGAGAGAAAAGACGCGAGCTTGAGTCGTGGGTCGGTCGTGGGCAATGGCGAGCGGAGGAGGCTACGGGGACGGGAACCAAAAGATCGACTACGTCTTCAAGGTGGTCCTGATCGGGGACTCCGCCGTCGGGAAGTCCCAGATACTCTCCCGCTTCGCCCGCAACGAGTTCAGCCTCGACTCCAAGGCCACTATCGGCGTCGAGTTCCAGACCCGGACCCTCGTCATCCAGCACAAGAGCGTCAAGGCCCAGATCTGGGACACCGCCGGCCAAGAACGGTGATCCTCTTTTTCCCCCTTCCTCTCTTCGGTGGGTTTTGTCTGTGGTCGCCGGATCTTGATTTGAATGAGATCTGAGTGGGAAATGCGCGAGTTTTGGAGGCTCGTGAATCTTGGGGTTGATGGGTTGCCATTTTGTCTGATGGTTCGGCTGCTTTTTGATGATGAACGATGCGGGAGAGCAAGTTTCGGGGTAACGCATCGGGTTGGTCTGCTGAGAGTCTCTGAGTGTGCTATTGCTAAACGGGTGTTGTGGGATCCAAGTGTTTTTTCCTATGCATCTCAGTGTTGAAAAATTTATGGAAGTGAAGCATAATCTATGGCCAGCTTGAAGCTGTTGTGCTTAGTTCATGAGTGGATTCTTCCGAACAGCTTAACTGGTGGTGCTGGTGCAGTCATTTTGTAAGTTTGCAGAAATGAATGCGAAGAAATGTTAGATGCATTTCCAGGGAGGCGTGCGTTCGCTTGTGGATTCATATGTTTTCTCTGTCTAGATCAGAGAGTGGTAACTTCAACGAGTGGACGGCAGGGACGGGCTGTTTGGATGAGTTTTCTCTATCCCACCCCATAGTAATAATTATTTAATTTTTGTCAAGGTTGCTTAAATGTCCAACGGTGCACGATGCCACTGTTTTGTTGAAAGACAGACACTGCATAAAGGTGGTAAATAACTGGAAAGGTGAACAAATACAGCAAATGCGATAATATATCTATTTATAGCTAGTGTAAAGCACAGTCTAGTTGTCCTTTGGTGACATTTTTCTTTGGCAAAAGATGCAATTTTGAAGTATTATATGCTAGTTGACATGGTAGAATTCAGAAATTTTGTGTGGGTTTCTCGGGTGCTTTGTTTTCTTGAATTAGTACTTGATAGCCATTAGTTCTCTGTGTTTCTGCTAAAGTCATTCTGAGGTTCTGTTTCAATTTGCAAACTAAACATTTACTTCATATGTGACCCACATCTTCCGAAAAGGAGGATGCTTGATTGAGTGTGTGATGCTATTTGACCATGACAAGTTGTGTATGCGTCACATAGAAGACTCTCCTATCAATGTGTTTATGACGCTTACGCGAAAGGTATACAGATTACCAAATGTCAAGTTAGTCTCCAAACAAGGTTTTCAAGCTTCAAAATCACCCAATGCCTTCCCCAAGTATCAAGACTTGAAGACCGAATAAATATTGAAGATGGAACTTTGTTTCTTTTTTTTTTTTTCTGGTAATCCTAGGAGCCATTGGAACTGAGGGGAAGACTCTTTTTCTTGCAGTACTCTGTTAGAGCTGGCACTCAATAACTTCTTCACATTGTTAATTATATGCACTAAAGCGAAAATATTCTTCTGCTGATCAAATCTTTCTTTTGTGGGTAACGAGCAGATACAGAGCTGTTACGAGTGCATATTATAGGGGTGCGGTGGGGGCAATGCTTGTTTATGACATTACCAGACGGCAGAGCTTTGATCACATACCTCGCTGGTTGGAAGAGCTGCGTAGCCATGCTGACAAGAACATCGTCATCATTCTGGTTGGCAACAAAACTGATCTCGAGAACCAGCGTGCGGTACCCACTGAGGACGCAAAAGAGTTTGCCCAGAAGGAAGGGCTCTTCTTCTTGGAGACCTCTGCATTGGATTCTACCAATGTCGAGAGTGCATTCTTGACTGTCTTGACCGAGATATTCAACATCGTCAACAAGAAGAGCCTAGTTGCTGGAGAGAGCCAACCTAATGGCAATCCTGCATCTTTGGCTGGCAAAAAGATCATCATCCCGGGTCCTGCCCAAGAAATCCCAGCCAAGAACAAAATGTGTTGCAGATCATAATGACACTTCGTCGTGATTTTCCTCTTATGCACTAGCAATTTTTCCTCAGATTTGTCATGTGTGCTGCTTTATATTCTATGTATATCTACATATTAGAAGAGTGGTGGGGTTATACTGCTGATTGTAATAGTGTGTTTCCTGAGGTCACAGACACAATAGACCTAACTGGGGTGCATATTCATTGAATGATTTTTGGCTTCGGAAGTTATATTTCATGCAATTTACCATTCTGGCCCTTTAGGTGACTCGACGTAGTGATGGATTGCTGGTGCATGCTGGGCACGGAGTATGACCACCGATGCAACTTCTAGAGCAGCTACCTTGGAAAGTTTGGGATGCCTTTTATTTTTTGATAACCGAGGATCCATCTCGAGCCCCCTTACGGGTCACAAGGCCCTAGTAGGGCCCAATGGCAAATTCGGACCAACATCAATACCTCGAGAGAGATTAGCACATAATCCAAACATCATGACCCTCCACTTACAACGCATTAACAAATGTGGGTTTCGAACTCTTGATCAACCAATGCAGCTGAGATGCTTTTGATCTAGGTAAATTGACATCTTCAATTTTGACGAAGAGAGTTTGGGGGTTTGAGATAAGCATTAACTTTGCTAATCTACCGGACAAATTAAGGTCTCTATCTCACTTGATGATTGTTTGTCTGGTGTCTTGAAAGCTCACGTCACACGAGCGGCAAATTTAATGACTTTTCTTAGACGACGCCGGGTGGTAAAACGCCGTACGCGACAGTTAATAATGCATCGTTTTGGGCCAAAGAGTTAAATCTGAGTCTCAAGTGTCGGTGCAACCCACATTTAAAGGAAGTGCAGGTGAGCTGTCAATTTGGAATTTCACATCATTCTTCATTATACACAATGGTCGATGGCTACGTCACGCGTGACAATCAAAGACAGGTTTCTCGGGAGTGTGGTAGGATGCTATAGGTTAGATCCTGTTCCAGTTCGTCATAAAGCGAGGCAATTTCACCGATATTTCCCACCACCCGCTAACTACAAATTACAACCAAAATCCACGCACAAAATATTGAATGATTGTTTTGGCCCCAAGCGAAATTCTCATTGTCCAAGTACTGTTTTGACATTGTGCTCTCAAAACTTTAGGTCAAGAACATAGAGGCCCTAGAAATTAGGAACTGAAAACTCATGAATTACCTTACAAGCCTCATAAACCTACCAAGTCCGGGGTTTTTGCCCAAGTAAATGCTCCAGCTCATGGCAATTTGCACGTAGCTTGTGGATTTGAATAAGTGACTGCCAATTCTTGAATTGGACATCTTATGTTCGACCGGCTAGAACCCGAGTCTCTCACAACTTTTGGAAACAAAAATTGGGCCATTTTTTTTTTTTTTTAGAATTTTGCCCATTCCCCATGTGTATCTTACATGTTTTGCTTCGGTCTATATAGTTAGCATGATAACATATGTATCTTAAAAATCGAAACCTACCGTTTGTTCATTTACTCTCTTTTCTAGTCTCTCATGGAAGGGAAGAAAGTTATTTCCAAATTACTACTTTGAAGTTTTGCTCTCTAAAATTCTTTCTGAAGCTCCGTGTCATGAAAACGGAACAATCACTTCCAATTTCCCATAATACTAACAATCTGCCAAGGCAGTCGACATTAAATCAAACGGCCAAGCCAACGCCCCTTCTGTCTTTTTTGTTTATCCTTTTGCTTGCTTCCAGTAACAACAGGGCACGCCTATGAAAATCGAAAAGAGGGTTAAAAGGACATTTCTTGCTATTGCCATCAGAAGCAGAGTGCGGAGGCATCAGAAAAAAACAGAACAGACATGACAGGCCAACTGACGAGACGTAACTTTTAAATAAAGACGAGATTAGTTATGATGTATCCTTAGTCAAATGATCAATAAATCATATCCAACTCAAAAAAATCATTGGCCCCGGTGGCTAGAGAAGTAAAATGATATATCTCACCAGGACTGACATTGTGTGATTGATAGGCAGGACAAAAATGAGCAGAACCAGAGTAGACGGTCCATGAGTTCAAGTTACTTGGCCGACAGTTCTGATTCTGGCATATCCAATATCTTCGATCGTCTTTGGATCTTTCTTTCATTTTCTCCATCTGAATTTTCAGAAGGCTTGTTAACATGTAGAGGAGACTCCTTTCCAGTCCCTTCACACAGTCGAAGCCTTTGTAGAAGTTCCTGGCAGTCATCATCACTGGCCATCACATTCAAACAGACCTTACCCTTCCAGCATGAAATTGCTACTGTCGATTCATCCACCTGATTGTCACTGAATGGCGATTCACCATCTGCATGAAATGGAATGTTCAAGTACTGTATATGGAGATTTTGAAAACTAAAGCATGAACGCTAAATTGATTCTACTGACCTTTGCTCAGGACGACCACGCAGCAACCCGGCTTTAGCTTTGATGCCTTCTCCCCAAACTCAACATTGACAAAATTTGCAAATTTTCTGCTCTTATAGAGCAAAAGATGCCTGAAGTCTGTGGGCGAAGCATGAAGGATTTGTTTAGTGATGTGTGGGAGAATAATAGGCAATCCTTCAGAAGATATCCGGAATAAGCACGCAGCAGAAGGATCTTCTTTCGACTTCTTTCTCTCCTGTAGTTTAAAGAAAAAATCAAATTTATGTTTCTGGAAATACAGGTACTTAGTTTTGGCTTCTGTTTTTTGTCGAGCAAGTAGCTTGACGTACAAGCATAGATTCAGAAGAGACTCAACCAACAGCAATGTTGCATCACACCAAGCACATATGCAAATCATATTGGAAGAAGAGACATCTGCTAACTCAACATCACCACAAAACTCATAAACCAAAAGGAAACAAAAAACAGAAAGGTTCCATCTGATCGAGTTTTCATGCAGAAAAAATTCATTTTTCATGTCTGATATCCTCAAACAGATTAGGTAAAAGTATTATGGACATACTTTTCGAAAATGAACATCATAAAAAATGTAAAATGAAAATCAAGAACTTCTCTCAATAATTCTTCAGTTTCTGCTTTCCTCCAAACATATTTGGTACCTGAATCATGGACATTCTATTCGAAAATGAAAATGACGACAACATAAAAATGAAAAGGCTGATCCCACTAAGTTCTGATTTCCAGTTTCTTACTGCTGAGGTCATCATCAAAATTATCCATACAATTGGGGTTTTTATGTGTAAGTTTGGTCTCACAGTCTGTATTGGGAGAGTAGACATGCACAGCACGAAGAGGAAGTGGTATCATACAGTTAACAAGAGGCTTCGTCATATAAGTTATAAGATCACTGTTCATTTTGGTCTCTTTAAGATCATAAGAACACATGGAAAACAGGTTTCAGATGCATTCCAATACAAAGCCAGTAAAAGTGAACCTTCCGTGCTTTTCCATTAAATAGTTCCGAAATTCCCAAGAAGCGTGTTCTCTACTTCATTTTCCATTTTACACTGGAGATAAGAGAGAACAGAAACCCAGCCAGATACCACTTATTACTCAGTGGATACCTTGGATTAGATTTAAAACCGTCTTTAGAAGTAATAAGATGAGTTTTATCTGGAGTAGACACCTCAAGGTGACCACTGTGTATCAAGCTGTAAAGCCACCTAAATGACCAACTTTCGTGACATGATATAAGGAAAAACTGCAGATGGATTAAGGAATAGATGGAGAACAAAAAGTAGATACTTACAAACATTTTCTGGCCTACATAGGCTATCTTGAGTTGCTGCCCAACTTGAAAATTCAATTCCAGAAGATCCTTGACTGACTTAGAAACATAGTAAATTCTCTTCACAAGGTCAGACTCGGCATTTCTTGTCACAAGGTGGCCACTCAATGGGAATGATTCATCAATGCCATAAAATGTCCTGATACTGTTGATAACGGCTTCATCTTTCAAGAAAACAACCGGATCAACTCCATTCCACTTACTTTGATTCTGGAACTTTCTTTTATCTTCTGCTTTTTCTTGGTCACAAAGACCCTTGATCTTCGGAGGGTTCTGCTCTGTGCAAGTATGGCAATGGCCAGACTTGAGAGCAGACTTATCAGGGCAATCAGTGAAATCAGTCTCCAAAACTGATTTCGGAAATACTTCAAGCTGGAAGCTCTCTTGAAGGACCTGATCTGGAAATTTTTTTAGCTGCTCAGTGCTTTCAGTGAATAGTGTTCCTTGTGAACTTGTTGTTTCTACATGTATAGCTGCAGATAAAAAAAAATGAGCTTAAGAGGTACATCAAAGAAACACTTATTTTTTCTTAAGAATCAACAAACAGATCAGCTAACAAGGGTAGGCTATCAGCTTCAGAAGCCCGTTGAAGATGTCTGAATAGCCTCAGAAACTTAGAGAGGCAACTATTATATGATGCTATGATCAAGTACTTAAGTTTTAGCTATTCCTAAAATTAATAGCTTTCTTTAATATAGTACAATTACCTGGTGAGGCAGCAAGTTTTCGGAAGACAGCAATGAAGAAGGCACCACCATTCTGATCATGAGGCATTATTCTCATACAACGTTCTAAAGGAAAATCAGAAATTTCAGTATCAGCAGTGAGGTAATTCTCCAGCTGCCGAAACCCATTTTTAGAATTTTTGATGTTGCTAAACTCTCGTTCAATTGCCTCTTCCATTTGTGTTCTACCAGAAGGAAACATACTGGAAGCAACTCCACCCCTGCGAGCTTCAGGAACATCTGGGAAGGAATAAAACCAAGAGAACTTGTCACGTACCTGCAATCCAAAGCAAAATATATGAAAATCCATGGAAGTGAAAAACTTGCTCCTATAACTGCCCCACCACAATAACTTTAAATGTTTGGCTAAATGGACATTATCGGATGTCAAAGCCTAAAACTACACTAAGATTGCCCCGTGCATTAACTAGTTCACAAGATTTCTTTTAATCAAGTGGGACACAGATTAGAGTGAAAATTTCAAACAATGCATAAATACGCTTTCCTCTGCACTTCATCCAAGTTAGAGATCATGTCAACTCAAAGTAAAGATCCTTCCTTCTCAATTGTTTCTCTTAGTCATCACTTCTTCAAAATACTCTCTCTTCTGTTGATTGACTCAATTATAAATTCCAGCTAGGTTCCAACAACCTGGAACAGATAGCAGATTATGGCACGAACTACTCCAATATTAAGCAATCTCATGTAGTGAAACTTGACCAAATAAGCTTCTTCTGCTAAGAAGATTGTGAGCAGGCATTTATTCTCTCTTTATGCTTATTTGGATGCAATATACATCCTGTTAACAACATAAACATTCTTCATTAACAGCCGATGATGAATGCACATCCAATATCTGTGCTACATATTCACAAGTTATGAGAATAGCAAATTTGCACAATCATCAGTCGTCAAAAGATCTAAACTAAAAAACTTATCCACTGATCACCTTGAACATTTTTTTAAACCACCAGAAATCTTTTGAGACAAACAAAGTAACTCAGTCAAAATGCAGATTCTACACCTATAGCATACAAACAAATAAGTCCGATTGTAACACCTAACCTTCCATTTTCGAAGGCCAGGGCGGCGAACAAGCTGGGGGAGCTCACTGGAAACATCAACAAGTTCAACTGAGTCTCCACACCTTCTTAGGATCTTCAACAAAGGAGACAAAAATAAGATCGCACCTTTTGAAAGGAAAAGTGCTTACACAAATACCAACATGAAAGACAATTAGTTGGTAAAGTGCTCATCGATCAAAAGAGACAACCCATATAAGCAGAGCACAAGAAATAGGGAAAGCAAAAAGCACATGTTGCGGGATAGCACAATCAGGGATAGAATAATGAGGCCTGAGAGGTAGAAACGTTACTTTGTCTATACGCAGGGAAGCAACCGTTCCTCTTAGGGTTAGGTGAAATGGGAAGATGATGGATCATCTATAAAAATAGTAAAGCTGGATCCCGCATTATAAATAGGTAACAGCACGTCCCAACTTCAAGGGCATCTCTACCACATTACAGCTCCCCATAAAAAACTGGAAGCCAGGACATGCAAGGAACCCTCATATGTTTGGAAAACTCACGCTCTATAAAAGGAAGCATGCTGAGTAGTTAAACTTCAAAGTTGGGCCACGTTAGTCAATAACAATGGCACCTGAAAATTAGTTTCTTATGCTACTGTACAATTTATATTCATCCTTAGTTGAACTTGCGATGAGGGCATCTATTATGGCTTCCAAAGTGCGCACACCCCTTGCTCAAGCATAAAGTCAGATTTCAAGTTTCTAAGTAGAAGTAGCTACTATCAAAAGTTTGGGCAGTGTAAAGCCCCTTATACACATGGACTCTCAGCTTAAATCCACTAAGTCACTGTGTCCAAGCTCATTTATGGCCATGAGAATGTATAACCTATAAATGAGCTTCACATGGTATACCATATTTTTCTGGGAAGCCAATGCCACTTTAAGATGGATGAACCTAACCTAAAGAGCCACTGAAGAGGTTACGGTTGAGTAATTTAGTAGAAACAATATAATTTGAGTCCAAGCACAACCAAGGTGTTTCCTTGAATCATAGTTGAAGACATAATTGAGAGAAAGTTCTACATAACTATTACCATAGTTGATCATTATAAGACAAAAAAACCAGACATTCGAAAATCAAAATGGTAATACCGAAAACAGAATAATTGTTAAATATAAAGAATGTCAACAAGAAAGATTTTTGGTTTTGAAAATTTGACTCTTTCCCAGAATGAGACACTACCTCTGCAACCACTGCCTCATTCTCAACCGGATTCATGGAGCAGGTTGAGTAGACCATACGACCACCGACTTTAAGTAACGATATTCCTGGCACAACCAATATGAGTAAACTTGACAGGATTTGGCATTTACGAGGAAAGAATAATTATAAAATTCTGGGAACTTGTCCAAGAAGGAACATGTCAGTAAAAGAAACAAGACCATAAAGACCGGAATAACCCCGAATATCAAAGATATATATTATATTTTACTCCAGAAATAAAGCAGATCCAACACGATTTACAAAAGATAATCTTGCATAGACCTTCCACTAAATAATTCAGAGGGAATTTCGACTTCCAGATGAAAAAGTTTACAGACGCCTACATGACAAACAGAAAATTCTCTGGAGATGAGCAACAGCGAAAGAATCTAATAGAAACCACAAAGAGGGAGAAAAAAAAAATCTTAGGATCGCTAAGCACATTGAAACAACATTATAAAATACTATTAAATAAGAAGACTGACAGAAGGAAAGAATGGCATTAAATATCAAGTTTCCTACTGCATTACCTCGCATGGCTATCTGCACCTGTAGGCCATGAAGTCCATTAGCAATTCCTGCCTTCCTGCAGGACCGCAGAAAGGATTTTAACAAGCTGTAAGAAACTAGGGGACAGAACATTAATGAACCTGAAGCCCAAATATATACCATCTCCACCATAAATTTGGAGCTTTCCTAAGAGTACCATCTCCACTGCATGGCACATCACATAGAACACGATCAAATAAACTTTGACTGATTTCCTGATCTGATAGGCTTGCCTTTTCAGAAGCATTAGAATGACTTATGCTTGCAAGGCAGCCTGGGAAATTTTGAGCTTCATGGTTTGTCACCATTAAGTTGGCAGTGCACATTCTTTTCATTTTGTGAATGAGAACATCAGATCTTTTGAAACCAACATCATTTGCCACGATCTAACAAAAAGAACACAGACAACATTGAAATCAAGTCTTAAGTTTTAAGCTATCAGCATGCAGCTTAGAACAGATGAGAACAGAAATTACTGCAGACTACCAGTTCTACGAGAGTGTAAGACACCATGTTGTAAGGAAGCCTACCAGCCCCTCAGGTAGTAATCTTGAGTTGGCGGACTGATTCATAATTTCAAGCATTTGGTAAGTTTTTGAGCCAGGTGCAGCACACACTGCATAGAATTAGTAGAAGTTATCAGAAAGAGTCAGGTTTGGCACGTTATCAAAATGCTTTAGAATAACTTTATCCCTTAAAATATTTTCTTTTGGGGGTACCAAAGTACATGTTGCTTTAAACATTTCATCTTTGTGCCTTACATATGCTTCCTCTCCTACAGAAGAAAATACTTTGATTTCCCTTTCAAAACCTCCCATTAAAGGACCCTGTAGAAGCTCTTTTGACACTCCTAGCCTACGTAAAAATGCTTCCTCCTATAACCATTGAAAAGAAAGCGGTACAAGATTTAAAGATGAAGAATCTATAAACTGTGAAGGAATGACAAAGTAATGATAAACAATATAAAATGAAAAAAATTTACATGGCTAAACAACAAAATCATATAAAGTACTAGATTTTGTCTTAGGCTCTCTTGCGGGTGTAACAAGCTAGGGAGGAAGTGGGCGATGCAATTTGAATTCAAAATGAGGTTTAAAAAGTTCTGCAATCTTCAAGTCTGAGAGATTGCATAGTTGTATTGCTTATTGATCTTTATATATTAATTGCAATCACTTAACAAGGTTATCAGTTTGGTTAGGTTTTATTGGATTTGTAAAATAGCAAGTCAGAGCCAAATTTACATCCTGTTCAAATTATTCTCCACCCCAAACAAAACCAATAAACCAAACAAATCCAAATTATCGATCAAGTTCAGTGCAGTCTGGTTGGGCTTTATGGGTTTCGGTTTTCTTTTTTCAACACCTATATCAATATTCAGAAGAAAAGTCAGTGGATGGAGGGAGTATGAAATCAATCTATGCAGTCTAGATCACTCACTGTCAAGTACGAAATGCTCTGGCGATATATCCAGCAAAAGAGGAGGTACCTGCAGAATGTGAAGACAAAACTTTACATTTTAAAATCCCAACAAAAGCAAACAAAAAGGAAAACAAGAAAGGCTAAGAACGATAACAAGAATAACTAAAACTGGAAAACTTCTGAAAACTTACCATGCTGACTGCCTCCTGTCGAGTGATGTTTCCAATTTCGTTTTCTAGCTTTAAGAACTCATGAAACCTGTCATTTGTCAGAGAGAACTGCAACTGAAATTCGCAATATTCTGAGTCCATTCATAATAGGGAGATAAGTAACTGAACTTGTAATATCATGACAGATGCAAGTGACAATTCCAGATCGAGTACTTTAGCTAGAGAAGGAGAACATAAGACGTTTCTATGATGGAAAAGATTTGAATGAAAGTAGAGCAGGACCAAATGCAAAGTTGAATATACAACATAACCTTTAATATCCAAGGTCAAGACTTTTAACTCAAGAAGGCCGAAACTGGGAATATTACGTGCAATTTCAATTAAAAAGGAGCTCAAAATGAATGAGTAATGAGTTTCAGAGACTAAGAAAACACCAAATTCCAAGCAATCTGGTGTCTTTTCTTCCTTCTAAATAAAGATGCCAAGATAGGTGAAGGGATCATCCACAGAACAAAAGCACGATGTGTGCAATACAGAGATTGATCAGAAGAAGGTGACCTTAGAAGACCAGACTATTAAAAGGTTTTTGCAGCAGTTCAAAAGTCACAGTGCCTTAAGATCCATAATACAATAGAAGCCACAGCACTCCACAAACAGCTCATAGGAAGCACCTCATAAGTGCTTTTGGAGCAGTGGCTTTAATGGTTTTCGAGACTTCCTTCATATATTGACAAAGGTATTAAATCTCTCATTTAAATAATTTAAATTAGAATGCCTTTGAACATATGCCAGAAAGCACATATAGCAACCACATTTAGAGCACATCGCAAGACAAGATAGCTACTGTTCCAAAAGCTATGAGCTAGAAGCTAACAAGCTTTAGAAGCTGGCACCAGCAAAGATGTGATTTTGTTGTTTCCAAGTTGTTTGGCCTAAAAATTGGTAGATTGAATATTTCATTTAGAAAAGATTTACCACTAAAAAGAGGACAACTATTACAAGACAATAATGTCTAATATTAAACAGACTTTTTTTAATGCACATATTTATGAGAGAACCATGAATTTCTAATTCCGTGCTGCTGCAATTTGGATACATTTTCACCAGGCGGCACTTTACCAATGAAATGTCAAGACAGATATATAAGAATAGGTTTTCAAAATTCCAATGAGCTCCATCAGCAGAGAAAGGTAAACCTAACATGTTTATACTCCTGGACAGGCATCAAAGATGCAAAGACTGCTAAACTAAACTTGACAATTAGGGGAAGTCCTGGGATCACTAAGATTTACACTAATTTAAAGTAAATCATGGATAGAGGACAAGCACTGAGAATCTCCACTATCGATGATCCGAATATGAGAAAATGGTCGGCACATGCTCTGCCATGTCAATTCCTGGGTGAGCGTATAATTTATTGCACCTCAGACACCTTTATTTCTACTTATTTCGATTCTCACTCCAAATCAATTCAGTATAACAGATTACCTTTCGAGATTTGGGTTCTTCCTCAATTGCTTTCGACAAAAATTTGATTGCCATGCCAGATTGTCAGGATACCAAGGCAATGGTCTGACAGCCTCTACTTCATTTCCATCAATGAACTGGGAGAAAAAATGGAAAAAGGTAAATGAAAAAGGCCAATATAGTCAAAAGGGCAGCATTATGTTTTCGCTGGTCAACGCAGCTTACCTCTGCTTGAAGATTATTCGAGAATTCACTCTCCAACTGGGACAGGATATCAAAACAGAACTGGCTACTGCAAAAGGAAGCAGGCTGATAAAAAATGGATAACAAATCTCACATCAAAGAATTTACCATATCACATTGACATAATACGAAATCAGTTCGAGCAAAAACAAGTGAAACAGACAAATTGGAGAGATCACGTCTCAAAACAATGAAACAAATCGGTTTTTATTGTCCAATTTGATCCCAAAGAACCAAAGGAAATGACAGCCAACAATGAAGCACTCAATAGCTAATTGCTATCAGACATCTCATATTCTAGTTACCACAATGCATGGAGTGGCATAATGCCATGATCCCGGAATGTCAAAACCATACCATCTTACAAACTCATAAGAAAGATAGTTCCACAGTCCCTGTTGAAGCTACAGATAGACAAAAGGCGCGGCTAAACAGTTGAATTCATTCAAGTTAGCAGGCGGGAGAGCATCAGACAATCACCAAGAATTGATTCTGAAGGTAGCCGGCAACGGCTTCCGGAGATACTCCATGAACGCATCCCACTCGTCTGCCGGAACAATCCCTTGCTCCTGAAACCACACGAGCACGATGAGTCTCGGAGATACATCAACTCGCATCCCACTCGAAGAACACAACGGAGAGACGAACTCTGTAGTACTCCTCGAACGCGCGGTTCTGAACGAAGGAAAGCCGCCAAGGAGGCGCGCCGTCGGCCTGGTCGCCGTCGCCGGAGTCGTCGCCACTGCCGCCGCCGCCGCCCGATGTCGGACGGGTCGAGACGCCCCCCCGCCGGCGCTCGAACCGCGCTCGCTGGGGCCGTCCTCCGCCCGGTCTTGTTTCTCGACGACCGTCCACCGTCTCCGGCCTCGGTTGCTCCAGCGGCGGCGGCGACGCCCCGTCGGCCGCGAGCTCGCTCCGGGAGTGGCGGCGAGGCGCCGCGAGCGGCGGAGGTGGGCTGAGGTTGAAGAAGGTGAGAGGCTGCATTGCGGGATTTGGGCTTCGAGGCCTCTCCCAAGCGACCGAGATAGACACCTGCATGAGCATTTTTCGTTCGGTCGCCGCATATAATTGACGGTTTTATGATAAATTTACTCAGATTAATTTTTCTGACAACTAAACATAAAAAAATTCCAAATTAATATACACTTGGTTAGTGCTCGTTAAATTAGATTTTTACACCGAAAAATCACAAATTGATACACTTATAATAAACAAAGAGTAAAATCTCAAATTGGTATACATGTTAACCATCACATGTCATCCAATTTAACAATTTAATGCTAAAATTTAACAGAAATTAATGAGATAAATTTATCATATATGTATTAATTTGAGATTTTTCATGATATTAAATCAATTACTTAACAAGTTAACAAAATTCTTTTGGATAATAACAATAATTGGCATCCTATTACTTGTGTAGATTTGACACTTTAATCCTAAAATTTTTTTGTCATTCATTATTCTTAAAATTTATTATTGTTCTTTGCAGTGGCCCTTTCCTTAACTCGAAACAATGGTAACAAAGAGAAGTCACCCGCATCCTGGAGGATCCTAAAGTGTGGGCAGGCATGTTTGGCTGGGGCTAATTTGCTGATTGGACACAGTAAGATATGTCTAGTCCAAGGGATAAGGACAAACGTCTTTGATCGTAGGGATCTTGAAAGAGAGCCTCCCCATTGGGCATAGGATGCCTCGTAGAGGTATTAAGATGACTGTGCAGGATCATCCGTGTCTACCATTTCCTATTCTTATGATGGAGGTGTCATTACTTGGTCTTGTGCTTGTTTGAATTCCTCAAGTGCTTCTTTGATTTCTGGGGCAAGGTTGTAATGATTCCATGGAACAAATATGAAGTAATTCCATACTTCTTCAGGGATGGTCTTGTTTTCTTGGCATAAAGCTCTCTGGAGTTCTCTATAATTGTATTCAACAGATCCAACATAATCAGGGAATGATTTGTAAATACGGGCTTCCGTAAGGTATGGTTGAGATTTGTAGGATGTGATTCCTACACCTTTTGGTGCCTTGGTAATGGTGTCATTATTTTGTACGAAAGCCCATGGACATCATAGAAACGCAACAGTATGTATTTCCGATTCTGGTGGAATAGTTCTTAGTTCTTATTGAAAGAGGTGTTTCCAATGAGTGGAAAGATAGAACCAGTTAAGGACAGTCAAGAGGTTCTTATCACTTTTATTTTTTATGTTACAACCAAGTGCAAATATCTTGATTAAGTTGACAATAAACTTTCTAGTCGAAAACTCAATAGCTATTAAGTACTTATTAGTTAAGTACCATAACAACTATTGGAATTTATCACTGAAAACATCTTCCTTCCAAATTAAAGAATATATGAATGGATACCTGGAGTTTAATCCAAAAAGATAAAAGAATTGAGCCTCTATGGAGTCTGAATAGATCTGTGTGGCACTGCCACATGAGGTTCTTTAGATTTTTAGTAAGGCTATTATTCTTGATTTGTTTAATGATTTCCTAGGAGTAATCCAAACTTGGCCAGTCTCGCATTCTCTCGATCTTATACTTTTTGTTGTAGTGAAAAGTATGGAAAGCATGTCTCATAATGTACATATTGATCTCTATGGTGCTTTTGGTATGGACAGAAAATCAGCAAGCACGTTCTTCTTCCCAGCAATGTGTTTGGTTTCGAAAGAATATTTCAAAAACCATTCAGTCCATCGAAGTAGTTGAAAATTTGGAATCTGGGCCATGTCCGACTCTACCAAAAATTGATAGCCAATAAGATGGAACTCAAACTTTTCTATTCCATTTTTTATCGCCAAATTTTTTTGAAAGTACAATGATAATACATTTTAGCCTTAGAAAACTTTCCACTTTTGTAAGGGAAAATGTGTCGCTTGCCGTCCATCTCGTCAAATAGTATGACCGCCCAATATTTATCGCTAGCATCTATTTGGAGGATCCTTTTCCTTTGGATGGAATTTGCAATGGGGAAGAATCTATATGATCTTCTTAGGTTTTGCGACTACCCTAGTTTGGGATTTTCCCCAAGGTGGGGGATTCTTCTTTAGCATCGATTGTAGTAGAATAAACAATTTTGCAATGTTGGAAACAAAGTCTCTGAGATAATTAATTATCCCGAGAAATTGCCAAACTTGCTTTGTTGTGAAGTTTTATTCTGGAAACTTTAACAATTCTTGAATAATATGTGGTATTTGATAGGACATACGTTTGTTAAGGTGCATATAAAAAAATTCGATTTTTGTCTAAGTATTGTTTTTTTTTTTTTGGTAAAGATTTTGTCTAAGTATTGTTCATCTTTCTTTGAAACAACATAATCCCATACTTTTTTACAATATCTGCAAACTGCTCAAGGAGTTGGTAGTATGATTCTTCATCAGGACTATAGAGTAAGATATCATCAATGTAGATTGCCGCACTTGATAAGATTAATTGGAAAAATCGACACATGGCATTTTGGAATAAGGATGGGGCTACTTTGAGGCCAAAAGGGAAGATCCTCCATTGAAAATGCTGGTGTGGAATACATAACCTTATCTTAGACCCGTCTTCAGGATAAATGCCAAATTACTAGAATCTAGCTTTGAGATCAAATTTAGAATAGATGTGGGCTTTAGAGCCTAGCAAAAAGGGAATTTCTTGAAGGTAAAAGGGAACTTGTCATCTTGGAGGAAAATGTTGAAGGATTGGTAATTTATTACTAACCGCATTTTACCACTATTTTTCTCAACTCGTTTGTTAACATAGAAAATTTCACAAGCCCATTGAAAATTTGAGATTTCAAAAAGGCTTTGTTGGAGTAGCTTTGAGCATTCCTTAAGAGTAGCAATAAAATGTTCCGAATTTATTCCCATGTAACTCGCCTTTATATGATTTATATCTTCATTTTTTTTAAGGGAAGTGATAAAAAAAAAAAAAAAAAAAAAAAACTCTGGATTTTCCCACAAAGGATGAGGGCATTTTTGAGAGAATTTAGAATGAGATTCTAAACAAGACTCTTAACAACTTTTGTATGATAAGATCTAGCAAACTCATTTCGATAGAGAAAAACCTTTGGATATTGACAAATTCAAAAAAAAAATGGTCTCTATACTTAAGGCATTTTCCAGGAATGATGCGGAATTGAGAAATTTGAGTCATGATGTCCCAACCAATGATCATATATTTGTTGGAAAGACTAAATCCAAATAATTTAGTGATTACAGAACACTAAAAGAAAAAATGAATAGTTCTTGGTGTAGTTCGCACATTTGTAGAAAAAATATCTCGGGATAAATGCAATAAAAGTCTTAAAACTTGTCACGAAAATGCAAATGAGTCCTAAAACTTGTAAAAAGTGCAATCAAGTCCTAAAACTTGTCAAATTGTTTCAATTGAGTCCTCAAGTTAACACCGTCGGCATTTTTAGTGGAAAATGCTGACATGGCGTGGACGTGACATTTAAAATGATTTTTTATTTCCATGTGGCTTTTTTTTTTTTTTTAAATTGCTTTTTATTTAAATTAAATTTAAAAATTAGAAAAGAAAAACTAAAATTTATTTAAAAAACAAAATAATTAAAAAAAAAATGGTCGGCTTCCTTCGCTGCCGCCAATCGCCGGAGGGACCGGCAACAGTCGCCGACTCTAGGTGGAGGTCGCCGGCCCTCGCTTGGCTAGGGCAAGGCCTTGCCAGCCCTAGGAGAGGGCCGGCGACCGTTGCCAAGCTCGGGCGACAGCCGCCAGCCCCCAGCGAGGGCCGGCGAGCCCAGATCTAGGCACCCTCGCTTGAGCTTGGCGAGGGTCGGCCAACCCCACCTAGGGTCGGCGACCGTTGCTGGCCCTTCGGTGATAGGCGGCGGCGGGGGAGGAGCTGCTAATTTTATCTTCTTTTTTTTTTTTCTTAACAATTTTTAAAAATAAATTTTAACTTTTCTTTTTAGTTTTTAAATCTATTTTTTTAAAAAAAAAATTGAATAAAAAATAATTAAAAAAAGCCATGTGGAAAGTGAAAAATTATTTAAAATGCTACGTCCGCGCCACGTTAGCATTTTCCGTTAAAAAGGATAACGGTGTTAACTTTAGAACTCGATTGAAACAATTTGATAAGTTTTAGGACTTGATTGCACTTTTTACAAGTTTTAGGACTTGATTGCACTTTTTGCAAGTTTTAGGACTCAATTGCATTTTCGTAACAAGTTTTACGACTTCTATTGCACTTATCCCAAATATCTCCAAAGGTAGAATAGTCCAATATTCTTCAAGAAGAACTTTTGTGGCTAAAATTGAAGAACTTGCATCAATATCTATAAGAGTAATGTCTGTAATTGGTTTGATAAACTTTAAGGTAAGGACTTTTTCAGAGAAAATGGGGCCAATGGACTTGGCTTGAAAATATATTAGAGTTTTGTTCTGAAGAAGTGATGGATATATGGAAAAGGTTTTCAAAATCTGAGTCAGAGTTAGTTTCACTAGAAGTTTGATAGTAAGGAATGATACAAAGAGTTTGCTTAAACGAGCCTTCATCAATGAAAAATAACGATTTAACATCATCATTCTTAAGTGAAACACTAGTTTTAATTTCAATGTGATGTATCAAATGATTCTGACATTTTTTCTTTTGGGGACAAGTTTTGGCGAAATGACCCGTCTTATTGCAAATGAAGCATCAAGTTGATTTCTTACGATTTGAGCGATCTTTTTTTCTTCATAGAAATCGCTATTTCTTCTTTCTTTGAAAATGCTTAAATCCATGCTTAGATTTTTCCCACCCAATACCTTTTAAAATGCCTTTTCTTTCCGGAAGATTTTCCACAAGAGCCATCACAATATTTTTTGGAACACTTGATCTTTAAATTCTAATGCGAACAAGCTCCATCAAGTTCTCGATTGTCTTTGAAATAGGTTTTCATCATTTGGCGCCTTAAACACAAATCAACAATGCAAAAATGATCTCTTACTATATTTCTCCCAAAGGAATATCAACAATTCTTCTTTGCTTGTTAAGAAATGATCTCTCAACTTGCTGAGATAGCTCTCTAGGAATGGAGATTAGAAAAACTTGTTTCAGGTTTGTATCAGCTCCAAAACCATAGAAGAGTTTGAGCATTTCTCGATAATGCTCATCGAGATGCCTTTTCTGGAGAGAGTAGCATTTTCTTTCAAAAGACTTTCTTCTCTTGAACTCATGGAGGTTAGCCGGTTTGCCAACGAAAAAAATGGTAGAGGAGAGCAATGATTGGTCAAAATCTGTTGAAAGCAGAAATTGTACTTGATCTTGCTCTATTGCTGTTGCCACCAATGTTTGAGGCTTACCGTGAACTTTGTGACAAATCCGAAAATGATATCTTACTTATCGTGATTTGTGAGAGCTTAGGCGTTTAGTCAAGTATGAGATTTTTCGAATCTTTCTGGCCATTTTGAATAAGGAATATCGTCAACAGTAAAAAAAACTGTTTAGAGGAGGGAGTTAGATTCTAGGATAGATTATTTGGTTGGATAATCTTTAGTTTAGAAAGGTTTGAATCTATCTCTTGATTTGGGCGATCGACCATGAATATCGAGGAAGTGGCTAATATAATAGGAAATGATTCAATAGCGAGGGTCGAAAAAGAGAAGGAGGATAAAAGAGATACTGAGTCAGATTCCGAATCTGAATCGATCAGAAGAATTAGTTCTGATAAAGGTTGAATTTGGTCTTTTGTGGCAGTAGGATCAAGCTATTTTTCTTCTTAATTGCCCATATATCTCAATAATGATTCCAACGGGTTGGATAGCATCATTTGGTCTCGCTTCTCTTTTATAGAAGTCGAGGATCCAAGAATCTTTTCTTTCCCTTTTTTCTTTTCTTGGCCAATCCAATTCTCTAAGGCAGTTTCGCATTTCTATCACATTAGTTTTGTCTCATCTGGTAGAGATTTCTATGAGAACAACAAAGATTGAATTGTTGTGTGGTGGTGGTGGAAAAGAATATTCAGTTCGTGGCACGGTTGGGAACGGATCAAAAGTTTGAATTTCCCTTCTTCAAGAAGTTGGATTTGCCTTTTGAGCTTCTCTATTTCCTCCTTTGGGTTTTCAAGATGATGATATCTCAGATATTGTCTAGATTTCATGGCATGAAGCCTTTTTTAAAAGTCTGAAAGTATTTTCTTGGTGGTCTCATCATATCTCTTAAGATCTCTTTGCACATCAACGATTTTGAAATCAATTGTTTTGAAAGCATTATTATGTGATAGAAGAGTCTCGGGTTGCCAATTCATGACAGCTTCAGCAACATGAGTTCTTTTTTGCATTCTATGTTTGTTTACATCAGTTGATGCATGTATTTTGAAACATGACGATATCTCCCCTGATATCTCCCCTGAGGGTCGATGAATTCTTCTGGGATAAGAAAAGAAAGCCTTGAATTTTCTCGAACTAGAAAAGGAAAATCTACCTCTTGGAACATAGCAATGGAGGAGTTAACTTTCTTCTCCTAGCTAGGTGATGTTTCACCTAGAACTTTAAGTGGGTATGAATACTTTTTTGCCCACTTTAAGATTGGTTTATAGAATGGAGAAACGGCTGGTTTTTTGTGAGGAGGTGAGGGAGGTGATGTAGGTGGTAAAACTGGTGGGACGGAAGGTGATGAGGTGTATTCTAGGGGTGGAGATGGAGCATAAGAAATCATAAATTGAAACTTGTTATACTCATTGAGGATGTCAATAGATGGATTTTCGTTCAAATACCTTTGGTATACATTATCCTTTGATTTTTTTGGATTTTCGCCTAAGCCTTATATTCGAATGTACTTTGTCAGGAGAATTTGTGCAATAAGAACTTTGGCAAAAAGGATCCCAAAAACAATTACCATATTAGTCCTTGAAGTAATGGACATGATTTCTATTACTCTTGGTTTGGCTCAGAGATTGATTTTAAAGTGCAAGGTTCAATCATAAATAGGGTTTGGAAGATAGAAGGATTCTCTTCCTTTTTTTTTTTTGCCAAATTTGATAGCACATGTGCCATCCTTTTTCCTTACAAATTCAAAGTTCGAGGATGGGAGATGCTTGTTGTTCTGATGTAGCTTCTAATAGTTGGTAATCTAGGTTTTCGGAAGGAGTTTGGCCAATTTCTCTTTAGCAATCTGTTTGGAAACATGGATGTAGGATGCCTGGTCATTTTGCATGGAAATGAACAAGGCATCTTTATTTCCATTTTAAAAATCAAGATTAAAGGCATGGTTCCGTACTCGATAAACCATTTGGTAGTATAGTGTTGCCGCAATGGAATCAGCAGTCTGGAGTGCTCCGCTGAGCTGGATAAAAGGAAATTAGTTGAGGGTTTGAAAGAGTAACATTAAAGTTTGGATATAGGGTTACAAAAACTATCCCAGCATTCAAAATTGTTTGGACAGTACCAATATAAGTATGTTGGTATTTTCGAAACCGAGTATCTAATAGGGCCATTCTGGCCACCATTGGTAAGCCTTTTCAGCCGTGGAAAGTAAAGGCAAGATGAACAACTCCATAATAGACATGGAAGTATCCCTGTTGGATCCACTGTTTGGGAAATTCTAGGGGAATTTGAAGAGTAACGAAATACTCTTTTTCAGTGGCTAGAATAAGATGTTGATCAAAGTTGGAGGATTGTACGTACTCTTTCACTTTTTTGAGGACGGATAAGTAGTCGAATAGAATGGATGGGAGAAAATAATGAGGCAGGTTTAGCAAAAGCAGAATATATGTTCATAAGGGGAAGTTGAATTTCAAAGGCTCTAATACCAATGAGGGGACCTATACTTAGAACTAGGGAAAATTTGGTCAGTTGCTGCACATCGAAATCGAAGGAGGAACGTGAAATTCTTTTTCTTTTCACGGGACCAGGAGATTATCTTAGTGTCATCACTGAGAGAGACCTTATAAAGATAATCAATTTTAGAAGCATTTGACACACGAAAATCTGAAAGAAATGAGGAAGATGGAGAAGAAGTAAAAGTACATGGAACTTAAAGTAGTATCGACACTGACACGCGATACGCGACACGACACAACACGACACGCTAACACGTCGTTTCTAAAAAAATAGAGAATTCCGACATGTTGGGATACGTTAGATATTAAATATATATTTTTTATATACATAATAAATTATCATTTTTATGTTTATTTCAATCAAATTAATTTGATTCAAATTCATAAATAAATAAATAAGCCTAGAATAATATTAATCCACCATTTATTAATATCATTCATTGTTTCAATTTGACAAAGTCAACTCTATTCCAATAATTCATAAAACTTGAAGAAAAAACAAGTAATCCATATTCTGGACTCGCATGTTAGATATGTCGGAAGAGGAGAAATAACTTAAGGGATGAATTGTGTATTACAGGAAGTGAGAGTTAAAAGAGAAGAGAATACTATGTTTTTTTTTTTTTATTTCTTCATTTATTATTTTTATTATTGTGTTTTATTTTTTTACATATATACATTTTGACCTCTCATGTGTTGAAAATTTTTAAAATGGACCTCGATATCGAATCACGTGTCAGAAACTCGTATGTTAGAATTTCGACTTGAGTATCGAAGAGCGTCGAAAAAGTTGACTAGGTTCGGATTTTCCGACACGTGTTGACCAAGTGTCGGACACGTGTTGAAGTGTCCGACACGACACGAAGGCTCTTGGAGAGTGTCGGTGCTTTATAGCCTAGAACATCTAGGATTTCATGATCAGACATGATATGGAGAAAGTCTTCTCAACTCTAGA
Source organism: Eucalyptus curtisii (assembly GCA_017140595.1). Lineage (NCBI taxonomy): Eukaryota > Viridiplantae > Streptophyta > Magnoliopsida > Myrtales > Myrtaceae > Eucalyptus > Eucalyptus curtisii. Next base: position 9,654,379 of record CM029502.1, read on the forward strand.
TTTTGTTTCTAAGCACATGGAACAAACTAAGGATCTAGCCATAAAAAGAATGATTGGATAATAAATGACTTATTTCTTAGTTTTTGAACCCCTCAATTATTTCGAACGCCCCCGATCAGTGTAATATCACTACCACTTTCAAATCCTCACCATTCGATCTCTCTCTCATTTTTTGCCATTTTTCTTTTATTAATAATTTTATAAATGTTTTTCCTGATTCATCACTCATCACGAGAAAATCTTTAGTGCTGTCAAAACACAGCATCATTATCTAACGTGGTGCGCATTTATCCATTAACGTTCACACACGGAAAACTTGATGTGGAATTCAAAGCAATTGTTTGTGTTTGTGGTTAAGCCATATTTGGACGGCAGTGGTCGGCCATGGACAACGATGACCACAAGGGTGCCTTCGTCCACAGCGATGCCCTCATCCATAGATTTGGACGACGACGGCTCGAGTAGTCGGCCACGGACAACAGCTCGTCCACATATCTAGCGACGACGACTCAAGATCCCGATGACCCCGGACTCTGAGCTCAAAAGCAAAAACAATAAAAGAACAGAGAAAGAAACAAGAGTAGAGAATAGATTTGAGGGCACAACCTCCAAATCCAATGTCAGGACGGGCAACGGACGAGCCGCCGAGACGATCGGAGGGTAGGCATGCAGTAACCGTGATGTTGCTCGTGCACAGATCTGGCAACGGAGGACATCCATGGACGGTTTCATCCTCCTCTGGCTACGTCTTTCCTCAGTTCATCTTCGGCTTCATCTTCCTCTGTCTCTGCTTCGTCCACCTCTGTTTTTTCTTCTGTTTTTGAGCTCGTAGCCGTAGCAGACAACCAGGTTTACCGGCCAAGGAAAAGCAACGCTCGCGTCTGTGGATGAGCTGCCTCGCCTGTCATGGACCAATGTTGTCATGGTTGTCTCCAGTTCTGGCTGCAAACCATAGCTCCAAATCTCCATTTTAGCCGACGACGGCTTTCATGACCACAACACAGTGATTGGCTTGGATGCTAGTACAGCATCTCCACCGGCGACAACTGCGAGCTAAGGTCAAAGCTCGGCAACTCCACTGAAGCAAAAGAGAATTTCATTGCTGAACATAGCGTATTATCAACTTTGTTGATTTAATTCCATGTCAACGAACATATGTCGATCTAATTGATGCGACTAAAATTCCCCCGCCATATCAATAGCTTTGAAACCACTAAATATTTTCTCCACTAGCCTAACCTCAATCACTCCACCCGCACGTGTGCCAACTCAACTTTCTAAAAATGAAATTTCAAGTTCAAAGACTAAGAAACAGCAATAAACCAATGATAAAACGTCCCTCAATTCCGAGGCAGAGCTAACAAGGCTATAAAATAAACCACTCCACATTGACAAATTCCCCTGAATTCTCAACTGTCAAAATTGCCTGAACTAAAACTGCTTGCTTGACTGAAATTGATCAAACGGTAAAAACAACCTACGCCGCAAGAGAAGGTTTTGAGGCAGCTGACAGCCTAGATCTCTTCTTAGCCAAGCTCTCACTGCGGCGCTCGCGCTGCTCCTTCAACCTGGTAGCGAGAAGCTTCTGGTACTCAGCTGCCTCAGCCTTTGCCTTGGCAATTCTCTTCTTCTTGTCAGCGATTCTCGCGCGCTTCCTTTGTAATGTCAATGGTGTAACTAGCCTCTGGATCTTCGGAGCTTTACTGACCTTTTTCCCTGTAAAATGACAAGAAAAAGAAGAGCAGAAAATAATCAAATTCAGATCAGAGCCATTCAATAAGTCAACATGATAAGAATATTAAGTTGAATGCTGATGGAAATCCTCACCAGATTTAGTAGTGAAGGTCCTGCGATATGTATTGACATACTTCCGAACGTCATCCTCCTTGGACAGGTTAAACAGTTTCCGGATCTTTGATGCCCTCTTTGGACCTCTCATTCTCGGCTTCTCGATGTCTGTCAAACCAGGCAGCTCACTTTCTCCTTTTTTCACAATGACCAAGTTCAGAACAGAGAGGTCTTGACTGACGATGCATCCTCGAACAGACTTCCTTCTCCTCTCTCCATTCCGCCTACCATATCCACGGAAGCAAGGAGTACCTGTCAGACAAATCAATTTTGCTTTTCAACTGGCACTTATAGAAATTCCGGTCTCCTAATCAAGCTGTGCAACAAGTTTAGAATATACATAGCTGACATAACTTCAGCATATATGCAAGAATTGCCAAATTCATGTATTCGTGCACTTTGCAGAGTCGAACCTACCTCGATGAAGCAAGAGACGAACACGACCAGGAGTCAGCACTCCCTGCTTCATTGGAAACCCTTGTTTGTCACAGCCTCCCATTATCTTAAACACGTAGCCATTGAATTCCTGCCCCACATTGAGGATAGTCAATAACAGAACTGATCAAAGAAATCGCCAAAAGCTCCATAGAACAATTGCAGACACATACCTCACCCAGAGCATCTCCACTGACTTCTTGTGAGATCCTCTTGTCGAAAAACGCCCGACTGCATGGAAAAGATCATAAAGAGTCATTACTCAACATCCCCTTTCTTTTGCTAGAGAGACAATTGGCCATTGACCTCTACAAATAATGATATTTTTGAAGAAAAACAATAAAATGAGACTTAAGATTTAGGAGATCCATTAAATTGTTATGATCTAATCCTCAAGTATGAAATGCAAGAGATACTGGTTTCGATACAATAAAATCTAGTGCCGCAGCATGGTCTCTCAGAACATGGGAGCCAAATAAAACCAAATTGTACCCAAAATATCAGGGGGAAAAAAAAAAATCTCAGTTAGCTATGCTTCCACATTCACAACATGATAGACAAATCAGAAGTATATCTATCATCCGCAACTTGCACTTTCTTTCCCTAGTTTAGAGTTAAATCAACAATAAGCGACTTTTCTCACCTAATTTGGAGTACCCCCCAAAATACTCCCTATTGATTACCCCATCCCACAATCTGTCCCTAAAATCCATTCAGCATTCTAAAATTGCTAATACGGGAATCAGATCCTACAGTTTTGATATGCTGTTCTGGCCAACAAGATACATCATTCAGGTCACCAAAGAAAGATAGAGGGGCCATGAAAAATGAGCACCTAAAGGAATAAATATTAATTTTTGTGCTTCAGGTACTTAAATGCGGAACCCGAATCAAACATTGAAGACCATGTGAGCGGTACTTCCATTCCTGTAAATCGCGTAATCGCTTCATAAGCATGCTCACTCAAATCGATGTCGTAAGTAATTCCAATCAGAGAACAAACATTCATATCAGTCTCAACATTACACAAGCGAGAAGAGCAATAGTTCCATCTACGAATACACAGAACACTAGCAGTAGACACCCAAACACAAGGAACTGAACAGGGGCCAACACCCACTTGATCAATTCAACAAACTAAGAGCTTTCAAAGCACTCCGCATAAGAACAGCCACAACCCATCAACAACATCCGACATATTCACCCCCCCAGAAAAAGGGTTCGGCTTACAGTTTCTGATCATCGTCGATCTCGAGCTTCTTCTGGCAACCGGTGGTTGGATTCGCTATGTTGAACTTCAGATTACAGAGAGGGAAAACGCATCAGAAACCTCGAGTGAAAGTAAAACGGGAAGAGAGACGAGTGAACGAGAGTTGAGAGGTACGTACCTTCATGTTAATGTTGACGGTGAAGGACCGATCCGGAACAAGAAGAAACCGCTGTTCGCCGCTTGAGCAGAGTGGGGCTTTCCGGGGGAATTAAGGTTTTCGTCTGGGCTTATATACCAGGTGTAAGGCGGCGGTTCTCAGTGACAACTAGAATAGCCAGTTTTCCTTCTTTTTTATTCCCCCCCTTTTTTAATTTCTTTTGTTGTTTGTAAAATTCCAAAAAAAATCCCCACCCAAAAAGATAAATAATAAAACGTATTTTCATAAAGTAACTCCATAGGAGGACTTTTCTCAAAATACCTTAAAAAAAAAATCTCCGTTCCAATTGATCTTCATAGCTCTTGCTAATGATAAAAACCGAGAGGTATTCAAGGTAGGGTAGGGTGAGGAGGTGACTTGGATGGTCAGGCATATTTTTGAAGCTTCTAGAGGTCTACGCTTTTTGGCGGGTACCTTAAAATATTCTTACGGGTATTATGGGGTAAATGATATATTGAACTCTTAAACTGATGGGAAATATACGGTTATAGTTTGATGGGCTCATGTGTATAAGGCTCCATTCGTTCCTCATTTGGAAAATCCACCAATCCAATGTAGGAAAAGCAATGGAGCATTCTCTACCAAAACATTTCTCTCAATATTTACTTTATGCAATCTGAGGTAGAGTAAGCGCGCGAGCAATTGACAAGGGGAAGGCTGACCCTAGATGACTCTAGTAAGAGGTGAACGAGTCAAAAGGAACATAAGGGGCGCATGATTGCAATCTCAAGTGTCAATTGGAGATATGAGTGGTATCAAAATAAGTTATAAAGAAAGCGATTGGGAGAGCTTGTGGTGCATATCGGCTAGTTAAGAGGATGTCATGATTGGAGGTTACCTCTATTGTTGGTGTTGAAACTGCTCGAAAAAAGAAGTCTCGTGCAATTGACGAGGAAAAAAAGCCTATGCAACTTGAACAAGAGGGGTAACAAGTCCAAAGGAGCCTAGTTGTCACAAGATCATAATCTCAAGTGTCAACCTATGACACTTGGAACATGTCGCATAATAAATTTAGGGGTAAGCATTGGTTTAGAGTTAATCGTGGATCGACCCAACTTTGCCGATCTTGGTTTGATTCTTAGGAAGACTAGGTTAGTCCTTGATCCTAGGATCCCTAGACCAGTATTGTGTCGGTTGGTTATCGATCTTGAGAGTTTAGGGACAATCCAACCCGAACCAACTTTGACTGTAATATATATATATATATATATATATATATATATATATGTAACATATAATTTATGATTTTATATATATATATTTTAAAGAAAAAACCCTAAGTCAAACAACGTTAATAGCATTAAACGGCTTCTCACGGCGTCTTCCTCCAGTACTCATTCTCTTTTATCTTCTTTGTCCTCTTAGTCTTCAATTAGCCAAAATCGAAAGAAATAACTTCCCTGCTTGACGCTCAACCTCCCATCTTGTACTATATCTCTATAAGCAGTCTTAATCGTTTTTATGATTTCTTACTTTTAGCAGGTGTGAAATTTCTATTGTTATCTTATCTTAAATTTTTTGAATATATGTTGATATTTATAGTTTGGTTGCATAACACCGCATTGTCGATGGATATGTAATTTGAAATTGTAGATTTGTCTTTTTAGGGAATACAAAAAATAAAATAAAAATTATCGATTGATCTCGAGTTGATCCTGAAATCAAACTGAACCCATTGGATCGGTTTAGTTCTCGATCTCAAGCTCAATAAAGTCGATCATTATCCCAAAAATTAAGAATCAACACTATGCAGATTGGTCCTAAGGTTAGGGGGTGGATCGGCTCAACCCGACCATGCTTACCCCCTAAGTAAATTAGACAAGTTTACAATAACAAAACAATTACAACAAGATGGACCAAAAAGTTCACAACTTGTAAAGCTTGTGGATCACAGGCTTTGAGAGCTCTTAAACTTTAAGTTCCAACGTCCTAAAAACAAAACAACAATAAGTATTAATGATCACTCAACATTAGTAGAAATTGAACTCAAACAATTATCGGAAAATCTCACCACATATATTCCTTCCATTTCAACTTGTAAATTCTATGTAATGTTAATCTCTGCGTGAACATAATCCATATCTAACAAAGTAAAAATAGATACACTCATTAGATATATGAAAGAATTGCAAGATGAAATGATATGTATTTACCCAACTCAAAATTTTCCGCATTCTTGATGCACTCTTCAACATTAATCAACTAAAGAACTGTTCTCGACCAATCTTGAATGAAAATTAAAACTTCCACGACTCTATGAGTCAAAGAACTTCAAAAGTATCAAGCACATGACTAGTTATAAGAATAGACAAAACATCACAGCCATCAAAGATAGGATTTTAAACTTTGGGCTGACAATGCTCCACCATATCAAAATGTCAAAATCATGAGCCTTTTTCAAATTTAGCTTTAAGATACCAATCGAGCTCAAATAAGTTGCCCTTAAACTTTTTTTTTCTCCTTGTTAAGAAAGTCTTCATATGACAGCTCTTACACATAGAAATTCAAACCGCAATCATCCTCACCATTAAGCTCACCATCCAAACTTTTGTCACAAGAATTAGAATAAGATTTTTCATAAAATTTAGACAAATGTTCCAAGGCGAACTTCATCTTATTAAACATTTCATCAACTTTTGCAATGTTATCATAAATGAGTTTACAACAATACCTCACATAATTCATCTTTTTTCTAGGATCCAACATACACAATCAACACCACCATATTTACTTTTTCGAAACTCTCATAATATTTGTCAAACTTGTCTTTCATTTTTGCACCCATAACTCTCACCATAAGATCAAAAATCTTAGTCATTTCTTTCAAATAATTATACAAAGAAGCCATCTCCCAAAATAATCATTTGAAATAATATACACAATCTCATACATCCAATCGATGGCATCATAAAACTTCTTCAAAAATTTGGAGCGAATAATGACTTGTTCTCAATCAACACTATTTGTAGTATTAGAGTTAAGCTTAGTTGAGAAAAAAAATATCATAGTCATCCATCTTTTCAAAAGTTTTTCTTAGCTTTATGGCATTGTCTAAATAAGGTAAGTGAAATTCCACCTAGTAGAGATGTTAACACACACTAAACCCTTATAAGTGATTCTTGTACTCTCAATGCAATCTCAAAATGTCTTAACTCTCATAGGAGAACTCCTCACATATCTAATCATATTTTAAATAGGTAAAATAGAATTGCATACCTTAGCTAACATCCTTTACAATCAAGTTCAACATATGAGTTATGCACCTTATATGTCAAACTTCGCAATTTAAGATGAATAGTCTATCTCTTGAGAATTCTTCTTTTAGATAACCAATGGCAACTTCATTTGAAAAAGTATTAACCATAGTGATTGTGGACACATTTTTCTGTTTTTCAAATTGTACATGCATTTCTCAACCATTTTCCCAATATTCATACCATTGTGGTTAGGCATAACCACAAAATTGATGATTCTTTTTGTGCAATTTGTAGTTTTTTAAATAAAATTTGTAATAAGAAATAGTTCAAATTTTGAATTAAACTCCATGTATCAGTCGTGAGTATGATTATAGAATTAAGCTTACTAAAAGAAGCCTTCAAACTTCCTTTTTCACAAAAATATAATTTCATGTAATCTCTAACCACCGTAAATTACAACATATGCTTGAAGAAAAGTTTTAATTGATTGATATAATCACAAAATCTAACACACTTAACCATCGTAAATGGTTGATCATCAATTATAATCATCCAAACAAGTATTTTCCTATATTTCTCATAATAAAACTTCTATGTTGTTAAAATACTAGCACTTTATGTTCTAGTATTTCCCCATGTTAGTTGAGGGTGCATTTGGTTCAGTTTTCCTAATGGGTTTCCATCCTTTAAAGTCCATTGAGAAAATGCTGGAGCGTTTGGCAAGCATTTTGAAATAGCCTTCAGCGAAATGCTAGCCTTTGGAATGTCAAAAGCCCGATGGTGCTCTCACCTAGTATTCAAAAGTAGAATTTGTAAAATGTTGAACTCAGATTAATATATCTTTTTCCTTCCAAAACGATCCTCACCAATTCTTTAGTTTTTCAGTTTTGTTTCTCCTTGTGACTCTTTATCTTTTTCACATGAGAATGGCGACGAGGCCAGATCTGGTTGGTAAAGGATAGGCTAGGATTGTGCGACGTAGGCAACCTTCGCTAAAGATCACGCAACCTTGGACAATCGTCACTTGGGTCTCACGACCTTAACAACCCTCGCCACAGGTCGTTTGAGATCATGCGACGTTAGTTGATGGCCGCCAGAGCCAAATCTAGCTCATCAATGATCATAGCCATTTGCTGTTGAGTTCTTTTTTAATAAAAAAATATTAAAATATAGTCAAAGCTCATTGCCAAAGTTTTTATTTTTTTGCTAAACACTACTTTAACCCAAAATTTATTTTGCAAAGAGTTTTTGCTAAATACAATTTACATATCTCCAAAGAGCTTAGAGTTTCAGTATTTGCATTACACTCAAAACCCATTTGCAAAGTTGAATCAAACTCACACTATGTCCCATCTACTCTTTGTGATGCAAACGATTTTTGCTTATTATCTATATTTCGAAGACACTTATTGCACTTTCTCAAGTGCTTCAACATATTTGAAGTACCATTATCAACATGATATGAATACTTGGCCCTACAATAATTGATGAACACATCAACTTTTCCATTTGTGTGAATAATGCATTTACGAAAATAAAGCCAAGCTACCGATTTTCACTTACTAGGAGGACAAGAACCAAATACCTTATTTGTTTTGGATGCATCTTTAAAGTCTTCCCCTCTTCCATGACCTAATGATTTTGATTCCATTATTGACATTATCACATCAAAGGATTTCTCCACTTCCATGGACATGTTAATGAATCACCTAATCAAGCAACACTTCATCAACATAGATCAACGCATAAAGTTTTATACAAAGAACAACACACTAGTTTTGTACACATACACTTTACCCCACTATCAATTATCTCCGACCATCACTGAATATGCATCATCACTCGTTATCTACCACACATACATGAACAAGACACTTCGTGCATAAACACAATTTAGAGAGAAAAGGAGACAAAATAGAGAAACAGAGAGGACAATAAGACAGAGCATACAAACACACAATTTAAATAACTTGATTCGAAGTCAGAAGATTCATAGGTATAATATACTTATTTTATATAGTAATCTTAATAGACGTTGACACAATGTGCATGTTATACCCAGCCCCACCTCTTGTCTATTCGTAGTGCGACCATGGGCCATAGCTACCGATGCACCTAATATAGAGATAAGCCATAAGCAAATTGCTTGTCCACTTCTCCTCCCTTTAACCATGAAGCCAAAGTCAAAAATTGCATGACATTGTGGACTCACCACTTCTCAGTGCCTAGGTCTAGAATAGTATAAAGAAGAAGTAATGCCTACCTTCACTCTTCCTCATAATCTTCAATCTTCATTCAAGCCCCAACAAAAAAAAAAACAGAGGATGAAGCCTCCTCCATGAGACACAAATTGAAAGTCGCGGCCATGAGTCAATCAAGAGCAAGAGAAAGATTTAAAAATTTAGGGTTGTAGGGTTTTAATTTTTTTAGAGCTTTTTTGAGCTAACTAACCAAACAAACAAACAACTTGCAAATTTAAGGATTTAGTGAGTAGATTGAAGATTGGGGATTCGAACTTATGGCAAATGGAGGCGATTGAGAATGAGAAAGGGAGGTTATGAATGGTCAGAGTCACGGCCATGAATCGATGGGAGTTGAGAGACGGAGATGGAGACAAAAAAATCGATGTGAGACTAAGAGGGAGACACTGAGACATGAGAGAGACTGAAATGAGAATAACAGTGGGTTTTAGATTCAGGGATTTACAATTCTCATTTTTTAAATTAAAAATTAATATATTATTATTATATTAGTCTGAATCTAATCAACAAGTGGGAGGTTCCACCCATGGAACCAAGAATAAGACCAAAACCCACTGGTTCCAATAAATTAGAATTGATTTCCTTAAGAACCATCGGTTCTAAACCGATCCGATCTAGTTCCAAGTTCCTTTGCACACCACTACTCCTAGCCTATCATTGATGTTAAAAACCACCGTCCAACACATGTATAGAGGGGGGCTGTTTGAGATATAATAGGATGAGGAGGTGGCTTAGATAATCAGGCATACTTTTGAAGCTTCTAGAGCTTTAGGCTTAATTTGGATACTTAGAACATCTTTAGGGGTATCATGGGTTAGATGGTAGATTGAAAGATTGGATTTCTTAGACGGAGCGAAAATCGACAATTATAATTTGATGGACTCATGTATATAGGGCACATTTGGTTCAGTATTTTGAAGGGGCTTTGGGGCCCTAAAGTCTCTTGACCAAATGTAAAAGGGCTTGTGACAAAGTTTTTGGATAGCATTGGAAAGATACAATTGCATTTCTAAAGGCCTTTGGCCCAATATAGGTATGGAGATACTTTGAAATATTCAAAAAGCAAATATACATTTTTTCTTCCAATTTTACCCCTTCTATACTTTCATAATTACGAAAATGTCTTAAAACATCATAACCTTTTTAGCAAAAGCCTTAGCAACTCGTGAGCAACTGGCGAACCATAGACGAGTGGCCAATGAGCTGTTGCTAGCCTTACTTGAGGTCGCTTGACCTCAATCAATATGGCCCAAGGTCGCACAACCCTGGGGGACTGTAGGCCTAACTCACAAGACAAGAACCCAGGCCTCACCTAAAGGGTCTCTTGCAATTGACATGGGAAGTGCTAAGCTCAAACAACTCTAGTTGGGGTGAAACAAGTTATAAGGAGCCCAAGCGTCGCACAATCATAGTATCAAGTGTCAACATATGATAGATAATATCAAAATAAGTCACAAAAGGCATGATTGAAAGAGTTTGTGGTGTATACCAACTGGTCAAGAGGATGTTGAAATTGGAGGTTACCATAATTATTGGTGTTGGAGACAATGCTCAAGAAGGGTCTCATGCCAAGAGTACTCTATTGAGGGATATCATCTCCTAAATTGAAGAGAATCTCACCAAGGTGTTGTTGGTTGTGGAAAAATTGTAGAATGGGTTCAAGGATTTGAAGGAGTGGGTCGATGGGTCGAAGAGATATTTCGCGATGAGTCATCCACCACTTTGGATCAAGTCATCAGCCCATTTCACAAGAGAGTTATGCTCTTGAGTTCATGCTGGAAGACCTTTGAAGGGACAATCAAAAAAAGCTCAAGGGTTGCAATACAACCATGTTGAGTGAGATAGTTACCATGATGCTAAGTCAAAGGGTGGACATTGCGAAGTCAAAGGAGTTCAAGGGTGATCGGTTTGCCAAGGAGGTCGACAACTTCATCTATGTTATCGAACAATACTTCGATGCCTTGGTGATCAAAGACGACAAGGCTAAGGCATGGACTATCGCCATGTATCTAGCTCATGTTTTTGGTGATGGCAACATAAGTGCAACGATGAGAGGCAAGGTGCCTAATGCCAATAGTTCGAGCTCTCACGCCCTCATATTGGCCTCAATTTAGGGCCACCAACTTCATACTTGATCCCCACCACATATTTGTTGAGGTTGGCATCGATGAAGATGTTGAGAAGTTGCTCTATGATTATAGCCTTAACATCACAAAGCCTGTGGACCTAAGGGCCCTAGTCACAAGGGAGCTAGGGTTGGAGGAGCCAAAGAACACCAAGTTCAGCGAAGACTACAATATCATTGCTTGCTAAAGCTGAAGAAGTAATGGAAGATGATGTCGGTGAAGAATATAAGACAAAATAAAAAAATTGAAAATTTGCCTATCGACGATTGTCCCTAATTGTCACTTGGAGAGTGTCACATGAGTTATAGGTACTTGTTGATCGATAAAGATTTGGCTAGCCAATGAGTATAGGACCTCATTTGGAACAAAGTTTGACACTTTATAGTTTTATTTAAGACAAGATTCACTCTAAACTATCATTTAATAAAATGGCCCCACTTCAATCCTTTGATATGGACACGTTAATGGTATGTAAATTTTTCCCTTTGGTAATCTTAATGGCATTTTAATTTTTTGGGTTGAAAGTCAATAGTAACCTTTTACTTAGTAAGTCAAAACAAACATAAACATAAATTTAAAACCTAAGAAAGCCTTAAGAAGTCATCAACCAAACTATAAATAGGATGAAAATAGTAAACTAGAAAATAGTATAATGGAATCATGGCTTTTAGGCATGTAGAACCTTCTTTTAAAGGTTTTCTTGCCTCACTACGATAAAGGAAGAACATAAAGACACCCCTAGAATACAACCAAACCTTTAGATTACTCTCATCATAAAATTGAAGAAAATAATCCAAAAAATCTTAAACCTATTGCATTTTTATCAATTCAATCATAAACTTTTTAATTTTGCCAATTAGACCATAAACATTTTCATCTTTTATCAATTAAGTCTATTTGATTAATTTTGGTCAAAAATAACTTACTTGAACATTAGTTGTGCTATGTAGGTACATCCGACACTGACATGGCTAAAAAACATGGTCCACAAAGGCTGGCTTAAGACCCTAGTGCTAGTTGATTCATGTTCAAATACCCAACTCTACACCAAGACATTGGCACCAAAG